>HG995193.1:15409440-16712153 GCA_905332935.1 Bombus hortorum
TGGAAATCGATTAAACCTGTATATAGTGACGAGACGAATTGATGCTTAGTATAATTCTCTATCTTTTCTTCTTCTCCCATACTAATTTATATTATTCGCCTCTTGGATTGAAGTACAGTGGAAGTCCGTGTATTATACGAATACTATGTTGAACCACACACACTTTTTTCAAAATTGTTTTAAGTCAGTACTGTTTGTGCTATCTTCTTCTAACATAACTTCTAATATACATAGAAGTGTGAAAATCAATTAAACGTGTATATAATAACGAGACGAATTGATACTTAGTATAATTCTATAGTCTTTTCTTATTCTCCCATACAAATTTTATTATTCGTCTCTGGAATTGAAGTATAGTGGAAGTCCGTGTATTATACGAATACTATGTTGAACCACACACATTTTTTTCAAAATTGTTTTAAGTCAGTACTGTTCATGTTATCATCTTCTAATGTAACTTCTAATATAAATAAAAGTATAGAGGATGATTAAACGTGTAATAGTGATGAGACGAATTGATACTTAGTATAATTCTATAGTCTTTTCTTATTCTCCCATACCAATTTATATTATTCGTCTCTGGAATTGAAGTATAGTGGAAGTCCGTGTATTATACGAATACTATGTTGAACCGTACACATTTTTTTC
Organism: Bombus hortorum; assembly: GCA_905332935.1. NCBI lineage: Eukaryota > Metazoa > Arthropoda > Insecta > Hymenoptera > Apidae > Bombus > Bombus hortorum. The sequence continues at coordinate 15,410,089 of HG995193.1, forward strand.
AAAATTATTTTAAGTCAGTACTGTTCGTGCTATCTTCTTCTAATATAACTTCTAACATAAATAGAAGCGTGCAGGACGATTAAACGTATATATAGTGATAAGACGAGTTGATACTTGGTATAGTCAAATGTATTTAAAACTATCTGCAGTACAGAGTTAGTCGTCGTTAGCTAAGTTTTGCTCGATATGAGTATACACGGTAATGAGTACGTTCGCTCGATATTAATCGCTACAAGATTGCTCGATACTAACTCGCTATGAGAATGTTCGATACTGACTGATTTAAGATCGTGTTCGTTTATTTATACTGGTCGGGGCAGTACCGGAAAGTTTAAATTCAACTTCGGTTGACGGTAGCACATAACGGCAACATTGTTTTGCCCGGAGTTTGTTTATCGTTACGTTTTGTACGTCAAGACGGTGCCAATGTTCCGAGGCAAAACAACAACATGAGTCGCTCTCGATTCGCATCGTCCTCAGACTCGTGTGCCGCTACAAATAGACTTTTATTTATGTTCCTTGTAGCCCTTAGCTAGAGCTAGAAGGTTGTGTTTTTTAGTAGTGTCTTTTGCTATGAACATATTTCTATTACAAATTCATCCACTCGTTCTTCTATCAGTCAACCTCAACAAACCATACACATTCTACCAGCATACATCTAAAGAATCATACTTGAAGTTACATTTACGTAGGTACTATATTATACTTGCAGATCGAAGTCATAAAATGGTTCGAACACACACAAGTAACAAGACTGTAACGTTAATATTATGTTATTGAAATATCTTATCCTCTCATCGTCCGTAATGATTCTTCGTGAAATTGATGGCCCTGGAATTGTCAATCGAAGGACAGCTAAGTATAGGTGATAAATCGACGGAGAAACGTCCGTGAGAGGATCGGAAGACAAGCTCGATGCTGTCTGAATCGATGGAGGAAAAGAGTTCCACGACGAGCACGAGAAACCTGTGAAACGTGTACTTTGCATTCCGCGATCTCTGGATCGGAGTGATACCCGTGGAATTAAACGTAGCGCTTGCCAGGGGGATCATTCAGCGACGGTGATATCAATTTAGCGCAAGATATAATCTTGTCTAGATAGAGGGGACGAAGGAAACGTATCGCCGATGAAATTTTCATTACCTTCGTTTCTCGTGCTCTCTTTTCATAAACGTCGCACAAACAAGCTATATATATTCGCTTAGACGATCTTTTACCACAGGAAGTGGAAACTCTACTTAACAAACCGTTTCATTTCAGAAACAATAAAAAACAAGGTTCGACGTTAAATCAGTGTAGGAATCTAAGATACAGTAAGATAGGGTTATTTAAGGACTATCTAATATCTTGAAATTCGATCTTTAACTTTACACAGAATAATTAATATTATAATTAATATTATATTCGTATATTATGAGGCACCATTAGTCTTTCATATAATAACAAAAAAATAAAAACACATAATGAATATTATCCTATGGTAAGTTTATTTAAATTACAATAATTACAACTGAGACTATTAACATTGAACGAATTTAATTGCTTTCGATGAGCACTGTCAGTGCAAGTATACGATATATTTCACTATTTATCATGCCACAAATAACAAGTTAAACAATGTGTTCTCAAACGTAAATCGCTCAAGAATTTCAGAGAATTTGACGAATTACAAGGCAAATATCAAATATCCTCCGATCCAAATCTCACCTTGTTCTATCCTATTATCAGTCAACGTTGTTCAACTAAAATTAATTCTACCCTCTGTCTAACAGAAATTCTTCCTATGGAAACAACAGAGGGGACCATATTTTTTCCCGATCCCCAAGCAAAAGAGCAAGGAATCGAAACGAAAGAACGTTCCTTCCTAGCCGATTCCTCTCGATGGCCGATAGGATAGCATCTATCGATCTTGTACACCGCATAGGCGTACGATCGCTACTTACTTTGGATCTGTTAGACGACTGGTTGGTTCGGTGCATGGACGCATCGTGGCAAAAATAGCCGTGGACTAGATGGGACGAGCCGATATCGGGAAAGATATCGCGCGCGCTTCGCTTTGCCTCCATTTGAATAACAAAACGCTTCACGTCCGTCCGGCTGTAACGCCGGCACGGCAACGTGCGCTGACGCTTCCACGGCCGTAGCCCGAGTCTGCCGTTTTTTCCTCGGGTTCGACTTCTCTTTCGAAACGTTGTCTCGATACGGGAGCACCGTGGAAGTCTCGCATTCCTAAGTGGACTCCATGAGAACCACGATTCCTTCGTTAAATACGTCACTTATTATCGAGCAGAAATTGTTGGAACGCGAAGCTTCGTTTTGTGAATTGTTCCCTTAAATGCATGCTATTTACTAGCGAAATCAATTGTAACCGATTTATACCAACACTTGGAGGCTTCATTGACAAGTTTCGAATTTTTGGAGAATTTTGTGTAAATGTATGGCATTCTTAAGTACGTTGGTTGTAATGAATATTTTAATTTTGATAGGTAAACATTATTCAGTCCTTGTTAAAATGTATGTAGCACGAGTGACATTGTCTTGCTGTCCGGTGTTTGAACCTGGCTTGTAAAATAGCACGAGCGGATAGAAAATTGGGTATCATGAGACATAAACCGATTCTTTGTGTGTACGAACTTTTTCAAAACAGTCAGAATTCCCCGAACCTTAAAATCATGAAAAATACCTTTGATCGTGGTTCGAGTAATTTTCTGGTAAAGTGATATAAAAAGGGTGTATTCTTATGAATTGTTTAATGACTACTCGTGTAGCACTTTTGTTTCTCCATTTTCTCTATTACAGGCTGAGTGTATTTATTAGCGTACTCGTGTGTACGATAAAGTGCGTGTTCGATGGATGTTGTCCTAATGAACGATCGTACGATGCTACGAGTGATTTAAGATCAACGCGAGTACAACAAAGTAGATACCAACGAGGGGGGTATCACCATGGGAACCGATATTGATTGTGCAGAGGACCAAACGGCACTAACAATCGTCGACGGGATTCACCTGTATTTTTTTCGTTTTACTTCCCTTCTTTTTTTTTTTTTTTTTGTAATTCTGTTTCGAACAGCAATATCAAGAGTAATTCAATCCGCTACGAAACCTAGCGATCAAATAGCGGACGCAATGCGTCGAATGAAAACGCGTGCGTCTGCATATATTTTTTTGTTTTTTTCTAAAGCGAAATATTTTGTAAAAAGTATAGTCACTCTATTTTAAAAAATAATGTCGAGTAACAATAAATACAATAAGAAACAAGAGACATTACATGTATATATTTAATTAAATTTAATCCATATAAAATTAATCAGATTATCGTTGTAATATTAAACGTATGTGTTCTGTATAATCTAAGATTTCGAAAGGTAATATCCTATTTACTATTAACCTAATTCTTCAAATATATTTTATACTCTCGATCGAGGGTATACTTGCAACGATTCATGCGTTAAACTTTGATTAAATCGCTTGTACTCCCACTCGTGACAGGAGCAGCAGCAGTTAATTATCGATGGGATAGATTCGCATCGAATCGCACGTTAGAGCGTTGCGCACGGGTTCGATCATCATAAAGGAGAATGAAAGAATCCTCGATTCATTACACGCGCCAGCCATCCCCGTGCGGCTGTTCTTAGCCTCCCCTCCGTGCCATAGGAAATCAATTCACCGAACGGAATAAAAGATAAGGCGAGAGGGCAGCCGGCCGGCTAATGTATCAATCATTCTGTTTGCGTAACCTCTGACACGTGTTTCTTGAACGCGCATAAACATACGCACACGCTTACATTCGGAGGCTGGAGGTACGAATGGAAAGTGAAGCGGAAAGAGAAATGAAACAAAGACAAACGTAGACAGCATTAAGGAATGAGGAGAAAGAGAGAAACACGAACCCTCTGGAATCAATAAGCCTATACCCCTGTCGAGTTTCTTCGTTGCACCGCTTTCTTTCTGTCTCTTTTTCGTTTGACCCTCTCTTAGCCCTTCTTTACTTTCTCGCTCTGTTTCCTGCCGCCTTCTCTATCTTACAACACCTCTCCACGCCTTTTCAAACCGTCTTCTCACCCCATATGTTCCCTCTTCCTCTTCAATGCTTTCTTCGTCGCCCGAGCCTCGAACGAATGGCTCTCGCTTTCCCCCTTTCTCGCCAACAAGGTGGAGTAGTTCGACACGTCCATGGCCGTCTCTCCCCTTCACTTTTCTACGATTTTGTGAATTTGAAAGATGTTTAGGCTAGCTTCGGGAGAAAGGGAATTTTTGTAGGAAGGAAATTGGAAAGTTTTTTAATTCTTTCAGAATCATCCCTTCATTCTTTCGAGTCTAACGAGAAATTATGTTTCGACGTAGGAAAACTGCTGAATCGTCATCATTTTTCTTTTCAATGTTCTATTGAATTTCAAATATTAAGATTCTATTATGAATTAAATTACATGTTCCATCTTAAAAATTATACTTTACCTATTTTCTTTTTCAAATTCACACTGTGATATTACATTGCCTAGTAGAAGATATGTCTGTTTCCTAAACATTAAGCAGAAACTTCTATAATCGCGGAATTAATTTCAAGTGCTTTACAAAAGTACGCTTTTTTCCTTGCAAGCGTGCATGGTTTACCGGAACAATCTATTAAGTTTTAACAGACGAAGAATGAAATGGAAATAATTAAATAATAATCTAAATGACGAATTAACTTCTATTCTTTAATTAACAATGTAATACCCAATACCGTAAGAAACGTATTTCAGTGCGAAGAGAAAGTTACTTTTTCTAAAATTAATCAAAGGTTCGAAATCGTTGAAGATTTACAATTTCCAGGAAATCAGCGATTCGAATGCTCGTGACAAGAGCGAATCACGGTAATGAGGCAGAAAACAGAAGCAACGCGAAAACCGTTCAATCTGCTTGAAGGCATCGGGGCACTCTGAAATCCGTACAAAAAAGAAAAGGGAAAGAAAAAAATGAGGAGCAACGATGGCCCCCGATGGAGTGGCACGATACGAATATATGCTTTCGGTTCGGTACATAAGAGAACGTCGGACGAAAAGGTGAGGCGCGTTCTCCATTCATTAAAGCCCGCTTCCACAGCCTTATCGGATCTCTCTTACCGCAATGAAGGCTTTCGCTCGGCCACACCGAGGTGTTACAGTTCACGTTTAATTAGGGGCAACGTGCCGGAATGAATAAGTTAATTAAACGCTTGCTAGTTGCTCGTCTGAGATAGAAAACGCGGAAAAATTGCCTCGGAGTGATTTTGCAATTGTTGCAGTCAAAGTGGCATTATATTTCTAACAACTTTCTTTCCATATTCATATACTCCTTTATTTTACAAAATCAACAATTATCTTATATTATCGCTCTCAGTTTCGTGTAGTTTATAGCATTTTGTCTTTTCTTATTCTCCCATACTAATTTATATTATTAATTAATTATTCGTCTCTTGGGTTGAAGTACACTGGAAGTCCGTGTATTGTACGAATACTATGTTGAACCATATACATTTTTTTCAAAATTGTTTTAAGTCAGTATTGTTTGTGCAATCTTCTTCTAATATAACTTCTAATATAAATAGAAGTGTGGAGGACAATTAAACGTGTATATAGTGATGAGACGAGTTGATACTTAGCATAGTTCTCTAGTCTTTTCTTATTTTTCCATACTAATTTATATTATTAATTAATTATTCGTCTCTTGAATTGAAGTATAGTGGAAGTCCGTGTATTATACGAATACTATGTTGAACCACACACATTTTTTTCAAAATTGTTTATGTCAGTACTGTTCGTGTTATCATCTTCTAATGTAACTTCTAATATAAATAAAAATATAGAGGACGATTAAACGCGTATATAGTGATGAGACGAATTGATACTTAGCATAGTTCTCTAGTCTTTTCTTATTCTCCCATACCAATTTACATTATTCGCCTCTTGAATTGAAGTACAGTGGAAGTCCGTGTATTATACGAATACTATGTTGAACCATACACCTTTTTTCAAAATTATTTTTAAATCAGTACTGTTCGTGCTATCTTCTTCTAATATAACTTCTAATATAAATAGAAGTGTGGAGAACAATTAAACGTATATATAGTGATGAGCCGAGTTGATACTTAGTATAATTCTATAGTCTTTTCTTATTCTCCCATACAAATTTATATTATTCGTCTCTGGAATTGAAGTATAGTGGAAGTCCGTGCACTATACGAATACTATGTTGAACCACACACATTTTTTTCACAATTATTTTTAAATCAGTACTGTTCGTGCTATCTTCTTCTAATATAACTTCTAATATAGATAAAAGAATGGAGGACGATTAAACGTGTAGATAGTGACGAGACGACTTGATACTTAGCATAGTTCTCTAGTCTTTTCTTATTTTCCCATACTAATTTATATTATTAATTAATTATCCGTCTCTTGAATTGAAGTACAGTGGAAGTGCGTGTATTGTACAAATTATACGAATACTATGTTGAACCATACACATTTTTTTCAAAATTGTTTTAAATCAGTACTGTTCGTGCTACCTTCTTCTAATATAATCTCTAATATAAATAGAAGTGTGGAGGACAATTAAACGTGTATATAGTGATGAGACGATATGATACTTAGTATAGTTCTCTAGTCTTTTCTTATTCTCCCATACTAATTTATATTATTCGCCTCTTGAATTGAAGTATAGTGGAAGTTCGTGTATTATACGAATACTATGTTGAACCATACACATTTTTTTAAAAATTGTTTTAAGTCAGTACTGTTCGTGTTATCTTCTTCTAATCTAACTTCTAATATAGATAAAAGAATGGAGGACGATTAAACGTGTATATAGTGATGAGACGAGTTGATACTTGGTATAGTCAAATGTATTTAAAACTATCTGCAGTACAGAGTTAGTCGTCGTTTGCTCAGTTTTGCTCGATATGCGTATACACGGTAATGAGTACGTTCGCTCGATATTAATCGCTGTAAGATTGCTCGATACTAACTCGCTATGAGAAGCTCGATACTGATTGATCTAATGATCATGTTTGTTTATTTATACTGGTCGGGAGAGTGCCAGAAACTCTAAATTCAACTTCGGTTGATGGTTGCGCGTAGCGGCAACATTGTTTTGCCCGGAGTTTGTTTATCGTTACGTTTTGTACGTCAAGACGGTGCCAACGTCCCGAGGCAAAACAACAACAAGAGTCTCTCTCGATTCGCATCGTCCTCAGACTCCTGTGCCGCTACAGAAGCAAGACGTTGATTTTTCGAGAAGTTACTCGTGTATCCAGAAAATAAAATTAGTTCCTCCAAGGTCTAGCATAAGTACTTCGTAGTAGCTTTTCAATTTTCTATTTCCAGCCATCAAGTGGCCATCTTTAACCGCATTTTCCTCCCCTTACCGAACATTCCTAATTCTTCGACTAATCGAAATCTCTGAAATAGTCTGAATAGTTGCCATTCGCTTGCTCGTATCGAATTTCCATAAGCGAACGCGGCGCGCTTGCGAGGCCCGTCCAAAAATGCTCACCGCATTGTTCACCGTCTAATGCGAGTGCAGGGTCTCTCTAGCCATTAATCCGCCACTGTCGGGCGAACTCGTGCCGTCGCGTCTGTGAGGCCCTTTTACGATTTCCTCCCACGGATTCGAGTGTGCTACGTTTTCTGCAACGCTTTTCTGCACGCCTCACGTGTGATCGTTCGCGTGACTCCCCCGACTTTATTTTTCCCTCCTTTTCCAAACAACGTGCCCGTGCATCGTCCCGTCTTCGTTTATCACGTTGGTTCACGCCACTCTGCTTTCTCTGTCCCTTTGCCCCGCTCGCTACGAAACCGTGTTCCTTATTCGCCCGCGCACGGAGCGAAATAACGAGCAAACGACCGGCTCGGTCGTAACCTCGTGGTCAAGAGTGCAGTAACGTGTCCGCTCGTCTACCTTCCTGTATGAAAACAACACCGCGAAAATGCGCCTCTTTGCGGTCAAACGAACTCTCCGCCACCCCTGACGTTAGCGTGGTAAGCTGGCTTTCGGGGTTGCAGCACGAGACCTCGTGCGATTCTATGGAAATGGGGTGAGTGGTAGATGGCAAAAGTAGTTTTCGGGGTTTCTACGTATAGCAAGACTTCACCGTTTGCCTGAACGTCACTTGTTCGTACAAAGTTTCAGTTTTGTAGTACCTTTTTGTCAGATTAAGTTATATAGCTTATTTCATTGAAATTTATTTGTTTTATTCGATGGACGAAAGTCCATTTAAGTTGCATTGGAAATGAAGAGGATTTAATTACGCGAACTATCTTTAGTAGCTCTTTTCCATTCTATTTCTCCCCTCATTTCTTCCATCCATTCCTTTTTCCTCTCCTTCCCATACGTAAAGTGGAACTCTATTTATACGAACGCCATTTATCTGAACGACATTTTAGTTAGTACCTGATTAAATGAATTTTTACCGATTCAATCCATTTATTCGAATCTCTGTTTTATGAACAAATGATCATAGGTAATAGAATCAATGGTGTCCTGTCGTGGTCCTTCCACGAGTTCATAAAGACCAAGTTAATCTACTGTAATAAACTTTTATTATATTCAATGAAATTTCCTTACGTCCTTCGTTCTGTAAACAACTTTCGCAAGGGACTTCAGAACCTAATTTCAAAATCCACCAGCGGAGACGTATCCGCTTCCCCCAGCGTCTCGGAAAGATTAGCAATAAGAAGAGGAAGGAGGGACGAGCTACGGGAATTTTATTATTTAATGGCCGAAAAGAAGGGAGTGGCGAAACGAAAGGAGAGTAAGAATGCCGCGGTGGTGAGAAACAATCGTAAAGGGGCACCCACTCACACGAATCTCGTCCAAGCTGTGAACGTGTGGTACACTTACACCGAGAGACACCCACACGGAGGATGAGGGCGAGTACAAGGCCACAGGCGCCCCAGAATTCAATTTTCAGCTTGATTTGTCAGGCCGTCACTGCCAGCAGAAACTCGTGGAGCCCATTTCGCGCAGTTCGATCTGCACCGTACCTCTCGCCAAGTAGATTCTTTCGTCTCGCTTTTTACGACTAGCAGTCAAAGAGAACCAGAGTTAGTTTTAGTGAGAAAAATCGCTAGATTTTCATCGACCGTTCCATACGAAGACTTAACGACCTGATATTCTGTCCATCCAAAGAAACGTAAGAAATCAGTTTCTTGACTTTGTTTTGATCTTGCGAGGCCAGGTTCATTCGGTTATTAACCTTTTGTGGATACGTTTACTCTCAGTACTCTGTTTACTTTTGACAAATAAAACATACGAGTTTAGTAAAAATATATAACTGAGTATGTGTGATGGGAAAAAGTAGGAAGCGTGAGAACAAATTTTGATTTACGAGAATTTCTTTGAACCTAAGAGTTCATAGTTCGAGGAATCAAAGTGGTCGCGTGAATGATAATTCGTCATGACACGAGATTTTACGCGGAATGAACCATTTCCTGGAAGAAACGCCTGCTTGATTTTCCTATAATCAATAACAATCCCTTAAACGGTCGTCAAAGCTCGTTTTAAACCTTTGTAAAGATAATTTCCTCTGCCGTACGAGCTGAAACGGTTACACGCGTCCGACGTCGATCGAACGCAATGAGTATCGGTCATCCGTTTGTCCGGATTATGCCCGTCTCGTAAAACGTTTATTACTAAATACTTACGTCCTCGTGGTCGTTTAAACTGAAAGCAAGGCTTATATATCTACAGGGAAAACGCTTTGGACGCGGCCAATATCGATCGGATTACACAGATGTTAGACTGATTTTTATCATCCGTTTCCTCTTCGATCGATCTTCCAATCTTTTTTTTATAATAACAATATTCCCATTATAATTCTTAATTATGTCTTTATTGGGCTTGACGAAATGGGAATTGCCGATGATGTCCGTAACGTTCGCTTTTCATATGGCCATGATTATCCACTTTCAGACCTCCAAGGCTTTTACGGCCTCACGTTCTCGCTGTTAGGATTATTGAAGTCCGTATCGGTGCATCTTCAACCCCTAATCAACCTAACAGCTACACCAGAGAAGAGAAACTATATAATCATTCTTAAGATGCACAGCTTCATTATTAACTTTCTCATACGATGTCACACCTAATTTTAATCAATTTTCTGAAATTTTCATCCGGCTATTATTTTCGCCCGAGTCAACCACATCGCGCTTAATTTTCATCAATTTCCTCGAATTTTCTATCCAACATTATTTAAAAACTTTTATGGGAACATAATTTTTGTTCAAATGAACAAAGTTCTCTTAACATAGTAGTATTTTCGGGTTAAAAAGGAAGGAACTACTTGTGCAGTTTACAGCTTCGATATTCGTGTATACTTGGGTACATACGTATCGTATAATGCGATAGCAAGCTATCGCTAAATATTTTAGGGCGAGGGCGATCGTTTCAAGCAAGTGTTTGGTAGAGCTGCCTTAGAGCCAGAGGGCGATCCTGGCAACGAGAAGAGAGGGTTGAAAACCATAATCTGCTCGACGACACGGCTTATCTCGGTAAGCCGTGTCTCGGCCCGTCACGCGACCCATAACGAATCTTCAACCCCCTTGAACGCGGTACAAGGGGGCAAGACGATTTCATCCTGCGACGTAATTGCATCAGGAAAAAATTCCTCTTGCATAAAGATACTTACCATAAATAAGAAAATAATTCGAAAAATATTTTCCAACAAATAGATTCAACTAATAATTTGCAAATAAAATAGAATGTTATAATAAAAAATTATGTGGTAAGGATCAAGTATGTAAATTACCTGTATATGTTACATGAAGTTTCAAGAGATTAGACAAAAAGATGTTCGCTATTAACAAAACACATAGCCAGCAATTTCAACTTCGTTTCAAATTCGTCGCAAATTATATTCTCAATAATCTACCGGCTAATGTTCTCAAGGAAAACGTATTATGGATGATCATTTTTATTTTGCAGAGGCAACGCGTCTCCATTTGGATCTTTACGATAATTATGCGAACAAGTACGCCATGACCACCGATGTTTCGAGGCGTGCAAGGAATCGCAAACGCAGGCTGCCTATTCTGACGGTAGCTTATTAGGCTCTTTTAATCACTAACATTACGACAATACGGATAATTGCCGAGCCACGACGCCTGCCGCGCGTTTATTATGAATATAATGAGCTGCGGAGCACCTGAACACCATCGGCTGGGCTGGTCTTCCTTCTTCGTACAAGTCGGGGTCGTTGGAAGTTTTCAAAAGTCCCCTTCAGACAGGCTACATTTTTCCCGGCTATCTGTACCCATCGATCAATACGCAGACTCGAATTTTTCATTTCGAAACGGATATCGCCGCATTTCGAGCGATTTAGCTAACGCACACTTCCAATGCTTCCGAGTAAAATGTTTGAAAAGGCATCCTTTCAGAAACAAGCAAAGTTTTATTCTAGAAAAATAATTTTCTCTTTTCGATACAAAGAAGAAGTGCATTTTTTTCTTCTAAACGAGATAAGTTCAAGCGATAGGATTTTTTATTTGTCAGGAGGAAAAATTGTGTAGATACTTTTCTATAATTGTAATAATATTTGAGTTAATATTTTAGAACCTTACGAGAACAGGGAATTTTCTATTAAGAAAAGAACTTATCTTATTGCGACGCTGTTTATTACAGTAAAGAGGTTTTTCTATAAAATTTATCTACAATCTTCTTAAATTACAGATTTTTCTCTGAACCCGTTAATTACCATCGTTCGATTAACAATTGAAAATACAAATTAGCAATGTGACCAAAAACATTACATGGAATTTTCATTTTCTATTTTCATGAGTATTCAAACAATATTTGTCGAAATGAACGGAGATCTTTCATCTGGCCGAGTAATTATGATCCTAAAAGTAATAGGGGCGGCATGAATTCAATTTGATCTGAGGATGATGCGACGACAAATATTTTCGACGACTGGGTGTCGACGGGAAAGCCACTTAGGCATTTTACATAAGGGTGCGACGTTGGAAGGGTCCGGTATGCTAGACACGCGCCGTGATTTGTTTTCCCTCTTCCCGCCACGCCGGCCCATCCCCTATCCTAGCATCCCTGGAAAATATTAACTCGATTCGCAGCTCGTTGAGAAAGCTGCGGAGCGTTCGACATTGCCTTTCGACACCCTCGCCTATCGACGTCGACGCCCCTTCACTCGTTTACTCGTTTCCCTTGCTCTCGAACTCTGTTGTTCCTTTATTTAAAAACCCAGTTTCCCTTCGTATCAAACAATGAGAATGTAAAATTCCAATATCGAAAAAAGAAAATACTGTACATTTGATCTATAGTTGGAGGATCAGATTTGAAAACATTTTAATATATCGTTGTATCAAAATGGAATGTATAGTATTTTCTTTATAGTGCAGTTCGTTTATAGTTTCTTCTGAGTGACAAATTTTTTGGAAACATAGCGTTGATCTATGATATTGTCGAAGTAATTACATTAAGAAAAATTTGTAGAATTTGCGTAGAATTTGTGATGTTCGAAGCAGTTAAGTTTCATAGCGCAAAAAGAATGGAATATTTGGATTTGTAAAAAGCAAGATTTTGAAAACAAGTAGATACATGTTTGTTGGGAAATTAATGAGATATTTAGAAGTTTCAGATTATGCGTTTGTGATTAAAAAAATAATTAAAAAACAGTTCGACGTAAACACGAAATACACAAGAGTGTATTTAATTGTTAATAAGTTAAAAAAAACACTGCAATCAACGATGCACGATTCTATAATTAATCATGTTGAAGTAACTACTTCAAGAAAAAATCTACATCTTTATTTATGTATGTCCGTGACCTGGAGACCGCTATTACGCAGAAAACAGAATTTAGTGAAACAAAACATTCTAAATAAGGAGAGGCGCATATTATTGTGCTCTTGAATATACATCATGTTTTGGGTTACAAGGTCTAGGAACAACGGAACTAATAAATACGTGAAGGACGATTGCACGAGTTGGTGTATATAGTGATGAGACGAATTGATACTTAGCATAATTCTCCATTTTTTCTTATTCTCCCATACTACTTTATATTATTCGTCTCTTGAATTGAAGTATAGTGGAAGTCCGCGTATTATTATACGAATACTATGTTGAACCACACACATTTTTTTCAAAATTGTTTTAAATCAGTACTGTTCGTGTTATCATCTTCTAATGTAACTTCTAACATAAATAGAAGTGTGGAAATCGATTAAACGTGTATATAGTGACGAGACGAATTGATACTTAGTATAATTCTATAGTCTTTTCTTATTCTCCCACACTGATTTATATTATTCGTCTCTTGAATTGAAGTACAGTGGAAGTCCATGTATTATACGAATACTATGTTGAACCATATACATTTTTTTCACAATTATTTTTAAATCAGTACTGTTCGTGCTATCCTCTTCTAATATAACTTCTAATATAAGTAGAAGTGTGGAGGACAATTAAACGTGTATATAGTGATGAGACGAATTGATACTTAGCATAATTCTCTATCTTTTCTTATTCTCCCATACTAATTTATATTATTCGTCTCTTGAATTGAAGTACAGTGGAAGTCCGTGTATTATACGAATACTATGTTGAACCATACACATTTTTTCCAAAATTATTTTAAGTATCAGTACTGTTCGTGTTATCTTCTAATGTAACTTCCAATATAAATAAAAGTATGGAGGATGATTAAACGTGTATATAGAGATGAGACGAATTGATACTTAGTATAATTCTCTATCTTTTCTTATTCTCCCATACTAATTTATATTATTCGTCTCTTGAATTGAAGTACAGTGGAAGTCCATGTATTATACGAATACTATGTTGAACCATACACATCTTTTTCAAAATTATTTTTCAATCAGTACTGTTCCTGTTATCTTTTTCTAATGTAACGTCTAATATAAATAGAAGTAGGGAGAACGATTAAACGTGTTGGTGTATGTAGTTATGAGACGAATTGATGCTTAGTGTAGTCAAATGTATTTGATACTATCTGCAGAACAGAGTTAGGCAGTTTTTGCTCGATATGAGTATACACAGTAATGAGTACGTTCGCTCGATATTAATCGCTATAAGATTGCTCGATACTAACTCACTATGAGAATGTTCGATACTGATTGATCTAACGATCGTGTTCGTTTATTTAGACTGGTCGGTGCAGTACCGGAAAGTTTAAATTCAACTTCGGTTGATGATTGCGCATAGCGGCAACATTGTTTTGCTTGGAGTTTGTTTATCGTTACGTTTTGTACGTAAAGGCGATGCGAATGTCTCGAGGCAAAACAACAACATGAGTCGCTCTCGATTCGCATCGTCCTCAGACTCATGTGCCGCTACAAATAGACTTTTATTTATGTTCCTTGTAGCCTTTAGCTGGAGCTACAAGGTTGACTTTTTTGGTAATGTCCTTTGCTATAAACATATGAACGTGCTCCCTATTGATTCTGTTGTATTGTAATACTAGAGAACATCTGAATCAGGATAAACTTATACCCTTATTTATTTCAATATATTTTTCTATTTCAAGTTCATCCACTCGTTCTTCCATCAGTCAACCTCAACAGATATAACATGATACGATATAAAATATAGAATCGGTTTTATAAAAAAAATTGCAATTTTTCTAAAAAAAATGGCATATGTGTATTGGGCAGTAATCGTGAAGAAAACAAAAGAAAAAGAGATAATATAAAATATAAAGTATACGATTTTTATCAAAGAAATTGAAACTTAATCCATACAATTAATTCATTGGAAATTGTTGTAAATCTATAGCATTCCTACGAAAGATTAGCAAGTATTATTGTTTATGTAGAGGATAGTTGATCGTGAGATTTATTCGACAAGATTGCTCCTTGTTGAAACCGTCAAGTGTATTTAAAATAAATTAATAAATACAAGTAATGTCGTTAAGACGTTTATATTAACGGATTCGCTAAGACATAATAAACAAAATAAATTCGTTGATAACTGATCGATAACTGTTAGACACTGCCTTCCTTACAATCGCGTTCGTTTATTTATACTGGTCGGGAAAAAGTCGGAAAATTCAAATTCGTCTTCGTTCGGCGGTTGTACACGTAGCAGCAACATTGTTTTACCCCGAGTTTATTTATTATTACATTACATGCTTCCCAACGGCATATTGATACTCCGAGGCAAAACAACAACATAATTCGACTTGTCCTCTAGCTCATGTCCCGCTACACGTATAAGAACTTTGATTCGTCTTATGGAATGTTGAGGCAATAGTTGTGCGAGATTTGGGCAATTGACAAGAGGAATACTGAGTTGTTAAACAAAAGCTGAATAGATATATTTTAGAATTATTTAAAACTGTATAACGAAGCTAAGAAAACGTATGGGGTAATTTGAAACGTTCACGGTCTCATCTACAGATGATGGTGATATTTGAAATATTATTGACGCATGGTAAAACAACATTTGTCTTATAATGCGATATGTCAAATAATTTGTTAGAAAAGTTACTTTGAACGAAGATACGTCGGTGTGCGTAGTGAAATGGTTACAAGTATCACATCTACGACAGAAATCGCTGATTCGAAGTACGATTTCCTACCCTGAATATTCTTCTGATTCACCACCCTCAGGCTTCCATCCAAAATTAAGAAATTTCATCAGCGATTTCCGTCGGATGATGAAGCAATAGCCGCAGTAAACAGCTATTTCGAAGAATTCTAAGAGATTTCCCATGAAAGCACGAGTACATGAAGTACATTAAAGTTGAAGAGGACCATATTGTTAAATAAAAATATTTCGCTTACTTGTTGTAGAAAATTTTTACAGATATATTAATATATATAAAATATATGATATATATAATTTATAAATTTATTTTTATTTTTATTTTTATTAAATATATAAGATATATAAAATTTCATTTGTACTGTAAAGAGACACGACTATTGTGATCGTATTGGTAAGATATGCAAGCAATGGGAAAATTTATCTAAGGGTTGCAACACATTTATTGCAAACTTTGCCCTTAACCCTTTGCTCTTGGAATTTTATTTCAATTTCGTTAACAGCAGCTCCAAACGCTTTTAACTGTTTTATTTGAAATTTACTTCAACTAAAAAATAAGACAATTGAAATAAATAAAGGAAGGAAGAAATTCACTTAAATTCACTTTTATTCACACTATTGTTGTATTTTAACGTGTATCGTGTATTAAACAATTTCCAGGATGCAATCCTGCTTTCCTAGGACATCTATTGATTTAGACATGAAAGAATGAAGAAAATAGGAGTGCAAAGGGTTAATATTAGCAAGTTCGCCAATGACACAACTGAAACTGTACAAGTAAACTTGTGAGTTTCCTAAGATTATTAATCGGTAAATTATTATGCAAGCAGTTGCAAATAAATTATTTCATCTTCAAGAAAACGGTCATCGATACCCCACACGAGGCAACATCTGCCAACGTTCTCATCCCCTAAAAGGTATGCCAACTACTTACCAAAAAATCATCTTCCTCGACATGGTCTAGTTTCGAATCTGTTTCGCGGATCTCGCAAGGAAGGAGCGTCTCTAGTTTCTCTCGTTCTCCGGTTAGACGAGGAATTGGAAAAAGTGGTGGACACGGGCCAGGATCCGTATCTTCTTCGGTTCTGGCCTTCTCCCCTTTTGTCGCGGGTCTTTGTGAGAGGTTGTCCGGCCGTCGTTACGTCACGCCGCCACGACGTTCCTCTAACAAGGTGCAGTTTTTACGGGCTCGCAACATAATTGGCCGCTCATTTGCATAGATTCGCGGTACTGGGATCGGTTGAAATCGCTGGAAGGCTGAGGGCACATGCGCGTACGCGAGCCAGCATACGCGCGCACGCCACGTAAGCTGAGCTTAGAGGAGGAATCCGCCTCTTGCTAAGCCTCATTAAGCTGCCCCGAAGTTGTTTGTGCCCTCCGCTACTTCTCTTTTTTTTTTCACATTCACACTGTTGATTTTTCACCCAAAAGTAATCCATTTTTTCACACTAAACGTTCTATGTATATTTTCTCCCAATAAGAAATTTCCATTTATCTTAAAGCCTTCAAATTTCGAGTCTTTCAAAAGCCAAACTGATCAACTTCACTTGTACATTTTCTTTTTATATTCAAGAAATAAATGACACTTTCATAAATTCAGTCACTGCACGAAAATAACATAAGTAAATTCTAAGGTAAATTTAAAGAGCAACGCTTGTAACATCGTCTCCTTTTTCTTCTCTTCTTCTTAGTCACGAAATCACACGAAAGTCAGAAAATCAACAAAAATGCGCTTATTATATCTTCCCACGTGAGATCGTCGTATAAAACTTATTATCAACTACAGATTGTATCAAGAAAAGATTATGCTAATAGACTATAAGTCAACTAGATTAGCGCTTTCTTTTCGTTCATGAACAGACTATGTATGTACATAATACATATAAAGCTTGCCATTGTACGTAACGATCATTCCCATCGCATCGGCTACCAAGTAAACTTAATCTCAACTTATTAATACTTGGTATAATTCGCTCCATAAATATAATAAGCATCTCGGTGAACGATGAAGATACGAGTAAAAAAAAAGTGATCAAGTCAAACTACGAACGAATCAGACACTGCATTCCTTCCACCAGTCTTCCATCCACGGACAGATATACATAAGATAGCATGTAGCGAACGCAGACGTCTCGTCATTACAGGTAACGATGATTTCCACCTCGTCCGCGACTGATTTTCGTCGGAATCGTTGGGGTCTCGAACGTTGGATTAGCAATCCAGAAGCCGGTCGTTCAGAGAGAGGAGAGACGGTGGAGATACGAGGCGATGCGAGAGCGCACCTGAGCGTACCAACGAGCCCGTCCAGATCCTAACGAGTGCGACAAGGACGGTATTAGGCGAGCCGGTAATAAGCCGAGCCAATGGGAGAGTCAGAGAGGGTTGCATGTCCCCTGGGACGAGTTGAAAGAGGACATGGCGAACCCACCTAAAGTAGATTCGTGCCGAGCGGCGTGCCGGTGTATAATGATGCGGTGGCGCGCGCGCGAGCGAGCGAGCGAACTGCGGACCAAAGAGTCAGAAGACGATGGAAAGAAGCAAGAGAGCGAAAGAGGAACGACGGGAAACGAAACTCTGGGACGAGTACCGAGGCTTGGCTGAGGAGCGACGCAGCGAGGATGCGTGTCGTTCCTTCGTTCCTCTTCGTCTGAGGTTTGCTCGCGAGCGACCGAGACGAGCGAGAACGACGGAACGGGCAGAGCGAGGAGGCTAACAATGAAGGGCAGAGGAGAGAAAACAAGAAAAAAACGCGACGAGGAAGAAAGAAGAAGAAGAAGAAGAAGACGAAGAAGACGAGCAGAGGGGGAAGCTTCGAGTGTCGGCACCTCGCCGCTAGAGCGGACCACACACGTCGATGAGTGGCTCTCAACCCGTGGATCTCTTGCAGACTTAAACTGACCGAAATGCTTGTAATGTCACGCCTGAATCTTTGTCGTCGGCCACTTTCTTGCGAAGGGTGCTTTTAGGCTCGTCTAGCTCTGTTATCGAGCAGAGAGGTCTTTTAAGATTTCACTTAAATGGATTTATGAGTTTGGTCGAAGGCAAGGATCTTAATTGTTCCTTTATACAGGATTTTCTTTAGTTGTGCCGTTTCTTTAGATTCCGCAGATTCGTTCGTGTCTTTATCTTTGCACTCCGTCGTCATTTCACCGAAGCAACAAGAATCGAATAGAACTTTTTCCAGTGCGTTACAATTATCCTTTTATCGGTCATTAATTCCTTGACAAATATTTTCTGAATTTGTACAAGATGGACTGTAGCCACGAGATACGTAAAAATTCATAAACATTTGTTTCCTAATTCTTGCAAAGTTTGGCAAAATAGTAGCTTGGAAAATGCATGGGACATTCGGAAATAAATAGGACAGTCGCTGAAGATTAAACACCACGGACAAATTCGACTCATCGGATTACAATTTATACGCGTTCAAACGGGCGCACGATTTCGGTACCGATCGCGACCCAACAGCGATATTTTGATGTCGTGACAGTTGAAATCTCAACGAGCATCGTCCGTCTCGCTTTGTACCACGAGCGGTGTTCACCGTCTCGAATCTACCTACCACCGGCAATTTTGCGAATCTCTTTCAGATGAAATCTGAAAGTGCACGCGTAATGACTGGTTTCACCAGGTGGCCTCGCATCCGGAACTAGATGACACGCACAATGGGCTGGGCAGTTCTTCAAAAATATATCGATCGTATCACGCGAGTGCAATTAGCGAAATTAATGAAAATTGAAGTAAATTTCAACGTAATAACACGAAAGTAAATATTCTAGATATTTAGGAGTTGGTGTTAGGGTTGAATATTAATTCTATCGATTGTTATATCTTATTTAGAATTATAAACATGGCAATTATACATAACTCGTATTACGAGCCTAAAGAATTGCAATGAGGACAATTGGAATCATTGAAAATTTCTCACTCTGAGATTTATCTTCTCAGCAATTTTCTGACGCTTACGTCGGAAAGTGTTAATTTTCATGAAGAATGGAACCTTTTGGAACTTAATACTAATATACTTAATACTCAAGCTTTATTAGTCAAAAGATTATTGATCAAATAACAGCAGATCCAACCGAACATAAGAATATTTAAAAACTGTCAGTGGCAACGACTTCACGAGTGAAGCTTAAAATGAAGATAAATAAAATAGAAGAAGAAATAGATGTTTTCGTAGTACTCAACGATAACTTTACACAGGGCCTTATCCTAGGATTGTCATAAAGAAATTCAAATTAAGACAAGATGAAGACTTAAAAATTACTCAAAAAGTAAATCACAAAGAAGAAGAAATAATATTCAAGAAGAGAAAAGAAACAAGGAATGATCAGAAGAGATAAAAGATCCAACCGAACGTAAGAATATTTAAAAACTGTCAGTGGCAACGACTTCACGAGTGAAGCTTAAAATGAAGATAAATAAAATAGAAGAAGAAATAGATGTTTTCGTAGTACGCAACGATAACTTTACACAGGACCTTATCCTAGGATTGTCATAAAGAAATTCAAATTAAGACAAGATGAAGACTTAAGAATTACTCAAAAAGTAAATCACAAAGAAGAAGAAATAATATTCAAGAAGAAAGAAGAAACAAGGAATGATCAGAAGAGAAAAAAGATAAACACCGTTACATTTTCTTTCTGTTGTTTCGTTCATTTATTTTTCCTTTCTACTTGCACCCTACTCGTAGAAAAGCGCTAGCAATTAATTGACCCACACAGCGCATTATGATGAAACGTCTCTACGGATTATAAATTGGTCCAACATTTCTCACGTTGCGTATTATTATTAGAAACTAACGGAAGGGCTCCTGGAAGTTTTGGAATTCGATTCAATTTCGATATGCTTGGACTAATTCATATCATAGTTCATATCATAGATGGATATATCCACTACAACCTAGTGCTAATTTTCTGGGATCTATTTAGTAGAAATTTCTTTGCATTTTTTCTTACATCAGGTATCGAAATATTTGGAAATCGGTATAAGCTGATATTCGCAAAAATACCAGCTGTCGACCTCGTGATAACGAGGCTTCTGTCGAAATGAAATCAATTACAAACTCGCAATTACCAGGTGACTTCCGTGAAAAAAGGAAATCGACGTGGAGTTAATGACACGTCTTCGCTTCGGTTTAAATTTCTTTGGCCGATCGACGAACGAGCATGACATTAAAACGTCATGAAACGCGACGAGCCAAATTTCACTGTCAGACAGACAACGTTCACCGTTCGTTTTACATCGCTGCTTCCAATGCCGTGATCGTTCCAACCTATACCCGTGTTGTAATTCCAAAGAAGAATTTCACTGTGAGAAGTTCGTAGGAGGAAAGAAAACCGTCGCATGTTCCTGATGGAATCGCGGCACACTCGCGAGCTTAAAAGGCAATATTAACGCTTTCGCGATCTTAACGAGACGTAATTGCAGCTTTTTCACTGGAAGATGGAAATCATTTTCTGGCACTAAAGAGCCTCCATTGTGGAGTAGAAATATTAAGAATAAAGAAAGCTTTATTCCCTTGTATTACAAGAAAATTAGAAAACTTCCGCGAGTTATTTTAATTTTTGTACGCAAAACCAGTTTAATCTTCGTCTAGGTAACCAGAATACGAGATTGTTCAAGTATATGGAAAAGTTCGCAGCTTCAATATTTGAAACATTTGCATAGTATAAAATTAAAATTAACCTTTTGCACTCCTATGTCAAGTGTGATAGTTTTTATCTCAGGAGCTCCTTTGTCGAGTTCCAGCTTTTTTCGTGAAACGTGCGAAAGAAAATCAGGAAATTCTGGAAATTGTTTCAAGATATATCATACGCTTAAAAATTATAAAATACAACAATAGTGTGAATAAAACTGGTATTTAAATAAATTTGCTTCTTACTTTATTTATTTAAATTTTTTAGTTAAAGTAAATTTCAAATAAAACACTTAAGGAAAGGGTTAATGTAAAATTAAAAAATTAAGGATTGTTTAAAGAACCGTAGAGACGAGTACCTATATATCAAATTGTCTAATATGTATAAATGATAAACAAAATTTTTGTGAATGTTTCCAAACATTTATAAATACCTTAATACTAACATGATACATATTTAAATTTTTTGGCGATATTTTTAAAGATAATGTTATCTATTGTTTCTTTATTCCGGCTTTAAATTACACTTTTTAATTATCGTTAGCTGATTTCTCAAAAATGGCTATTCTGTCGAAAGGATCCTCAGTATGACAAACATTACGTTCGATCATTCTTTGGAAGCCTGATAGACATATCAGGTCAGTCAAACACTACACGATCCTTTCCTTAATTTTCAAGTAATATCTGATGAAACTTGTTTTTCATTTCATCGCGAATCATGAAAAATCACGTTAACACTTTGACTGCCACGCCGAAATCACATTTTTCGCTCTAGTCGCCACGAGAGTATTTTTATTATTTAAAGCATATAATGGTAAAATAATAATAAATTGATGATGTAAGACGACATTCTTCCCCAATGGACCGTTTATCTCATTGGTGGTCACGGGTGACCATCGTGGCAAGTTGGTAACTGTTGATAGCGACATGTTATAACAAGGCTTCGTTTATTTCAACAAACCATTCGCATTTGTTATTTCGTCGTAAGCAAAACGTCCAGAATATATTGTTGAAACGTGTACAAGATATTAGTAAAGAGTATTTGCTCATTCTATTTATGATAGTAAGGTAGAGAGACAAACGTGACATTGTTATCATTTCGACGAAACATTCGGCTGTGATGGTAGAGGTCCGCAGAAAAAATTATGTTTGTGATAAACCAATGGTAGTAGTAGATCACAACAGAGGAAACTGTGCTGTAGATTTATCGGATCAAATGGTAGCATATTCTACACCACATAGAAGAAACCTCAAGTGGTATATAAATTAGCTTTAGAGTTATTGTTAAATGCATCAATTTCAAACGCGATGATACTCTATAAACAAGCAACAAAAACAAAAATCAAGGTATCAGACTTTAGAATGGCACTCGCAATGCACCTTACACAGTGCCATTCACCAGAGCCGTCAAATGTACTTGTTCGACAAAGATCGCGACACGAAATGCAGAAGAAAGAAGGGCAAGCGTACGTGGCACGAAAATTTTGCAGAGAGTGCTATAACAAAAATGTTAAACAGCCAGGATCAAAAATTGCTAAGAATCGGACAAGAAAGGCGACCACCTATTGTCCAGATTGTATCGATGAGCCACATTTATGTTTAAAGTCTTTTAACACAGTGCACCGTTAGATGCAAGATTTGTTCTCATTTTTTTTTTTTTTTTTATTGGTGTTCTAATTAAAATGTTTAACTGTTCAATGGGGCACTTTTTACTTCAAAGTATCTTCTATTTATCGATTATATTCAAAATGCCCTAAATGTCAATTTTCATTCAATTTTTACAATTGTAAGAACTTCAATGACCAAGGACCACCGTGGCGTCACAGGAGAAACCGTGGCGGGTCATATACGACCAACGTGGCAGTCAAAGTGTTAAGAAGCGATGCTTATCGTGAATCACGAGTCGATCGCGTTCTTCGAAGGTTTCGAGTCGATGGCTTTTGTCGCATACATTGACGTGCTAATTTTAATGCGCGAAACAACGACCTCACGATTATTCAGATTATTCCAGAAGCTAGTACCGTTTCGAGCGTGCGATTCGCCAAGACAATTTCTCGCGCGTGTAATCTTTCACGTCCACATGTTATTTCCAATGGCGGTTAATGGCGGTCGTTCCTGCACGCATCCTGAAAACACGATTTATTACTCAACACCGCGGTTGAAATTAATCCTGCCCGTCGATTGCGTGTTTGTCAACTATTTTTTAAACGACGGCCGTACACTCGAACGATTCTCTCGTTTTTTCTCCATTTGGAAGCTTAAAATTATTAGTACTTGAGAAATAGTAAAATTTTCATGGCAAATAATATTTTCCTTTAATCCTTTGACGATGTAATAAAACGAAGGAGAATTCGAAACGAAGTATTTAACAGATAATTATTTCCTTATCAAGATGTTTTATAATTCCTGATGCCAAATATAAAAGTATACGTATAATAGATAGTTTCAACGTTAATGACAGATGGATATTGTTAATCGCGTTGCGTATGGTGATTAGATTGCGAATATTTACGCAAATTTTTATTTTTATGAAGATAATTTAAAAAACGGAGCTCCGGTAGAAATTTGCTTCACCGACTACAAATTAGAGCCAGTAATATAATTTGCATAGTTTACATATTTTTGCATATTAGCATACATTCTGTGCAATCTTACTCTTTGAAATTTCTCATAAATGTATAGAGGACTTGTGTAAAATTGTGACATTGATCGTGAGATTTATTAGACGAGATTGCTCCTTGTTGAAACCCTCAAGTATATTTAAAATCTTAATAAATAAATACAGTTAATGTTCGCAAAGACGCTCGTACTAACGGATTCGCTAAGACAGTGTATAAGTCGCAAAATAAGATCGCTAATAACTCGTTGATAACTGATCGATATTCGTAGATACTCGCAGATAGTCGTAGACACTCGTAGATAGTCGTAGACATTCGTAGATACTCGTAGATATTCGTAGACACTCGTAGATACTCGTAGACATTCGTAGATATTCGTAGATACTTGTAGATATTCGTTGATATTCGTAGATACTCGTAGATATTCGCAGATACTCGTAGATACTGACTCGCGCGACTAACTGATAGCTGATTGATAACTGATTGATAACTGAACTTCTTTACGATCGCGTCCGTTTATTTACACAGGTCGAGGGAGAGCCAAAAAAATCAAATTCGTCTTCGCTTGACTGTTGCACGTAGGAGCGATGTTGTTTCGCCTCGAGTTTATTTATCATCACATTCTGTGTATCCTAACGATATTGGTACTCCGAGGCAAAATAACAACATGATTTGAATTGTCCTCTAGCTCATGTGCCGCTACAAATGCATAAAACTCCGCAATCTGATGATGATATTTACGATATGAGATTTATAACAGCACCTACTCCGACTTTCTCTTGTACTAAACCGTGAAAGAGTTAATCAGGTACTCACCGATGCTGTTCGATCTTTTCCTCGTTGAAGCTTAAATAAGCTATAAATAAACTAACTTACATTAACTACTGTAAACTACAAATTTTAACAAACATCAACAATTTTTCTAAATTTATTTTTTCATACATATGACAAACTTTAATGCGATGAAATATCGCCTTGAGGTAAAGCGAATGGAATCGCGCGTTGAAATTAACGTGTCGTCACCTGTGCCTGGTAACCGGTAGCCATTATTACCTGTGTAATCTCCCTTCGACTGATAATTCCCACGTTCTGTGGCCTCATCCTTTTCTCCAGGTGAACGACTGTTGCCTTCCTCGCTGGTTTCTTCGCTAACGAACTTCGCAAATAATATATCTACTATACGTTCGACTGGTAATTGCAAAAGGCTGGAAGCGATTATTTAAGTAACGATTCCTCAATCGTTCTATCATAATTATCAATTAGAATTTAAGGGACATCGTTAAAGAACCGATTTGTTAGCGACCAGGTGTTCAGTGAAATATACTCGAGTCGATTTTATAGACGATGAAACCGTGCACTCTAATTTCTACTTGCAAGTTCAAGGTATTCTCTGTTACAAAGAATCATCAACATCAGCAAAGAAGGATATAAAAATAGAACCTTCATTTACCAACGTTTTTCTCTCATGGAAATCTTAGATGTTACGTTTCCTTCGTGTTATTCTCTTCTTCTCTTTGCAATCTGAACGATCTCCTCGACAAAATAAATTTCTTCTTGTCGACCATCTCGCGCTACGATACGTCTTCCTTCTTTCTTCTAGTCTTATTTTCCAGACTGGAATTGCCGTTCGCGTTCTCCCGTTCACCGTTTCACACCACACTCAACAGAATTACGATTTCCTTGGCGAGCCGGTCGTAAGGCTTCGCTATTTCAATTAAGCGCTTCGTGTTCCCCCCATATGCACCATTATGGCACCGCGGTATCACGACCGATAACGAATATCTGGCGACACGCGAATCCAGACTTTTTCTTTTCCTCATTCGCGATTTTCAACTCGTGTTCCAGTCTACTTTCTACTTTTTCGCCTTCCTTCACTCTTACGATAATCTAAACACCTTTTCTCTGGGCTCTTTGTTTCTTTTATTTACGTGCTTCCTGGAATTGTCCAAGATTATAATACACGATATTAAAAATCAGATAGCTAAAATGTGGGAGTTAATATAAATGTGCGTTTCATTGTATCGTAGCTGCATTTATTTTTACATTGCTAACGTGTTTAACGTTTGTAATTATTCGGGCATAAATCTAG
Source organism: Bombus hortorum (assembly GCA_905332935.1). Taxonomy (NCBI): domain Eukaryota; kingdom Metazoa; phylum Arthropoda; class Insecta; order Hymenoptera; family Apidae; genus Bombus; species Bombus hortorum. The sequence continues at coordinate 15,435,979 of HG995193.1, forward strand.
CACCGCGCAATTACGGCATCTGTAGTTATAAATTTGCATATAACTGATTAGTCATGCATTTTCATAAGTAGCTGTTCATTTGTTATGGCACAACGACCAATATCTTCTCCTTCCTCTTTACACGTTATAAAGTATTAGTTATATTTTGCACAACACATTAGTAATTTTAACGACTGAGAAACCTTCATATATAGCAAATAATATTTTTCATTATCGGTTATAATTATTAAACAACAATTAATAAGCGAATACCACGTTAAGCTACCAAGCAAATGTAAAATGTGCAGCTTTGTATCATAAGAATAAAAATCTGGAAAAAGTTCGTCTCAACAAATGAAAGAGAATAATAAATAACATTAAGCAACATTTACACGACATAGTACCACGTCATAATAATTTATTTATAATTCTCAAATGAGAATTGATTGTAAAATTCTTCCAATTAAAAAAGAAAAAATTAAGCAACATTTAAGAATATTTTACGATTAATTCCGATTGAAATTTTACTTAAAGCTTTCACAAAATAATTCGCGATTCGAAATCTGGAAAAGAATCTTGGATTTTTTAATCGAATCGCAGAAGCAAACCGCAGCGTGGTAAACGAATGTCACAGACGAGAAAACAAGATCGACCATCGTAAACGGGTATTGTAAAACATCGTGGTCGGTCTCGGGCAGAAACCGCCGTGAACGATCCTTTTCAAGGATCTCGGAAACAACTATGCAAGGTGTACGTTTATCCGCGAGAGATTCGTTCCAGTCGGAAGCCGAAATTTCCTGCGTGTCGAGAAGTTAAAAAGTCGACCCTGACCTACTGCGCTTTGTAGCTGTGCTCCAAGAGATCACGAAGGTTCATGGTTAGTTCGAAAGTTAATCGGCAAATCCTGTTTGCTCGGGGCCCCCGCTTTCGACACGCTCGTCCTTTGCAATTTCTAAACGCGGCGTCGCTGGTTTTCCTCTGACGTGACTCGCTACCCTTTGCGATCCTTCAAATTGTCAAGACAAATATCCGAAATCCACTAGAATTTTGCTGTACAGTTGTTACATCTAAATTTTTGAGAAGATTTTTACAGGCTAAAATTTTACTCATAAAAATTATGTGGAATATGAGGGAAGATTTTGTTGGGGGATGTAAGGGGGTTTGTTGGGGGTTTGGTAAGACCTTGTTGTTACAGGTAAATCGTTTGTTATTTTAAGGTCGAAAAGTCAGAATACCAGCTTGCTTTTATGTAAAGAAGGATTGAGGAAAATGCGAAATACCGGCTTTTCTAGGATTTGGTAAACGTAAACATGACTTAATGACTTTTTAAACTGGATAAATAACTCTATGGTCGACCGACGTGAGGAAGATTATTTTAAATCGCAGGTAGATTTTTACTTTCGCAGCTGTGACTAGGGTTTGTGGTCTATTTTCCATATTTAAACTAAAATTTCATTATTAGATTCAAATTAAATTTAAAATAATGTTACACAATGTTCTTGCTTGAAGATTATAATTTTCTTTAACATTAAAACCATTTGCCAAAATGTAACATTTCTGCCAAAAACATTAAGATATATGGTATATGAAAAAATAGATATAACGTAAACTGCTATCCATATATTGGTGCTATGCACATTCTTTTGTTTTGTCAACGTGTTCAAAGCACCTAACTTGTATTGTTTTCTTGTTGTTTGGACTTCCACCTTTAATTTAGTAAAAAAATTCTATCGATTAGTTATTTAGTTTCGTTTCTATCTCAATTTAAAAATGGAAGAACAAGACGCGCATTTCAGACATATTTTATTGTATTATTTCCGAAAAGGCAAGAACGCACCGCAAGCACACAAGAAGTTATGTGCTTTATATGAGAATGAAGCCTTGAAAGAAAGGCGGTGTCAAAATTGGTTTGCCAAATTTCGTTCTGATGATTTTTCACTGAAAAATGCTCAACGATCTGGCCGTCCAGTTGAAGTTGATGAGACCCACATCGAGGCCATTATCGATTCAGATCGTCATAGCACAACGCGTGAGATTGCAGAGAAGCTCAATGTATCGCATACGTGCATTGAAAAAAATTAAAACAGCTTGGCTGTGTCAAGAAACTCGATTTATGGGTCCCTCATCAGCTCAAGGAAATTCATTTGACGCAACGCATTAGCATCTGCGATTCGCTTCTGAGACGCAACGAAATTGATCCATTTCTGAAACGACTGATTACTGGCGAGCAAAAGTGGATAGTTTATAACAACGTTAATGGGAAAAGATCGTGGGTGATGCAAGATGAACCAGCCCAGACGACACCAAACGCTGAGATTCACCAAAAAAAGATTATGCCGTCAGTTTGGTGAGATTATAAAGGAATTCTGCACTTTGAACTTTTACCAAGAAACCAAACGATTAATTCAAACGTGTACGTTGAACAACTCGCCAAACTGAGCGATGCAGTTGAAGAAAAGCGGCCAGAATTGGCAAATCGTAAGGGTGTTGTTTTCCAGCATGACAATGCAAAGCCACACACATCTTTTGTCACTCGCCAAAAATTATTGGAACTTAGGTTGGGATGTGTTGTCACATCCACCATATAGCCCTGACCTTGCACCTTCAGATTACCATTTATTTCGTTCCATGCAGAACTCCTTAAATGGTACAATTTTTAATGACGCTGTTGATGTAAAATCACATTTAATTCATTTTTTTGTTGGCAAAAGTCAGAAACTTTGTGAACATGGAACTATGACACTGCCTGAAAGATGGCAAAAATTCATCCACAAAAACGGACAATACCTAATTGAGTAAAGTTACATTTTTAAGCAAAAATTTTGAATTTTCTTCAATAGTTGTCAACCCAATATTTTACAAAGAAATGTGTAGATCCTAAAACATATATCATGTATAAAATTTCTATAAAAAATTGCCAATTAGTATAGCGTTAGATTCAATAGTCGGGAAATTTCCAAAATTGCCCGTTATTACATAGGACGTTTGTTGGAAAGTCGTTTTAGGTGATGCTGGAACTCAAAATATTTTCGAGTTGTCAGAAGGCCGAGGCGAATCACGTTTCTACGAAACGTCGTTCGAAACCGAGTTGTCAAGGACGACACAGTTTTGACAACTCAGTCACGGGAAATCTGATTATCTCCGCAGGATAACGGACCCCTACTGTATCCAGGACAACCGCGACTGGTATACCTGTAACTGCTACCTGAAAACATTTTCCGCTCGGAGTAAGCGCGATGTCCTTCGCGCCGCACGAGAAACCTTCAATAGCCCTTTCGATATACGGAATGTTGGGAACGAATTGCTGGTAAAACATGTTTTCCTTGCCCTATTTTGTGACCGGATAAACACGAATCGAATGGATGTAGAAAAATATTATTTAGCCTATAGAAACCTACAATGTATGTGTCACTCAAAAGTCAGACTGACCAATCTTATTTTCCAATTCCAATTTTATTTTTGTATCAAAATACGTGATTAATGTTTAATTTTTTAGAAATCAACCGATTAATCTCGATGTAATATTGCTGCAATCTTATTCGATATTATGATTTTATTCTAATTAGATTTTATTTCCAAATGAAGTCTTTTTACTGCTCCAGGCTTCCAAAAATATCTGAAAAATTCTGGAATATTTATCACTGTGTATAGTTACCGAATTATACCACCTATTGCTAAGTCAAATGTTCAGAACTTACTCGATAAACATAAAAATTTAATAGTGAAGATTCAATTTTTCTTCGACTTAATCGAAGGAGACAGGCATCTTTGTGCAGCAACAAGAAACTGGACGCAGTAGTGTTTACTGGATTAGGCAAAGATAATTAAGAGATAACGAGACAATAACCTGATTACTCTTGATACGATTTCAAAAGGTAACCGATTCTATGAACTAAAAGCTAGTCTTTCTAATTACTCTACCTCATCTGGACATTCTAGGCCAGAAATGAAAAAGAAGATCGTTTGCTGAGCCAGGAATCTCCTGGTGAGCAATTAGTCACAGCAACAACAATGAGGCCTTCTGTAAAGCTCGAGTATAAACAAACTTCTTTTTCATTACCAGCTTTTTCTTCCAACTACCGCAACGAACAATGCAACGCGTATTCTCCTGCTGCGGACGTCCATTTCATTTTTCCTCTAAAAATCGGAGCAAACGGGAATAAAATTTACGATAAAAATATGTGAATTATCAATTGTCACATTGTCAGATATTATTAAAAAGTTAGAACGATGAATCACGTTTATCTCGTTGGGGATGAAGCAATAGTCCTTGGAATTGTTATTGTAAATTGGAAAGAGTTCGAACAGCGGTCGCGAGGGAAATCGTGCTGTCTGGAAAAGTTGGTCGGTTGTCGGGTTCGGCGTGACGAAAACGATGGCTTTTTCAGGTACTGGCCTGCCTTTTCCGGTGATAACAATCCGGATGGAACGAATTGTGTTTTCGAAACATAGACGCCTCTCTACGATTGTTGCGAGCTGCCGAGTCAGCCTCGCCGACACCTGCGCTTCGTTTTTGAACCGGGACTAATCCAAGGGCTCGTTCTTTTTGCTCCACTATTTTCTCCAAACGAGGATAAAATATAGGCCGTTTAATCAATAGACACGATAGAAGAGTTTATTCTTTATGATACGAGAATTTTACAATAATTGTGATGCACTGAACGACTGTAGTGTCAGCGTAAATCTTTGGAATATTTTTCGAAATGTACTTTCCCTCTCAATTATGAAAAATGTAAAATGCGAGATTTAAAAGGCATAATTAATTACATCGATAAATATGAAATTATCTGAATTAGTAGTACTTGAATTAGTTAATTAGTAATAATTTTCCTGAGGATTCTTCAACTCGAAATATTCACAGTGTATTTCATTCACAGTGTCTTAAGATTGTTATCATTCTGGCTGATTAACAACAACTAAGAAACTGGAAACGCAATCACGATTCATCAGAAAATAATCGGAGGCAGAGATCTTCGATCCCAAACGCTCCACTCGAGGATCTTCGACGTACTTTAATATAATACGCATCTGATAAGCCATCACCAAGGAAAGAGGGAGAAGGAGAAACGAAAACTACCTCTCAGCTGTGTCTCGGCTTACCATAATTGCGAACTTCTTTCCGCGCTTAATGCTTCCACTATTACACGAGTGGAACCTGTTTTTCCACGTTGCAACGTCGGACAACGGCTAATTTTCTTTTCTGTCACATCTTCCTCTAAAATATACCCAGCGTTCGTGCGGTGGTGATCAACGACGCGTTTGAGAAGCAAGCGTCTCTCCTACGAACCCTTGCAACCAAGTCGATTCACGTGGACGAATACCTACAGGCTGATTCATAAATTCATGTGAAATTCATGAAAAATAAGGTAGTTATTTAGAATAGGGTGCACTTGGTTGATTTTGACGACCTTAAAATATGTCGTCAGGGTATTCTTTGAGCAGTTTCATATCCATTTTGTATTCTCTCCCCCATGTCGACCATCTCAGCGTAAGTTCATACATTTTATGATTTTCAGAACAGTAATCGGTAGACCGCATACTTTTATTTATTTATGGGAAATTTAAAGATACGAACTCGTGGATATTCGTTGTAATATTTAACCCTTTGCACTGCTACGTCGAGTGGGACTCGACGAAGAGTCGAGTCCTTCAGTCCCAGCTCTTTTTGCGGAAGAAAATCAGAATTGCATTCTGGAAATTGTTCCGAGATATATCATACGTTTAAAAATTACAAAATACAAGAATAGTGTGAATAAAACTGGTAATTAAGTGAATTTCTTTCCTCATTTATTTATTTAAATTGTCTTATTTTTTAGTTGAAGTAAATTTCAAATAAAACACTTAAAAGCGTTGGGAGCTGCTGCTAACGAAATCGAAATAAAATTCCGAGTGTAAAGGGTTACTAGGTGAAAGGAATCTCTGCCTTGGATTTACTCTCTTATCAAATTTGCATAAATATTTGCAGTCTAGTAATTTGGTATTATTCATATCGATTAAATTGTTCGTAAAAATTAGCTGAAAATTCAAGACGCACTTAAACTGTGTATGGCCAATGTTAGTATGTTGGGACATAAGACGGTCACTTGGAATACATTAGGTCGTCCGAAAAGTTTCTTTCGTTTTATAAAAAAACAATAGACGCACAATGTTTTATATTAGCTTATCGAATTACGCACGAACGTAATAATTTAGGTATCATACCTAATTCAATAAAATAATATAAAACAAAAATTGTTCATCTATCACCTTATGAAACGAAAGAAACTTTTCGGACAACCTAATATTATCTCATAACTCAACAACCAAGTAACGTTCAACATGTAACGTTTTATTTATTTTACTGCACACCACTTGAAGTATCGACGCGCGTTTATGCATCAACCTGTATACAACGAGGGAGGAAGTACGAATCTCGTTTCGTCTACTTAACTTGTGGCGAAGGTTGCCTGGAGTGTGTGGTCGAGGCATGGCAAAGAAGCTGGTTACGAACGAAGAGCTGACGACCATTAGAATAGAAGGCACCGGGCACAGGTTCGCTTATGCGAGCAGCACGGCTAGTGCCATATTCGGCCGGACCGAGGTGCTGGATTACGCAGAACACGTACCAATTTTACATCGGGTTCCGCGAGGCCTCGCGGTTCCACCGTATTCGTGCGTTTTTAGCCCAGCTGCAGACCAATGTATATATACAGGGCTGGCTGGCTGGCTCGTAAATGGATTAATGTGATTAACGGGCAGAGGGAAAAAGTTCGTCCCGGTAATTGGTTCTCTTGTCGGGGCTATAGAGTCTCGTGCCCCTTATGCCCCCTGTGCCCGGTCTTATTGTTCCCTTTTGGCTACGGACAAGATAGTAGAATGCGGCTTAGGATACGATCAGGGAAAAAAGAAATCCGTGTGACGAGGCGATTCTCGGTGTTTCCCTCTTCTTCAACGTCATAAGAAGAATAGAATTGTACTACCTACATGACGGCGTAATCGGTGTGCGTCGGAGAAAAAAATTGGAGCGCGACAGGGCATTCGAATGGACTCGTTACTCGGCTATTCGTCCGAGACCCTTGTCTACAAATAACGCAAAGAAAGTGGCTCTGCTTCTTACCGACCCGTTCACTTTGTAACTGATTTTATCCAGGAAAAAGTTGCAAGCAAGTTGTACGGTTCGATGCAGAGAGAGAGAGAGAGAAAGAGAGTAGTAATATCCGGTAGTAGTAATATTTATGTTTCATTTAGTATAAAATGGATTTGAAACGATTATGGTAAATATTCTGATAATTGGATGATAAAGGATATCGTGTAAATAATATGCAGAACATATACAGATATATTGTATTAGGTTGTCAGAAAGTTTCTTTCCTTTCATAATTATTTTATTGAATTAGGTATGGTCCATTTCGTTATATTTCTATTATTATGTTCGTGCATAATTCAGTAAACTAATACAAAAGAAAAAAACATTGTGCGTCTATTATTTCCTTATAAAACGAAAGGAACTTTTCGGACGACCTAATATATAACCGCGAACCGTTAATTTCTGATATAATAAGTAATTGTATATTTGTTTAAATAATCCAACGTGTACTCGCTGAAGCAGATGCGAAACTCTCGCGCGATAAAATCCACTTGTATACATCGAATTATCCCAGTAAGTGCAACCATATTACATTTACACTAAGAAAAGGGAAGCCACCAAATATCCAATTGAATGACACGCACGTAACACAAACAAGGCACTTAGACACACAACTTACTAAAACAATTATCGACAAAATACGGATGAAAGAAGACAGACGTACTGGCTACTTCGTCGAAACTCTAAACTCAGCATAGAAAATGAACTAAAAATCTACAAAACGATAATAAAACCAATTTGAACGTAGGGAATACCACTATGGGGCACAGCAGCCATGAGCCACATAAATAAACTAGAATCGCTACACTCGAAGATACTGACAACAATAGTCAACGCTCCATGACATGCTAGACACGAAGATATACGCAAAGACCTAAAAAAATATATATATCAGGTTGTCCGAAAAGTTTCTTTCGTTTCATAAACTGATAATAGATGAACAACAATTTCTGTTTTATATTATTTTATTGCATAATTCAGAAAACTATAATTCATGTTCGCGCATAATTCAGTAAACTAATACAAAAGAAAAAACATTGTGCGTCTATTGTTTCCTTATAGAACGAAAGAAACCTTTGAATTGAATTTTAGGCATATTATTGATATCAATGTGTACGCCTATCTTTCTTCATCACGTCGTTAAGTTCATTAGTACGACAGTTGATCGGAACGTGGATCCACCGTGACCATAGACCTGTGTTATCGTACAAACAGTTACAAACGGTAACCTAAATTGTGTGAAACACACAGGTTTCGGGAAACAAAATCCGCGTATAAGGGAGAAGCTTAGAATTCTCCTTGAAGAGGGAGAGACACGATTTCCTCGTTCATCACCATCCCCGCCGATAAATCAGTACACTTTGCGGTTGCCCATCGCGTTAGAACGGTTTATAAGCAACATACCGCATGCCAGGGGTGCGGTTATCTTCGCATGTACCGGGTGTGCATTATCTCAGTATAAATACATTGGAGCGATCGCCGGACGCGTAACAGGCCGTGAAAATGAGCGACCGACGTATCTCCTGCACGAGGGTAGCAATGGTATCATCCCTCCGCAGCAGGGGAGGTGGGAGTGGTCGTCGAGTGTTTATAAACGAGATTAGGGGAATCATCGATGGTGTCTCGTGTGGCGCAGGGGTGTGTCTGGCGTTAAGGGAAGGAGGGAAGTGCACTTTCGTGGATGTACGACAGGCTTGCCCGTCGGATACTTTCAATCAGCCCGATTGATCGTCTAGTTATTTCGATTCGCACCGCATTCGTCGGCCGCATTTATTATCCTTATCCCCACCCCACGGTATAACGATTGTTCGTGTTACGCCGTTTGCCAGGCTGTTGGAGGGTTCGACCGATCACTGCTTGGATATGCTTCGTGTATAGGGACGAATCTTCGAACGAGTGGAATTACGATAATTTGAAGTTCTGAATCCATGTTACGTCTCTTTTAGAATGATCGTATATTAGGAAGATATTTCTTTGTAAGAACACGAGCGTCGGTACTCGTAGATAAATAAATGGGAAATCAGTTGCCAGGAAATTCTCCATTGTCAACTGTACCCTACGTCCACAAAAAACTTATCACGATTATAATCGTTGATACTTAAAATTCAACACCTTGTAACTGGTTACAGAACGAAATGATAACCTGAGCAAGGTATCTGATAGTCCACTAATTTTTGAACATTTGTCCGAAGAAAAACTAGTGTCGAAAGTTTCATGAGATCGGACGAATAATGTTGCGCGATATCTGGTCCGGACGCGCATGGCTACGCGCAGGTTCGCTTCTGCTCTAGAAAATATCGCGAGGCTCTCGAAAAAGTGGCGATACCGAGAAAGGGAGAGAAAGAGGGGAAAGCGGAGAACTCGCACGCCAAGTTGCATGTGGATCGAGTGCTATGGGCGGAGCCTACGTTGGACCACGCCTCTCGCTTCCCCTCTATGGGCGGCGTGGTGGGGAGGCCTTTATCGCGATTGGCCGGCAACCGGTTCGTGAGGTCGTACCAACATTAATTATTCTAAATAAGTCGTCGCCCCTGCGGCGGCTGATTATAGAGTTTGCAGTGCCATAAATAGAACCCGTTTACAAATCGCGTTCGGGGAATAATGATCGTCGCTGCAAGATCCCGCGTCCCGTTCTTTCTTTTGCAAGCCAAACGAAAAACCCAATCAATCCCTGACGTACGAGACGTCGCGATTGGTCTCGCCCTAGGCGTTTTCTCTTTTCGACCAGCCAGTCCTTCCGAGTGACGCGTCTGCTCACGTATGTATTCCTAACGAACGAATTAACCACGCTTGCCCCCTCGGATGAATCCGCTTCTTGCTGGAATACATTTGGACGGCAATCAGCCCACAGACGGATGACAGCGTCAAACTTTCAGGTAGATAAATCCTTGCCTCTTCTTTTTTCCTGTTGCTCCAGCAGGAATTTTGGCTACGCAATGAATGAACAAAATGGCAATATTTGTAATTGCAATATGTATCATTATTTTTAATCTGGTACTTTCTAATCCTAAACATATCGAGTTCATGTAAAACATAGAATCGACTGAAAATACAACTTTTTTTTTTTTTTAACAAAAAGTACCGTTTTCTCGTGGCCGAATCATTAGATTGATCGTTAAATCAATTTACCGCGATCGATCTCTCCTTGACAAATAACAGTGTACCGGGTTTAGAGACCAAAGGAAAACAGTGTTGGAAACTAGTTTAGAGGATCTCTCCCCTCCAAACGCTGCAATGTTCCAAGTGGAAAGTGGCGTAGAGCGGTGCTCTATTCTCAGACGAGGCCGCTATTGATGGATAGACACGTTATGGTTATTTATAGCGGCTATCTCTATTATTGTTCTTACACGAATCTAACTAGGAACTAACGATCCTTTTGTGGTTCACGTGGCAGTTGGTATCCCTAGGTGTGGTCATTAATAAAACCATGCTCTTTAACAACCATACAGCTACAGCATAGAGTTTCTTCGCCAACTTCAGACTGGCGAAACAAAGGAATTGCCTTCTGTTCCCTCGGCTAACCCGACCGTGGCGCGGTTAGAAATATAATTTTGCAAGCCACGGGTGAAAACGTGTTATGCTCGTAAACACGTTCACGGAGAACAGGTGTTGCGTAACGTAGAAAATTTTATGGACATGTAAAGAGCCGACTTTTCACGATTACAGTATTTCTTCGTTCAGTTATAATCGAGAACCGCCGATTATCATCATTATCTTCGCTAGCATTACCTATTATGTTACCTGCTATCTTGTAAAATGTTCAATTCCACGCTCTTTCCAATAGCCACGTTTATTCCGTCGAATTAACGTTTCTATTTTACGCAACAATTACAATCTCCGTGATTATCCCTGGTACAAAAGTTTATTTCTAAATTAGTTGCCGGATTATTTATTGACGTCCGGTTAAATTTCCGAATTTTCGTTAATTACCATTCGATAATGTATCGGTTCGCACGTGACGTGGGGGAATCACGTTTTCTTACGGGCTTTAATTGGCACGATTTTAACGACGGCTCCTTAGAAGTCTCGCGTGCTCCTAATGTATAGGTTGGCTCGTTTCATGTCGTGGGCAAATAACGTTTCCACCAGAACAGCAGAATCTCATGCGATTAGACGTTAAAAGGGTTAATGACTGTAATTTTCTCTTTACTGGTTAATGGTCGAGTGTGTCGTCGCTATTTCTAATGAAGTTAATTACGCCAGCAGAGTGTCCGCGATAGACATCAGAATCGTAACGATTTACATCTCACCTGAATGATAAACGTTTGTTTAAAAATTACAGTGGAAGAAGCAACGTTTTTCGCGATAGGTTTACGAATAGTTACGACTGCGATCGAGTAACTTGAGAATTTTTTTATTTTATCACATTTGACAGAAACGATAAGGGGCGAACGATATTCGAGCTTCGAACCATCGTGAGAGAACAAATTCCTAGAAGTAAGTCGTAATGTACGCGGATTGGCCGATGAACCATGTTGTGTCCGCCCTTAAACAAACAATCAATTGGCGCGCGTAAACCGAAACGAAGGAGAGGCAAGGAAAAGATGGGAACGAGAGAGAAACTGAGGATCAGCATCTGCATCACGGGTAATACATTCGTTCGTTAACCGTCACGGGGATCCAACGAAAAAGAAGAAGAGCAATGGCGAGAAGTGGTTGGTTCGATGTGGATGCTCTTGTAAATTTTTGTATAAAGCGATTTCGACGTCGAACGATAAAATTCACGTCAGTGAGAAAACGCCTGTCGACTCAAAGAAATGAATTAGCTGCCTCCGGATAGAAAACAGGGGTGGGGAGGAAGAAAAGTATGGAGTAGTGGGCATCGAAAAACAGGAGAGGAGGATCGGAGGGCGTGGCTAGCTGGGGAGGGGCAAGATTGTGGGCACGATCTTGCCAAAGTATGAGGAGTGGGGGAACGAAACGGGGCGGGGAGAAGCTGGCGCTCTTACTAGCATTCGCAGTGGCGCGTATATCTTTGTTTTTTGAAACAGCATTGCCAAATTACTTGGAAACATTACGAATATTGTACACCGTTCGCGAATTGCAATTAACACGTGTATGCTAACGTGTACACGTCCTGTAATTACAGTTCTTTGTTCCGCGTATTAAAAAAACGTATTGAAAAGAAGGTAAAACCTTGTACATACTATCTTAAGTAACGATGCTTTTACTTTGTATAATTCCTTCCGAAAATGGACGAGTATTTGATCGACGTAGAAGGAAAGTCGTGCCTCGGAAGAACTTGACAACATATTTTTCCCAAAGTAGCTATACGTAGAAGAGAAGGAAAAAAAACGGTTATAAGTAAGACAAAAATCTGGTCGCCGTTGAAACGAGACTGGAACGATGCAGTGGCATCGATCGTAGTGAACTCCAGCTCCCCACTCTCCGTACCAGTGCCGGTGGAGGGGGGCGAGCAAACGGAGGGGAGTAGGGTAGACCTTACGCCAGTGGGCGGAGCTTGTGACTGAAGAGTTAATAGAGATACAATCGAGGGTGTCTAGTGCACTGCACTCCAGACTGGGGCGTAGGAGGAGTGAAGGGACGAGGGGGTCGGAGGGGAAAGCGGTAAGTAGGGACCACAGGTCCCCTAGTTTAGACATCACTGAGCGACGGATGGACAGCCAGTCAGACCCGTCACAGCACTCGCTCGAGTCCTCGGAAACCTCGAGAAAAGCCAATACTAAGGAGACTTGCAGCTCTTGGAGCTGATCCAGAGTCGAACCTTTCATCTCGCTTCGGACAACAGCAACGTTCGACGCGACAATGTTCGCGGCTAGATGAGCCTGTCACGTGAGCGCGCAATACCACGCAACATCCGCCGACGAATATTACGCAATACGCGGTAACAGAAGTTTCAAGACGTTGTAAGTGGCACGAACGGCTGAATGTGATCAATGAATGATCAGTGAAGAAGGTACAGTGACGCGTGCGGTGATCCTAAGGGAAACTTTAACGAGCGAGATATGAAACAGTGAGTCAGTGTCTTAAACCAGTGAACTTTGAGCTCTGACAGACTAGATACGCGACAAGTGTGGCTCTGTGCACTTTCACAAATATGACGACAGAGGGTTAGCGTTACGGTTGAAATTTCACCGTTCAACTGTCACGGCTGACATTTGCATTTGAATCGTATACGTGACAGACGATTCGGAAGATTGAAAGATGAGCGTAGCTCTCGTGACCATGGATTCTGCGTACGGTCTTCGACTGGGAATTGGCAGCCATCATCATCATCATCATCATCATCATCATCACCATCATCGAGTGCGTTCACCCGAAAGTCACGTGGCTTCTCGCCAGGATCAGCAACCAGATCACAAAGACGACATCGAGGCACCGTTGAGATTCAGCGTGGTAAACATTCTGAGACCAGATTTTGGACGGGAGGCGATTCTCAACACGAAAGCACCGAAACAAACCACTTTGGCGCCCGGTCACTCCACGACGATTCCAGTTCCGATACCTCGTCACAGTCCTCTTTCTTTGCCACGTGATCTGACTCTGTCGTCCAATCGATTGTCGCCCACGAGGCCTCAGCCTGGCAATTTTTCCGTGCACAGAGAAAGGGATCTGTTTTCTTCTCACTGTGGCCTGACGTCACCCCTTCAGAGGAACACTGGTCTCAGCAGAAGCGGAAGTCTCGAAAGCCTAGCGAGTAGTAGAAGTTCCGTCACCGGAAGTTCCGTAACTGGAGCACCTTCCCTGGGTTCCACGTCCTCTACCATCGGCAGCGACTCCTTAAGTGGAGACAGCAGTGCCGGAAATGCGAACAGCACCACCACCAACCAAACTGGACTCAACGGACAGAGTCCTTGGCCTGCGTGGGTTTACTGTACCAGATACTCGGACAGACCTTCATCCGGTAATTTTGTCAGATATTTCGAATCCGAATTTTTTGAAGACAAACTTTCATATTCACAAAAATACATAAGCATTGTAAAGATATTTTTCATAATAATTTCATTGAAATATCAAATGTAACACCGTTGATTTCACACGAGTGGCTTTCCAAAACGAAATTTACAATTCGAACAATTTCCAAGAATTCATAAGAATGTACGTAAATATCTTTTGTACGTTCGTTCAATTCTAATCTTATCAGCAACGATAATATTTAATAATATTGCTAACAATAAGAGATTTTACCATCGATCACATCGATTCGAGTATGAGAAAAATTGATAGGTAACTTTAATATACGCGAGACGCGAAACTGATAGATGACAATACAAGATTAATCAAGATCCCACGACCCAATCTGTATCGAGAGAGATATATCTGAGTTAATCGTGGGTATCACGGAAGCGGAGGAACGCAACTAGCCAGCCATAGCTGGCCACTCTGGTACCACTATTTCTCTGTGTATCGGCTTAATCAATTTACGTTCGGTGACCGTTACATCTGCAAACCAGTTTCTATGTAAATGAACGCGCGTTTCCCGGCACGTCGTGGAAAACGCTACATAAAGTTCGCCTAATTACAGTCTCCTCCGGTGTAACGCGATCGGACTCTATAAAGAAATACTAGTTTAGACTCTAGTCTTAGAAGGAACCGATCGGTACCGAACTACCGGACTGCATACTTTATGTATAATTGCAGTTTCAGCTGAGGGTGAACGTACCGCTTTGAATACACCACCTGTGTCAGTTCACAGAACTCTTGGTTCTTCTGAACCTATAACCGCGATCTACCATCTGCGACCATCGTGTCCCAGATATGCGACTTCTATCTAGTCAACAGGGTGGTCCGCGACCCTACCACCCGATAATCGCGGTTACTAATTACCGTAAATCGTGATCGATGTTCCGTTTCTTGATACCGGCTGCTTCTGCGGTTAATTAAATGGTGTTCGACGCTAAAGAGTGATCGATGGCCGATGGTAGATTTTAATCGAGCTATTTTAGCTGGTGCTTATCGCTGCATGTATGTATCTTCGAATTGGAGCGATATTAGTTGAGATACTTTGAGGGAATCGACGAAAGCAAGATATGTTAAGCTTGGAAGACAAGTTGACTCGACAATTTTTTTATTTCTCCCTGCTTGACAGTTTCAATGGGGGTGAAACTAAATATTAACACGAGAACACGTGTTCACTCGTCGTTAACATTCGTGCGTTTTTCGGTTAAACAGTTGGTTTATTTGAGAATTTTATTGGAACGATGTTTGGTGCTAATACGCAAGAACGAGTTAGCTCGTTACTTGGTCTATAACACTTTTCTATGAATGTTAACATGGTAAGATGAATTAACACGTCACTGGGATTCTTAGTTTTTTGAATATGTCTAATAATCTTTTTATTTAGAAATTCTCAAATTCTAATTTAATGTAGGAAAATGAGTTAACTCGTAGCTTAAATTCTTAATTTCTTGAATATAGGTAACAATTTGTTTTTATTTACGAACTTTAGACACATCTTTTAGACTGTAGGAATAAATTGTATTTAACACTAAAAATTACACCAGTCAAATTGACTGGTTTTACAATTTTTTTAAAAGAATAATATAATGAATTTTATTTTGAGCTTTTGTTTTCAAACTCGAAATAATTTTGTAGCAAGGCTACTTATGCCAATACCAGTCAAAATGACCGGTACTTGTCCAATTAACCCTCCAATTAACCAGCTTCCTAGTTTTCTACAATTTGCCACACATTTTTAAAATTCGATATGATGATATCAGTTATCAGGAAAATCCCCGATCGATCGCTAGATCGCTAGATGCTAACGCTAGAAATACCACAACAGTCAAATTGACTGGTTTTACAATTTTATTAAAAGAATAATATAATGAATTTTATTTTGAGCTTTTGTTTTCAAACTCGAAATAATTTTGTAGCAAGGCTACTTATGCCAATACCAGTCAAAATGACCGGTACTTGTCCAATTAACCCTCCAATTAACCAGCTTCCTAGTTTCTACAATTTTCCACACATTTTTAAAATTCGATATGATGATATCAGTTATCAGGAAAATCCCCGATCGATCGCTAGATCGCTAGATGCTAACGCTAGAAATACCACAGCAGTCAAAATGACTGGTTCCACAATTTTATAAATGTGCCAACCCTCGTTTAGGGATCCCAGATGGATTAATAATACCAAGAATGTACCACATAACATGGAATTTCTTTTGTAAGAAAGTCATAAATCAATAAATATAAAAATATTCCATTTTCACTGATTTCATTTTCACTGATTTTGGTAGAAATAGCTTCGTGTTAACTATGGGTAGTTGTAATGTTAAGAGCGAAAGGTTTGACGCTGATTTGATCGAAATTGATTTGTCTTTATTAGCTTTCAACTTTGTGATTGTAGAAATCTTTGATTAATGAACGAGTTGAGGAAGGTTAGTTAACATGTCAGTGCTAAATTTTGAAGGCAATTCATTAGAAACTTTGCCGGATAACATCGAAAACACGTATTTCCGTTCCTTTAAAGAAATCTAAATGCTTCAACGATTTGTTTTACTAGGAATTTTAGTTCACTCTCCTGTTAATGTAGTATTTATTGATAAGTCGCCTTATGAATATTCAATAGCTGTCAGCAGTGCTTCCAATAATTCTTCTAAACGTTACAAAAACACGATAGCAGGTTAGAAGATCGCTAGATTAATTTACACGCGACATAGAAATATAATCTCCGATCTAAAAGTCCAAAGAGAATTTATTCTCCACTGCTTCATCATTCTCTACGTATCTGTCCAACGGAAGATTAGTCAAAATTCTCTACCGAATCACCGCTTTCTTCGACGTGCGAGCTTCTGATAATCAACGCGATAGCGTCGCTTATTGAAACAGAATTTACGGATGGCGATCGCACCGTGTAACTCGAGCGAGTTTGGCGTTAGAAATTCCATTATATGATAATTCGAGTGAGTTTATTTACAGCTGAAGGAAAATTGCAAGCAAAACGTTAATGTTCGTATAGTTTACTTACAGCTTAATGAAAATTCCAAAGCAACCATGCTATCGAATGGAATTAAAATTAACGACCAATTAACCGTTTCGTTTCAGGGCCACGAACGAGGAGAGTGAAACGATCGCAAAACAACGGAAAGAGCGGGTCGCCGGAAGAGAAAAGACCGCGGACCGCATTCAGCGCGGAGCAACTGGCTAGGCTGAAGAGGGAATTCACGGAAAATCGATACCTAACCGAGAGAAGGCGGCAGCAGCTCTCTCGAGATCTGGGCTTAAACGAGGCGCAGATCAAGATCTGGTTCCAGAACAAAAGGGCAAAAATCAAGAAGGCCAGCGGCCAGAAAAATCCGCTAGCTCTTCAATTGATGGCCCAAGGTCTGTACAATCATTCGACGGTGCCCGTTGACGAGGACGGCGAGGAAATCGTGACTGGAAGCAATCATTCGCACTAATGACGAGTAACGTGTCGTCAAAAAGGTTGTTGCTGTATTCGTGAGAAATTTCACTTGTACGATGACCGAACAATCCGCTCACCACTTTACACCAACCTTCTAACCCGACGGAAGTAGTTAAAAATGTCTGGAAAGGACGATTCGAAAACGATTGCGTGTTCCAAAGTCGTCGAATTTCTTTCGGAAGAGTTTAACTGAAACGGAGGGGGGAAACACGCGTTTAAAGATATTTTAAACGGTCCACGACAATATTTATCGTCGGTCAGAGCGATAGGATCCTGATCTACTTCTATATAGCTACATTAAGCGATTACCAAATAATTTTCTACTCTAGTTTAGACGTAGCTGCAGCAATGAATCTTGAAACGGTGAAATCTTGAGCGATTTATATACCAGAAAGATAGACAGACAGACAGACAGACAGAGAGAGAGAAAAGTGGAGCAAGATCGGCGTTCGTTTTTCGTATGATCGTATGGCCGCAGACTGAACCTTTATATTTATCGACTATATGTACGTATATCGGCATAGATACGATTCTAGTACACTGACTTCGGTACGATCCTTATCGATTAGACGCTTAAATTATTTATTTCCCTTGTACATAATTGTAAATACAAGTGATCGTAATGTGTATATGTATGATACGAGATAATCTTTAATTGCCGCGCGAAGATTATATTATTGTGTATGTGCGGAGCTGCACACGGTCGCGTGAATACAGAAACGATCTCACACTGTATATTCCTAATTATCGTACGAGTCTACATAGGATCTATATAAATCTTTCCCTAAATATACTTATATCGTGTAGACAGACTTGAACAGTATGCGTATATGCTAGATATATACCGGTGTCTCACAATATGTGGTCGATATAATCTATGTAACCCGCTTACATGTTGCCACCGATTAAATCGAATTAAATAGATATATGTGTGTATATATACATATATATATATATATGCGAGCTGTTTCTACATTATTCTCCTGTCCTTGGATATCTTGCACGATTTCAGATTTACTTTACAACTTCGAACGATCGACAGAGAAATCTGAGATATTATTTTCCATCGTAATCTGTTTTTAATAATGACGAAGAATTTCTCTTCCAATATTGGGAATAATTAATTAAATAAATATTCACCTCGACTAATGGAATGTGAATTCAAATATAGTTTGCCACTCTACGTAGTGGATAATTATTTTAAAAAAAGAAAAGAAAAAAGGGAAAACAGGATCGTTTATGGTCGAACGATTTCAAAATGAAAGCGGACCAAAGCAATTAGTAAAATTTACGTGGCCGAAAAGTATGCGGATCGTGGAAGAGACGCCGTCTGTGTATACGGTCGCCATGGACGCGCCTCGTTCTCAGTGCAACGGTGCGGCGCGGCGTGACGCGATAATTGATCCTAAATTAACGAGCCACCCGGTATTCCGAGCGCAACCGACAAATGGAACGTGGCGAGGATGACAGTGCGCGACTAGCTCAAACGCATTCGCGCACATGTCGCTGCCGATCGACATGGGATAAGCGATATGTGCACCTGTTAGTAGCTGCCATACGTGGCTGCCCGCGAACAGATTTACGAAGGTACATTTTTTCTTCCTTACAGAATGTCTAATACATTCGCTGCTATTAAAGTATCGCTATCCTTCCTTAGAAGCTATTTTTCTTCATTACAGATATCTCTATTTTAATTAATAATATTTGTGTTTTAACCTCGATAGTTATGGTTCTGATTATTTTCTAAATGTCTTTTCTTTATTTTTACGTAGGATAGGATGGGGCTCAAACTACCGCTTTTCGTATAAACTTATGTAAAATTTTGTAATAACAATATAGAGATATATTTGTTTCTTGTATTAAAGTATTTGATTATTTAATGACATTATACTTTATTTTTATAAAGTTTATTGGTTAATGCTCTCACTTTTTGTGAACTTTTATCGTAAAATCTTTGTCGATATAAAAAATTAACAGATATTTATTAAGTGAACTTTTTTTAGTATACAATATTGACAGAAAATATATTGATTCCTTAAACAAAAAAATGAAAATACAGAACAGAGATTCGGCTCGAACAAAAAATAAAAATACGTGTAAGTCAGAGCTTTTTGGTTCAAACTAGAAACTAATAAAGCTAAAAAAAATTATTTCAAACACTCTGGCATTATTTCTTTATACTTATCTTACTAACGTCATTTTATAATGAAAACAAATAATAAAATCTATTTAACAGATACTCGGTTAAAATGTTTTCCTGTTGAACGAAAATTTGTATCTTGCAATAAATATTTTCAAGGAATTCTTACAAATATCATATTTCCTGGATACTCTACATAATATTATTTCACCGTTTATTACGTTCTCTGCTGCTTGTTTCATTACTTTCAAAGATTTCGTGCCGCGATCGGTTCGTCTTTTGTAGTGTTACATTCTAACAAAGGAAATAAACGTGAATAATCTTTTAGTTTTAGGTGAAGTGGCAACACACCCCCACGTGGGGTAATAAGTTCCAATACAAGAACCTCCAATATAAGGGAAGACCTAAAGGAACACGCAACATTAACGCAGTTAAACTGTTATGTCACTTAAATGTAATTCAATAAAAGCGAGGTATTTTTTGAAATTTTTGATCCAAATAATGGTAAAGTCGTATAAATCGTAGAATCGCCAAAGATCGAATGGCGGTTTTGCTGAGTTCCCTGTATAATGTTCTAATCGTACGATGCCATTGTTCATCAATTGTTTTATAACGAAGATTTTAAATTCGGGACTTTTTACCATAAATTTCGACATAAAAATACTCGAGACGATCCGGTGTGGTATGACATTTTCAATTAGAATAATTATGCTATATTGCAATATTTTTTATTGTTTTTGCAAAAGAAAATGATTTGATGTTTCATAACGAAGATTTTAAATTCGGGACTTTTTACCATAAATTTCGACATAAAAATACTCGAGACGATCCGGTGTGGTGTGACATTTTCAATTAGAATAATTATGCTATATTGCAATATTTTTTATTGTTTTTTCAAAAGAAAATGATTTGATGTTTCATAACGAAGATTTTAAATTCGGGACTTTTTACCATAAATTTCGACATAAAAATACTCGAGACGATCCGGTGTGGTGTGACATTTTCAATTAAAATAATTATGCTATATTGCAATATTTTTTATTGTTTTTGCAAAAAAAAATGATTTGATGTTTCATAAAGAAAATTTTAAATTTGGGACTTTTTACCATAAATTTTGACATAAAAATACTCGAGATGATCCGGTGTGGTGTGACATTTGCAATTAGAATAATTATTATATATTGCAATATTTTTTATTGTTTTTGCAAAAGAAAATGATTTGATGTTTCATAACGAAGATTTTAAATTTGGGACTTTTTACCATAAATTTCGACATAAAAATACTCGAGACGATCCGGTGTGGTGTGACATTTTCAATTAGAATAATTATGCTATATTGCAATATTTTTTATTGTTTTTGCAAAAGAAAATGATTTGATGTTTCATAACGAAGATTTTAAATTTGGGACTTTTTACCATAAATTTCGACATAAAAATACTCGAGACGATCCGGTGTGGTGTGACATTTTCAATTAGAATAATTATGCTATATTGCAATATTTTTTATTGTTTTTTCAAAAGAAAATGATTTGATGTTTCATAATGAAGATTTTAAATTCGGGACTTTTTACCATAAATTTCGACATAAAAATACTCGAGAAGATCCGGTGTGGTATGATATTTTCAATTAGAATAATTATGTTATATTGCAATACTGTTTTTCTCGTTACTTTCATTTCAATTTCTTTACTGTAGGTCTTACTCTTCTGTCGTTAGTAGCTAACAGCGTTTAATATATTTGAGGTTCTACAAGCAGGAAATTTATATGTCTAACAGCCGATGTCGAATAAAAGGGACAAGTTGAATGTTATTAATTGTCATTAATTTGAACGCATCGGTGGCAATGAGGTTCAGCATCCACAACCACACAGTCTGCCGGTACACGGAAACGGATATGTATGCGGATGGTAGCCGAAACCGGGGATAAATTACTGAGTCGTCGTCGTTGGCTATTGTATTTGAACGTGACGATCCCTAATTGGTAATTCTATCGCGAACCCGTTGCATTGTCCAACGTAATTGCGTGCTACGCTACTTTCGTGTACTAAAGGTAGATTCGATTTTACCGATTATCTGCTATGTACTAAATGCGAGAAACATTGTCGTAATTTTATTACAAGACTCGTTCTTTTATTATACTTAGTCCTCTATTCGGATTGTTATCTTATCTTATACTTCTAATTGATTTTTAACGAATTGTAATAAACTCGTGCCTCGTTAACTAATTTCCGTTTCCAGTTTACAGCACCGATCATCCGGCTCATTTACCAAGCGCAAGTATACAAAATAGTAACCATTTTCTATTAGTTTGTTTCTATGCCACAGAACGAGGTATCTGTAACCCGGACTTGACCTTATAAAGAAAAATAACAATTGTATCATAAATTTATGGAGCAAAGTAGCGGAATAAAAATAAAAGAACAATACAGAATACACTTCCACACAATTCCAGCTCTCAGAATGGTCACGCGAAATAGATTAATTTTAATATTCCCAATATATCTAACGAGACGGGAGTGAGGCCACGGAGGTCGCGTATTTCAAGCCTGACGAACGGCGTCCATACAAGTCGCCATTATTAATTATCATTAATTTAAGCGCGGAGAACCGTGGGGGATGGTAGTTGTTCGCGGGGCAAAACGGCGCGAGGACCTGGCAGAGGCGGTCACAGGAAGAGTGGAGGCAGGAGAAAGAGGGAAGAACGAAGCGTTGGCGGTGTTCTCTTCCAACGTTGTGAAACGAACGCACAGGATGGTGGCCCAAACCGGGGATAAATTACAGAGTCGTTGTCCTGGCCATTGTATTTAACTGCGACGATGCGTAATTGTTGGAACGCCGCTGCATATACGGCAGAGAGAGAGAAAGAGAGAGAGAGAGAGCAGAGTGCAAGAGTGGCCGAGTACAGGGTGGAGAAAACGAGTTAGAAACCCTGTGGGGAAGCGGATAGGGTGAGGAGTGGGTGGCTACGGAGAAGACCAGAGGGATGGCGGAAGGGAACTGCCACTGTGGTCGAGAACCATAGTCATCGGAATGGCCATTAGGGGTCTCTACGGTTCCAAGAGTGGCTCACTAAATTTCACCTTCTTGCACGGCTCGTGACCACCTTGCGAACATCTACAATTAATGGCGCCTCAGCAGGATGTTTATTACAATATCAGAGAATACGTAAGGGCTGCGCTCGTGGCTACTTCCGGTATTTCTGCGGTACAATGGTTTAACTGCAGAAATTGGGAAACAACGTCAACTTGGATTTACGCTGGCTGTAGATCCTAAAATTCATTCGTCGCTAGTATTAATGGTAAACTGATTAATGGTACACTATTGAGTGATTAGGATCAATAAATCGATGCATCGAACGCATGATAAAGAGCGAAACTTTAATTAGTTTCATAGGTCAAAGTTCTCTATTCAAAATCAAATACGATTTTCACTTAATCCCTTAACTTACGATTTAAGCTCGCCCAGCCTTCGAGCCATTCGCACGACTTGTGTAGTACGATGATCGGGACAATCGTAAATATTACGGGCATCGCTCGTGGTACGACGGTCGCGGTTTGTAATTTGCCCTACCACAAATAGCACAGACAAGGCTCGTGATATGTTCTTATTATCTCTTCGCACTCATTTTCCAAAACACACTGACTCAACAGCATCAAAATTGAGACCGTCGAAACCTTGTAGAGTTTGCCAAAAAAATAAAAAACGCAGAGAAACAACGTGGGAGTGTAAGAAGCGCAAAGTTCCCTTACATCTACCAGAATGTTTCGAATTGTATCACACCACTGCAGATTATTAATTTTGTATTAGTGATTTTTGTATAAATAAACTTTTCGTAGTACTTGCATCTACCACAATTATTGCTTCAGGTTGTAATTACTTATCAAATATTCCACAAATATTTATATCTTTAGGAGGGCGCCGCCGCTAATATTTATATTTGGCCCGATCATCTACTACGGGCTATGCCCGTAGTTGTAGCTTAAGGGGTTAATCGGACCTCATGGAATGGTACCTCTAAAAGGTAACACTTCCGAACGAACGAATATCGACAACAGTGATTAGTATAACAGAAAGTGTACTTATTGTTTGTTCGTATAATATTTATATATACCTATTCCCAGAGATTGGTAAATTACGATTTTCAGGACTTTCTATAGGATTTTCTATAATTATACTATAATTATATCTATAATTATACTATAATTATATCTATAATTATTCTATAATTATACCTACTAAATAATAATATAATTCCACTGTATAACATTCTGAGATTTGAAGATCAACTTCGTTTCCTCTAGAACAATTTGATCATGCAATTTTATTTATTTCGATCGACTCGACTGTATCAACAGACTATAGTAGTGTAAAAATGTATATATTCAGAATCAAATGAAAAAATTAAACTGTTCCATTAAATTAGTTTTCTTTATGATAAATATTACGAGTGTTTACCAACGAGCTAGAAAATGCTTTGTTGTTATTCGATTGGCTTTCTCTCAATGAAGATTTGACTGGTTGAAATGGAATCTCCTGTATTCAAAACAATATTAATCGTGGAATGAAAATTCTGAGGCAAGAATCGCAGAGTTACGAGATCACCTGGATTCACGGTGGATCAAAAGCGTGCTCCACACTCTAGAGACGTTAGTACCCGGTTTCCTCTCGGTCCGACTGCTAACGAGTGTAACGAGGCCTGGCCCGTCAAATTAAAGGCGGGCCGCGCGAGAGGCGAAGGGAAATTTATCGCGCCGCTTTCGGGAACCGCGGGTAAAGGCCACTTAGCTGCCCGTAAATGCGTCGTCTCTATGACGACACGGCGGCAGATGTCTCGCCAATAGATCACCCCGTACGAGCAGAGAAAGAGGCTTTGTGAACGCGTGTCTCTCATCGCAAGCACCGCCAATGGACGTGAAAGAGCCGCGTATGAGTTATGTCGTAACGAGTCGCGACGTTTTTCTCTTACGCACGTGCTCTTCGGCAACGTTAAAAGATTCTTGGGCCAGGAAAGATCGAGATTCATTGCGGTTACGGCGATGAATTTTAATCACTCGCCATCAGACTGCGGATGTTTATCCGTTTAAAAATCTTAGGAAATTCAAAGGTACAAAAATTCACAGAATATATAAGCTACATCTAATAGCACTCCAGTAACCATATGTAGTGGCTGAGATGATTCTCCCTATGGGTTCTACATATCTTTTTACTTGCGCTCATACAATCATCTAATTACGATATTTAGTATGAGAAAGAAACTTCTATTCAAATTCCATTATCGTCATAGAAATGGGGTGATCGTTGGTGAAGGAGCCCACAAGAAATACTGTTGATTTTCAACAAAATGTTTATTAAACTATTAACAAGCAATAGCCAACAATTTACGATCAACAATTAACGATTAACGATTAACTATCAAGAGTCAATAATCACGTACCTCTAATTGTGTCTGCTTCGCTATGACAACCTTTCGCACTTCGCAGCTCGGGGCAGAATGAATCTTTGGTTCGAAACCAAACGTTAAAAGATTCTTGGGCCAGGAAAGATCGAGATTCATTGCGGTTACGGCGATGAATTTTAATCACTCGCCATCATACTGCGCATGTTTATGCGTTTAAAAATCTTAGGAAATTCAAAGATACAAAAATTCACAGAATATATAAGCTACATCTAATAGCACTCCAGTAACCATATGTAGTGGCTGAGATGATTCTCCCTATGGGTTCCACATATCTTTTTACTTGCGCTCATACAATCATCTAATTACGATATTTAGTATGAGAAAGAAACTTCTATTCAAATTCCATTATCGTCATAGAAATGGGGTGATCGTTGGTGAAGGAGGCCACAAGAAATACTGTTGATTTTCAACAAAATGTTTATTAAACTATTAACAAGCAACAGCCAACAATTTACGATCAACAATTAAGATTAACGATTAACTATCAAGAGTCAATAATCACGTACCTCTAATTGTGTCTGCTTCGCTATGACAACGTTTCGCACTTCGCAGGTCGGGGCAGAATGAATCTTTGGTTCGAAACCAAACGGATTCTTCCTTTGTTGTCCCTCGATATCCCCACTACGCACGCGTTTATTAGATGTCTGCGACGGTTACCGCGAATGCATTCTTGCGAATATTCGGCGAAAGAGCCGTAGGGATATCGATGGTACATTAAGCTTGTCGGCCTTGCGCTTTGAAGGTATAGCGCTTTGTATTGCGAAGCCGTTGGAAAGTTCCGTGATCGAGTGCCGCCACAGAAATATGAACTTGCATTAAAATTTCTAATCTACTTATTATCCACACTTCGATTTTAACACGTTCGTCACCACGTCGCACATATCTATGTGACGGGTATACTTCCGTGGGGGGCCCGTTACCAAATTATGGTGACGCTCTTCTTGTTCGAGTTAATTAAATATACGATATTATATATAGGATATATATTATAAAAATATTAAAAACACATTATACCATACTTTTTATTAATTTATATTCTGGATATATTACATTATTCTATATCGCGTGGTATTCGTTAAAACATTCTAAACACATTTGGGGTGATTTTGGGCACTTCGAACGATAGTTATAGACTCCGTCATCAGTACTCTCCTCACTTTCAAATATATTTTCACGCTGTTTACTGAACATTTTGAGGATGAAAAAATCACTGATATACGTCTCATAAGTATGCTTCTCGACTAAATGAAACACCTGAGATATCTGCCATGAGATCCCTCGGAATACTCTAACTGGAAAGCTTATCGCTTTCTCCATTTCAGAAATAACTGATCTTTTCTTTACAATGAATCGAAGGCGATAAACGATGAATTCCTGCTTATTGCTCTATTTACATTCTGCGTACCGGCGGTCGCATTTGGGCTTCGCAGTTAAATTGATACGATTCAGTAAAAATAATTCTTACTTCAGGAAAAGGTTGTAATTGTCTCGTCATAAAGTATAGGAAAAGGATGGCTATGCCAGCAAGAACATCGTTCGTGTTTTGCACGGGACTCGAAAATTAGTAGGAAGATTTACTAGGAAGTTAAGGAAACGCGATGTTGGTGCGAAGATGGCAAGACGGGGCGTCGTTAGGGTCATTGGTACCGGTTGCATCGTTGCTAGTCTGTTTTTCTTAGTAGGAAAAATCGTTTGACGGGAAGTTAGCGACGTAGTAACCGTTTTATTGGCATGCGTGTACATCGACGCGCCAGAAGAAAGCTCTTTGTTCGTAAAATGTCACTTGCATCCCTCGGCTTGCGCCCCCTTCGGTTATCCATACACCGAAACCAATCGCTTCGTCAAGCCGATCTTCGACGATACATTACGCACTTTTCTCGTCTCTGACATTTATCGATACAGGATACTTTGCAGGTCATCTCTCGGGACCTTTGCGTCTTAGTTCTTTCCTCACAATGCATGAGCATCCTTTTAAGTATCCTATTGCGTTGAGATATTTCCTTTGATCGCGTTAAAAGAGTAAAGTAATTTGTTAAGTTGTTTCAAGCTTCTGCGAGAATATTGGCAAATAAAACGTGTTTGAAAAATAGAAACGGCGAAGTGGAGCGGAGATTCTTAGTTTTACGTTAGAAGCATCCATAGAAATTTTCATTTGGTTTTCGTAAGGAAATAGCTTTTCTTGCAACTTCAAAATTGATATAAAGATCGATTTACAGAAACCTGCTATTATTTTGATATAGGACAAGAACAATTAAAAGAAAGCTACAAACATGCAAACGATTTAACTCTTTAGCGAAATTAATAACTTTATTAGCGTATTAATAATTTTTGTTGAATTAAGTTCATCAATAATTTTTACCCCTAACAGCCAAAATAAATTATCGTAGCACTCGCAATATTTAAATCTGTGATATATACAGCACAAAATTCAACTACATTTTTCCCGCTAAAGAAATCATTCTTCATTCTTTTTCAATTACATCGTCTACCATTTAAACTAAACTCGGCAATTACGAAAGGCAACGATGTAAATTTCGTAGAACGAACGAGGACGAAACGGAACGTTCATCAGTCGTCGCTACGATCAACCAGATTAATCGGCCGATTCTTTCGTTTTTGGACACTCTAAATCTTTCTGGAAAAATAGAGCAAAGGATCCAGGCAGATTGCTCGGTTGCTCGATGGCTGTGTGTGCAGGCTCCGCGAATTTTCATCGAGCCACTCTTCTCGAGAGCCGCGTGCTATTTCAGCTCGTTAGGATAACGAGGATCTAATGTCGCGTTCACAGCCCGGCCAATTACGCGTTACGGGCCGAGGAGCGCATCTTTCGGCGGATCCGCATTGCGACCGTGCTGTCCGGAAACGAAACGAAGATAACCACCAGTCCAACTTTGTAATTAATTAAGAGTTTTGCCTGATTTTTTGCCACTCTGTCGTTCCCATTCGGTTCTACCAATAGAAAGTTCATTCTTTTTTCACATGGTTCTTACAACGTTCGAAATTAAAATACTTTTTAATTGATGAAAATAGTTGATAATTACAATAACGATGCATTTTTCGCATAAAGAGTTGGCCAAGCTATAATGCTACATATGAAAAATTGTCTACAAAATTTTTAATACTAGAAAGCAATAATCCTAAGGATAGAGAGCTACGTAATTATTTTCTAAATTGTTCATTCGGAATTCATCGTTAATGAGTTAACATTCAATCAGCCAATAAAGAACCCTGAACTCAGTGCCATTATTTGCTAAAAATTCGGTTTTGAAGACGAAAGAAGAAGAAGGTAAGTAGTTGCTGTTCCAAAACAGTGAGACGATACAAGCGGCGTTTCTCGTCCACATCCGACAGTTCGATGGAAAACGGAAAAAGACGGCGTGAAAGTGGGGTGTCCGGGTGGTGCGAAGAAATACGCGGACGCATCTGGTTACCTCGGCCCCCCACGCGTTCCCTTGCGCTTTGTCGCGAGTTAGCTAGCCACGGTACGTGAGCGCCTCGCGTTTAAGGTATAAGGGCATAAAGGTTTGCTTTCGGTTGTCTGTCGTGAAGGTCCCGAACATGGTAGAACGTGCGCACGTCTCTCGGCTATATGGGACCAAGAGTCGGTAAGAGTAGAGAGACCACCCAACGCGATCGCGCGAGACTTCTGAAGCGGGAGAGAACCAGAGGAGAAAGAGAAGAAGAGGAAGAGGATCGTCAGAGAGGAAGAGACAGAGCCGATGGAGAGACAGAACGACACAAAAAGGGGAAGGAAAGAGAAGGAAAGTGGGAGAGCAGAATAAAGCGAAGAAAAGGAGAGGAAACCACGAGGTGGATGGAAAGAGAAGAATCTTAAAGGGACGAGGCGAGAGAGGATCGGGCATCTGGGCAAGGAATGCTTGTCGGGTCATTAATGCTCCTCGCTATGCACGCTCCTTATGGATCTGACCAAATCAGTGACCGATTGCCCTCCCCCTCTACCCTCTGCCGGTCTGTGGCCGCAAAGTGGACCGCGCTCCACCGCTGCAACTGGTATATTCTGATGCGAGAAAGCTTCTGCAGGCTTCCTGATGCTCGTGTTTCCTTCTCTCCATTTTCGTCAATTCTTAATTATCGGTTAACGAACGGTTCCGCGAGTTTACCCCCGCGCGTCGTTGCCAGTGGCTTTCCATTCTTCATTTCCAGCTACCAGATAGCCATTTGCCACGTTTATACGACATCGCATATACAAAGCTCCGTGATTCTTTGCCGAGTATTCGTGTCCAGTCTGAGTTCGCGTGTTTTCATAGTTACCGACAACTTTCTTAAGTTTCTCGCGCATCAGTGGAAAAACTTGTATAACACCGTCGATTCAATTGAAATCCGTAAGTGGATTTGGTTGGAGATCCGCGATAATTTACCTTTTAGCGGAACAATTAAGTTTTTACCGAGCTTGTTCTCCCCTCTGGTCGCCGATCGCGATCGTTCGAATGGTTCTCGAGCGGCAAAGCGGGAAAGAAACCGCTGCGCATAAACAGCGCGTTCACATGGCATCCATGAGCCGAGAGTAAGAGTGAAAGAGAAAGAGAGAGAGAGAGAGAGTGAGAGAAAACCAAGTCTTGCGCGGCTCTTACGCGGAACAGGTGCTGCTCGCGATTGTAACGGCGCGCATTGTTACACTGTAACCCTGTACTCGGCGAGATACGTAATCTTAATACGTGGCCTTAAACTATGTTGAAGAACGTCAGACACGAGGACGATAGGCGTAGAGAAAAACGCACGGAGAAAAGGGAAAAATGGTAATGATCCTAGGTTGGTCCTAAATAAAGCTTTATGTCGTATCCATTTCATGCGTAATTGCAGCACCGTCGGGTAGATAGAGCAGCGACGCGACGGGGTGGCGGAGCGTGGATACCTGCCATACGCGCCGGTAATTAAATTCTTTGAGAGAACGATCGTGGAATGTACAGGCCGGAGCGCGCAATTAAAAGGGAAACGTTTCGTTTCGTTGCCCCAAAGGACTCTGGTAATTAAAAGAATACGGCCCGTAATCGAGCCGAATCCTTCGCCAGTTTTTCTTTCTCTCCCCTTCTCACCCCATCCTTTCTCATTTTTGCACTCTTTTCCTCCCTCTTCGTTCGGTTTAATTTCTTCCTTTCTTGCTATCGTCGCCCGAGTCTGCCTTTTACCGTCTGTAACTTTTCGCGAAAACTGTCCGCTAGGGATGGGAACGCAGCTTCGTGGAAAGCTCGTCGAGTAGCATGCTAATATTCTTTTTCACCCCTCTCACCATTTCTCTGATGGTGCTCACTTTCCTTTTTCTTTTACCTTTTATCCGTGACGCTTTTACGAGAAGCGAGGGTACCGACCGATTGAAATAGTTCGCAGCAATTATCACGCAAGAGTACCACTTCGTCGACGACTGTTTTCCACCCTTATCAAACGAAGGACCCCTTCGCCATCCGCCTAACCAATGGTGCGAGAGAAAAAATCATTATCTCAGTCCAGTCGATGGTCTTTCGTTTAACGCGTACGAAGAACCGTGCTCTCTCTTCATACGAATGGTCGATTTACGATAAAACTTTTATGGTTCCTTTCAATTCATCTTCTGCCTTCCCTTTGAATTCTTTTTTATTCGCTTAACTTTTTGACCGACCATTTCGACATACGGTGCTTTCTCGATCGAAAAAATTTGGAAAGCGTTCGCTTTCCATCGAATCTTCTTCTTTTAAACGAACCTCGTTTGCACATAACGCGTCTCGACAATTAAATTAATTTAGGTTAAAGTCGTGTAATTCACTTATTCGAAAATTAAACGATTTTTGCTGGCCTGAAAATGGAACTGATGCTGAGAGTCGAGTTCAGAGACGAAAATTGTCTACGGGGGGTAGGAGGCAGTTGCCATAAACGCGAGACGAAGAGGCGACACTACGAAGCGAGAGAGGGAATACTTTCAAGTTTTATTGGCCTGGCGTGACTGATTCGTCACGCTTTCAGGTGCCGCTCAAAAATTCGACTTGATTAAATTTTTGATCAAATTACTTTCAGTTAAATAAACATGCAGCAGCGAGTCAGCTTTACAGTGCTGGTTCTCCCGTCGCTGGAAATTCGAAAGTGCAGATTAGTAACCTTCCCCTGCTCCAATTTCGAATATTTTTCCACTCGATTGATTGTTTCAAAATCAACGAATCTTCTAAAATGATCTTTTAACTTTCTCTTACATAGATAATAAACAAGAAAATAGGAGAATAATAGAATTCTCTCGAGATATCTTAATTCTTTCGATTTTTTCTTCAAACGGGCTGTTCATAATTCTGAACGAAGAAACAGCAATAGTTTGCCACTAAAACAAAACGCAATTACCCGAGGCCGGTTGCCTGGTGAAATTAAAAAGTCGACGAATCAACAGAAGATAATAGAGGTCCGGGCAAGCCTCCAAGACTAAGACGTACTTACATCTCTACAAGAAAATTGATTTACAGGATCCGTTAATTAATCACCAGACTAATGGCCTGCGAGAATAAAGCTTGGCTTGAATCATGAACTGCGAGAAGGAGAATAAGCTGAAATATCATTCCGATCCATTACTCGACGACTGTTCATGACTTTTCGATGTGTTTGAACTCCGGTGACACAATCTCCATGATCTGGAGTACACCCATCGTAACCGCAGTGCTTTATGATTTTAAAATGATTTTGAATACGAATTATTTTATTATATTTGTCAGTGGTATCATATTTATGGCTTATGGTGGATGTTAACACGTTGACTGCCACGACACCCGTATTCGGGTGTCAGCAAAGTTTCTGATAGCGCCGCGTCACCCGTATTCGGGAGACGCTTATTTGACTACTTGCTAAGGATCGTCGTAGGAATTTGAAAAGATATTCCAGAGGAAATAATAAAACTATTGAATTGTTATAAAAGTAATACGAAAATGGTTTATTAAAAAAATTATTTAGAATGTAAAACTTTAAAGAAAACAACAACTTATTGTCCAAATTGTCCCGATCAACCTCAGCTATGTATAGAATGCTTTAAAGTTTTACGTTCTAAATAATTTTTTTAATAAGCCATTTTCGTACTATTTTTCGTAATTCTTTTGTGTCTTTGTTCGGTCATTCGACGTCTTTTATTCGCATAATATAGTTTACATGCGCGTCTAATGCTTGTTCCGGAATCATTTTTCCGAACGGCGATATTATGCTGACTCCGTCGAAGACAAGGATTTTTGATACTTTCAGACAACCCTAATAATTTTGCAGCTAATAACTCTCTATAAATATTCTAATATTTACATTCTTCCTTGTTGCAATTTTGTAAACCGCCAAAGCATTTTCAACAGAAATTCCCAGAAGGAGTTGGACGCCAAGCTTTCTGTACCATTTGATTCCTTTTCTAATTGTGGTGGCATAAGAAACCATTTGGTCGGAATAATCTATACCACACTTTCCTTCGTTACATTCAACAACAGCTAGTGATTTTAATATTGCGAACAAACGAAACGAGAGATCATTCTTGAGACCATCGCTTGAGCCACTCGCATTATTAAAATATCGATGGCAGTATCTAGCAGAGAACGCTTTGTACTGCGGCACGCGTGGCCTGACGGAGGTTTCCTTGAAAACACGCGTGGCAGTCAACGTGTTAAACGTGTTATCCAAACGATGAAACGAGTTAATAACTGATGTATTTAAAATTGTTTTAAATACAGAATACAGCGTAATGATTACTCAATACCGACTACCAAATGCTCCATATTAACTGTCCTAGAGAACATGCTCGTTTATTTATACTGGTCAGAGGAGTATCAGAAGGTTCGAATTCGACTCCAGTTGACGATTGCACGTAGCGGCAACATTGTTTTGCCCGGAGTTTGTTTATTATTACATTTCGTACATCGAGACGATGTCAATGCCCCGAGGCAAAACAACACGAGTCACTCTCGATTCGAATCGTCCTATGACTCGTGTGCTGCTACAGGTTCATCCTGACTTTTAAGTGGCTTTAATAAAAAATGAAAATACTTTCATCCTGCGCGACTTGTAAATGATTTAGACTAGAAATAACGCAATTTAGAAGAATACTAATAACGCGACCTCGATAATCATTCTAAACGCTAGATTGGATGGATTCTAGATCGCAATGAATAGGTGCAGGGAAAGGAGTGGACAAAAGCTGCTTCTTCGGCTTAGTTATTCGCGCTTCGTGTAGAGGGTGGAGCGTAACAGCCTGCAATATAACGGGTGGCGGCGTTTTCCGCCCCAAGAGGGTTGTCCGCGCCAGCGAGATCTCTCGCGAAGGGCTGGTAATGAGACTAATAGACACGTACCGCTCGTAAAAACTGCTTGCGCGAGTTACTAAAGTTAAATGTTGGCCCGCCGCTAGCTAGGGGCTGGCACGCAATTTTATTTTGCGGTACTTTCTTGCTAACACTGCCACATTGTCGATGAATGCAAATTAACACCGTTGTCGTTCCTGCCTCCGACGAATCATTGCCGCATAATTAACGATCATTCAGGAATGACAACGCGTACGCTTTCACCGAATTTGACACCTGATCGTTTTCGGTTTCCATTGGGTAAACAACAATTTTGATTAACTGATCTGATCGTTCAATCGCTTCAGATTATGGGAGCCGAGCTACGACTATGTCATTTATCGTATACTTGAACGGCATGTGTACATCATTGAGTAGAATTTAATAACCGAGGAGGAAAAATAGGGCATGGAATTTTGTACGATGCGTTGTGTATAATGAAAATTGTTTTGAATGTTCCACGGAACACCGAGTAAACTTACGTCGTTGGAATCTGAAGATTAGCCACCCTCGTTTCACGTCAAGGGGTTCTTAAGGCAGTTAATGAAAAAGCGGCAAAGTCGAATCATCTTAGGGAGCAAAGATGCTCGTGTCAGAGGAAGCTTTACGTTTTAAAAGCAATCAACGTCATGATGTAAAACTTTTTCTTAATACTTCTACGTTTAAATTAACCAAAGAGAAATAAACACAGAACATTCTCCTGTCTTTTATGTGAACGATCTGAAAGGAATAAAATGTTTGGAAGCATCTTCCCCTTAGAGTAGCTCATTGCAATGCACCCCCTCGAAAGCACAAGTCATGCACTTCATCGCTAGTTTCTATTCATCGATGCGGTTATTTAATCAAACATTTCTCCCTGGTCGGCGTTAACAGAGGAGGGTGCGACCCTTCTCAGCACCCATGTACAATCGCAAGGGATAGAAAGCATTTCATCCGCAGAATCCGACCTTCCAACAGCAGTTCACCTTCCCCCGAACCGACTGTTACCAGTGAAACAGACCGATAACGTTGGATCACGATATAACACTTACTTTTCCGGCCATTTGTCGGGATTTGTTGGAGCTGGGGTTCGCGTGGACTCATCTTGAGGTCACCAAACAATATGCTACCCCTCGAGGGTAATTCTTCCACCCTTACACTTATATATCGTCAAAATAATCGTAAACCGCGAAGTGGATTTCGTACATTGTTTTGGGATTTTATTTGCATACTATTTTTGAAATAATTTCTAATAAATTTTTAACCCTTTCACACTTGTATCCTACGTAACATTGTATTGGATTGCCCTGATTGGAGAGTTCTGTGGAGGACGATTAAACGTGTATATAGTGACGAGACGAGTTGATACTTAGTGTAATTCTCTATCTTTTCTTATTCTCTTATACTAATTTATATTATTCGTCTCTTGAATTGAAGTACAGTGGAAGTCCGTGTATTATACGAATACTATGTTGAACCATACACCATTTTTCAAAATTATTTTTAAATCAGTACTGTTCGTGCGATCTTCTTCTAATGTAACTTCTAATATAAATAGAAGTGTGGAGGACGATTAAACGTGTTGGTGTATATAGTGATGAGACGAGTTGATACTTAGTGTAGTCAAATGTATTTGATACTATCCGCGGTACAGAGTTAGTCGTCGTTGGCTCAGTTATTAATCGCTATAAGATTGCTCGATACTATCTCGCTATAAGAATGCTCGATACTGATTGATTTAACCTACGATTTACGTTCGAGAATTTTGGGCCGAAAACGCAAACAAGCTAGCGCAGCCTTCCAGCCATTCCCACGATTTGTGTAGTACAATGATCGGGACAATCGTAAATATTACGGGCATCGCTCGTGGTACGACGGTCGCGGTTTGTAATTTGCCCTACCACAAATAGCACAGACAAGGCTCGTGACATGTTCTTATTATCTCTTCGCACTCATTTTCAAAAACACACTGACCCAACAGCATCAAAATTGAGACCGTCGAAACCTTGTAGAGTTTGCCAAAAAAATAAAAAACGCAGAGAAACAACGTGGGAATGTAAGAAGCGCAAAGTTCCCTTATATCTACCAGAATGTTTCGAATTGTATCAAACCACTGCAGATTATTAATTTTGTATTAGTGATTTTTGTATAAATAAACTTTTCGTAGTACTTGCATCTACCACAATTATTGCTGCAGGTTGTAATTACTTATCAAATATTCCACAAATATTTGTAACTTTAGGAGGGCGCCGCCGCTAATATTTATATTTGGCCCGATCATCTACTACGGGCTATGACCGTAATATTTACGTTTGGCCCGATCATCGTACTACGGGCTGTGCCCGTAGTTGTAGGTTAAGGGATTAACGATCGTGTTCGTTTGTTTATACTGATCAGGGGAGTACCGAAAAGTTTCAACTTCGATTGACGGTTGCACGTAGCTGCAACACTGTTTTGCTTGGAGTTTGTTTATCGTCACGTTTTGTACGTCAAGACGGTGTTAATGTCCCGAGGCAAAACAACAACATGAGTCGCTCTCGATTCGCATCGTCCTGTGGCTCTGTCTGTGACTGTGCTCTTAAGGAATTTGGTCGACGTGAAAGATCATATTGAAAAGTTCTTCGCCGAAAAACCTGAGCGGTTCTGGAAGGATGGAACATTCGAGTTGCGCGGAAGATGGAGAAACGGTGTGGAAGGAAATGGCACCTATATAATCAATAAATGTATATAGAATCGAAATGTAAATGGGAACGTGGTTTTCGGCCGACTCGATACTTAATTTTGCTGCGGTCTTCGAATATTTTATGTCTCTTTCTCGCTTTAATTTCTACCGAAAAAAGATTCGTAACTTTAATTTTTAATTGCAACTTTTAAAACCATTTTTTATCGTAAGATACGATTTAATTGAAAATTATCCAAATGAAACAACAGAGTTATTGATTAACTGCACGATAAATATTCTCGGCAAATTTAGTTTCAAATTTTAATGCGTCACATCTTCTTTACTAAACACGAAGAGACATGTTTCTATTAATAATTAATAGAAAATCATTTTTTCGGACTAAAAGAATTTCGGTCCTGAAAGAGTTAACTGTTTTCACCTTCTAAAAGTTAGCTTTTAATTTATCAGAAATGTGTTTTCGTTCTGTTATCGAATTATTTTATTGATTTAGTAATCGGTCGCACGCAACATTAGAATCAACATGATCGACACCTAGCTGTCGTAAAATCAGCAGGAAGTGTGAACGTAAGGCGTAGAAATTTCCATAAGAAGCCGTAAAAACGTCGGCCGCGGAGATAATCGGTTAAATATGTTCCATGCAGAATAGAATTTGGTATTCGACTATTCGAATTTTACGGACATCGTACTTTCTACGAACGGTCGATAGCGAGTAACACGTTTGTTTAAAATTCATGTTCTTTTTATTTCGACTCACAGCTGGATTCCCATCTGTGTCCACATTTTTCTAACCAAGGTTCAAGGTAAAATTTCAGCTCTTAGCTTTTAATTTTTAACAATGACAATTCAGATTCGTAGTTCTCTTTTGCTATTATACAGCAATCGAGTCTTGAAGACACAGGAAGTTGCGACGACTATTTATAGTTCGTTAGCTGTGGTAACGGAGCTCGTAAATATTACTCAACAATGAAGTCGACATAATAATCTTTAATGATACGATAAACGAACAAGACACAGAGATGAGCGGACAATTAAATTGTCGATAATTTCTAATTTATAAAAATTATCGAATCATTAGAATCGTTTATTTAGAGTAATTGTAAGTGAATCTAATGTGGTCTAGCATGTAATACTTTGAGTCAAAAAATATAAAAAAAACGTTATTATATTTGCAGCTTTAGTGCAGACATTAGTACCAACAATTTAGAATTAGGTGAGTAGGTACATTTCAGAAAAGGAATGAGCTACGTATGCTATTCTTAACGATATATGTAAATTAAAACGATGATTGTGACATGACAAATATGTAACAACTGCTAGATTTATTCGCTATTTTAAGAATCATCCGATCATTTACCTACGTTCTGTCGAATCACATATTCGTCGCATCCACCTAAGAGGAATGACATATAACGAATAAGTATGAAGCAAAAGACAAGTATTCACCCTTACTTAATTGCATAAATGCTTTCTAAAG
Source organism: Bombus hortorum (assembly GCA_905332935.1). Lineage (NCBI taxonomy): Eukaryota > Metazoa > Arthropoda > Insecta > Hymenoptera > Apidae > Bombus > Bombus hortorum. The sequence goes on from HG995193.1 coordinate 15,473,471, forward strand.
AAACTCGCGATAGTTTGTCTGGCAAATGAACTCCAACCTTTAACAACGTTCATCGTTTCATTTAAACAAGAGTGGAAGACCCTCTGTTACACCTACGTCGAACGTCTAAACAATTCGGAATTCGACCAGTGTATTTCCAATGGCCTGGTACTATCGGCGGAGCAAAACGTTTATATTTACCGGCCAGTTCAAGACAATAAATCGCTCTCGGCGAAGCGTGTCGTCGCGATGGCGCGCGCTTGCTCGTCGTCGGGGCGGCGATCGCTGAGCGTGCAACAATCAACGCGTCCTCAAAGAGAACGTTGTAGCGAAACCATTAAAGCTCGTTCGGTGACGTTTCACAAGAGGGGTTTAATACGTCGGAAAGCGCATCGCCTGGTGCGTTTGCGAGCGAAGCGAGCGTGCATCGAGGAGGTCGTGCAAAACCAGCGCGATTTCCGCCGATAATTTATGGCGATTATTATTTTCGCGCGGTCTAGAGAGAAAGAACCGAGAGACAGAGGAGACTTGGCTCGACGAAGACGGTCGAATTGAAAGATAAAGAGAGACAGAGAGAAGAAAAGGGGAAATGGAGGGGAGGTAAAAAGGAGCCCGGTGAATCAGATTTATCGCCGGTTTCTGAGTTATAAGGCGGTATAGGAACCGAGTCTAAGGCTCGTAAGTCATTCTGCATGTACGTGTGTACACGCTCGAGCACTTGGTTATACGCGCGTCTCTTAGCGAGCAGAAAGTAACGAGAAGATCCGCGAGAGGCAAGGGCAAGGAGCTCTTTGTTCCTGATTGCACTGTCGTGCTTATAATTAGCAACGGATCGCGGGAATTCATTGTGAATAGTATCCACGTGTACGATGTCGAATCGCTTTGGTGTCGTATGCAAACGCGCTGTCCCCTCCGGTGTAAATTCCTGTTCGATGTACATAAACGACGAGCCAGCTATTCGACGATTCACTTTCATTTTTTCCTTTATTCTTCGTTTTTCACGAAGAATAAAATAACGAGACGTATAATTGTATCGCGTACAGACGGACCAGGATTTACGGGCTGGATCTCTTCGATGGAATAATAAGACTAGAGGAGTATACGAATCATCGTTTTATGGAAGGACGGTCGGTCATCGTAATCGCGGCTCGCGGGGTCACAATCATTTATCACACCCCTCCGGCCGACGTAACCCCCTCGATGATAGATACCTGGCGGAGTGTACTTCGAATTTTCATCGAGAAATCAAGAGAGCGCGGCTGGTGTATTCTTCTCGCGGCGGCGCGATAAATCGCAGGAAAAAAGCACGCCGAGCAGAGAAAATCAATTTCTTTGATAGATAAATCATACGTGGTCGCGGCAGAATGCCTACGGAGTGCTTCCTGAACAAATGTTCGTGGAAGCCCGTAATACATAGCGATCCTTCGAGATACAGAAAGTCAGTCACTTATCACTGGGCCTGTACTGCAGCAAGAGAGTTTTCTTCTTCTCTCTGGAAGAGAGAAGAGGAATAAAATTGTCCGAGACGTTGCGTGTACCTTGAGAAATCGCGGGGGCGGCTTGGCCACCATAGGGGAGGTAAAACACAAAGGGGGAGGGATAGAGAGAAGAAGGGGGTGTTGACCGCGCTTTACAGATCGGTGAAGTGTAAGTTATTGTTTATGGGACCGACGGGATGATCTATCGCGATGGTTGCTGAGTCACGATAGCGCCCAGCGCGAAACCTAGCCAACGCGGCCACCGTATCTAACCCCATTACAGAGTCACCGATGCCGGGACACGATCTCAAATACATAGACCCGGGGTGCTCTTCTTATCAAGGGAAGAACAGTCGTATACACTGTGAACCTTGTCATTAATCAGCTGGAATATTGTATTTTCAGTCCACGAGACTGCTTGGAGGATTTGACAGGTTACAATTTCTGAGATTCTCTATAGGTTTTCTAGCGGGTGTTTCAGAAAGTTGGTTTGAAACATCAGTAGCATATCATTCATGGGAATAATAAACAAAGTGTGAATAAACATGAATCCAAATACCATTAGCTTTGGAATTACAAGACATTTTAAACTGAGAATATGTAACACCATCCTAACTCGTAACTTTAGAATTAAAATTCAAACGAGATTTGGACTAACTCGATGACTCGTGAAGAAGGACAGTGAAAATTCGAAAAAGCGACGCAGATAGGAATCGCAAGCGCGATTGGTTCGCCGAGCACGAAAATACGCGTGTGTCGTTCCGATCATGAAAATGGTTTCGTGGAAGGCGAATCGGGGCCACCGTGAAGCCAACGGTCAGCTCACGTTGACCTGCGGCCAACTAAAAGAACTCGAATCGCGTAATGCGTGTACTCGACGCCGGACGACGACGATGAAAACAATGAGGACGACGATCAAACGAGAGGCGCACCGAGTTTTCGCGGCTGGTTTCTTGCGGTCGTTTCGCGCGGGAACTGCCGTACGTTCTCCGGATGACACTCGAACGCTTTTATTACCCGTAATCGGCAGTACTTAAGGCTCGTACACGTGCGCGATAACGTGCGGCGCCTTGAAAGAAATGCCAACCGTCTAATTCCTGCCGACCGCCGGGAAACATGGCGTTGGATCCCCAACCAATCCCTCCTTGACCAGCGATGTTCGCTTTTTTCGAACACGATCATCACACAACGACACTTTCAAGAGGAAGAAATTAATTTTGCATCAAGTGGAAGAAGAACTGGCAAAATCATTGATGTACTAAAAAATAATCGATCGTTTCGATCTTGATTAAAATTCTCATTACCGGAACAAGAAATACGGAGAATCTTAACTGATACGAAGCGGTTAAATTCTTTTTGCTACGCTACACAAAAATTGGTGTAAAGTACCGCGTTAGTTAGTCTCTTTAAATCGCAAACATCGGAGGACGCACGATACGATCGCAGGAAATGATCGACGACGACAAAAGGAAAAAGTACAAGAGAATAAAAGAGAGAGATACGGAGATTAAATGGAAGTAAAGAGAAGGAGATCGAGGGAGGCGAAAAATTCTCACGCGGATCTAACGAGTGGTAGGAAAGAGCGGCACATTCCGGTATTCAAATCTCACCGCTTGGCAGTTGGAGGGGGAGGGGAGGCAGTAATGGAATGAGATTTCGCGTGTAGCAATATTTAATAAGGTCCTTAGTAAGGGAGCCACCAAGGGGTATAATAGCGAGAGATGGGTGTTGTGAACGCGTCAGCGGAATGGGACCACCCAACTGGGCCCCGTGCCAGGGCCCGCATATATGCGGCTCTGTATACGTGCACACAGGGCCGCCTGTAACCCATGGAACTCATGGGGTCCCATGGATCACTGCCGCTTCTCTTTCTTCCTTCCTAGCTGGAGGGAATGTCACTCGAGTCACCTAAGTCGGTAGCCGAATTGTTTCCATGCAAACGAACGGGCTACGATTAAGAAAGTGTCCGACCGCGGGTCTTTGGAATGCCGGGCGGCGAGCCACGAAAGAAACTTATCGGAATGTTCATCTTCGTCGTTCTTTTGCGTCTTCTTTCGTCGTTGTCCGTGGTCGACTCCGCAGCGACGAGAAAATTCCGCGACCTGCACATTATCCGACCAAACGATTCACCCAAACGAGCCGATTCTACGTAGCTGCGTGGAAGGATTCTGCGTTTTTATTGAAACTCGCCGATCAGGTACATGATACTTTTCCTCGCCAACGACTCAATCGCCAGTTTTCTATCGGACGTATCTCGAACGTATCTTAAGATCGAGGGTCGTCAATGTTTGAGAGTCGAAGATGCGAACTGGATGTGGAACATTAATGGCGGTCATAAACGGCGATCGTCGTAAATACGATAGAAAACGTGCTCAGCTCCGTTTATTTAACTTGCAAATGCGACTATTCGGGTCTCGATACGCGACGATTAGGCGCGAGGAATGTAATCACCCCGTTACAATTCGCTAAATACATAAACAGCTCGGAAGTAATTGTTCGTAATGGAATGGTAACACCTTGAGACTCTGATAATTTTTGTTGAGCCGGTGCATTACATACGCTTTATAAGATAAAATAACCGGTCTTAAAGCGATATACGAGTCAAGTAGAAGTCGAATTGATCAACTCCATCAAGATAAATCGTTCGATTTCTGAGAAGTCAAGTGCTAATCGTACGTTGTGATTCTACGAACTGATACTAAAATTGACAAATTTTTCAAAAATGAAGTCACTCAGTTTCATTGCCGACTGGTTAGTGTAATGATAGATACGTGATATTCCAGTTCTTCGAACAGAACTGGAAAACCGAACTGAATTTATCGAAAGCTCGAGGCAGAAGCAAATCACTGACGATGGATCTAATCAAATTCTCGCGGTTCCCTTCGCCATTGCGAATCGATAATCGACGAAGACGCGGCGAATAAGACGTTGCCGTGTCAAACACAAGTTCTGTCCGCCCAATAACTTTAACGATGCCGAAGACTCAGAGGAGAACATGTCGGGCTCATAAGAACGTCTTGGCAGTGCATGCCACATGCGGGTAATTAAAGAGAAAATGGACGTTAATAAATTTTCGTATACATCGACCGATCAGGTCCAGCATCGTGAAACGCTCCACGGGAAGAACGACGCTGTTTCTCGTTGGCAAAGATCTTGAAACGAGGATTTCGGTAGTCGAGAAATCGATTTCCTACCTCCTTTGCCAAACGAATTAACAACGGTCGAGGATTTTGCGAGAAGTCAATTCCGAGATAATTTCACAGGATCTGCATCTGACTATCGAAGAACCTAATTCAGTTTTCTAGGAATCCAATATCGTGCAAGTTTTAGGTCTTTATGCTTTATCGAGATGAAGTTTCATCTTTGCGATGAGATTCACTTCCACTTGATCACTCTACGGTTCAATCCTAGTCAATTGAATCAAATCACTTCAATATTCTCCTTTAAATAGCTCTGCTTTTAATCTCAAACTCTCGGACACCATATTTAAAAGATTAATTGAAAAACCCGCGAGATATTCTGATCATAGCGATCAACTAAATTATCTATAAAGTTGATTAATATTATTATAATTTATCGTACCAGAGCTGATGAATGTAATTACTATATGACACAAGTACCAAAGTGTTAACGCCATAAGAAACTAAATTCCTTTTGCCTAATAAAAAATCCCATGCATTCGTGTTTAAGGTATATGACGCTAAGCTTTCATCCCATTTTTCATAGCGAATGGATTAACTGTATGACTCAAGTATCTCGTTCATAAATGCAAAACTGTTGATCTTCTAAAAAGTAAAATGTCTTATTGTCAATAAAATCGTATTCAACCATTTAAGATATATCTATCCTATTTAAAACATATCACTCCAGATTTTCACCCCTTTTTCGTAGCGGGTAGTCAACCCTTAACGCTGCGACTTTTAATTGTGAATATCAACCGGCAACTCCAACTTATTTTCATCATACTTCGACTTGCAAGTTTTTAAGTGTTTCCAATGCTACAATGACGTATAAATGATAATATTAAAGTTATTCGATATAATCTTTATTCATCCCAGAAGTAATATAATTTTGACTACAATATTTATATTAATTATAATTGACCAATGTGTGGAATTCTTTAAGACATTCATTGGGATCCACACACTTGGAATAGAACGCCGCACATCGGTGGTGCACGCCGAAATCACATGTTTCGCTCAGGACGCCACGGAAGTATTTTTATTATTCAAAGCATATAATGGCAAAATAATAATAAATTGATGATGCAAGACAACATTCTTCCCCAATGGACCGTTTATCTTATTGGTGGTCACGGGTGACCACCGTGGCAAGTTGGTAACTGTTGATAGCGACATGTTATAACAAGGCTTCGTTTATTTCAACAAACCATTCGCATTTGTTATTTCGTCGTAAGCGAAACGTCCAGAATATATTGTTGAAACGCGTACAAGATATTAGTAAAGAGTATTTGCTCATTCTATTTATGATAGTAAGGTAGAGAGACAAACGTGACATTGTTATCATTTCGACGAAACATTCGGCTGTGATGGTAGAGGTCCGCAGAAAAAATTATGTTTGTGATAAACCAATGGTAGTAGTAGATCACAACAGAGGAAACTGTGCTGTAGATTTATTGGATCAAATGGTAGCATATTCTACGCCACATAGAAGAACCCTCGGGTGGTATATCAAATTAGCTTTAGAGTTATTGTTAAATACGTCAATTTCAAACGCGATGATACTCTATAAACAAGCAACGAAAACAAAAATCAAGGTATCAGACTTTAGAATGGCACTCGCAATGCACCTTACACAGTGCCATTCGCCAGAGCCGTCAAATATACTTGTTCGACAAAGATCGCGACACGAAACGCAGAAGAAAGAAGAGCAAGCGTACCTGGCACGAAAATTTTGCAGAGAGTGCTATAAAAAAAATGTTAAACAGTCAGGATCAAAAATTGCTAAGAATCGGATCAAAAAGGCGACCACCTATTGTCCAGATTGTATCGATGAGCCACATTTATGTTTAAAGTCTTTTAACACAGTGCACCGTTAGATGCAAGATTTGTTCTCATTTTTTTTTATTGATGTTCTAATTAAAATGTTTAATTTAAAATGTTCTAATTAAAATGCCCTAAATGTCAATTTTCATTCAATTTTTACAATTGTAAGAACTTCAATGACCAAGGACCACCGTGGCGTCACAGGAGAAACCGTGGCAGGTCATATAAGACCAACGTGGCAGTCAAAGTGTTAAGGGTTAAAAAGATCGTCGAAGAGGGCGGTAATCATTTTCGACGGAGTGGATCTCGCAAGCCGGCCCGTGTGTTTGGTGCCGCGGCTCGGCACATAGGAGAAGAAGGGTAATTGAAAATGTAAATGCCTGGCGAATTAACGATCCGAATTGGAGGTACTCGGAGAGGGCGGGCGGCCCGGGTCGGACGTGCGCGGTGTTCGATGATAATCCGCGGATACCGACGCCGGTGGTACTGGTTCTGTGCGGATAAACGATTGCCAATTACGGAGGTGATAAATTCCGGCGGCGCAAATCGCCGGTTATGCGCTATCGCAGCCGTATACTATGTGCACGCCCGTAATAATTAAGCGATGAACGGAGGAACGGACGATAGGACGATCCGGCGCACACTAGGCTCCAGATACTATGGAATCGATTACGGGTATCGATAGATTGCGATCGACGATCCCCGAGAAACCGACTTGGGTGTTCAAAGGATGCGTTCGGTAACCTTGAATGTTACTTGTGGAACACGTTGTTGCGATTGTTGATTAGAGAATGGTTGCGGAGGAAATGAATGTGGGCAGTTTGTTGGGTTTAGATCTGTACGATTGTGGGAAACATTCTTCATTTAGTTAATTTAAGGTTGTAGGTATATCGTGAATAGCTTCTCTTCTGAATAGATAATTTTGTCTGTAAGGAAATTTTGTCTAGGATTATTAATACAAAATTAAGATGAATCATGAATCATGCAGTATCCATTATCTGTTCTTTTCTTGTGTTTTATAACTCAATCTCTGTTGATGTGAAGCTCTAACACGACGCGTATACAGTAGCAACTGAAGCGAAGAATTTTATCGCAGGATTGCCTCGAACATCGACAAAACATTCTAAAGTAACCATAAAAGTGATGAACTTCGAGCTATTCCAACTCCAAAAGCAAGAAACAACGAGCCAGTGGTCGCCATGAAAAGAAGGCGGCTGGATGAAAGTCGGCGTCGCGGTCGGTGCGAAATCGAAGCGTGAAGTCGCAATTCCCGATCGAAATAATCATTTCACAGGGACACTCTATATATAGTATATCGCGAAAATCTGGGTTAACGAGCGTTCTCCTTCACTCGAATGTGTCTGTATATACACGATCGCGTGCATGTGTATCGCGAACCGCGCTAATTAACCCCGATGCTACCGTTCGATCTCGACACCAACGGAAACGATATCGCTAGTGTAACGATCACCACCGAGAGCAAAAAGTACGACGATTCCTTTTTCGAAGAGATCCACGGTATGCACAAGACTTCTAAGTATCCACGATGGAAACACCTGCTTGCGATTAGCGTGCATCGTTAATCCGCCATCTGAAGAGGGATCGTGAGTTTCAAAGGTAATTGAGAATCGTACGAAACCGTATGTAACTCAGCCTTGAGTCCAAACGTATCGCGAGTAATTACGAATCCTCTGTGCTTGGACGATTAACTCTCCAAGGACCAGTATATGCGTGTGTTTTTTTTTTCTTCGTCTTTGGCTACTCGGTAAACAATTATCTTTTGCTCTATTAGTACGTCCATTAAACGAGTGTCTTGTTCCATCATGCTAAAACTGGGAATGATTACGTCCCATACTGTCTTACTAAATAAGCGTCTGATACTTCATTAGACATTAAATCACAAGCCATGAAATGTACGTATCACTGGTTCCGATTAAATGAGGTCCGTTTCTGGCTGTACGATATTGGAATTTAACAAGAACGTGGGACGCGGAAGAAAGCACGATAAACGCTAGGAAGAAATATCGTCGGGCCGAATGATATTAGGAGAAGTGAATCACGATGGGTGAATCGAAACGGATAGGTCGCCGAGTAACTCGGATCCATCGGTGGCTCCGGTCGAGAAACTCGCGAGATAATGGTCGATTTTTTGCTCGATCCGGAGACACAGGCCGAACCGGGGGCTTTTATTGGGGCTTAAGCTGCCGAGAAAAGAAGGTGGCTCCATGATAGATGCGAGCGAACAACAGCTACATGGGTGGCCCTCCCGTCACACGCGACTTACTAGCCACCCCGAAGACATTCGCCGCGGCTGATATCAGACCGCGCCGCGCCGCGCCGGCTTCGATACGCCCGTCGATCCTAACGACGAATCTGCGTCGACGAAACCTGACGGCCAGGGCGCCGGCGCTTACGTCTCTCGTTTCGGTACTCTCCTTCGTAGTTGGCCTGCTCTTGTTACGGTTAGTTTAGATTCTTTGAAATATAGATACATACAGTATTTTGATTCTGATGACTTGGAGCTTCGAATGATACTAATTAGGTTAATGACTAATCGTGTCAAGGTAGTATAAATTGTTTTAAATGTGAAGCTTGAAACTGTGAATACGTTGAGAATCCTATTTTAGTAGAATGGTTCAATTGAAGTCAAGTATATTTTATAACTGTTTTTTTCTTTTTTTTTTTTTAATGAAACTCGTCTTCAAAAATACTGGTAAATTCGTTACTTTTTTTGAGGGTAGGAACTGTGAGTACATTAAGAATTTTGATTCAGTAATGTAATTCATTTCGAGACAAATAATATTATTCACTTATTCATAGTAGAAATTTATTGTTAACAATACTGGTAAATTTATTATATTTTTGAAAAACTGAAATTCTGGGAACATTAAGAATTTTATTCTGATAATATGGTTCAATTGGAGACAAGTATATTGTCTAAATGTTTTCTAGTGTAAGTCCATTGTTAAAAGGTACTGGTGAATATATTATCTTGTCTATAGGTTAAAGCTATAGAAATACTATCTTATTTTAGTAATACTTTCTAATTTAAAGAAAATATGTGTGTAATTGTTTTTAGTAGAATTGGTTGTTAAAAAGTACTAGTGAGTCTTTTGTATTCTTTGATGCAAACACTACAATGCTTCATTTTATCAAAAATGGCGGACAACTCCGAAATTTTGTTCGCGTCTAGACAATCTGAATACACGAACATGGAGGTGTCGATAAATGGACAGCTACAATATGCAGGGTCAGAGGCAAACCTAGAAAGTGGCCCGAGTCGTGACTAAAAACTTTTTTCATAAGAAAAACGGATTGAAAGATAAGATGACAGAAATTTACGGTTCAATATGTATTATATATGTTATATTATATACATTCCTTACTTTGAAAAAACGATAGCATCATTCGATAAAATTACACCCAATGCAGTTACGTGGTTCCCCTTTCCTGTCTTCGAAACGTCTAAAAGAATTATCATCTACTCTAAAGTTCAAACAGCGACAATTTTTTCGAGGTACTATATCGTAAACGATCGTAAACCGTAAATTAAGAACGAAAGCGAAACGTTGCTATAACTGTACCGAAAGCACCTGAAAATGCATGCACGCCATATTTACTGCGTTGGTTTCCTGGCCCCTTTGGCGGACATTTATCTCGCGGACTGTCAAGAAAATTGTAAACAATAAACAGGAGGTTGTAAAAGAGCACTCACCGTTGACTGCGTGACGAATCCGTAATCCATGGCTAGCGTTAATCTCCAAGGCATAGTTTTCCTCGATTTAATGACACAACTTTGCACTTTCATCGAATTTGCTCATTACGCGCGTTTTCTTTTTGGTGCTACTTTCATTGATCACGACGACGTACTGTATGCACTGTGTGGCGTTGTCATCGACGTATGATAATCGTGTCAGCCTCGATTAGTCGAATCGCATCGATATTGTCACGAGATCGAAAAGAATAATACAGTAAATACATAGTAGATATATTGAAAGTTATTGAAGAAAGGGTATTGAGAATATTGAAGATGCTAATCCAATCTACTGTGTTATACTCTTCGTTTAACTTATTATCACTTCACAGGTTATTATTGATATTATTCAGTACGATATTACTGAAGGAACGAATACACTAATATACGAGCAGACCGTATCTTGTGACGTACATATGACGGACGATGCGAATCACTATTGGTCGAATCGCCATGATATTATCGCGAGAGTTGCAAAGTGAATATCGAGGGTGTTAATGCTTCATCGTGTTATATTTTTACTTTCCGGGTATTGTCACTTTATGTAAAAGAACACACTGACAGTTACAACAATAAATATCGAAGATGTTAACGCGATCTATTGTTTCATATGTTTCACTATTGACCGGGTTGCTTCACGAGATCGATAGCATTGTCTTCGCGTAAACCGAGACAATTACAGTTGTAAAAACGAATATCGAAGATGCTTACGTGATCTATAGCGTTATATCTTTCGTTAGTGTTCACGTGTTCGATATCACTTCACGAAAATGAACATATTGATATATGAATCGTTAAAAAGTATCTACTACAATATTATATACTTACTAGTAGACCATATTTTGCAACGGATAATAAACGATGCGAATCGCAATGATATTACCACAAGATTTGAGTAAACTTTGTATCGTATTATACTTCTTCGTTTAATTGGGTATCGTCATCTCGCGAGTTCACTATTGTTGACTTCTCGTAACAAACATACTGATACATGAGTAGACCATATTTCAGGCAAAAGTCTAGGTAATTTGATTGAGGACGTGTTTTGGAACGCTAATTGCGCAGAAGGATGCGCAGGAGGATGCGCAGAACGCCAGTCAGGTGGTAAACGACGAGAAAGTGCGTAAATTTCTTAATTGCTCAAAATTATTTAAGAGTCTAACAGTTTAATTATTATTTGTCGCAAGTGATTTCAGAAATTTGTTGGAGTTATTTCTAATGCTCGAGACGGCGGCAGTCGCTGAAAATTTACTACGCTACGGAGAATCATGTTGGTTGGTCAACAACACAGAATTCACGACGCCAGCGAAATCGACATAACCAATTGATTGGAGATCTAAACATACAAACAACAAGTATGTGACTTATTTTATTTCATGATTTATTTCTATATCAAATAAAACATATAACCAATAACGACTAGCAACTTAATAATAATAATAGCTTGCTATTTCTTCTGACATCGACTAATACACATAACCATTAATACGAATATCGCCGTAAATGCGTCTCTTAGACGCCATACTCATCAACTTCATTTTTTATTAATTTCTCAATTTCACTATCCAATATAAATATTCAGTCCACAAGAGATAAATGACTTATTTCTATAAATTAATTTATTATGAGAAGATAACGTAAATAACAGTAAATTGCAAAATATATTAAAATTTTGTCTCAAATGTAAATGCTATATAGTTGATTACATTCATCATACATTTAATTTTATAAAATATTGTTATAAATGAAACGTTGATGTAGTTGTCGATTCTATAACGACGTTTATGTTACACCACAGGGATATGATGTGACTTCGATTTTAAGAATCGAATAAAGTATCGTATCTAATGATATTATTCGAAATGTTTCAGGCAAGATTTACCAAAAGAAGTCGAAGATCACTTGAGAATCTTTCACAGCATCGCTGACGGGATTTCAGAGGTTCCTCAAGATAATGATACTACAAAAGCATGGGGATTTGAAGAAATCTTCTGTTGCCTGTCCTTTCTTCCACATTTACAAAAACGTTTTACGTATGTATCAAAGATTATATATTATATTTTTGCATTATTTTCAAAGGATCATAACGAATAGTTAACTTGTCTATCACGAATAATCTGCAAAACAAATCCTTACATTTTACGCTATGTAAATTTTACTTTAATATTATCGTCCTATAAGCGTATAATTGGAATGCTATTTGTAATTGTTGCATGCAATAATTTTCCTACTTTTCATCTAATACTGGATAATAATACAATTGTATTAATTTGACTTGATCGATTTGTAAAATAAAAGGATATGTACGGACTGAAATCTTGCTTACGATAAAATTACTGTAATTATTTTCGACGATAGTCTCTATGGGTTAAGGACTATTCAGCAATAAAATCGTTTAAACGAACCATGCATGTCCCAAGTAGGATTTAGTGAATAGGTACGTTATTCGTGCACGTATTAAAGTAAAATGAATTTTGCCGACGTTATGTAAGCCTATTAAGCGGACACTAGACACCCAAGAAAGAAGAACGGAATAATGTTTGAGGAATGCCGAAAAGTAGAGGAAAGGGAGAGGTCACAACACGACCGGCGGAAGCCACGAGGTAAAAGAGTAGAACGAAGAAGACTCGATGAGACTCTGGTTTTAATTAGTTGGAACCGCCGCGCCGCAAGGGAACAATCGATGGCATTAACGATGTTGCAGATAAGAAATCAGGCTTCTGAACTCTTGTTCGTTATCATTGCCCGAATACTTCTGACGCGAGCCCTCCTCGAATTCTTCTCGATCGAATATGATTAAAATCTTCATAAACACCTGCTCCAACTCTGACTAACAAATGCTACGAATCGTCATTTACTGATGGCTTCTTCTTTTCTTGAATGAATTGAAATTTCTTCGTTAATTTGTATTCATCAAGGGGATACCTTCTACCTTGTAATTTCTAGTACTTTATTACAGACTTATTCGTTCTTTAGTTTCTTTAGTTTCAAAATGAACAAAAACATTAACTTTTTTGATACTTTATTATAATTCTTCGACATTAAAATTTTATTGATAATGATATCAAAATTGCTCCAAAACTAATTAATGTGGAAAAGAACGGAACATTTAGTACGTAGTAAAGGAATAAGAATTTCTATTCTATTTCTTGAATTTATTTCGTAGAAATTGTAACGCTAACGATATAGAAATTGCTGTCAAATTAGTCAGTGTTTGAAGAGCAGTGCATGTAGCAACGAACGTACTAATTGCAAAGAAATCAGAATTTCTGTCTTAAAATAACTTTAGAAGAGTTAAAACATGTAAACTGAGAGAAGAACTTGAGAACCACTGGGCCGTTTACAATTAAGCAATGTAACCGAGTCGCAGACGCGTGGAGCGTCGTGTGTGGTCCCGGGGTTCGAATCCCACCTCTCCCTTTCCACTCTTTCCAACCGGTACCACCACTCTACCACGATGTCCCCACCACTTGAAGGTTCTCTTCAGCTCCTCTCATGTTCGTTTTTCTCTCGTTTCTCCTCTCTTGCTCGCCGCGGCTCTTTACCTTCTACGCTCGATCCCGAAGGTGGTGACTCATCCACCTATAGGCTACCACGGATTCGGGAATTCCTTCTCGTTTCTCGTCGTTCCTCGATCTAACTCGAATTTTTGCACAACCGTCCAGATTTGTATCGAGATCACGAATAACAGACCGAAACTGCGGTTCATTAGAACGGCGAACTTGCTCCGTGCAACCTTTTTCGATGATCCCGAAGGAAACTTTTGCATACGCTTTAAGAGGATCTTGACGATCTTCTCTCAGATATTTTAAATTGTCTATTATTAAAGATTAGAATACAGTAGAACCTCATTTATCTTATCGATATGTATTTAAATGAATTAATGAAATAGGTAATGGGAGGGGGGAAATTAATGAACCCTTTTCATATAAATTCCAGTTACAATTTGACTTCGACGAATTCAAATAGATCTGGATTTCAAATTGTGATTTCCTGATTAGTGCAGCTGTAAGGTAACTCTATTCCAATTTATCTACAAACTAATGAAATTAAGCAAGCTAATGAAAACGAAACTATTTCAGAATTGAAGCTATCTGGAGAACAAGACAACTCGTTATAATTTCTTCTGGTCGATCTCTCTATAATCCACAAAAGTTGGCGTGGCTTAGGTTTTAAAACTGGTTCCGATTGTCGAATAGAGCTGTGACGCGCGAGAGTATCCACAGCCAGACATGTTTGGAGTTCGGACTTGTCGAGAGGCGCGGACGCGTAAAGGTGGACATGACACTAGGAAACTAAATACCGGTCGACCGATCCTATGATCCCCGCAGAGAGTTTGACCGCTGTCAAAAAGCATTGGCCCGTCTGGACCTATCTCACTTAATTTTCGTTAAAGTCACCGAATCGGGGATTGGATCGTCGACAGTCCGGAATCGTCTTACCAGTATCTTTCTCTATTCACACTGAGCATCATGTCGATCGATAGTAACGATGGTTTGGAATAAATTGGACCCGATTTCATAAGAGGAAATCTGTGGACGTAATACGAAAGTGTGTCTCTTGGTGCTGTCACCTTGATACTTTTTAGCTTGAATCTGAATACTCGCAAACAATATATGAACAGTTCGTTGCCTATTTGTCATCTTTTTTGCATACTGTTCGTAAATATGTTTGTGAAATATGTTATGTGATATCATTTACTATAGTCATCTGTTTGCACACAGTTCGCGGACAGTGTTCGTCTTAAGAAATCGTTAAATGGTTCCATTTTCATTTGAATTTCTTTTTTTCAGGTTGAACATTGAAATTCAAATGACGACAAAAACGTACAACTACAGATTTATACAGAAGATGGCAACCTTTCTTATTACTCTCGGATACATCATGGCTTTCATCACCCATATGTTATCGCGGTCCAATTAAAATACAGATTTACTGGCGGCAGACGTAGTAGCAATATTAAGGATCAGGGAACCATTTCACGAGCGAAGACGACGTTTCGTTCTCCATAACCCCTTGCACGGTTAATGAAGAGTTCGCTATATCCCGGGATGGCAGCTGACGTTGCATTCATGCATGAGAGTGCCGCGTCCCGGTCATTTGGCCTGTGGTGCGACTAAAAACAAGGCAGCGCTCTCGAGTTTTGTCCCATCGGTGGCCGGTAACGCGCCTTCCATGGGGACCAGCAGCAAAAGAAAATTTCAAAGGGGACCATCGACCCGCTGGCCCACACATCGAGTTGCCGGAACATGCGGATTAAGCCATTAAAGCCTGCTTCAAGCTGTTTCGGGGAAATTCACGAGACAGAGAGTTCGTTATTGTTACTCTGTCACAAGCAAAACTGCTGTCCGCTTGTTTCGATACATGCGACGAATGAACCGTCGTGTCGTCACGAGATTATTATTAAACCTGCACCTTGATTCTCTTGCTATAGGGTAAGGGAGAGATACTCGAGTCAAGCTAAGAAATTCGCCAAATTATTTTGTTTACCAACAGTTTTTACGACTTACATTTGAAAACACATTATTTAGCTCTTTTTAACTGACGTGATATATCCTTGTTAACTCAAATAGGGCTACCATAGGGTTACTTGAATCATTTTCTCATGCATAAGCATATATGATACTTTCTCATTCTTTCGTTATTATATCCAAGATTAATCTCGTTTCATTTGATTACTGTATGCAAAATTAAAAATTAAATTTTAAGATGTTGAAGATATTGACACAAGTAACCCCAACTTACTACCACACCTAGCTTTAATATTCAAAATTCTACTTTTAAGTTACGTTCTGATGTGCACATAACAGTAAGGTAACTGACGTGTTTGTGTAATCCACCCTTCGGTTTAATTTCGTGATTTTCATTAAATTTTTAGTAAAATGTCTATGTACATCTTTCATGTACTAAGAGATACCTTGGTGTTTATTTGAAATTTCTACGAAGATTCTTATCGATTCTTCAAGCTCGTAAAAGTATGCCTTCGTTTCACCGCGTGAAACGACCAACAAATTACACAACGGTCAGACTTTTACTTGAATGAGCAAAGAACCGCGAGAACAGCGATGGTCAAGCACGCGCGAGACCTTCCACGAGATAATTTATTGGTCAATCAAAATGACGCATGGAGGTATAAGGTGACACGTCAGCGTGCACGGTTGACCATTAATTTTAATACCCGTCACCATCAGATCTCCCGACGCTGCTTTCCACGTTGGCTCCCCACTGACGGTGGAGCGTATCCATCGGCATCGGCTACCGTACGACTAATGCCCCGTTCACTAACGACGATCATCCTTGAAGATCTCGGTCTACCGATCTCTCACGGCCGCCACGAATTATTATCCTTCTCTTAATCCTGCGTAGCTGACCCGCCGCACCATCCTATCGGGTGGCGATTTCAATAATGGAACAAATCGAAGGACTAAACTTTTTGTATATGTAGAAAAAAATTGGGAAACTTAGAGAAACAAATTTTCGAAACAGAGTTAAAGATTAGAGACAATATTTTATGTGCAACTTCCACAAAATAACAGCAAAAGAAATGATCGTGAATATAATACACTGATAAAGAGACAAGAGGATAAGGAAGAGAAACGAAAAGCGGAATAAACCAATAAATACTTACAATCTTGTGAAAAATCATGCAATTAAGATACGATCAGACGAAAGCTGCGAGCTGACGTCCGAATATATCAATGGTACGCCAAGAACGCGTCGAGAGGTATGCAAGCACGGTAAGTGCAACGTCGATTGATAGCGCGCGTCTCCTTATCTATAAACCATTTTCACTTTTTTCCGTTTCTCTAGGTGCTTATCTGGTGTCAGAGGCGCGCAACTAGAGAATTCTAGGACGTTATTTACGACTGATTAGCAGGCTCAATAATTCCCTTCCGCATTACTTTATTGAGTCCCATGGCCCACGCGCGATTTGCCTGCGATTTATGGCGCAAGATAGACCGATACCGCTGCCTCCGGATCGGCTCGTTCTGTTGGGCTGATCTCGTATGTAAACAGA
Organism: Bombus hortorum; assembly: GCA_905332935.1. Classification (NCBI taxonomy): domain Eukaryota; kingdom Metazoa; phylum Arthropoda; class Insecta; order Hymenoptera; family Apidae; genus Bombus; species Bombus hortorum. The sequence continues at coordinate 15,490,706 of HG995193.1, forward strand.
GGCCGAACCAAACTGACCGGTAATCTCCGACGAATTTGCATCTGGTTCTTTTTCTAAACAGTTCGAGCGAACCAGGTAATATGCAGCGTGTTGCATGCATAAAAGGGAAACCCGCGTACGTTGAAACAACGAAAAAGAATTGTCTTTCACGAGGATCAAATCGTGCGACCGCCGTGAAACGGAAACCATTTGTTTCCCAATGATTCAGGGATTATTCCAGCCGCATTTGTTTAACGCGCATCATCGACGTTTCAATCGGTAACGCCAGCATCTACGGTCAACATCTAATCCCTATTCGTTTCATCGACTATTCCAAAGTGGCGGAGTATACGTCAACGTGAAATGAATCACGGTATGCTGTCGGTTCTCGAGACGGATGCATAATTTCGAGGCTCGAGGCTCCCAAGGCTGGTTCCTGTCCCCGCCGCGTTACAGAAGGCGCACACGGTTGCTCAGGAATGTCGAACGGGTCGGTCACAGGGTTAATGTTTGCTGCCTCCTCACGTGCCTCTGACTTTTCTCCCTGGTTGTATCTCATTTGTAAAGATTCCGGGACAAAGGAGCCACCAAGAACCGTTTGTGTGGCTTCGCGGCTCGCTTCACCCATAAGTAGTCTCGACTTGGGCCATGTACGCCTGCCGGACAGACAGAAGCGCGAGTCTGTCAAGTGGCGCGATTATAATCTGACAGGGACGTATCGGTTGCCGGCCTTTCCTCCCGATTCCGAGCAATCGACAATATATTTTGGAGTCAAGCGTTACTAGGCGCCGAGCATCGAATATTTTCATGACTTACGAGTGGCGTATCGCATTACGACCAGGGCCAAATATTTATTTTTACATATACGTCGCATGCGAAGGAGAGACTGCACGAAATATTTGTTACTGTATATTACGATTTACACTCACTTTGAGGTTGTCAAGTTTAATTACAATAACTTATTTCAGAATATACGTGTAAGTAATCGAATTTATGAGAATCGATGGAGTTGAGCCTACGTTTGATGTTCACGAGATTTCGTTTAAATTCAACTGATGAAATATTACCGGATGGTTCAGGTACTCAACTTCTGTCCGTTTCCGACCATCGGTTCTTGTAAAAAAAAATAATTGTCGCTTATTAGTCATCGCGACGTCGGCACCGGTACGTTAATGTCGTCTATTACTTACCAGGTACGTTCCCGAAAGCGAGGCTGATCCTTCGGACATCCTGGACGATCTTTGGCCGACAACCTTTGGGCTCCGTTATCGAAAAAGAAAAATGGGCACACCAATACACGAAGAAACCAATGAAATTATTTATTCTCCAACGTCGACGAACTCTATCTTCGATCTTCTTATTTCCGACCCTAACGATGCCTATCTAACTTCAACATGATTTCAACTTTTCATCGGTAAGTTGACTTAAAAGCTTCGACTCTACTACGAATTTTCAATCTTCAGGGACAAATTTGTACAAACGTCACGAGTTTCTCGTACTTGTAAGGATCGTCTACGACCTACCTCTTGAGCGATTGGGAGAGACGTAACAAGGGAGGTTGGAACAACGCTAGCGGAGGTTAAATGATGTATAAAGTGCGTTAACCGACACCAGTCACCGTGCAACACACGCATATCGCGTTCACGGTATAAACGTAGGCGTGGCTGGTTTGATATCAACGATGGCCACCTTTCGACTGTAAATCAATCGATATCACGCCGGCAGGAGGGGCTTTTCATAGGGTTTGCACGGGCCTGAAATACGACTCGAGGGTGGAAGCATGCGCCAAATGCTGAATGTGAATCGACCCGCCCCGAAACCTTTTATCCCGACACCGATCGCCTCTCGCCACTGTCTTTCTCTCTCGCCTACCCACCAGTTCGCCAGTGTCGCGCCGATAAATTTCGATAAACATCTGGCTCGATTGATTCCGTTCCCGGTGTTAATTAGCTCGCCGTCTAGTACCGCTTTCACAGCATCGATCGATTCCGCCGCGTTAATGTTTGAGATCGCGATCACCTTGTCTCTCGTTTCTTCTTTAGAGATCTTTTAATTGGATTGTTTATCGAGATTGTTTGCTCTCTTTCATTTCTTTCCTTATTTTTTCCTCATTAAGCTGGATTTCCAGTTTTCTTACCCATTTATGAACGGGGATACTTTAATTTCCTTTTATTTATCATAGTTAACTTACTTATTTATTACTTACATATTTACTTAAATAGTGTGAACTTTGTAAAATTATAATTATATATTAGGAACTCTATACAATATTACAACCGATTTGACGTTTGTATCTTTGATTAATAATCTTGATACCACTTACTACAAAACTGAAATGTTCTTTTAATGTACACAGATATTTAAACTTGTACACAATTTTTATGAAATTAAATGTCGACTAGGGTTGATTCTTGATGTTTTACTGCGAGGATTTGAATGCAACTGAACTCTCAATGGAACCTAATTTGGAGACAGTAGATTGGCTGCTGAGGAAACTAGTGAATTATTGAACTTTAATGTTGACATCATCTATCGGAGTAAGTTCAAAGTACAATTATTGCTTTTGTATTTAGCCTAGTGTAATTGAATTCTTGAAAAGAATTTTTAAGTTTAATATGCCCCGTATCTATAAGCAAACATCAAATTCCAAGTTTCAGTATATTGCTATCTCATGCAAAGTCGAAGCCTTTGGAGTACGTTTAAAGTACAATTATTGGCTTTGTCTTTAGCCTAGTGTAATTCAGTTCTTGAAAAGAATTTTTAAGTTTAATATGCCCCGTATCTATAAGCAAACATCAAATTCCAAGTTTCAGTATATTGCTATCTCATGCAAAGTCGAAGCCTTTGATCTTATAAAAAAGGACCGTATCTTATTCGCTTATTAGAAACGGAACCGCCGTTAATTACTTGGATAATTCGGTTCATTGATGCCGCGTAATTATTTAATCGACTATTTATCAGACCGCAGCATCGTCGGTGTATTTGTGCAAACGTTTGAATAAGGTTTATCCTGACCGGCGAGTAAACCATACAATCAAGGAATTATCTAGGAGCAAAGGAACAGGATGGATGTTGAAGATAGAACAAGTATACGTTGATACGTGGCTCATGATAGTGGGAATATTTAATTCGATCTTTAAATAATTCTTACAAGGTATAAGTGCCCGATATTGTATCGAGCCTTCCGTATTAGCATAGGTAAATAAATAACTAAGTTATTTTTAAACAGTCTATCGAGACGACGTTCTCGCTAAGTTGCACTTTATTTACACGACAATTTATATCAATCTTTTTTATATATACATATATGTATATATATGTATATTTATATATATATATATACCTATACATATACGTCGTTCCTATTTACTTCTCTTCATACATACATATATGTATAATGTTTTCTATTGCACGTCGCAATCGTACGATATCTTACATTTTTACAATAAATTAACGAAACGAAACTAGAACTTTACATTTTCACTCTCATTCTCTCTTCCATTCCTCTCATACAAACTTGTCACACTTGTTCTTGGTTAAACTATCTTCATTCTCTCTTTGTCTCTCCCTCGAATACTGGTTCCTTTATCAGAGAACGATGACTTCTATTCGTTTTTTTTTTTTTTCGATCTACTGTGTTCGCGAGAAAACTGTACAAATGGCACTGTACAACCCATTTCACCATGATTTACACGATTCGCGTGTAATCACGACGATCGATCGATTACTCCGTTCATTCCCCTGGTTCTAGATACGACATTTTTATTCGTGATATAGGAACGTACGTGCTAATTCCTCCCTTACAAACCATGTTGAATGATAGCTATCGTTGCGATCGCCGTGCGCACGACCACCATCATTCGATTCATAACGCCGGTAACTGATGAGCTTTCCTATCGCAGGATACGTCGCGTCGCGGTTTTATCGGTCTCAAGTTAAATGGGAAGCTCTAAGACAACGAATTACAAAAATTCGTTCAGCAGTCGCTTAAATATTCGGTCGGTGGCAATGAATTTTTTTCACGAAATAAATATCCGAATTTTTAAACATAGAAGAAACAAAGGCAACCGACTAAGTTAATCTTAATTTGACTATGCGATCATTTTCGTATTTCAGGAAATCGAAAATAGGACGTAGATGTACAATCTTTGGAGCGCAAGTGGCTGTGGTCTCGATGACGATCTTTCGTACAAAATTTACGGGAGGAACGTTAAATTATCTAAGACTAACGCATTCATACAACCACTCCCGTTTTCACGATTCACCAGACATGTTATCAACGACGCGTTTTCATTCTCTCGCGATCGACATTCAACGCGAGAAATGAGAGTTCTTACGAGATCTCGAAACGTTGGACGAGCTCGTCGGTAAGTTTAGCTTCAATTATTCGACCGATCCTATTGTCGTCATTTTGCTTGAAGTTCCGCCGCTTGTTCCTCTTCCTCTTTCGTTAGGGGCACCGTCGAATGATTGTAAAGACCCTGGGCCATCAGCTGAAGGGCGAGAGGATTCTTCTGGCCACTGGCCTTCTTGATCTTCGCCCTCTTGTTCTGAAACCAGATCTTGATCTGCGCCTCGTTCAAACCCAAATCCCTCGAGAGTTGTTGCCTCCTTCGTTCGGTCAGGTATCGATTCTCCGCGAACTCCCTCTTCAGCCTGGCCAATTGTTCGCCACTGAACGCCGTCCGCGGACGCTTTTCCTCGGGTGTGCCGCCATTGCCACGGCCGTCCGACCTCTTCACCCTCCTCGTTCGCGGACCTGCAACACGGTAGGATCCTATCGTCAGCTGATATCTGTCGAAGTGGCTGAAGAATTGGGATTATTGCGGTTAGGAGATTTAAACGTGTAAGAAAGAAATGTTATATAACAGTATTATAATTTAATATAAATCTAAGAAGCTAAGATAAGTTAAGTTTTTGTTTAACCATTAGAGAATATTCATGTATTTATGTATCGTCTTTTAACTAGGTGTCAACCAGTGGTGGAAATTGGTTCGCGTCTTCTTTGCAAATGAAACATTTCTTCCTTCAAATTTGAAGAATTCTTAAAAGAAAACTGCATTAATAAGTACACATTCTCTTGTACAATCATGAACATAGGTCGCTGGAATTTTCATTATTAATCACATGACAGTGTAATGTACCCTGAAATATGAGTCTAAAAATGTTAGAGATAAATGTTACGTGTACAAGTATTTGTAGCTTTCGAGTCAGAAGCAAAAGGTAGATCGAAGCAATAGATTCTACGCTTGATCACTGAAGTCAAGCATCACTCGCCAGGATTAACATTAGAATGACCGATCATATTTCACGATGAAGACGAAATATAATTGGTACGGTTCTTCATCTGTCCATTCCAGTACACAGTTTGGAAAATTGAATAAGAAACTAAGATACGAACTGATTGAAATAGCGATGAAACAGATAAACATAAGTGGCGGTAAAAGGTTCCTTTCTATTGTAAAAGGTAGCGTAGCGGCACATGAGTAGAGGACAATTCAAATCATGTTGGTTTGCCTCGGAGTATCAAGATCGTTAGGATACATGTAATGTAAGAATAAATAAACTCCAGGCAAAACAACCGTCGAACGAAGACGAATTTGAATTTTCCCACTCTCCCCACACAAGAGTTCAATATCGACGTGTTATCTGAGAGTTATCAAGAGTTATCGACGAGTATCTAGCGAGCATCTATCTTACACACTGTACGAGCGTCTCAACGAATGTATTATAGTCTGTATACTACACTATAGTAGTGTATATACTAATTTATTATTTTTAAATATGTTCGACGGTCTCAACAACAAGTCGTTTACAGTAGGAAAAGGTTCTATTCTTCAAAAGATTTTCAACAAAGTACACGTCCAAGGAAATGAATATTTTCTTGCAATTAGAAATATTACACCGAGCAGAGACTCGCTTCTGTTGGAAATGACCATCGACCTTCGCATCCCTCTAAACTCTAAATCGTCCCCTCGAACAAAGGTCTGCCCAGCAAACGCAGAGGGTACATAAAGCAATCAAAAATTAGCCTTACATAACGATTCATAATGGTGTTTCGCGGTCGAAGAGAACATTGATTCAACAAGTTTACGCGCCAATAAATCTGAGAAATTAACGAACCGGCGCGGCGGCATCGTGCGCGCACGCTTAGTGACAAACTTTACGACAACTTTTATTGTCTAGTCGGTCTTAACTGCTATTCCCTGGCTATTCGTGTACAACTCTACCATAACGAGAGAGGTTCGTTCGGAAGGAGGCCTCACCTCCCGGACGAAATAAACGTCCGCTCAAGACGAGAGGAATAGTTGGTCCACGAGGCTGAGTCTTTCTCTTCGTAGGTCCTCCTCGCCGTTTATCGTCGTCCGGCGAAGCTGCTAGAAGTCCTTCACGCACTCTGCACCACTGGTTATGCGAAGTTAACAGAGACAACTTAATCGTAAATCAAACGCGTTATTGTTGTTATATTCCAAAGCGAACTACCAACATTATTGGCTGATGGCTTGAGATATTCTTTGGTGGAGGAGATAAGAAATTATTTTTTCCTCTACGTTGATTATTTGTTTTTGAATTAACGCAACCTTGCACGTTACTTTCGCTTTCCATGCAATTTATTGGTCGCTGGCTTTATCAATGCAATAAGACTGGAATAGTTGTTGTAATCACCGAATTCAAAACATGAATACAAAGGTATTTCTATATAATATATGTAAGAAGTTAATTATCCTTCATTTATTGATTATTTATTGCGTTTTAGAGTTGACGCGGCAGCGACTGAAATACAAGTTGGGAAAATAAGCGAATAAATTTTCTGCAACATTTTTGCTCCTGAGTTTCTTTTCTCTTCGATGCAATTTATTGGTCAGAAGCTTTAACAATCCAATAAGACGCTGCAACTACAATATATAGGCGTTACCATGTTTTTCAAATGCAAGAAGAACGCAAGAGTGGTTCTTCTGGACGTTAATAACTCGTTATAAATAACGTAATGGTTGCCACCTTGCATGCATGTATATGTACACTGAGAGAGCTTTTATTACTCTTCTAGGCGGAGCATCAGGATACAATCTAGAATGATTATTATACGAAACGACTTATTGTTCCGGATCAGCTCTTGGAAAAATGCGCATCCATCGAAAGAGTATCAATTTCTTCTAAACGCTGCACTTGACCCTATTTGATCGAACGAACTGGAAAATTGCCAGTTCGGTATATGAAGTTTTGAATGAAGAATCATAATTAGAAGAACGGTCTGCTATGTGCTTATACAAATCTCAACAATTTACCGATCCCACCAACCACAGCGGTTATTAGTATTCATGATTCTAGGTGTGGAAACTAACAAACGGACGAAGATTATTACTTTTCAGATTCTCGACCGTTACCCAGGATATTTAAGGTCGATTATTTTTAGAATTGCAGAAGATGACTATGATACGCTGGAACTTCCTTTTCGTTAGTGCAAATATTTTCTCATACGTTGCTATACTTATAAAATGGGTAATCTTTTACTTTTATTTCTAGTACATGGAAATTTTCAATTCTTAATTCCTTCGTGGAATGTTCTCGCTTCAGCGGTTGAAAAAGATATGTTCTTGATTTTCTATATTTGATTTCAATGACAAATGAATGACAAAATTGGAATAATTTCAAGAAAGCGATGTGTCATTTGGACAAGATAAAATTTCCATGATAAAAATCATATTTTTACCTTTCATGCGCGTTGTGTTCTGTCAAAATACATTTTTCTTGTTTTGTTCTAGTCGATTATATCGACGTTTATATGAATTCTAATTATATTTCATTTTTTGCATGGATAGAATAATATAAATCGTGGAAGACCATCAGACTGACACATTGTGAAAAACATGTAATAATTTAAATAGTGCTAAAGATAATTGTATAAAAATTATGCTGTGTTTTCTCGAGGTATGACCAACCATTTACAAAAAGTTTCATCCCCATCGATCAACGATTACTTAACAATTTTTCATCTTATAGATCGCTGGAAAAATAACATCTTGAAATGCCGCCTTAAGGGGAGCTTCCGGCGAAACACAAAAATTTCTAGAACGCTGAAAACGAGCGATCGAGAAAGCGACAGGGCAGCAGCCAGTTTCTTGTACTACTGCTCAGAAATGACTGAGGTAACGAACGGTCGGCAGTCTAATTACTTAAGCGAAGTAGTCTCGTTGTCAGTGGCAGGAAAGAGGCATTCAGGAACCCACTTCTCGCTCTCTCGACCCTCGTTCCGCTTCTCGACTTCTCTCTGTCTCGCACCATTGCACGGTTTCCATTTAAGGAACAACCTCCCCCTCTTCTCAACAGCTGTAGGCGTCTCGAGGGGTAAAACCAATAACGCTAAGACGTCCTCGAGAGAGTGAGTACATCCCCGAAAGTACCTCGCATACCGAGGACGTGCGGCCGCGAACGAACACTAATTTCCTCTCGACCTATCCTTGAGTTAGACGTCAGCTACCGACCTGGCTGCGCCTCGCTCTTCTCGTCGCGTCGTTTCTCTTCAACGCTGCCGTCCTTGATTAACGCCGCGAGTCATTGTCAGTTCTCGTCACCTGTCATCGTTGTCGTGTTTCCAGTGGAACGACAGTTTATCTTGCGACGACGATTCCCTTTTTTAGGGAAAATGAGAGTTATTGAATCGTTTGTAAGGGAATTATATGATAGTTTATATTGCTGGAATTTTTTTATTATAATTGTTAATAGAGTTGAATAACAGGTAACAGAAAGAGACGCGCTACTGGACAAATTTAAAAAAAAATTGAATTACTAGAAAACTTTAAGACAGCCTAAAGATAAAACATGTAGACATTTTTTGAACTGCAGGTCGAATGAGGGTAGCATGATAGGATAAGGGAAAATTAGCCACTGTGTGACAGTCCGTTACAATTAATTTTCATTATACATTCACTTGTACATAAGACTATTTTATGTTTAAGTGTTTTACAATTTTGAATTTAGCATTGCGTGGTACGCAATTTCACTCTGCTAGCGTGCTTTTACCGTTACAAAACGGAATTGTTCCTTGATAAACAATTCCATCTAAGAATTTATGAATTGAAGGACAAGTGAGCATCATACAATTCTTGCCTCTGTGTCACCTGATAGTCATCTTTCCAGTTACTCATACTACAAGAAATAGCCATTGAACTCTGCTTCACTTATTACACTCGTGTGGAAGAAAAATATACTAGCGGATAAAATGGATTATAATGTAAATCACAGAAGAAACAAGATAAGGTAATTGAATCGTATCAAATATTTAAACGCATTTCTCGCACAAGAAGAATAATGGCACGCTGATTGGTTTTTGCTTTCTGTGCAGGTTCGTAGGGACGCGTCCTCAACTATTCGCTTCTTGCTCAGAATTTTACCGATGTAATTCAATTGACGGAAAAACTCGTCGGATCGAGAACAATTAAACCGCTTCATCATTGTCCTGTCATCCAGGCGACGAAGCCGAGAGCGTTTTGTCGCTGAAGGACGACTAGTCGTTTCGTACCATCATCCACTCGATTCCATCCTCGAAACGCAGTTACACCAATACATATGTCCCTTTGTGTCTCGCCCCTGCCTCTCGCAGAAAGAACAGAGTTTCCCCTGAACCAGCGTTCAGCCTTTGCGTAACAAATCGTAGAAACCGTCGGGATCGTTCTCTTTCAGTTTTGCTGGTTGGCTCGCCGGTCACGTTGCTTTTAATTGTAGCTGGTATCGGCGGTGAGCCAGTCGAGAGACGAGAGGGGCCTGGCCTACGCTTCGAATTGGTTTGGAGGCAATCGATGGATTGTCACGGGATTCCGGAGATTGGCGGAAAAAGTGGGAGAAAGATGGAACGTGTAAATAGTTCGTCTTGCATCGACAACCTTTGCTGATGAATTTAGCGAAATCATCTTCTCTCCGAGTGACTAAAAACGATCGATTCGCTGGATCATTCGGCCATCTCACCGTGATTCAAACATATATCCTAATGTTCTTGCAAAGGGAGTGCCACGTTTTTGTCAAGGGTTTATGCTCTTGGTCGATCAAGGGAAGAAAAAGAAGGTACCAGCTTGAGAAACGCCCCTCGCGTTTCTTTCGTGTCATTCGAGGATATTTGCAGAGGCCGTCGCATGGTCGGCCGTATTGGAAACATTACTGAACGTCTTTGAGAGTTTACGAGTTAGATACTCGATGTAGGGATCGTGCCAAGAAAGGAGACCGTTTCCAACGGATTCTTAGAAGCGAGCGTAAGAGGAACGCCGCGCTGGGATCAAGTCCTCATAAATTTATCGATCGTTCTTGCAAAACCCCGCAGAGAGCGGCGTGAACCGATGAGGACAGCGTTTCAGGACTTTTTCCCGTTCCCAAGGTAAATAGAAAGTGATCAACTATCTCGCGTGAAACGAAATTCGTGAAATGTTACTCAAACAATACTTAAACTCTATGTGTCGTCGCTCCATCTCATTGACTCATTTTCATTTTCATCATTTTCATTCATAATTCCAGCGCTTGTATAGGGAGAAAGTTTGCGATCTGAAGCTCTATCAGCTCCATCACACTTGAACGATATCCAAAGTCTATCTCTTGCTCTTTTCATCTAAAGGCTCATTTTCGTCATTCCATTGGTTCCGAAGAGGAAAAGCTTGCAATTTGAAATTCTACCAGTGTACAACGCTGGAATCATAAAGCATGGCTTGATAATTACGAGTCTTGGACACGATCGACTCGCACGATTGACGTCGAGTCTCTCTCGATTGCGATCGAGCCAACGATCGACGAGGGCTGCGCGAGGTGAGTCGTACCACTATGAATCGCGCGGTGCCGCGTACGTGCAATGATCCGACCCGTTCTTAAAGCGCCACTAAACTTGCGCGTCACGTTCCTTTTAATTACGTCTGCCAACGACGACGGATGCGAAACGGCCGCAGAGGGAGGGACGCAAAGAATTCATTAAACGATACTCTCTGGAACAACCGAGAGCTATACCAGGACCGAAGTGGGACAGGTGCTGGATCATACCTCGAGAAACCGCGAGCTCAACCACGTCTACGACACCACCGATCTAAAAAGGCAGTTACGTATTTTTGCAATCGCGCAGGTGTCTGTTCTGTTGATGAAATGAAGTTGGGAAGCCAGGTCGGTGGTTGGAATAAAGTTGGTTTATTCAAGTTTGTAATAGATTGAAGAAGAAAGAGAAACCATTATTTTTGGCTAAAGCAATTTTATACGATTCAACGGTGATTTGTCTGAATTTGTTTGAATTTATATGAAAGGCCTTTTTCGAAAAGGAGACAATTATTTTTCAATATTTTAGATCACTGATCTAATAGGAAAAATTGACTTCGGTTTAACAGAGTACATACGTCTGAATATCATTTGGTTAGATAATTTGTGGTACACTTTACGAAATGTATTACCTACTGGCTGACAAACTATACTAAATCAGTATCGAAAGGTGTACACTTATTAATTAAAACTTCACTTTCCTCGCTTCTGAATACATTCACATACACGCGAAATCTGTCAAATATCTACATATATTATCTAGAAGACAAATTTATTGAATTAATACATTTACTGTAACATATCAAAGAAAAGTCAATGCACTGTAATATTTCATTTTTCCAAATTTTTTAAGTGCAAATACGTTAGAGTTAAATTGCAATTAAATCATTCTGAAATATCTACGTAGAGAGGGTCGAGAAAATCTGACTGGTTCCACGACAACCTCGTATTGCAATCGAGTGCTTAAATACCTGCGGAAGGTAGCGCGTTACTCTGGCTATAGCAGAAATCAATTAAGAAGTCGGAAAATTTATCGCGGGTCTACAAGACCGGCTACAGGAACAGTTTCTCAATACTGGCTAACGTTCGTGCCGTCCCGCGGCCTGTCGCGATCACCACTTGCAATTATCAATTCTAATTAACGATCGTCGCGTCCAGAGTTTCATTATTGTTTTTAATTACCAGTTCTACCGGTCGTTTCTCTAAATCACCATTAATGAAACTATCTACCGGCCTGTCACTGGCAAACGGATTTTTCTACGGAATCAGCCCCCGAGGCTCGTGAATCGTGACGCTATTAAGGGAAACGATCGTCCTCGATTTTTCCCGTTAGGACTCATGCGATCAGTTTTATAGCGATTTCATAGCATTTTCACAGCGTTCTCCTGCCAATTTCATAGCATTTTCATAACAATTACAGAGCAATGCACACGATAAAATAGCGACCATTTGTAAAATCGATGGTAACTTGTTATGTCAGCGATATAAACAGTATGAATAGTAATCAAAGATTGATTTGGTTTTGTTTAAGAATTAATTGGAAGATTTACCTGTAAATAGTTTATTTTAGGCAGTGCAAAAGTAGGCAAATTATAATCAGAAAGTCGATGGGATTTAAAAATCACAGTTGTGCGTAAGAACCACATTTTTCAATTTTTATCCACCGCACATGTAAAAATTCACTCGCTTTCATCAAACATTAAATTTTTAACTCTTCTAGTCAAGTATAGTCCTAAATGAATCTCAACAAATTTACTATCGATAATCATTCGTGTTCATCGCTAAAGGAGAATAAACCCGCGGCTATGAAATAGCGTAACGATAGAATGGAGGAAAGGGTGCGTCGTTAAAAGGACGAACACAGCGGTCGGGCGCTCGGCCAATTTCCACCGATTAGCCACGTAAACTCGTTGAGCATACGCTAACGATGAGAACATTCGAGTAGATGGTACGTGGAACGAGCTCGTTCGCCACTGTGCCTCGGTTCGTATTAAAATATTGGCTTCATTGGTCTCCCGCGTGGAAGGAAACACATGTAATTAAAGACGCTCGCCACGGGGGAGCTCGCGAGTTCCATAAACGGGAAATGCCCATCGTTGCCTACTATCTTTTACCTGGGAAAACTGTTACATAGATAGATTTGCAAAAGAAAGGAATTCTCGACCGGTACCGATAACTATTCCTATAAACATTCTTCTTCTTGATCAGCGTGGATTGGATCGAATCAAAGTTCAGGAGCGGCCTGCATAGAAAGGCACGTGATTTGGACAATAGCTGTCTGTAGCTGTCTGTTCGATAGAAATTGTCGTGTCGCGTTTCTCGAAGACGGAACTGCTGTAAAGAACGTGCTCTTCTGCGAAGGATCGATACTGGTATTTTAAAGGAATGTAGAGAAATCCTTGATATCCGTTTATCGGGTTCTATCTCCACATAGTCGAAGAGAAGAAACAGCAGAGGGAAAGATGGAAACGTTCAGGTTGCAAGAACTCGAAGGCACTGGTCATCGAATACGAGAGCAACGAATTTACATTCTCACGACGATTTGCGAGGGTTTCGCCAACCGTTTCCAAGCGATTGTCTGTTTGCACGAACAAAAGATGCGCTTTCGAAGGCTACAGAGACGATTCGTGCAGATATTGCTTCTTCTTGATCGGTTGCGCGATCGTTCGAAGGGAAACGACTCGATCGACTTGTCGTTTCCGTGAATCTGATCTATCCTGCTCATTCGCCGAACGAGATCGGTCGGTCGCGTGTAAGCGTCACGTCAAGCAAGCAGAAATGACTGCAGTCAGGTCCTCGACTCAACCGAGCGCTCGATCCTCGACTCGAAGTCGCGAGTTGAGTTATGACTACGGCCATTACTCGGGACAAACGAGGCTAAGCGTGTCGACACGGCCGACCGACCAGCCTTCTCCACTTCTCCTCGCAGTCATTCTTGATTCACGAGAATTACGAGTCCGGCTACGTGTGCAGCTTCGTCTCGCGACTTCGATCCGCACACGATTGACAGTTTTAATGCTGCAATCGGCCTTCGTTCTTCGGGACAAGGGGAGTATCGTTGGTTTTCACACGATATTCGTAGACCCAAGGGGGTCTGATTTAATATCGCGATCACAGGAAGGCAACTCGTAACCCACATTTGATGGTAATTTACGTCGAGACGTCGGACGCTCGTTAGTTTTCGTGTTGTAGCAGACGAGTCGCGTTTCGCGCTAGGCTATTCGCAGAAACGAACGGGAAACGCGACCGACTAAGGAGTGAAATGTCATTCGTGGAATTAAGACCTCTTCGTCTCCAATGATGGCCACCTGTTCTCCGACATCATTTTCGTGTCTGTTGCTTTTGGCCTGACTCGATATTGTGAAAAAAGGATTAAATTACGGATCGATAAGCCATTTATTAAACTTCATTAGATGAATTTACGGTATTTTTTGACCGAGCAAATTTGTAGCTAGTAAAATTGATAATACAGTTCCTAGTTAGTAGGTAGACATGTTCAAGACCATGTCACATCTATCACTGAAGGAGACAGTCATTCCTAGAATTATTCACTGTTTTTCTTTCTTGAGTATTTGAACACTTAACAGAGAAAATTTTTATGAATACAGAATACTTTTTGAAATTTCATTAGCACTGCAATCAAATGCGACTGTCGTGATTATATTGGTAAAATTTGAAACTAATCTGAGAATATATATAAGCTTTACCGATATACTGAATAATTGACCATTTAACCCATTTGCATCCAAGCGCGAATTAGTCCACGAGCTACGACTGACTTCTATCACCAAGCGCGGATTATTATGTGCTCTGCGACTGTTTTCTATCACCAAGCGCGGATTATTACGTACGCTGAGACTGTTTTCTATCACCAAGCGTGAATTAATCCGCGCGCTGCGACTGACTTCTATCACCAAGCGCGAATTAATCCGCGCGCTGCGACTGTCTTCTATCACCAAGCACGAATTAATCCGCACGCTGCGACTGTCTTCTATCACCAAGCGAAAATTAGTCCACGAGCTGCGACTGACTTCTATCACCAAGCGCGGATTATTATGTGCGCTGCGATTGTTTTCTATCACCAAGCGCGGATTATTATGTGCGCTGCGATTGTTTTCTATCACCAAGCACGGATTATTACACGCTCTGCGACTGTCTTCTATCACCAAGCGCGAATTAATCCGCGCGCTGCTACTGACTTCTATCACCAAGCGCGGATTATTACGTACGCTGAGACTGTTTTCTATCACCAAGCGCGGATTAGTCCACGAGCTGCGACTGACTTCTATCACCAAGCGCGAATTAATCCGCGCGCTGCGACTGTTTTCTATCACCAAGCGCGAATTATTACGCGCGCTGCGACTGTTTTCTATCACCAAGCACGGATTACTACACGCTCTGCGACTGTCTTCTATCACCAAGCGCGAATTAATCCGCGCGCTGCGACTGTCTTCTATCACCAAGCGCGAATTAATCCGCACGCTGCGACTGTCTTCTATAACCAAGCGCGGATTATTACGCGCGCTGCGACTGCTTTTTATTTCAGTCGCGAAGTATTCTTCAGATGTGAGAGACCACGTCTGACCCGTTTGTCAGCATCTCGCCTATATCAGTTTATTGTGTTGACCATTTTAAAGAATTCCACGAGAAATAATATAATTTAATTTCTTATTTCTTTTTAAATAAATAATTTTTTCTTTTTTCCTCTGTTATAAAGAATGTACGATGCGATGTTTGCGAAGTAACATTGTCTACTAATCGTTTTGAACAGTAAATTTTCGATAAACTCCATGAAGAATTCGCATGTCATTTACTGCACCTACGACCGACCGCGCGCGGTGATAGGGGCCAATCCTCTTAATTAGGACCATGATGCAAATGGGTTAAATACTTTGATGATACGAGCTAAGTATATGCGAACTATACTTGCAGTAAGTATGTCGTAATTTGTATATACAATGGATTGAGGAAAAGTAACATGCGTCCACGCGATTTTAGCAGGACGCCAGCCGATGGGCAAGCTTGCACAAACAAGCGTGAACAGTAATGGCTTGGAAAACGCTCACGTTTGTCCGGTGCCGTTTTCGTCATAATCGTCTCGCCTATAGCACTCGAACGTACGGCCTGTAACTGTCGTGGCTCGTTACTTACTTCGTCCTGAGAACAAAAAAAGAAAAAACATACCGGTTAAAAAAGCATGATCGTGGACAAGCATTTCATTAATAATAATCAATTATCCATTCTCGCGTGCCCGTGTCGCTTCGTTTCTCGCGATAAAACCATGGAAACGAAACGGGACATTTATCGCGTTCCTCCTATCAGCCCTAATGTCAATTAACGAGACGACAATAATGATTTACGATTGCACAGAGTTCGTTTCGTTGTTTTCGAGTTGCCGTCAATTGGAAACGGGACGAATCGAATTCCGCAGCGCGTTCAATCCCAGTTTCTATTCACCATTTGTTCCCTTCGAACGTATCACGAAGAAACTATATCGAGGAACAATTCACCGAGACTTTAAAAAGTTAAATTAAACTTAGAAATAACAACCGGTGTAATAAATCAAACTTTACGTCGTACAAAAGGAATCTCAATACGTTTTTTCCTCCGTCGATTGAACAATACCGAAATTCCATAAGAACGAGACTACACGTTCCGAATCCACAAGTAAGCAACAATAATAACACGTTTGAAAGAATGGTTAGACCGTGGGACAATTACGGCCACTCACAACAGAGAACATGCGACAGAAGTTCTGTCGATTAAACGAATCGACGCGAATTTTATTCGGTCTACGCATTCTCCGTGATCGCATACAGCAACCGCTCACATTTTTCCTCGGCACTCGTTAAGGTGTAACTGCCGGGACCCATGGAATCGTACGAAAAGCAGTCATGCCCCGTGGTTCTATCCATAACCATAAATAATGACCATTGATTGGTCACTCGTCTATCGTTACCCGCGAGTACGTGACTGCGTTTACGTTTCCACGGGTCGTTAGTTCGTTTCCATTAAGGCGCGGTTCTCAGTTGGTCTCGCTTCTGTTCGTTCTCCTTCAATAGCAATCGTTCTAGTCTGAGCAGTCACCGCCGATAAAGATTCGATAAAACGTTGCTATTTCAAACGATTTTAAAGTCAGGTACATGTGTAAATGCTAGATACCACGTCGGTTTCTCGACATATCTTCCGGTACAGCTTCGATACGAATTGCTTTCCCTTGTAATCAACTTACGTTTATCTGGTTCTCGTGAATTCCATTAGAATTCTTGCGATTGCTGTCTAAAATTTAACGTCTTCGCGATATTGTCGCACGATATTGAAGCTCAATAATTGCAGAAATCTCCTAACTGGCGACGATAAATACTAAGAACGTGGTAACAAAACTATAAGTACATTTTTCTTGATTTATCGATTTTGATGTCGTTTTACGATTAAACAAGAAAATTGTAATGAGACGTCGTTGGAAGCTTTTAAAAATAGCTGGTAAATTGGCCAAGTTTTGCAGAAGCCAAAGGTATAATTATCAAGCTGAACGGTATTTTAACAGCCTCGATATCCTAATATTATGACCAATAAGATTTTGAAAGTTTCTATCAAGAGGATTAAGTCAGCTTGCCAGTAAAAAATGGGAAATGCCAGTTATCATGTGCTTCTTCTTAAAACTAACAGGAATCATCCATTATTAACTGCAAACACTTTGGTCTTTTATTTTGTAGATGATTCGAGCTGTTTCAATCGCAACTTTGCATGCGAGATGGTAAAATTCATGCAAAAGCCAGCACGCAGAACGACCGAAAGGCAGCTTAATTACATCTTCGCGAGGCTGCCAATTTCATCGCTCAGGCGAGCGGATATTCGTTTATACACGCGGGAGAGACGGTTCCAATCGCGAGAACCATTTCGCAGTTTAGAACGGGCAGATGGTTGACGGCGCGGCAAGCGTTAAGAATAATGAGAAATGGAAATTTGTAAATAATATATTGCTGGGGAATACGATTAATGACTTCATTCCTGGCGCAGCTCTTGAGAGGGAGCCGGTTCTTCCGGTGTCAGATCGCTACCAACCATCTTCTCTTTCTGATCCCATGCGTTTGTGATTTTGTTTTCTTCGCATTTAGATCGAAGAAAATAAAATACGAATTTAATTGGATTTTATTTATTGTGTATAATATTAGTTTTAAATCGCTCTCTAATCGTGGGAAAGTTGCATTCACTTCTGTGAGTTGGCAAAGAATTAAGAGTAGAGCTAATTTTTCTGTTCTGATTGGAAAACACCGTTCGCCAATTACAATAATTCAAAGCTTGTGGAGAAGTTTCACGAATTCCCGAATGATTCAATTTGCAGATTTTTGAAATTATTTCGGATTTCGGGGATTTTTAAGTATTCGAGTCTTCGGGTTTCCAAATTTTTTAATTAACACTAGGTTTACGGGACATGTCAATTTGACGGGTTTCAAACTTCGAGATGAAATACCCCAAAAAGCATAGCGTTAATTTTAACCATTTTGCATCGTAAGTTGATCATTTCATCCGAAGAATTTATACACAAAATTATCTTTTCCTAATTTTTCAAATTTGTATGTACTCTACGAAAATATCCAGAAGGGAGTTCATATTTTGTTTAGCCGAGGAATTAGCCGGAGAAAACAAGAAAATTAGCCAAAGATCAGACGCTTCATTTCTGTCGTCTTCAACGTCAGAAGTGCGAAAAACTTGCCAATAGAATAATTGTTGCATATATTGCAAAAAGATTGGGAAAATGCACAAACAAAATTCGGCATAATTATAAAAAATGTGCTCAATGAATACGATTACCTTTCTTACTTATTAATAATTTATTTAAACGCGAAGCCTAATATTCTTCAATTCCTATTTAATTTGAATAAATCGACTTTTTCAAGAGAATGCGTATTTTCGTTTGCCCGTCAATTTAACGGGTGCTCGTAGAGAAAAGTATAAAAGAAAGGCCCGTAAACCTAGTGTTAAATAGAATTGAATGTTTCAACATTCAAACGTTCGAAGTCTCGAGTTCTGGAATTAAAAATTTCTCCAGTTATATTCATTTACTATCTCAAATTATACTAAAGAAAATTATTAGCAAAGATCGTGTTCGAATGGTGTACGATCATGCAGGCTGATACGCAGAGCGTTAAAAATAGACGCTATTATTGAAATCGATTGGCCCGCGGTCGTGCAATCAGACCATTGATCTTTCGTCGCCAGTTGCGATATTCGTTCCTGTAGCAAGATAACAAAGATACGAGATAAACGAACGATTCTGCTATCCACACCCGGAGCGCGCATAATTCACCGCGTTACATGTTCGATGTTCTACTTACATTGTTCTAATCACGATACCGCAAGTAAGAAAATCAGTTCGGTTATCTTTATTATTAATTATTACATTAAATCGCAGCGTTATCGCAATAGATCTTCAATCGTTACGATATCGATCCCATTGACCCTTATGTGATTTCTATCTAATTGTTTGATCAGAGGATAACAGTGTTACTAACAACGAATTGCCGTTATCTTGCCATGAATTATTGCAACTATCTTTATTCTAATGCAAACTATTATTTATTCTATTACTACTTATTAACAAAATACTCTTATAAAATATAAATTCTCCCGCCCCGCGGCTTAAGCGTCGTTTCCGGTGATTTCTTACAATCAGCAGGTAATCTAATTATTATCTGCAATAAACAACTGTTGTTTAATCAAATAGAAACTAAATTTTGATTGTAGTTAAATTGAAAGGAATATTTGCAAGGCAAATAAATTTTCATAGTTTTCATTCTACTCTTTTTCTTTCTTTCCTTTTATAAGGAAACAATGGATGTACAAAATTTTCTGTTTCATATTATCTATCAAAATAAAAATCACAACGTTCGACAGATTAGGTTTCACATTTCTATAAAGAAAGACACTTTTCGGACAACCTAATATATTACACAGTATAAAGTAGAATTTCCCAAAGTGAAAAATATTTTGTGGATAGCTCTCGTTCTATCTGCAATTAACAACTGTTGTTTAATCAAATAGAAACTAAATTTTGATTGCAGTTAAATTGAAAGGAATATTTAGCAAGGCAAATAAATTTTCATAGTTTTCATTCTACTCTTTTTCTTTCATTCGTTTTATAAGGAAACAGTGGATGCACAAAATTTTCTGTTTCATATTATCTATCAAAATAAAAATCACAACGTTCGACAGATTAGGTTTCACATTTCTATAAAGAAAGACACTTTTCGGACAACCTATAAATAAATATATTACACAGCATAAAGTAGAATTTCACAAAGTGAAAAATATTTTGTGGATAGCTCTCGTTCTATCTGCAATAAACAACTGTTGTTTAATTAAATAGAAACTAAATTTTGATTGCAGTTAAATTAAAAGGAATATTTGCAAGGCAAATAAATTTTCATAGTTTTCATTCTACTCTTTTTCTTTCATTCGTTTTATAAGGAAACAATGGACGCACAAAATTTTCTGTTTCATATTGTTTTATCGAATTACGTATGATCCATTTTGTTCTATCAAAATAAAAATCACAACGTTCGACAGATTAGGTTTCACATTTCTATAAAGAAACACACTTTTCGGACAACCTATAAATAAATATATTACACAGCATAAAGTAGAATTTCCCAAAGTGAAAAATATTTTGTGGATAGCTCTCGTTCTATCTGCAATTAACAACTGTTGTTTAATCAAATAGAAACTAAATTTTCATTGTAGTTAAATTAAAAATAATATTTAGCAAAGCAAACAAATTTTCATAGTTTTCACTCTACTCTTTTTCTTTCTTTCGTTTTATAAGGAAACAATGGATGCACAAAATTTTCTGTTTCATATTATCTATCAAAATAAAAATCACAACGTTCGACAGATTAGGTTTCACATTTCTATAAAGAAAGACACTTTTTGGACAACCTAATATGTTACACAGCATAAAGTAGAATTTCCCAAAGTGAAAAATATTGTGAAATAAGTGAAAATATAGTGAAAAATATTTTGTGGATAGCTCTCGTTCCATCTCTCTCCTTTTTTCCAATTTATCTACGAAAAAGATTTCATCAATATTTTCTTTTTCCCATGACACCGTAGTTATTTAGTCGTTACATTGTTTCCCTATTGGTGTGTGCCTCGGCTATCGAAATTCTTTTATTACTTTACGCTATCGAACTGTTCTTTTAATGGTACCTGTATTCCATGGCGGTGGAACGAGCGATTTCTAAATCATAATGCATACCGTGCCGATATCGTCGATCATGGAGTCGAAGTTATCCAGCCAGCATATTAATAACCATCATCGATGGCGATTACGGTTCTCCATGAACGATGAATAGCTGTTCATTGGACGTCGACTGATAGTCGTTCCCACGATAACGTAACCGTTGTTTTCAATAATCCTGAGCTTTAAGGGAGGTGTTCACTCATGAAATCGCTCGTGCGATGACATTTTCAATTGCATGCGATCTAATGACAGGTGAAAATAGTCCCTGTTGTTCTGTATTTTCGCACGTGCATTCCACGATAAAATCGAGATCACGCAATTACTTCGAATCACCTTGAAGTTTCGCGAGTTTCAAATTACCTTTACATAAGAGTATCTCGTGTGAATAAAATTAAAATTGCATTCTGGAAGAATTCCACGAGACAACAGAAAAGTCTTTATTTCTTTGCAAACGGTATTTTAACCATAATTACGATCTCTTAATGGCACGAATGAACCTTAGGAATACGTCGTTAATGATTCGTTTACACAGGCAAACATCGGAATTTAGAATATTTAGTCGTATGAGAACTGCATAAAAAATGATTATTACGATAAACGATGCGCACGAAACGATGCAATTTTCTTCGTCAGTCAGAATCCCAATCGCAAGCTTCATAAATCGAATTCCGTGGACAAACATCGATCGCCAACAAATCAATTAGCCGTTCCGTCGTTAATTTCAGTGTCTCATAATGTGGTGTATATTTACTTGCGACGTTTACACGTGTAGCCTGGTCGGTTAAGCGCGTTTACAACTACAAATCGCAAGAGACTGGTCACTGGTACCTGTCGTCGCTCTCTCTATTAGTAGCATTTTTGCGTTTCATTCGTTTGTTCACGGTGCTAACTTCCCAAAGTTTTTAAATTGCCAAGACTATCAAAAACAAAGATGCGAAGATCCTTTCGTCGAGATTGTCTTCCATGCTTATTGAGTACACAATTTTAGATTTTACGCGATTAATTTCAACTGCGTTTAGTCCGTGAACAGTGGTTAAATAGCCATATAATTTACTCAACGTAAAATACTCGTTGTGGTATATACCGGATGAAATCCTCTTACTCACGTTCATAACAATTTTAATTTGTATCGAACATTCCCAATTGTAATACTCATCACTATTTAACGACTACTCTAAAGACAAAACAAGAAGCTATAGACTAATCGCGCTTATTTTTCAGCACGTATTCCACGGTTCAGACATTCAGACATTCACTTGTACGATTTCAGTATCCAACAACTCCAATCAGACAGAAGAGAGGGAGCGGGAATTCAAGGAACACGAGCAACAATATTTTGGACACCGGCCATTTGGACGTCAGAGTCTGTCGATGGTCCTGATTGCTCAATCGACCTATACGCTTACACGAAGAAGAAATTCGTTTTTCTGACTGTGATATAAACCCACGTGGAAGCATCAAACTTATATTATTGCTAATTAACCGGTCCTGCCTAATAGGATCGGCGATTCGCGTGCAGAGCGATAAATCACGTTTCGCGTGAAACCGCTGTTATGCCGTGCTTCGGATATGCGCAGACATTTTAATGAAAACGTTGGAAAGAATCGCGCGGAACCATCTCCGAGCTCATGAAACCGGTCGCGTAATTACAAACGGATAGCGCCAACGTCGGCCTGGAAGCCGGCAACGATGCATGCGCCTTGCGATCCCGACGGGATTTCCACGTGGACGATCCATGCGATCCACGTCGATCCACGAAATCACGACGTTAAATGGATCACGGCGAGGAAAGCGTGAATCACGAAGATCACCGGCGGCTTGTTACTCGTGTTCCTAATAAGGCCCGCCACGTAGTCGGCACTTTACGTATTTGCCAACACTATCGACTACCTATAATTCCTTCTTGGTGAGATGCTTCGTGTAAATCAGATACTACACGATTCAAATCTTACACGTGAATATATTTGTTGAGGTTATTAGATGTATGTGAATACAAAGAAACGCGTGGATAAATTTAATACAGAGGTGTAAATGCAAGAAGGAAAATAATTTGGGCTGGTCCAGGTCCGCAGTTTGGCAGCGTTACCCTATGACTGAAAACCCTGAAGCCATCGTTGTCTATCTACAGTTTATCGTCTGCCTTCGTCCTAGTCTTTTGTCTATACGCTGTCGATGGCTTCAGTGCTTAAGAATACTAAAAAGATGTACAGTTTTCCTAGAAGTGGTGACCACTTCAATAAAATCTCAGACGTAAATATATTTGTTGAGATTATTAGGTGTGTGAACAAAGGAACGCGTGGGTAGATTGTAAGGTAGAAAATATAATTTAATACAGAAGTGTAAATGCAAGAAGGAATACAATTTGGGCTGGTCCAGGTCCGCAGTCTGGCAGCGTTACCCTATGACTGAAAGCCCTGAAGCCATCGTTGTCTATCTACAGTTTATCGTCTGCCTTCGTCCCAGTCTTTTGTCTATACGCTGTCGATTGCTCCAGTGCTTAAGAATACTAAAAAGATGTACAGTTTTCCTAGAAGTGGTGACCACTTCAATAAAATCTCAGACGTAAATATATTTGTTGAGATTGTTAGATGTGTGAACAACTTTGTTCATTTAACAACAATTTAGGCGGAAGAAGTGTATTGGAGATTAGGCGCGCGCTTATCTGTGTATCTATTTCACCAATTACAGTCAAGTGGACAGGCGGTGGAAATAAATATGTGGTTATAGTCCGTGATAGTCATCGTCGTCTTTGTAGTCTCTGTAGTTGCCTGGCCGCTATAGTTATAGTTGCTGTAGTAGTGTAGTAGATTGTTGCTGAAGGGTACTTGTTGTATTTTTCTTCTCATTTCTGATGCCGCGGAAGAAAAATCGGATTCCGGTCGCCGGGATTTGAACCCGGGTTCCGAACGTTCGTAACCTAAGGCGCTAACCACTGCGCTGTCGTCGTCCGACACTATTTAGTGTCGAGTGGCGGTATTTGTTGTCGAGTGCTGCCACAAATATCAATGAAGTTTCGTTAACTATAGCTTGTTTACACGTAAATGTGTTGGGCTTATTACATGTATGAACAAAGGAACGCGTGGATAGATTGTAAGGTAGAAAATATAATTTAATACAGAGGTGTAAATGCAAGAAGAAATATAATTTGAGCTGGTCCAGGTCCGCACCTTAGCAGTGTTACCCTATGACTGAAAACCCTGAAGCCTTCGTCCCAGTCTTTTGAGGTGTAAATGCAAGAAGGAATATAATTTGAGCTGGTCCAGGTCCGCACCTTAGCAGTGTTACCCTATGACTGAAAACCCTGAAGCCTTCGTCCCAGTCTTTTGAGGTGTAAATGTAAGAAGGAATATAATTTGAGCTGGTCCAGGTCCGCACTCTGGCAGTGTTACCCTATGACTGAAAACCCTGAAGCCATCGTCGTCTATCTACAATTTATGGTCTGCCTTCGTCCCAGTCTTTTGTCTATACGCTGTCGATGGCTCCAGTGCTTGAGAAAAACTAAAAATGTAGAGTTTTCTTAGAAGTGGTGACCACTTCAACAATATTGACAAGTATATAATTGGGGAAGCCTACTAATTAATGTTTTATGCTTATACTTTCAAGCGCAAGAAATGTTTTTTAGAATCATATATTATAGAGAAATATTATGTAATTTTTATAATATAGTTGGTTCTTAGAGTATTCTCACTTGAATTGTAATTGATCAATCGACGTTGGGTCTCTTAGAATCTTCACTTTTATTCAATCAACCTACACAGTCCTAAATATTCGTCAAAACGATAATGAAGAATTCCCTGATCTTAATTTATAATTAGTACAATTTCTCGGTGTTTAACATCTTTACACTAACTCGAGAAGTATTATAATTCCTTTCACTGATTCCTATTCACAGTAAATTTGACGGCAAGTGGCTAATTTCGTTAGGCACCATCGAGCGTCGAGCGTGTCTTACCAGTGACATATTCTACTGATTGCACTTTGTGTTGTGGAGCATTCTATTTTCCGGTGAAACAGAAATCGTTTGAAGTGGAATAGGAAGGATAAGAGTCAGACCTTAAAACGAGCAAACATCGATATGCATTCGCGTTTGTGTCTCAAATAATTACGGTGTACATGGCTCGGCTTTAAGGGCTGTCTATCACGTTACGTCGATAGATCTCTCACAGTCTTTCCTCTGTTTGACCACGAACAGCATTTTCGACGAATCTCGCGAATACATCGTGCAGGCGTTTCACTTTCCCTCAGCCAGGTACTGATTTATCTGATCCGACGTCAGGTCAATACTATAGGAATGCTGTGCAATTAGTATCTCATTAGACAGTGCGACTGTTCTAATTCCTCAGTTTCGCATTAGAAACGTCATCCTGTCTCTGGTCGGAACGTGACGTTCCCCTTTGACTGCTCCTTCCTTCTCCCACCTTCTCTTCCTAACGCACTCGATCGTTGCATAGCGTACACGCATTAAACTACCATTTCTGCAATTTTCTATTATCAAAGATGAAAGTTAGATATTCCGCAAAGCGACGTTGTTAGATTCATAGGCTCATGAAATATATATAGTCGGGACATAAAGTAGGTACTGGGAAGCGTTAGGTTTAGGTGATTTGAATTTACGAAGAAGAACTATATAGTAATTTACGAGAGATTTACTACAAAAGCAGCGAGAAAGGAACACGGAACTATTCCAGGAAGTGAGTGCGAATTGCCTGCCTCATTACGCAGGCATATACGATCTTCATTTTCGCTGGTGCCAAAATTTCATTCGTACTTCGCAAGTGCGTGACAACTTCAAAAATATCCCGGTGATTCTGGCTCTTCCGTTGCCTCGGCCTGTTGCATCGTCTCTTTTCCTCCTTCTTCACCGAGACAGTCGCGTGTTCTCGAAGCGTGTGGCAAGGAAGTCGATCCAGCGACAAAGTAAACTACTTCTGCTTGTGTACAGAAGCGCGACTCGACTGAGACGAATTAGCGAGCCAGGCTTGCTGAAAATCGCGAGTATTAGCCCGCGAGTGTGGCCCGTGTAAAACCAACGAGGACAGAACAGTCAGAAAAAGAAAACCGGAATGAGACGTGACGAGGAGAATACGGGAATAGAAACAAATACGAGGCTTTCGTTCTGCCGATGGATAAATATAGAAGTTTCGTTGAAACAATAAACGTTTCTCGGCCGCATATGCAAGAACAGCCACCTGGAAAGGCCTCTCGCGAAATCCTTTTTTCTCAGCAACGGAACAATCTGCTCTTTCATTGCGACCGTGCAGTTTCCCGCGATAACGTTCCTGCGAACGTTCCAGCTCTTCGACCAACTGAGAAAACGCGCGAACAAATTGACATAAAAGACTTGCGTTTTTCTACTTATTAGCTGGTTTCATGCTAAACGATTCTGCTAAAAGCAATTGGGAAAGAGTCGTTAAGGCACCGGCGGAAAGAGATAACTCATTGAGCCCGACGTGGCTAACGCTGCCACTGTGCTTCACGTTTTAGTTGTGTTAACTGTTGATTAGTATAGTGGAATGTTTGGTGGAAATAGTGGAATGTTTGGTGGAAATTGGTATCATTGAGTTAGGCCGATTCAATTTCGTTATTTAAGTTTCATTCTTATTGTATATTTTATTCGAAAAATATTAATAGACAGTTTTTTTCTACAGGTAATAAATTAAATAAATTAAATTGGAATACTGTAAAATTCAGTGATATTGACATTAGAACAACGATTCTCCATTTTATATTTAAAAATGCTATATAAATAATTATAATTAAAGTAGTAGGATGAAAACAAAATAGGTATACATATATAATCATGTGTTGGACTTTAATCAAAATTATCATCAATTCTGCTAAAAAAAAAGTAGCAAAACTTTGGCAGTTTTATTGTAAACCTAAACCACTTAATGTCATCTTGGACTTAAAAGTTACCGAGACACCTAAAAATTACTTCAAATTACAAATAGTTAATTGATTAATCAACTATAAATTAACAAGTTCCCTATAAAAGACAGAATATTCACTATGCATATCAATTTCTAGGTGACAATATCGCCGCATAGGATCACTGTCAAATACGATGGTCCCCTTTGAAGCAGGATTGTTCATCATCTTTGACAGAACAAGTCCGTTGAATAATACTGCGTTAGGTTACAAAGCGGCCTGATTACGCAAGAATTGAACTATTAACGTTCGCTTATTAACGAAGACAAAAATGCGTGTTCGATAGTGAACAGTCCGGTTGACGCGTTTGTGCGTGCGGAAGAGCGAGTGTGGAAGCGAACTGCGACGGAAGGCAATGGTGGAACGAGGAAGGACGAGGAAAGATAGAAAGAGAGACAAGGAAAGGTGGACTAAACGGCGGGTGCACGAGAGAAGGAGATAACCGCGGGGTCGGACCGGGTGGTTGAAATTAATGTTGCCCGCTTAATTGGAGCCACCGAGGAGTGTGCGTGTGGTCAAAGTGGTTCTCAACCGACGCTTTCGTCTTTCTGTTTTGCGCACAGCAAGTCGTCATTTGGAAGACTGACTGAAAGTCGTCGTTTTGATTGCTCTATAAAGCAATGAATTAAGCAGAGAATTCAATTATATAAGTTTCCGACTTGAGCGGACTTCCACAATTTTCTTCACGTCTTTCACGTAGCTCTTTCAGACGCTAGAGTTGCTACAGTTTGAAATATAGAAAGCTCTTTCAATGCAACTGATATTCCAAAAAGTATAAAGAACTTTTTGTTATCCACCTCAGAATAGCTAGAGATTTGCTGTTTGTGCGTTTTACATGAAACATAGAAAAATGTTTCTGTTTTTGAAAGTCGAGGACTTGCGACTAACTACACGCGTTAATGAGAAGAAATATTCGTTGATGGTTTAAAATAATCTGGCTGACCTCTTCAGTGTTATATAATACACTGTACAGAGTGTAGCTTAAATTGATTGTCACGATAACTCGCTGATTCAGGAAGTTTAACGAGGAGACGAAGCTTTATTAACTGAAAAATCTTAAAATACATCGTTAAAAATATCTTCTTCCCTCGAGAAAGCTGGAACCACCTTTCATAAAAGACACTACGCGTTTTTCTTTTCATATCCTTAACTTATACGATCGGTGTATGTCTGAATAGTTCCCTGGTAATGATTAGAAACTAGGATTAACGATCGTAATTTAAACACTAGTTCCAGCAGTTCTGAATATATAATAGGTGTGTCAGATGCAAAGTTTGAAAGAATAAATGTTCTTCGGAAGATCGGCGGCAGGTGCATTAACTGGCTGCTTGGAGTAGCGGCAACGAATATATTTCAAAATATGGTGCACAATAACTTGCAGACCTTTTGCTTCGAGACACGTTTACCTATAAAACAATTCTAAATACTCTGCTAGAGGAACATTTCCACGATATGTTGCAATTATTTGAACGAATTTTTGTTAATGTTCGATTAAATGAATTACTGGCTTCATTCATACCGATGTAAATTTCTAGTATACGATGAATTGCTTGTCCGCCTACATGTTTGTGCAAAGAGACTTCTACTGTATTTGTAATTCGCAGTCGATCATCTACCGTTCTTCCACTTGTCAAACGAATAAAATCTAAAGAATGTTACGATATTGTTCCAGACAGTGTTCTTTCTCTGATATGATTCTTTATTATCAAGTTTATACAGTACAATATTGAATATTCCACAGAAAACTGACTGTTCCTTTTATTTGATCAACATCTCAGATAACGTGGAAATGGAACATTTTCTTAATTTTCTACTACCATGCACATTGACTTTAACGTTCCACGCTGTAACTTCCAAATACTCGTAACACTATTAACATTATAGAAAGCGACCTGTAGGTAAACCTATATTACATCCCTGAAACTTGTCTAACACTAACTTTATTGCCCATTTTCGAGCTAAATATACCATCGTCCAATTGCTTAACCGCTATTTGGCGGTCCGTAACTCTCACCCCGAAGGCAGCTAGTACTACAAATCCCGAAAGGAAAAGTGGTTCTGTGGCGTGACGCGTGTCGTTCCCCGAAACGACAGAGTCAGGCACAGAGAACAAGCGCGCAGTGTACACGCGTATATCGTGTCGAGAACCCTCCCTCGAGGAACCCTCCCCTTCTTTCACGATCCTCATCTCGCGACCATCGAGAGGGGACCACAGGCCCCTTGCTTATTGTTACTTACGGCTTACGGGGTTTTGGCACGCGAGCGGACCTAATGTGTTAATATAACGTATGAGGGATTGCCAGCCGCGTATCCGCGCCTACGTACTCCGTGTGTACGCGATGTGTATTGGCCGCGCCATAAAATCGACCCACCAAATCCACGCCATTCTCCGCACCGATTCGACTCGCCACGATTTTATTCATGGAGGTTAACACGTTTGATGCGTACGAAATAGATTACGGTTCACATGTACCTTTGAAATTATCATTAGACTGCGGATTTTTATATTACGTGTAATATGCAGAGATATAGAAATATTCAAAGTGAAGTGGTTGTTACAGAATTTAACACTCGACTGCTACGCAGAAATCGCACGTTTCGCTCAGGACGCCACGGGAGAATTTTTATTATTCAAAGCATATAATGGTAAAGTAATAATAACTTGACGATGTAAGATAACATTCTTCCCCAATGGACCTGTTATCTTATTGGTGGTCACGGGTGACCATCGTGGCAAGTTGGTAACTGTTGATAGCGACATGTTCTAACAAGGCTTCGTTTATTTCAACAAACCATTCGCATTTGTTATTTCGTCGCAAGCAAAACGTCCAGAATATATTGTCGAAACGCGTACAAGATATTAGTAAAGAGTATTTGCTCATTCTACATATAATAGTAAGGTGGAGAGACAAGCGTGACATTTTTATGATTTCGACGAAACATTCGGCTGTGATGGTAGAGGTCCGTAAAAAAAATTATGTTTGTGATAAACCAATGGTAGTGGTAGATCACAACAGAGGAAACTGTGCTGTAGATTTATCGGATCAAATGGTAGCATATTCTATGTCACATAGAAGAACTCTCGAGTAGTATATAAAATTAGCTTTAGGGTTATTGTTAAATACGTCAATTTCAAACGCGATGATACTCTATAAACAAGCAACAAACACAAAAATCAAGGTATCAGATTTTAGAATGGCACTCGCAATGCACCTTACACAGTGCCATTCGCCAGAGCCGTCAAGTATACTTGTTCGACAAAGATCGCGACACGAAACGCAGAAGAAAGAAGGGCACGTGCACCTGGCACGACAATTTTGCAGAGAGTGCTATAAAAAAAATGTTAAACAGTCAGGATGAAAAATTGCTAAGAATCGGACCAAAAAGGCGACCACCTATTGTCCAGATTGTATCGATGAGCCACATTTATGTTTAAAGTGTTTTAACACAGTGCACCGTTAGATGCATTTGTTCTCATTTTTTTTTATCGATGTTCTAATTAAAATGTTTAATTATTCAGTGGGGCATTTTTTATTTCAAAGTATCTTCTATTTATCGGTTATATTCAAAATGCCCTAACTGTCAATTTTCATTCAATTTTTACAATTGTAAGAAGTTCAAGCACGTCGTGGCAGTCAAAGTGTTAATGGACGAAATAAATTTCTATACCTGTTCGATTTCTGTAGACGTATGCACAAATTCGCAATCTAATTATTATTATACCAAATCAAAAATTACATTCTTTTACACATGCATAAAAGAGTGCAGTTTAGCGATGAATATCAGATCTATGGTGAACGAGTTAACATATTCGCTGCTGCTAAAATATAGCTAGTTTTTCCACTCCTTTTTCATCGTAATAAGCAATAAGCATTGTTACAAATCCTGCAAAATTACATTCTTTTACAAATGCATAAAAGAGTGCAGTTTAGCGATGAATATCAGATCTATGGTGAACGAGTTAACATATTCGCTGCTGCTAAAATATAACTGGTCTTTGCTATGCATTCCTTTTCCACCATAATAAGCAATAAGCATTGTTACAAATCCTGCAAAATGTAGAAATTGTTTAAATCCTCGAAATGATAACTATTAGTTAAATTGTAAAAGAATAGGTTTCAAAAGGACCATTCGTAAATGTCCCTGCGGAACTTTCTTATTAGGGAAGAAGGAATGGTTGATCTACGTTTAGGGTAGTTACGATTTCGATACAAATATACTTCATTCTGGAAGATATCGAACTATCCACAAGTCTAGGCGGCGAAGTGTTACATCACGAGGAACGATAATTTCGCAAAATGATGATTGATGCGTCGCTGTAATCTCTTCCACGGTGACGCGAAAGATAAATCTTGATAGCGATTTCATGTAAATGCAATTCATGCAAATTGCCCTGAAACAACTCGCGCACTGCTATCTCGATGCGACGACAGAAAGGAAACAAAAAGAATCAAGATGTCCTCGTTCGATGACGCCGTCGTAATCAAAACTTTCAAAACAATTGACGACAAAAGTTTCGAATACCAGCGCTAGCTTGTGCAACCGGTATGCCCATAATTCAGTAATTAATTTCATCCGTTTATTTGTCGTAAATTCTCAACGCGCAAAATCATCAAGATTTATGCTGCTAGTGAAAACATAATCCTCTAAAATTGTTCATCCTACGAGCAGTTGATGACACGTCAGGTTATTGCATCCCGCGTAACGTGTTTTCAAGGAGACAAAATTAACATATTTCTCGCTATTGTTAAATAAAGAGTTAACACTGTTATTCTTATGAAATATGTCTTTTTTCAATAACAAGAAATGTTTTTATTTTATTTATCGATAAATTAAATTCAAAATTATGCCATGTTAATTAGTTACTAATTTCTATATCGCAGAATGACTTTAATAAATTAAATATTCTTATCAAATATATGTCTTTTTTCAATAAAAAGAAATGTTTTTATTTTATTTATCGATAAATTAAATTGAAAATTATGCCATGTTAATTAGTTACTAATTTCTATATCGCAAAAGACTTTAATAAATTAAATACTCTTATCAAATATATAAATCTTTTTTCAATAGCAAGAAATGTTTTTATTTTATTTATCGATAAATTAAATTCAAAATTAAGTCATCTTAATTAGTTACTAATTTTTATATCGCGAATGACTTTAATAAATTAAATATTCTTATGAAATATATAAATCTTTTTTCAATAGCAAGAAATGTTTTTATTTTATTTATCGATAAATTAAATTCAAAATTAAGTCATCTTAATTAGTTACTAATTTTTATATCGCAAAAGACTTTAATAAATTAAATATTCTTATGAAATATATAAATCTTTTTTCAATAGCAAGAAATGTTTTATTTTATTTATCGATAAATTAAATTCAAAATTATGCCATGTTAATTAGTTACTAATTTCTATATCGCAAAAGACTTTAATAAATTAAATATTCTTATGAAATATATAAATCGTTTTTCAATAGCAAGAAATGTTTTTATTTTATTTATCGATAAATTAAATTCAAAATTATGCCATGTTAATTAGTTACTAATTTCTATATCGCAGAATGACTTTAATAAATTAAATATTCTTATCAAATATATAAGTCTTTTTTCAATAAAAAGAAATGTTTTTATTTTATTTATCGATAAATTAAATTAAAAATTATGCCATGTTAATTAGTTACTAATTTCTATATCGCAAAAGACTTTAATAAATTAAATACTCTTATCAAATATATAAATCTT
Organism: Bombus hortorum; assembly: GCA_905332935.1. Taxonomy (NCBI): domain Eukaryota; kingdom Metazoa; phylum Arthropoda; class Insecta; order Hymenoptera; family Apidae; genus Bombus; species Bombus hortorum. Next base: position 15,523,386 of record HG995193.1, read on the forward strand.
TTTTCAATAGCAAGAAATGTTTTTATTTTATTTATCGATAAATTAAATTCAAAATTATGCCATGTTAATTAGTTACTAATTTCTATATCGCGAATGACTTTAATAAATTAAATATTCTTATGAAATATATAAATCTTTTTTCAATAGCAAAAAATGTTTTTATTTTATTTATCGATAAATTAAATTAAAAATTATGCCATGTTAATTAGTTACTAATTTCTATATCGCGAATGACTTTATTAGACATATATTAGCAAATATATATCTTAAATTCAATCTACTTGATCATCGTATAAATTAATGTAATCTGATATAATATTTCATCTTCAGAAATGTTTATAATCATCGATATTTGAAAAGAGACAATACTATAAAAAGATAAATATTATAAGAGTTTACTACTTTAGAGAATAAAATGATTGAAACGAATGAAACATTCATTTTAAATTATTGATGAGATTAGAACATGACCAGACTTACTTATATTTCAAAAACTAGTTTTGTAGCATAACAGACGATTAAATTATGCGACTCTTCATATAATAATTGGCAGTTTTATGAGAATAGTGGCTTTTAATAACTTCATAACATTTCTTGAAACATATTAGTATACTAACATATTCTATAGTTTTAAATAAAATAAACTAATTTATTAATAGCAAGAAACATGTTAATTTTGCCTCTTTGAAAACACGGTAGGCGGCATCTAATAAACTGATGTGTCATCAACTGGCTCGTAGGATGAACAATTTTATAGAATCGTGTTTCGACTACCAGCATAAATCTTGATGATTTTGCGCGTTGACAATTTTTATATATATAATATATAGTATATAATAAATAGTACAATTTTATGTAGTTAGTAAATGGTTCGCTTTTGCTAGAAATTATTTTTTGGGAAGATGTAAGTTACAGGAACTCAATATATAAATCAAAGACACAGAAAATTTTTCTGTGATTTAAAAACAGAACTTAATAATTTTTGGAACTATTAATTTCTTTCGTTTTGTAAGGAAATAATTGATGCAGAACATTTTCCGTTTTATATTATTTTATCGAATTACGTATGATCCATTTTGTTCTATCAAAATAAAAATCACAACGTTCGACAGATTAGGTTTCCTGTTTGTATAAAAATGCATCGTTGTAAAAGACCTGTATTACAGTTTCTCCAAACTTTCTAAAGGTGAAGAGTAAGGTCTAAGTGAAAGAAGAAAGTATTAACTAAATTTAAATATATAATTTTTTTTAAATTTTAGTTATATTAATTTAGAAATAATTTTTATTAATAAGTATTTAGTAATTTAATATTTTAAAATTTAAAGATTTATTTTATTTAAATTATACGATTAATCATTTTTAATTTATTTAAATTAAATACTACAATACTGAGATACAGGATTCAGTACTGTAAAATAACTATAAAAAATGCCAACGAATCCTGAATTTGATTCTTGATGGATTAATTTTATTGTTACTCCCACGTTCCTTTTGAGCTCGCCATATTATTTATATTAATTTATTTGTAACAGCCTCAACAGAAAAAACACTATCGCGGCTCGATTGGTCAAGGAGCACACAGATAAACATGAGAATATACATATATCGAGCGTTCTTCGCGATCATAACCGTGACGTACCCTCTAAATGTGTCGACTCTTAAAACTGTCACCAAGCATCACAATAATCGCCCTATTAAATTGTAATTCCCCGCGATGCGATGCGACACGCGTGCTCTATCTACAAAAATCACGGCCACAAATTAGACAATGACGGGGAACACTTTTCAAGCCGGAACGCTCGTTGATGCATCCGGTTGTCACGTTCCGGGTGATGCTGTGCTTTTATTTCCAAGCGACGCAATGGAAGGAAACGAAATAAACTCGTGTAACAAAATGTGAAGAATATAAAACAAGGAGTAGATATATCTGATGAATGATACGCATATTATAATTGAAAATATGATTTGAGATGGAAGGGTTCGTAACAAAAACGATACTTGTTTTTATTCTTCTTTTTCTCAGCAGAGCGAAGAAATATTTTATGAAAGGAAACGAAATAACATGTGAAGAATATGAAACAAGGAGTAGATATATCTGATGAATGATACGCATATTATAATTGAAAATATGATTTGAGATTGAAGGGTTCGAAAAAAAACGATATTTGTTTTTATTCTTCTTTTTCTCAGCAGCGCGAAGAAATATTCTATGGAAGGAAACGAATTAAAATGTGAAGAATATGAAACAAGGTATAGATATATTTCATCAATGATACATATATTATAATTGAAAATATGATTTGAGATTGAAGGGTTCGAAAAAAAACGATATTTGTTTTTATTCTTCTTTTTCTCAGCAGTGCGAAGAAATATTCTATGGAAGGAAACGAATTAAAATGTGAAGAATATGAAACAAGGTATAGATATATTTCATCAATGATACATATATTATAATTGAAAATATGATTTGAGATTGAAGAGTTCGTAACAAAAACGATACTTGTTTTTATTCTTCTTTTTCTCAGCAGAGCGAAGAAATATTCTATGGAAGGAAACGAAATAAAATGTGAAGAATATGAAACAAGGTGTAGATATATCTGATGAATGATACGCATATTATAATTGAAAATATGATTTGAGATCGAAGGGTTCGTAACAAAAACGATACCTGTTTTTATTCTTCTTTTTCTCAGCAGAGCGAAGAAGTATTCTATGGAAGGAAACGAATTAAAATGTGAAGAATATGAAACAAGGTATAGATATATTTCATCAATGATACATATATTATAATTGAAAATATGATTTGAGATTGAAGGGTTCGAACAAAAACGATACTTGTTTTTATTCTTCTTTTTCTCAGCAGAGCGAAGAAATATTCTATGGAAGGAAACGAAATAAAATTGCGTAACAAAATGTGAAAAAAATAAAACAAGGAGGAGATATATCTGATAAAAGATACGCATATTATAATTGAAAATATGATTTGAGATTGAAGGGTTCGAAAAAAAACGATATTTGTTTTTATTCTTCTTTTTCTCAGCAGCGCGAAGAAATATTCTATGGAAGGAAACGAATTAAAATGTGAAGAATATGAAACAAGGTATAGATATATTTCATCAATGATACATATATTATAATTGAAAATATGATTTGAGATTGAAGGGTTCGAAAAAAAACGATATTTGTTTTTATTCTTCTTTTTCTCAGCAGTGCGAAGAAATATTCTATGGAAGGAAACGAATTAAAATGTGAAGAATATGAAACAAGGTATAGATATATTTCATCAATGATACATATATTATAATTGAAAATATGATTTGAGATTGAAGAGTTCGTAACAAAAACGATACTTGTTTTTATTCTTCTTTTTCTCAGCAGAGCGAAGAAATATTCTATGGAAGGAAACGAAATAAAATGTGAAGAATATGAAACAAGGTGTAGATATATCTGATGAATGATACGCATATTATAATTGAAAATATGATTTGAGATCGAAGGGTTCGTAACAAAAACGATACCTGTTTTTATTCTTCTTTTTCTCAGCAGAGCGAAGAAGTATTCTATGGAAGGAAACGAATTAAAATGTGAAGAATATGAAACAAGGTATAGATATATTTCATCAATGATACATATATTATAATTGAAAATATGATTTGAGATTGAAGGGTTCGAACAAAAACGATACTTGTTTTTATTCTTCTTTTTCTCAGCAGAGCGAAGAAATATTCTATGGAAGGAAACGAAATAAAATTGCGTAACAAAATGTGAAAAAAATAAAACAAGGAGGAGATATATCTGATAAAAGATACGCATATTATAATTGAAAATATGATTTGAGATCGAAGGGTTCGTGACAAAACGATACTTGTTTTTATTCTTCTTTTTCTCAGCAGCGCGAAGAAATATTCTATGGAAGGAAATGAAATAAAATGTGAAGAATATGAAATAAGGTGTACATATATTTCATCAATGATACATATATTATAATTGAAAATATGATTTGAGGTCGAAGGGTTCGTAACAAAAACGATACTTGTTTTTATTCTTCTTTTTCTCAGCAGTGCGAAGAAATATTCTATGGAAGGAAATGAAATAAAATTGCGTAACAAAATGTGAAAAATATAAAACAAGGAGTAGATATATCTGATAAATGATACGCATATTATAATTGAAAATATGATTTGAGATCAAAGGGTTCGTAACAAAAACGATACTTGTTCTTTTACTCTCCTTTTTCCTAGCAGAGCGAAGAAATATTCTAGAACCTCTAATATTTGTTTCACATAAAATATTCATAGTGTGAATATTATTTATAATCATATTACAGTAGAATTGTATAGAATTAAGTCATAAATCAAAGCTACTCTTGAAGCAAAGCACATTACTTTCATACAAGAACAATATATATTATCCCCTGTTCAATTGAATATTCCTTATTGAATAAATATAAGTACAGACGATGCTATATACTTTGAATTTTTCTCTTCATCTTAACACCTAAGTCATTATACAAAACAAATTCCAATACTGTGATAAGATAACGATCTTGCTTACCCAAATATAAAATAGCCCTACTCGCTAAACAAAGTTTATTCCAGTAGACTATAGCTTTAAATAAATAGTACCGAGCAATTGTTATTCAGCAATAAATCAAAACGTCAACTAAAAATATAAAATGATCGAACAAAAACTTCTTCCATTGTTTCGAAATATAACTTTATTTAAGACAAAATCGAATATAAAATTCAATATACAGGATATAAACGATTAATCAGATGCTGTATATACAATAGTACTGCATACGGTATTGTATACTGAGAACAATTTAGTCGGCGAAGATCACCAGGCTGGAGAGTATTCAAGGCTCGCAGGATCGGTCGCGATTTCAAAGAGTTTGCTGAACAATCGAATGGGCTACGAATGGGTGTGTTTAGGCCGCAGACGGGTGGGCCTGAACGCGGAGGCGGAAAGTCGCGTAGGCGTCGCGACGGATGCAAATTGCCCGCACCAGATTCCGACGATACATCTTAATTTTGTTGCCTGCCAAAAGCGCCGCCATGTAACACCACACATACGATTCGCGGAAGGATGGCCACTTAACGAACCGATAGATAACGATTGAGAGCTTTTCAAGGTTGATAATCGGCCAAACGAATGGCATCGCTCGATCGAATCTTTTTTTCCTCTGCCAAGCCTCGAGGGGTGACGTCTATATTAAGCGTCTCGATGTTTCAACGTCCAGGCAAATACGCGAATTACCACGGACGATTTAATCATGCTGTATAAAGATCAAGCAAATTGCAAAATTTATCATCGAAACCGATGGATGAAGGAAAAGATTGTAAGATGAGTAAACGGACCTTTTTTTTTGGAAACACGTATCCCAAGGGTATGTGAAGTCTATAAAGTGGACAGTTAGCGAGTTCTAAAACCTCACGTCGCCAGCGGTCGCGTGAGAAATGACTTCCTGATAGGTTGAAATTAAGCTATTAATTATCCTTACCAGCCTCGGGCTACTGTCGTGCTTTTCACTCATGAATCCTAGTCGCACGAATTACCTACGCCATTCAGATGATTCCTCTTTCATTACATTTCGAATATCGCTTACGGAATCGCTCGACACGGTATGCGGTATATTCTGAACGCAACGGAAGCATAACGCATACCGCATCCGAGCAGATTATTCGTCTCTGTCTAAACAAAAATAGAGAATGATTTTTTTATAGAACGATTAATATAATTATATTAAAAGATTATGTGTATACACCATTTTCATCGGCCTGAAAATATTATTAGCTGATGCTGTTTAGTCTTATCGCTTCATTGATTGTTTCTTCAAATTCTGAATTCAGAAATTTAGCTTTAGACTAATTGTAAGTTCATCATTTCTCTTTAAAAAGTTTCGTTTATATAGAAAGTATCGACCAAAAATTTCGAATCAATTTTTCACTTATATTTAACACTAGAGCTACCGATAGTTAACACGAAGCTATTTCTACCAAAAGCAGTGAAAATGACTGGTTTTTAAAAAATACTTTCTTACAGAAGCAATTCCATGTTATGTGGTACATTTTTGGTATTATTAATCCATCTGGGACCATGATCCCTAAACGAGGCTTGACAAATTTATAAAATTGTGGAACCAGTCATTTTGACTGCTGTGGTATTTCTAGCGTTAGCATCTAGCGATCTAGCGATCGATCGGGAATTTTCCTGATAACTGATATCGTCATATCGAATGATACGCGGCAAAAATTTGAAAAACGTGTGGCAAGTTGTACAAAACGAGGAAACTGGTTGATTGGGTTCGATAAACAGATCGCAGGACCCTTTTACACTTTGACAAGTATCAGAATTTTGACTGGTGTTGGTATAAGTATCCTTGATACAAAATTATTTTCAGTTTGAATATATAAAAAGCAAAGTAAAATTCATTATATTATTCTTTTAATTACCGTATGAAAGCCATTGCAGCATTGTGGAGAAAATATAACACGAAGTAGGAATTTTAAAATAAAATTGGAAAATCAGTCAGTTTCACTGGTGTGGTAGTTCTAGTGTTAAATCTTTGTGCGCTATGATACGTCCTCGCACAGTCAATTTAGGCTAAAAGTGGCGCTAAAGTGGCGTGATAAAAAAGACGTGTGGATGTTATCCACCTCACGATGAAAAAGAAAAAATAAATTTGATAACCAAAAGAAAACCAAAGTGTGGTGTAGCAGACTACAATGCCTTGATGGGCGCAGTTGATAAAATCCATATGATTTTGAATTCACTTCACAAAATGAAAAAATATAAAAAATATTTTTTCCACCTCTTAGACCTCGCTATATATAACGCATATATTCTTCACAAAAGTGCTAATAATAAAATTGGAACTATCTGCTTCTCATGAAAGATATTTTGCAAAAGTACCCACCACGCAGGGCAGAGGCTAAAGGAGGAAGAGTTCATTCGGACGACCTTCCACTTCGGTTAACGTAGAGGCATTTCCCTACTTTCTGCATAACTAAAGAAAATAATAAACGTTCTTCGCGACGAAGATGCGCTGTTTGCGCTAAACATAATCGCAGGACTCGCGTTACGAATGCAGAAATGTAACATTGGTTTATGTATTGAACTCCGTTTTGAGATTTACCATACAATACAAAATTATTAAATGTTCAATTTAAAAGATATAATTCAAAACTTGTACATTCTTCGTGTTATTATTGCCCGATGAAATAAATGGTTATTCAGGACACTACATAATTTATTTTAGTTACAATCAATATATTTTCGTAAAATTATCGTATATTTTTCGTAAAAAATACGCAGCCCGCGGTGTGCTTCTTCGTAAAGAGTGGGCCATCGATGGCGCACGCTTAACGCCGGACAACGCAGCGCTCGAACGGTTAATGTACGTAATTTATCGAAATGATTCATTATATTATTAAAATACACAATCGCAATATCTCTTCTTCAACAGAATTCCAACACAGTTGGGAGATATTTCATTCGTGCATACGCGAAGAGAATCAGCCGAAAGCTCGTATCACGAAAGCGGTGTACCTAACACGTGTCATCGGTATGTTTCTCATTTTCTTGTCAGTAGAGTGGGTGACGGGCGAAATCCCACGATTCGCGAGTACGGCAGCGGTTTTCATGCGAGCGATTCCAAGAACAAGGTTTCCTAGAAGCGGTTCCTCCCGAAACTCTTCCTCCGGGTCTTCGGCGCTTGCAAAAGCGACCAGCAATTATGAAATATTTTGCCATGTGGTTCGCTCGTGCACCATGAAACAACACCATCGAACGCCTCCAGAACGAATAGATTTGGAAACGTTGGCCGAACACGGTAATCAGAGTCCACGACAGAGCGTCCTTCCGAGCAATTTCAGTCGAGTTAATTAGCCACGTAACGTCTCGTCGGTATTCGTGAAATTAGGTCAATACAGGATTACGCCAGCATCTAATGTTACGCAATACCCATCGCGCGAGAAGAAAGTACTAGGTAATTTGGAGAGTTTCTAATGCTTTGTAACTGTTTTGAAAACTGATATTTTATTCTGTTTTATGTTTGAACTTTACGTTTCGTTATTTACCACATTCATAACAGTTTTTTTTTTCACTCAAACATAAAACAGAATAAAATATCAGTTTTCAGAACAGTTACAAAGTAATAGAAACTCTCCAAAATACCTAGTTTGAACTTTATGTTTCGTTATTTACCACATTCATAACAGTCTCTTTTTATTTCACTCAAACTAATAATGTTTCTAGTTAGTCGTTAAATATAGTAATCAAAGAAGAACAATTAGGTATTGTTTAGAAAGAAGACGTTGATTTTTAACGAAACAATATTGAGCTAAACAGCGTTGCAAATATGTCCACGAACTACAAACCTAGTATCTACCTAGTAGCATCCTAATACTAGAAAAAATTTATCGCTAAAAAACGATTACAAAATTACATTATGGAAAAAGGAACAGACCATTCGGTAAATATTAATAAAAATTCCTAAAGGCACGTTGTCCGCTACGAACCTTCTGATAATTCGACACAATATTAAATTACACAAAAACGAAGTTCCCTTCTAACAGTTTAATTCGGATTTCTTTTCTTCCTAAAGATGCTTAATTTTTAGGAATAGAAACGAGACTTCCAGCAAGAGTATTAAAACCAGAATGTTAAAATACATTGGACAGCGTCAGCTGTTTGTCGGAAGCAGCAATTATAGCCATATCGAAATGTGGGTCCCCATTTTCCTCGACATGAACGTCGATACGTCTTAGGCAAATGGCCCCACGGCGGTGGTCGCTAAGATTAAGTTTAATTGGCCGGTGGACCCGGCTGAATTAAGATTTATGAAGTAAATTCATTGTTTCGAGTCGCCATCGTGGACCACCAACACCGTTTCCAACCCGGTCTTCGTGGATCCGCTATCAAATAATGTCCCCTGCAACGAGGGCCACAACATCTGACAGTCAGGCTACTGTCGGCCCCTCGAAATAAAAAGGGAAGCAATAACCGTTGCCTCTATATCATCTTTATCCCTGTTACACGGCACACTTGCATCGAGCTAACTTTTTTCGTCAACAACACAGTGGCTCAACCTCTTTCTCTCTCTTTCGGCTAGTGCGTCTTCATTTAGAGCCGACTTTCCGGAACCAAGAGAGATACCCTTTGCTTCCCTCGTTGAGCAGAACAAGGAAATATATTGTGATCGTAACGTTCGATCCCTCGCCACAAATTCGTAGGAACCGTGGACGATTTTCAATTCGCGTGAGAATTAATTGCGACGATTAGGAGACTGGATTTCGGGGAACGTTCGTATACAATGTCAAATGATTGTTCGCGTTGGGCTCTTATGTTAAATTACGAGCCTATATATTTCTATAGAATTACTTCTTAAGGGTTAACGTTTGATATTAAATAAATATTCAATTAAACATTGAATATGTATTCGGTTTAATGGGCCGTTAATTGGGAAGTATAAAATGTAACTAAAATCCATATTGGTGTTTTAATTAATTATTTATTTCGATTGCGTTTATAGGAAATTTGTAAATGCAGAGACGTTATTTTACATTTATTTTATCGCTAATTGAACACATAGTGTTCAGAATACTTTGTTCAGAAGATACTTGTTCAGTAGATTAACTTTCATCCATCGTGTTAATTGCAACGCTATATTTCATGTTCGTCAAAATCTGTGAGATGTCCCCTAGCGTAGATAATTTAAATAAAAATATTAATCGATCCTTTATGGATTAATTTCATAAATTTGTCGAAACTGTTCTCGCGAAAGCGTATCAGCTCGTTCGAATTTGCAGCGGCGTGGCAGAGCTGCGTTTAAATAGAAAGAGCCGCGACGCGCCGCATCTGGCCACGCCGTTCCGGTTTTCCTTCTGGGACCGGGGAACGACGCGAGGAGCAGAGCGGAAATGTTATACGCTGTCGCGGCGAATTAATCCGGAATTAATAATCCCGTCGGTGCTCGCTTAATTGAAGCACGTTACCAAGCTCGCTCCACGTGCTGCCGCGAAATCGCTTAATTTCGTGGCTCATATGAAGCCACGGCGAATTTAATATACGCAACGTCGCTTGACGATTGCCGTTGGAACGTGGAACTTAGGGGAAAGCGAAGCGACAGAAGAGAATGGAACGCGAAGCAACCGACACGAACCGCAAAGACGGACGCCACCTTCCAAGATTTATCTTCAACATTCACAGTCATCCTGGTGGATTTTCGAGCTAGCCTTGGATGTGAAACTCGAGAGCACCTCGACAACTTTGACGATCTCTCTCCTTCTAACAGAAAAACTATGACGAACCGAAGTTGAAATTGTATATTTCAGGGACGAGAAAGTTTTATTAAGTTTGGAAGGGATAAGTGTTGTTTGATATGGATCGATGGACATTTGATTTATAAGCTTGGACTGTTGCTTGGGGAAGAAATATGTGAGGAAATTAAAATCTTGCGTTTGAGGATCGAGAAAGTTTTGGATGATGTATGATGGAGATACTTTTCGGTATTCTATGACGGAGAAACACTGTAATTTTACGAGATTACGAGTCAAATGAAATTATAATTCACGGATGCTATAATATCTCAGATTAGAAGATTTGGTATAAAAATTGCTAATATATATGTCGGGTTAAGATCAGGAATGGAATTAGGAGCGTTTAATAAATCGTCGCTGGTACTATTCATTTTCGTCTCTCGCTCGATGTAACGTTTATTTGCGGATATGTATGTGCTACAAGTGGCGACGATAATCAGGTTCGGGATAACTCTTTGTTAAACGTGGAATATATTTTGAAGCACAAGGTAACGTTCGCTCGGTATATACTGCTCGTAAAGACGATGTGAAAACTCTCCAAGGCGATCGCAAGAATAAAAGACTGATGAAAATTTTCCTCTTCTTATGATCGCGATCGTTTGTTGTATATCGGTCGGGGATGCCAACAAAATTGCAACTGCCGTTGCTAGGTGACATTGTTTCTGCCCGGGGTTTGATTGTTAACACAACGCGTGTCCCATAATATTGGCACTTTTGAGGCAAAACTACTCATGGCTTGATATGTCCTCGAGCCCGTGTGTCGCTACAACTATATTTTTTTAAGGAGAACTATACAACTACTCCATAACTCTGTTAGGTAAAAACGCTTATCCCGTGACCGCGGCTACGTTCGGCGACTAGTTCGCCTGGAGCCCAAGCTCACTATCGCAAGTCTCGAACAATTATAATCGGGGTATTTATAAAGATCAAAGGGAAGTTTCCAAAGAATTCCAAGGGGAAGGCCCGGTGCCCCTTCATCTCCGACGTATAAATAATACAACTTTTTTATATTGCCGATTTAGAATTAGGTGAATGAAAACTTGATTAATAACTATTTTATTAGGAACCGAAATTAAAAGCATGTCTTTAAGGAATGAGAAAGTCTCGAGCTATGAAAGATACAGATCAAGGAACATTTGATTTATAGACTTCTATTTACATATCAAAGTATAAATAAATACAGCGTGATACGTGGGCAATTACTATGCAGACTTATCAATCATCGTTGAAACGTTAAATTCCAGAAACGCACGTGTCTTAAGAGATATCAGCGAAGGTTGTCATTTATCCATTGACTTCTGATAATTTCTAACAAGCTGTGCAGAATTAATATCGATCTAATGTTACAAATTAATTTGTAAGTTCACGGATCGTGACTAGCTGGACGATTATAATGAAAACTAGAAAACTAGTCGGCACGGCGTAATAACGGCAATTTCAGATGGTCGGTCTCGTTGAAGCGTAGCACGTTGATAGGAGGCAGCCGCGACAGCAGCACGCGAAAGAATATCGCGCGGCACGTTGACTTCGCATGCCGGATAACATTATATTGCGTGTCGACGGAAGCGCAGTATGGGCGGTGCGGGTCTCAAATTGGAGCAGCCTCGGTTACGAGCAGAGACACGCATGAACGCACAAACGCACGGCGCCACACGCCGCTTGGTACCACACGCATGCTCTACGACTACCGCCACGCAAATTCGTTTCCATCAGTGCTTGTTTCTCTTTCCCCACACGATTTTGCGATTTTGATACACCACATGTCAAATTTTATTTACTATAGTTATTTATAGTTACAAGTTTGAAAGATATTATATAAATTGTCAGGTATTATATTGGATACGATTTGTTTGAGGTAATTTTAAAAAGCAATTCTGTATTGGAAATAAAAGAAGTTGGGTTGGAAAATGTTCTTCGATTTACTGCTGTTTGAAGGAAATGTACACATATTACACTTTCTGGGGTTTTTCAAAACAAGCTTTGTATTAAAATATTATTGGTTTGAAGAATCTTTTTCTTCGATTTACTGCTGTTTGAAGGAAATGTACACATGTTACACTTTCTTGAGCTTTCTAAAACAAGATTTATATTAAAATATTATTGGTTTGAAAGATCGTGTCCTTTGATGTACTATATTTGTTAAGCGAGAATTGTATGACGCTTCTTGGAGCATGAAGAAGAAAAAGAAAGAAATTACACAAATTGTCAGGTATTATATTCGATACGATTTGTTTGAGGTAATATTAAAAAGCAATTCTGTATTGGAAATAAAAGAAGTTGGGTTGGAAAATGTTCTTCGATTTACAGCTGTTTGAAGGAAATATACACATATTACATTTTCTTGAGCTTTGCAAAACAAGCTTTGTATTAAAATATTATTGGTTTGAAGAATCTTTTTCTTCGATTTACTGCTGTTTGAAGGAAATGTACACATGTTACACTTTCTTGAGCTTTTTAAAACAAGCTTTGTATTAAGATATTAAAATCAAAGATTAGGTTTGAAAGATCGTCCTTTGTTGTACAATATTTGTTAAGCGAGAATTGTATGACGCTTCTTGGAGCATGAAGAAGAAGAAGAAAGAAATTACACAAATTGTCAGGTATTATATTCGATACGATTTGTTTGAGGTAATTTTAAAAAGCAATTCTATATTGAAAATCAAAAAAGTTGCTTTGAAAAAGCTTTTTCTTCGATTTACAGCTGTTTGAAGGAAATGTACACCTGTTACACTTTCTGGGAGTTTTCCAAACAAGCTTTGTATTAAAATATTATTGGTTTGAAGAATCTTTTTCTTCGATTTACTGCTGTTTGAAGGAAATGTACACATGTTACGCTTTCTTGAGCTTTGCAAAACAAGCTTTGTATTAAAATATTAAAATCAAAGATTAGGTTTGAAAGATCGTGTCCTTTGATGTACAATATTTGTTAAGCGAGAATTGTATGACGCTTCTTGGAGCATGAAGAAGAAGAAGAAAGAAATTACACAAATTGTCAGGTATTATATTCGATACGATTTGTTTGAGGTAATATTAAAAAGCAATTCTGTATTGGAAATAAAAGAAGTTGGGTTGGAAAATGTTCTTCGATTTACAGCTGTTTGAAGGAAATATACACATATTACATTTTCTTGAGCTTTGCAAAACAAGCTTTGTATTAAAATATTATTGGTTTGAAGAATCTTTTTCTTCGATTTACTGCTGTTTGAAGGAAATGTACACATATTACACTTTCTTGAGCTTTTTAAAACAAGATTTATATTAAAATATTAAAATGAAAGATTAGGTTTGAAAGATCGTGTCCTTTGATGTACTATATTTGTTAAGTGAGAATTGTATGACGCTTCTTGGAGCATGAAGAAGAAAAAGAAAGAAATTACACAAATTGTTAGGTATTATATTCGATACGATTTGTTTGAGGTAATTTTAAAAAGCAATTCTGTATTGGAAATCAAAGATGTTGGTTTGGAAAAGCTTTTTTCTTTTACTTATAGTTGTTTGAAGGAAATATACATATTAGGTCGTCCAAAAAGTTTCTTTCGTCTTATAAGGAAATAATGGATGCACAATATTTTTCGTTTTATATTATTTTATCCAATTACATACGATGCATTTTGTTCTATCAAAGTGAAGATCACAACATTCGACAAATTAGATTTCGTGTTTGTATAAAGATGCATCGTTGTAAAAGACGGGTCTGTAAAAGAAAGACACTTTTCGGAAAACCTAATATGTCACACTTTCTCGAATTTTTCAAAACAAGCTTTATATTAAAACATTATTAGTTTGAAAGATCGTATCCTTTGATATACGATATCTTTTAAGCGAGAATGTACATTACGCTTCTCGGAGTGTAAAGAAGAAAAAGAAGAAGGAGAAGAAACAGATGAGACCAAGGTGTAACCTAAGAAACTTCTTACGAAAGAGCTTTCATTGAGGCGTGGTGAGGCAAACTGTAATTCCAGATTGCACAAAGTAAAAATATTATGCTAGGTAACGCCGAAATTTCACAAGCAGTCCCTCGCTCCTAATCTTCTTTCGTCGATCACACTCCAACGCTGGCGGATTAGCCGAGTATTAGGTGACCGGTCGTGGCAGGAATTCCCGTGGAATTTCGGGGTTGCTGCGGCCACGGGACGCCTTGAAGAATTTGCTACAGTGAAGGCACTAAGGGACTTTTATGGTTGCGTTACGGCGTACCAAATCCATTAAAGATTTCGTCGCTCCTCTCCTGAGTATCTTCGAGGAATACCGAAACTCGTTCGACATTTATCGCCAACTTTTTCCAGTCACTCTTCCATATACATATCCCCTAATGTACTTTCTTACCTTACAATATCTACTTGCGGTCGTGATGTGGATTAACGATCGAATACACCAAAGATAAAGTATATTTTTATATTTCATTTATTTTATTTCTATCTATTTTAAAGTATATTTTAAATCTCATTTGAAATCTGATTTTACTTCCAAATAATAAGCCTATGGATCATTCAATACGAATAATCTGCAATCTTTTAATATTTTTCTTTGAGCAGTGAGTTTATTTATTTATTTTATTTTTATTTATTTTAAAGTATATTTTAAGTCTCATTTGAAATCTGATTTTACTTCCAAATTATAAGCCTATGGATCATTCAATACGAATAATCTGCAATCTTTTAATATTTTTCTTTGAGTAGTGAGTTTATTTATTTATTTTAAAGTATATTTTAAATCTCATTTGAAATTTGATTTTACTTACAAATAATAAGCCTATGGATCATTCAATACGAATAATCTGCAATCTTTTAATATTTTTCTTTGAGTAGTGAGTTTATTTATTTATTTTAAAGTATATTTTAAGTCCCATTTGAAATCTGGTTTTACTTCCAAATAATAAGTCTATGGATCATTCAATACGAATAATCTGCAATATTTTAATATTTTTCTTTGAGTAGTGAGTTTATTTATTTATTTTATTTTTATCTATTTTAAAGTGTATTTTAAGTCCCATTTGAAATCTGATTTTATTTCCAAATAATAAGTCTATGGATCGTTCAATACAAATAATCTGCAATATTTTAATATTTTCCTTTGAGCAGTGAAGCAATAAATAGCTAAATATTCCAAAATTTTTGGGCTGTTTGTTTTATAAATCAAATTATTACGACCTGTAAATATCTTTAAAGGATTATATAAATATCTTAATCAGATTGACAGAGAAAATAAGCACGTCACGCTGTTACCCCATCATGGATTTACGTTTTCTTTCGTACTAAATTATCCGTTAATGAAATTCTAATTACAGAGAATAGCTACTTTTATTCTAACTTCCTTCTATTATCCAAAATTAAAAGTCATCTAGAAGATTACCATTCTCGCACTATCGGCAACATTCAAAGAACCGTGATGAATTTACTAAAAATTGTCTAGAAAGATAGGATATCCAGCAATGATCCGAGTCATGAATAAAAGTCATTTACATATTCGTATCTGTGTATGCCACAGAACAAATCATAAGAGCTAAACGTCACTAATTTAAATTTCATCTCTGAATAACAACGGTTTGCTTTTCATCCAGAGAATCCTCCAAATCCCTCCAAATATTATAACACGAAGGAATCGACGTGTTTGGCGTGCTACGTGGAATACGTTTCTCATCTTCGAAGCAGCAGTCGCGTCGAGTGCAACGTAAATTCATGCGACAGTAGCCGCGAACGGTAGCCTCGCCTCTTAACTCGTCGTCGACGAGAACAAACACGAGGAGGACCTCGGGTGAACGACGTGTCGAAGTTAAGACGTCCTCGGTTCGGGTCGGTTGACAGGCTGCAGCAACGACCTCGACGATATAAATTCTTTTCGCGAGGAAACAGAGGTGTCCACGGTGCGTAGACGGTGACCCCGTGGCACCGAGGGGTCGCCGAGCGACTCGTAGATCCTCTGCAGTCCGAGAGAGTCTCTGATACGCAAAGTACCTCGTAATGCAGGCTGAACGAGGCAAAAAGAGCTGTCGTCGGATGGAAAGAGGACGTCGGTTCACCGCCACCAGACGAATAACTCTTCTGCCCTGTTCGACTGCCCGGCAACGGTCTTTTTCTTTTCTGTTTTACCTTTGCTTCTCTTCTCTTTCCAGAGGCTTGACTTAAAATGTTGGTGAACAACGAACAGAACCAGGAGGCCCCATACTGGACCTCTTAATAATATCTTTCACGACTGCTGGAATGCAATCTCTATAAAACTGCTTCCGCGGCGAGGGGTGTACGTAGACTCGGCTGGCAAAATTTGAGTTAGGTCTTCCCACCACAGTCCTGGTATTTATCTTCTCCTTTATCTTTTGGATTATGGGCCTTTCACGCACACCACCGCGCTCAGAAAAATCCCACTCCGTTAGATATATGATGTAACGTATATGTATGTGCATGTGCATGTAAGTGTAGGTGGAAGCTGTGCAGCGAGCTCTCTCGAACGTGTCATAAGTTTCGTCGAAACGGTGATTCCTTGATTTGCGTCTCGCTGGCATTGGAAGCAATGGCGATCGCTTACTGTACGATCAAGATATTTAAGCGATTCGTTACGTGGTCCTTGAGACATTGCAAGATTTTTAAAACGAATACGTCACGATTTTCTATGGAACGTGATTAAAGAAGTAGAATCGCGGTCTGATAGTATCGAAGACATAGGATCACAGGTGGATGATCGAGGTATCATTTCGAACCTTCTCCTTTTCCACAATCTTCCACAACTTTTTATTCCTATCTCGTTGGTGGAACCTGCTCAGCTCTGTGGGCGCCACGCTAACGAACAAAGCGGCCAAGTACTTTAAGGGCCCGTTCGATCGCGCGACACCAATAAAATGAGCGTCCTTTAAACGACCAGCCTTTGTACCTCGAGGACCACCATCATCGGCCGCTCCAAGTGGATCGTTTTATTCAAGGGCCAAGGACGTTCTCGATTTCTGCAGTTTCAACACCTTGCAATCAACGTTCACGCAAACACGTTCTTTGTTCTTCGATTGTTCGATAACATTATTCGATAACATCTATAATAATTAACGAGCATATAGAACGTATGGAAGTCGAGAAATTAGTTGAAACAATTTTCATCCGATCGAAAGCCCATATAAACACACGGAATGGCAAACAGTTTTTCCTTTGACTGTCAGGTTGCGACATTAAACGCAGGTAAAAGGCATTAGAAGTCTGCGGTCGACAGTCACGATCCCGCGATTACCGCGCCGTAAATCGCAGCGCGGTACGGCCAAGCGATTCGCTTCGATCGCGAATTAAGCCTCGTCATCGCTAATTCTATGAATCACTTTGAATCTGTTTACCCTCTAGGAACATTGTATCCGTCACTCGGTACGTCTACTTCGTTACACGGCTTATTATTATCACTCACGATGGATCAATGAGCTAATTATCACCGTTCTCATGATTGTCAATAATCATCATTCTATTAGCAACAAATCAGTACACGTTCCTTATTACATGCCATTAACTGGCGTAACGGTACACGATCAAATACATACGTGTACACGCAATAAAATACTCGGTTCATTATAGATCGTATAAATCATCGTTTCAGGAGTTCACCCACTGATGTAACCTTTATGATCTACGAGCATTGCCATTTAATTGCGGACAATCCGAGTGTACAGGCATTACTTAGGAATGCTTCTTCTCCGAGTACGCTACCAGCAATTACCTGCATGATAAACCTCAGCAACATCCTATTAATACATTTAACGTATCAATTATGCGAGATTCCAAGGCAGAACCTTGTATGCGAAACCTTGGTCGATCGTACTAGCTTGGCTAGACGAAAATTCCCCGTGCATTTATCGGCGCGTATATTAGCGATCATTAACGTCTCGTCTTTAAAAAGATCGGCTCGATGATCCAAGATGAAGAGTTTCCTCTTGAACTTCGAGAAGACGATCTCATTAGAGAAAAGGAGAGGAACGGCTCGCATTGCACCGTTCATCTGGATAGCCTGTTGGCAACGATTAACCAATGCACGCCCATCCTGTTGGTTTTTCCTCGTCGAGAAGAAGCGATTCGTTGATGCGCGCGAAATTGCGATTTGCGCCAGAAACGAGGAGCTCTTCTTTTTCAGACGTGTCGTTATTCGCGTCTATAGTTTATGTCAGGGAATTATTTAGAAGGTAACGATCGTCAGCAATAAATAGAAGAACAGAAGAGAAATCGTTGAACGTCTGTCTTTACAAAATCTATCTTTTTACCATATCAATTCTTTGAACGTTTCATCGTATGGGCAACGGTAAAATGTAACGAAGACGCTCTGAGATGTTTAAAATATTGGAGCATAAAATACGTCAAAAGATTTACACAAGTTCACTGGAAGATCGATACAGTCTTTCTATGAATATATTACCTGTTATACTTGATTATAACGATCGTAGTGGTGAAGTTTGAAACGAATTTGAAGATATTGGAAATCTTCAAACTTTAATGAACAGTAGCGAGCACTTAAAGAGTTAGACTTGTTTACGACATCGATTCTTTGAACGTTTCATCGTATGGGCAACGGTAGAATGTAAGGAAGACGCTCTGAGATGTTTAAAATATTGGAGCATAAAATACGTCAAAAGATTTACACAAGTTCACTGGAAGATTGATACAGTCTTTCTATGAATATATTACCTGTTATACTTGATTATAACGATCGTAGTGGTGAAGTTTGAAACGAATTTGAAGATATTGGAAATCTTCAAACTTTAATGAACAGTAGCGAGCACTTAAAGAGTTAGACTTGTTTACGACATCGATTCTTTGAACGTTTCATCGTATGGGCAACGGTAGAATGTAACGAAGACACTCTGAGATGTTTAAAATATTGGAGCATAAAATACGTCAAAAGATTTACACAAGTTCACTGGAAGATTGATACAGTCTTTCTATGAATATATTACTTGTTATACTTGATTATAACGATCGTATTGGTAAAGTTTGAAACGAATTTGAAGATATTGGAAATCTTCAAACTTTAATGAACAGTAGCGAGCACTTAAAGAGTTAGACTTGTTTACGACATCAATTCTTTGAACGTTTCATCGTATGGGCAACGGTAGAATGTAAGGAAGACACTCTGAGATGTTTAAAATATTGGAGCATAAAATACGTCAAAAGATTTACACAAGTTCACTGGAAGATTGATAGTCTTTCTATGAATATATTACCTGTTATACTTGATTATAACGATCGTATTGGTAAAGTTCGAAACGAATTTGAAGATATTGGAAATCTTCAAACTTTAATGAACAGTAGCGAGCACTCAAAGAGTTAGGCTTGTTATGCAAGATCGTTCAGTGACGATTTGAGAAATCTCTTTCGTCCGTACAAATCAAGTTTCTCTTTACTACACAGGTGAGAAAGAACGATTTTTGTCCCTGTTGCGTATCCGGAGGATGCATCGGCTGTTGCAAGGTCGTTGCACCATGGATCGTACACCCGGTCGTTAACTTCCTTAACGTTGAAGTTAAAGCCGAAAATCCTCCTATTACGGAATTAGCGAGATGATAGACCCGTCAATAACGGAGTTTGGCCGGCTTAACCCGGTCCTTCGGGGAACGCGAGAGATCCATGGAAGAGGAAAGAAGCGGTGGAACGATGAGAAATAGCTGCCGCTCGCTGGTTCCAGCACCGCGGATAGAAAGAGAGGGGGCGAGAGATAAAGAGAGACGGAGCCGAAAAAAAGAGGAGTCAAGGCTGACCCATAAAAACGTCAAACTTCCCCTAACCTAGAGAAACGTCTTCATTACGAGGCACGGCTCCCACCGTGTAGGTCCGTGGGTTATACCAACGATGAATAGTGACTATGTATAGTCCTGAAAAACGAGCAACACGTTACGTTCCGGACGAACTTGTTCTCCACGAAAGGTTTCTAGTGGGACCTTTACCATCGAGTGCCCTCCACGATGTTTTCTCCGCTTGGCAAACAGACTCGAACGCGGATCCGCCGGTTTTCGAACGTGTCTATTTCGAAAGAAGTAAGAAGCAAAACGAAAAGAAATCCGCCGACTACCGGCCATTATCGTTGAACAACCGTGGTCTAGTAGCCGGACAGATTCCGTTCGATATTTTTTATTTCTCATCCAGCATCTTGCCCGTGTGATCTCGCGTTCGAGAGAACCACCAAGTCCTGGAAAGGTTCCTCGTGAACCAACGTCGTCGAAGAATCAATATTAAAGATCGGTGCAAGCGTGTACGACACGTTTATCAAGATGGTACCGCAACATTTACTTTTATTCTTTGCCAGTTTTCTTTTTCTTTGTTTCTTGTATCCGGTTAAAAAATTCGCCATGAGTTTCGAGAGTAGAAAAGAGGAATAACATTTAGAGGCAGTAAAGATGTACTTGTTTGGTCGTATCTATCTCGATCTAAAAAAATTAGATCGTCATCTGTCCGTCTCCACGTTGGAGACCCGCCGGCGCGGCGACTTTGTTATTTTACGGTCAGATAGTACGATAACACGGCGACCGTAGTTTCGTTCACGCGTGCACAGAAGAAAAGGAAGGAGAAACGCGTCCGAGACTCTCTGTTAATAAAGAAGTCGACGTTTTAATACTGTGCCTCGACAGGGACTCAGCGAAAGCTTCCTCCGTCTCTTTCTTTCGAGTTGACTTTCTCCCTCGGTCGTACGAGGCGGTTTGAAGCAGCCTGAGAGACCAAAGGAGACGGTTATAATTAAATCGTGCAATCAACTGGCTAATTTGTCCTCAAGCGTATTAATAAAACCCAGCCCAGTTATCTCTCCCCTCTTCTCTTTCTCATTCTTCCATTCTCGAGCCTTCGCGTTTCCTTTCTTTTCCTGCCGCGACCTACGCACGCCAAGTTATTCTTATATACCGTTCCGCACTTCGTCTTTCCGCCTTCTGTCGCTAATTTTTTTCTTCTCGTATTTTCGACGCGTTATTTTTTACTTCTACGTTGAATTCTTCTCAATTGAGATTCATCGAGTATCGATAAGTAGAACGAGGCTTTAGTGGTCAGACAACTTTGCAAGTCTTGAGATTCGATAACAAACGCCCAATTCTCTTATAATTCCAATGAAAATAATTCGAAATAATATTCAATTTCAAAATTTAAATCTCCAGAAATATTGTGAAAAATTCGTGACAACTTATCCATTGAAGTTCTCCAAGGGAATAATTATTTCGTACAATTTCAATAACAGTAACTCGAGATAGGGTGACTTTAAGTCTTTAAAAATTTATTCCAAAAGTTTATCGACGTTTCACTTGACGAAAAATTCATCTGGTAAAAATAATTCCAAATAAGATAACTCGCGAACCTAGGTCTTCAAAGAGCTAAGAAAGAAAACTTGGGGAAATTCTTTAAAGACGAGGCTTTAGTGGTCAGACAACTTTGGAAGTCTTGAGATTCGATAACAAACGCCCAATTCTCTTATAATTCCAATGAAAATAATTCGAAATAATATTCAATTTCAAAACTTAAATCTTCAGAAGTATTGTGAAAAATTCGTGACAACTTATCCATTGAAGTTCTCCAAGGGAATAATTATTTCGTACAATTTCAATAACAGTAACTCGAAACAGGGTGACTTTAAATCTTTAAAAATTTATTCCAAAAGTTTATCGACGTTTCACTTGAAGAACAATTCATCTGGTAAAAATAATTCCAAATAAGATAACTCGTGAAGTCGAGATTTAACCCATATGAAACATTATATAAGAATAGAAAAGTCAAGTAAAGTCATGAAAGATAGGAGTTAGCGTGGAATCGAGTAATATGGAAACTGGAAGGGCCAGCAAATTAGTCAAAGCAGCAGCCGCGGCAACAGCGTGACACTCGGCTGTCGTCTTGGCGGACCGAAACCCGGGGACCGGTTTGGGACGGTTCGCTCAATTGAGCGATACGTCGCCGACCACACGTGCGCCTCCACCTCCGTCCTCAACAACCCTTCTTTCTCTCCCTACGCGATCCATTCGAGGAGTACACGGTAGGCGAGTAAGCATGTCGTACACCGGCGGTAAGTAAAGGGCCGCGAAGGGCTGGCTCTGTTTGCCTCTAGCACACGCTTGACGCGCTCGCACGTGCGATCCTGTACAGCGAAACGTTCGTTAAGAAACATACCGTTTGTCTGATACCTGTGCCACCGGTCTGTGATCAAGGATTTAATTAACCGATAAGACGATACACGTTTAACTGATTGCAGTAAATCATATTAATGAATAATATGTTTGTTTATGCGAAGAAAAGAAAGATAAAAGATATATGCTGTGCATTACGTGTATCGAAAATGAATACGCTTACTCGTGTTATGGCGCAAATTATGCTCATTGACTCGCAAATCGGATGTGCGTTCACGTAAATTGGCAAAACGTGTGCCACGAAACGCAATTGCACGTGATAACGAGAAAATAAGTACCTATTAGTTAATAGTGGAAATCGTATAGTTAGATACATATCGTACGTTTACAACAGCAAACGTATTGTGTGCATAGCGCGTATTAAGTGACACGAGGTCGTACGACCGGTACAGAGGTTGAGATCGGTCTGCAATACGGGAAGCATTGTCGCGTCTGTATTCATACAGCCGAAAGGTCCATACTGCGAGCAATACGATTTATCTTAAAAGATGCGACAAAGTGCCATTGACGATCATCGACTATCGTGATCCGAGCCCAAGGTATTTCCTTTACCTATTGCTTCTTTATTCTCGTATTGTTTTCATCCTTCCCACACGAATGATTTTATATTACACGTATACGATAAATGAAACTTGAAACGATGAAGCTCGTTTAACGCGTGAGTTTTAAAGATAATTTGATCAAAGGGAGAGTCGGCTGTTAAGAAAATTTGGAGGAATTCGAAAGACGGAGCGCTATGACGGATAGAGAAAAGATAGACAAGGGAGAAAGACAGAAGAAGCAAGAGAGGAAGGGTATATAGTGCACATAACAGTGCCCGTAGCATAGGGGAGTGCCTTGGCAAGAGAACGTGGACCACCCACACGGTACCGCGAGACCACCGTGCTAGCCCACTGGCATACATTAGGCTCCACGGCTCCCCCAAAACTATACCGTGGCCCTTCTCTACCGATCGGCCTGTAGTCCACTAAGCTGGCCCAGCCGTTAGGTATTTTGATACAGTCGACACCCGTTTAATTAGCATTCGATACGGACGCCGCGAGAGCAACTGCCGGGCACCACGACTATTCTTCTCGTTTTCTTCTTTGCCCCGACACGCTCGGCGTCCGATTTTCGTCTTCCTGCTCGTCCCTGTACGCCTTGAAATACGTCGTTCCTTGGACGCTTAACACGGCCAACGGGTTAAACGAAGCTTCGTTAAGCTTCGTTGAATTTTCATTTACGATAATACGCTATGGAAGTAGAAGCGAGAGAAACCAGATATACAGCACGACTTCTAGCTGTGTCTTAGTTTTCTATTATTCCCGTGTATGCGAGTATACTTGTATCCACAACTCGACACCATAATATTCTAGTATTCTACGGGGATATAACTTCCACTTACCAAGAGAGAGAAGTTTCTTTAATTAACGTTAATTAAGATTCTCAGCCGTAATTTTCGTAATTCCGTAACGTCTGTATTATTTCTTTTTTCTTCGTCGTTTAGAATCTCGTAGAAATTAGTTGCTCTTAAACTTAATCTTAACTCTAGCATATGATTATTCGAATTATTTTCGATATTCTGCAGCTAAACTACACAGTTTTTAATTCTTCCCTTACCAAGGGCGACTGATAATATAAAACGAGTATTGTTAAAAGTTCAAGATTGAATTTTAAGATATCGAAACTCTGGCGTCTCAAATAATCCCACCTTACCGGCAATAATTTCCAACGAAAAGAAGGTGAAGCGAATTTCCTGAGAAATTTCACAAAGCAGCTTCGCCTTTCGCCTAGCGTCTACAACACCGTGGTAATTCGCCGTTCACCAGGCGGTCGTATCTGCTGGATCATAGATCACCGTACGCCTATCGAACCCTATCGATTTGATACGACGGATCGCAAACGAAGTGCGTCAAAACATCGCCGGGGGAATAAATTATCTATGGCTGGAAAAGAAATTACGAGGCTGTTCGCCAACGATGTGTTTCGGTCTGGAAACGTGAGTCACGATCCACCAGGCCGATCGTTGCCTCGAATAGATCGAAACGGGCTGGCCCTCACGCGGACACCGCCTGACGTCATCCGGCGTTTGAGGTCAGTAGAACGAGATGAATTGACTCGTCAGCGTCGATGCCACTTTTTTTAACTCGCGTCGATGAAATCACGAGGGTGCCGCGATCCTTCGACATGGTGGCCCCGACACTGTGACGGCTCGTATGAATCGAGAATCGTCCAACATTATATATTTTCCCCCCTCTTCCTCCCCGACTACATCTGCCAGGCTGATCGACGCAGTGACGAATAAATTTCGCTCGTTCCTTCTACTCTTGTAACGTCTTGATTTCCGATCAGCCAGTCCGCAAGTGGTCAAGCAGCTTTTTTGCTTTTCGCTCGAATTACGATTTTAATTCCGACGAATTTAATTCCTCATGCATGAGAATAACGCGCGGGATCGTCGATCAGAGGCTCGTATCTCGATCGAATTGCGTTGGGATAATTCGCGTGATAAACGACAAGAGACGATATTTCGCAATCACCGCTGGCATTATGTAGCGTGTTCGACGAGTTTGCGTATTTATGCGGACCCTTAATACGACGCGTACTGCCCCGATCGTTACTCAGATCCTCGGGGTGGCCCTTAGGAGCACCAGCTTTCCGTCTTAATGATGATTAACCTGGCCATCGGTCGTGATTCATCCTTCCTACCTTTCTGCAGGGACACACTAAACTCCGCTAAGGCTCTGTTGTTCGCCGTCCGTAAATATTTTATCTAAAATTTTATTCAATCTGTCATTTATGTGTGCAACAGAACGTGTCGAAACTCGGCGGAAAATTTAGCATTTATATTGGACATAAATTTAGCACACGACGAATATTAAATCGTAAGGTGAAACTGTAACTCGGTTTAGTAACCGTTGGAGAATTAAATTGATTTTCCCCGTCCGGTAAGCTTTTTCCAGTAATTGGTACATAAATTTCTAGTAACGACGGGATACACGATATAGTATACGTATATGTATAGACATAGTAGCCGAGCAACTTTATAAAGACGCCGGTATAATTAGTCGACACGTAATTAAGAAGCTGAAGACACGACCGTGCACGAAACCGAATGCGATCGACTTAACGACGTGCAACATTGTTATGGCTGGAACGCACGGTTACTCATTTAAGGTCCACTGAACGAGTTAACTCGTTCGCGGGAAACGACGGACCGTACCGAAACATCGAACGAAATTTTTGCACTGGTTTTTGCGTGAATTACGAGGACTTTCGAAAGCCATTTGCACGCGAACACCGACGTAACGAACACCCTTAAAGGAAACGAATTTTTTCGCTCAGGAAGCGCTTAATGAAATCATTTTTTGCCGCAGAGAATTTCAACGACATCCTTCCAATCTAGTGTATAATGTATTTCGCAGTTTGATGTTCAGATTTCACGCAAAAAAGTTACCGTCGTTAGTGTGTAGCGGATCAACAGCTCGAATCAACGTAGAAAACCGGAAGCATATTCAGCGGCAACTGCGATCAATTACACGAACGCTATACCAAATTACAAGATAAACTAAAAATTAAGCAGCGTTCAATCAATTTTTTTTTCATTTTTCTCTTAACTGTTCCACGTTTTTATCATTCATGCTTCGACGTAGGATTAATTATTAAGAAAGCTATTAGCGCATTACTAATGCATCAGGATGAAAGTTGGATGAATTTCCCAGCCGTTCTCAAAAAGGAACGAATGTTGGGAAATCTAGCGACTTTCGCCTCATGAACTTTCCTGTTCGTTTCAAGTATGTTAGACGCGTGCGCGACACACTCAATATATTTTTATTGTGCATAATATACGAGAAATTATCTTGTAATTTGACCGCGAGAAACAGCCGAGCGAGAGATATATGCTAATGGAAGCGGCCACTCGTGGTAAAAAGGCTAAACCTAAAGAATAAACCTTAACTAACTCTTCGTAGTAACGATATCATTTCACCCCTTATATAGCAATCAGTTGCCTGGAACCTCCGTGTTGTAACATCGTGGAAGAATATAATATCCACACAGCTTTCATCGACTAACAACTAACGTAACCATTCTGCCGTATTTTCTTACAAAAAAAGCCTTGTTCATTTTATCAGGATTTATAGTGAGTTCCTAACTAACGTAAAGTACATACCTAACTACTGTCGAGAGAACACATGACAGATAACGTGTTAAAATTAGGAGCAGTTTCACTTGATACAAGGGTAAACGTCCACAGTCTACTTATGACCAGTAATCTACCTATAGTTGCTCACGAATTATTCGAATATTTGCAAGAAGCTTTTATGAACACGTCATGTGTGTTGCGCGAAGCATTTTGAAATTTCACTAGCACTGTTATCTCGATTACGTTAGTAAATTTGAAGCGAATCTGAAAATGTACATACACGTTTGAAGAGACAATACATCGCAATTATTTGGAGAGACTGCCTCTGGCATTAATTATATATTTAAAATCATCATTCATGCTGTATCATGCTAATCTTTTCCTAAAGACACGTTGCCAGTGAATATTTTGTAAGTTTTATGTACATTCTTCAACTCCTTTCAAATATGGTCATAATTATAAAAAGTGTGTTTCGTTGCGGTGCTAATAAAATTTTAAGCTTAACAATGTTAAAAATATAAGTGTTGAAATAC
This sequence comes from Bombus hortorum, assembly GCA_905332935.1. NCBI lineage: Eukaryota > Metazoa > Arthropoda > Insecta > Hymenoptera > Apidae > Bombus > Bombus hortorum. The sequence continues at coordinate 15,550,473 of HG995193.1, forward strand.
TTTCGTGAGCCACTGTATACAGTCTACGACTATCGAAGGCGCAAGACGTACCGATCCGTAGGAACACAATTCCCGCGAAACCGATCCGCAGCTGGTTCTCGGAATTGAATTATATTGTCACTCGGTAGCGCATCGCGATTAACAGTTAGCCGTTTTTCTGCCGGCTCTCCTTGAGTGTGCCCGGCATTCCTGAAGAAGCGGTATTGCACTGTCGATCGATATCCGCGAGCGGAGACGGCACGTACTCGCGTACACGTTAACAATCGGCTCCCGGCACGAACACACGAACCGGCCGCGCTATGCGTCGCGCGGACCCGAGAACCGATTCTTAGGAGACGTAATGGCACCCATTCCATTGCGGGGGGAAAATGGGAACGAGGATGTGTAAAAGGCAATTGCCTCTCTTCACTTATGGTCCGACATAGCCGGCGACTCGCATAACTTCGACTGCACAGCCGCCGTACGTCTTCCACGTTAATGTGCGGCAAGGCGTATCGTGCGTGCCCTGTGTCGCTTGTGTTTGTGTAAATGTACGCTACCACCAATCCCTTTCACCTCCACCCTTTTGTCCACCAAACGGCAATTTCGCGCGGATAATTATAAAATACGTTACGCTGTGCGCTCGAGGCCTCTTTGTACGCCATTCTCGATACTAAATAAATCCGCGTTTCAACGGGGATTAACGCGACTCTGCTCTATGTGAGAAGAGAATTATCACTCGAGATTTGCTTTTTTTCCCGGCTACAGATACGAGGTTTAAGTCGTTGGTATTTTATCTCTGGCAGTAGGTAATGAAGTAATGGATTTTTTTTTCTTTTTTTTTTATTTGCTGTAGGAAAATTCATTGTACTAGGTTGTCCGAAAAGTTCCCTTCGCTTTATGAAGAAATGATAGACGCACTATGTTTTTTGTTTCATATTATTTTGTGCGACGATTTTGTTCTGTTGAGACAAACATTTCACAGACTTGGTTTCACGTTTGCATAAGACACTTTTCGGACAACCTACTATTATATAATGATTTTTTAATGGCTGTTCAAATTGTATACGCTAATGTTGAGAAAAGTAAAATTTATCTTTTTTGTCTAAAAACAGATTGATTTTCTCGCTTCTTGGTTATTTCAATGTAATGCATTAGATCTATTTTTCATAGCTCATCGTAGTATTATTAGTAAGCTAGAATATTTGAAAGGAACTCGATGAACAGAAGGCATTCTTGCGAGAGCACACGATGATGGACTCTCCCAGCTGATAAGACAAGACTACTTGCACGATAGCTCGTTCCAAAAACAAGCATAGTCTGCTCGTTAATGGTCTACCGATGGAGAGAAATTCCAATCGTACGTGGAATCGAAGTCAGGAATCATTAACACTTTTAAAGTTTATCGGAGTGTAACGAGAGAAAATGCGACGAGACGTGGGAGGAATCATAAATAAGTCGGGACGTTACTAGTCGAGGAAGTGTTGGGGCATCTCTCTCGGTGACAGAAGATAGGGGAGCAACGAGTTTAATTAAACATACTTAATTAACTCTAATGTATGACAAGGAGCAGGTACAGTGCTACTCTTTCTCTTTTCCTCCCTTTATTTTTCTTTTCTTCCTTCCCACTTGTTTCCCTCTGTGACTGCACATAAGACACGCGTGTCTACAACAGCACACCGTGTAGAAACGAGCATAAACAGCTCGCTTGCACATGTGCTAGGCTCGTGAGAACCGGTCAAATAGGTGATCATCGATAGGTATACGATGCTACTGGAATCGTTACTACACTTTAAGTAGAGGAAAAACTTTGCTATGGTAGCGACGTTTACATATAAATTTGTTCAACCGACCAAGTTAACCCTTTTCGACGAGCTTCCTCAATTTGTTTCTTATTCAAGTCGGTGCTCAGCAGAATCCAGAACTTAGAATGTCCTTTGAATTTCGACAGTCATATGATGTTTGTAAAATTCGTCAGTAGATTCGTCCCTATCATCGATGAATTTATCGGTACATTTGTACAATTCTGTCATTTGTGTAGTGCCGTGCACAGATTACCTAAGAAATATCAGCTGAACAATGTTGCGAGAAAGCACCGACAGGTCAAAAGGGTCTGGAAACTTCAATGGGCTTTCAGTCGAATAGTTACGTGGAAAGAAGGCCTATGTGACCATGGTTGCGAAACACGTACATGGTGGCTATGAGAAAAGACAAAGGGACGCTTAACTGGTAGTCAACACGGAGCTAATTTCACCAAAACCAGTCAAAATGACTGGTCTTTAAAAAATACGTAATGATGGAATATTTTTGTATTTATTGATTTATTATTTTCTTATGGAAGAAATTCCATGTTATGCAGTACATTTTTGGTATTATTAATCCATCTGGGATTATCATCACTAAACGAGGGTTGGCGCATTTACAAAATTGTAGAACCAGTCATTTTGATTGCTGTGGTATTTCTAGCGTTAGCATCTAGCGATCCAGCGATCGATCGGGAATTTTCCTGATAACTGATATCATCATATCGAATGATACGCGGCAAAAATTTGAAAAACGCGTGGCAAGTTGTACAAAACGAGGAAACTGGTTGATTGGGGTTCGATAAACAGATTGCAGGACCCTTTTACACTTTGACAAGTATCAGAATTTTGCCTGGTGTTGGTATAAGTCGCCTTGATACAAAATTATTTTCAGTTTGAATACCTAAAAAACACAATAAAATTCATTATATTATTCTCTTAGTTATCGTTGCGAAGGTCATTACATCATTGCGGGAAAAAATATAACACGAAGTAGGAATTATAAAATAAAATTGTCAAACCAGTCAATTTGACTGCTGTGGTATTTCTAATGTTAAGAGCGAAAGACGAATTAACAGTTCAGTTGAGAAGTCAGCGTTGTCAGCGTTGTCAAGGGGGGTGGTCAGCGTGAAAAAGGAGCATTGGAATCATTGTAACGAGCCTAGTGAATGACGAATGGTGAGTGCGTGCATATAGACTGACGAAGCATCATACTTGATTTTTTGTTGGCGTGAACGATATTGAAACAAACCATACCGTTACCAAACCTACTAGCACTATACTTTCTCACATTTGTTTAGTTCGAATATGAGCTGAATTATTTGAGGTGAATTGAAAACTCAGCCTTGCTTTTCTTTAATCATATGTTATCATACACATTTGTAGATTTAGAACCGTTATTGCATCTTAACTCTTTGCATTCCTATGTCGAATGTGACTCGACATCTGAGGAGCTCCTTTGTCCAGTCCCACTCGACGTTCTTTCACATCCAAATCAATAGATGTCCTAGAAAACCAGGATTGTATCCTGGAAATTGTTTCAAGATATATCATACACTTAACACGTTCGTCGCCCAGCGTGATTCGGCTAAGTCTCGGCTAAATCCGATCGCCGGTACGCAGAATGTAAATAGAGCGACAAGCAGGAATTCATCGTTTATCGCCTTCGATTCATTGTAAAGAAAAGATTATTTATTTCTGAAATGGAGAAAGCGATAAGCTTCCAGTTAGAGTATTCCGAGGGATCTCATGGCAGATATCTCAGACCTTTCATTTAGTCGAGAAGCATACTTGCGAGACGTACATCGGTGATTTTTTCATCCTCAAAATGTTCGGTAAACAGCGTGAAAATATATTTGAAAGCGAGGAGAGTAGCGATGACGGAGTCTATAACTATCGTTCGAAGTGCCCAAAATCAGCCCAAATGTGTTTGGAATGTTTTAACGAATACCACGCGATATAGAATAACGTGATATATTATCCAGAATATAAATTAATGAAAAGTATGGTATAATGTGTTTTTAATATTTTTATGTTGTATATATAATATCGTATATTTAATTAACTCGAACGAGAAGAGCGTCACCATATTTTGGTGACGGGGCCCCACGGAAGTATACCCGTCGCATAGATATGTGCGACGAACGTGTTAAAAATTACAAAAAAATAGCGCGAATAAAACTGGTATTTAAGTGAATTTCTTTCTTCCTTTATTTATTTCCATTGAAATTTCAATTCGAAACACTTAAAAGCCTTAGCTGCTGCTAACGAAATTGAAATAAAATTCCGAGTGCAAAGGATTAATAATAAAACTCCCGCTCTGTACCTAATCTGTACCAAATATACAAATGACATGACTGACATTTAAAGCGATATGATGCAAATAAGTCACACAATGAAGTCTCTATCTCATTGAACGTGAACATTAATTTTACCAGAGCACTCATCTGTTTCTGAAAATGACAAAAAATCTGTTATTTATCATTTTAATGTTTGTTCCAATGCTTGTCCTAATGTTAAATAGAGGAAAATCTTGGGAGTTTAACGCTTGCACGATCGTAGTAAAATTCACTCAAGCGGAGCTATCGTAGCTGTGCATACGCCAGAAAAAGTTGATGTTTATTCAAGACTAGCCCGATATCGACAGCAGCTTTATCCTTTCGATAATTTACTTTCGCTCTAATAGCACAAAGAATCACAAAAGTCCCTTGTTCAAATATATATCCGTTTCAGCACCATCCAATGAATCTCGTTGCAAATGTTCGTTCATTCTCGTGTAGCGGTAAAACGTGGCACAGAACAGATCGTAAGAAATGAGCCAGTACTGCACGTTGTGTAAATCGGTCACAAATGGATCTGACCTACAGGTGCTTGATTCATGAGTGCCAGCCGTATCGGTAATCATCGATCGACTGGCGCAACTCTCTTCGAGAAGTCTTAGAAGCGAAGGGGAATTTACTTGAAATGCAATTCACTTGTTGTGCGAGAAATGTATTTCTTCTGGCCATCAAATTTGTCTGGTGCAGAGAGAATATTAAGAGAACAAGGAAGTACGTAAGAAGAAGAAAATGGTACTGTTAGCAGGACCATTATACAAAATGTGGAATGCCATGAAGAAAATTTCCACCGCGATTGTTCGTGACCTAACTGGCGTTAATTATGAGCAGCGCGGTTTTCACAGTAATATACTTTCTCTTAAGCAGAAAACGGCGTTGTCCATATAATAACATGGAACGACTCGGTTGAAGAAAAAGTCGCTATTATTTCCGGTCATCTGTTAAGTAAGTTAACTTCCTACGAACCATTGACATATGGAAACACGTTTTCGCCCCGTCACAAATTTCTCCGTCTTCCTTTTCCATCGAATCAAGCCAGCAGCTCTTGATCATTTAAGTATAGTAGTCGAGCATCGCTTTCCAGGCGCGCTAATATCGAGAACCGTTTAAGGACAATTGCTACCTAGTCGAGATATCTGAGAGGCCAGACCTTTCTCGTATCTACGAAACTGAAAACATTCCTTTTCTCGAAACTAGACGTGTATTTATGTTCGGAAGATAATCGGCAATAAGGAGGTCTGTTTGATAAAGAGCGAAACGTTTCTTGAAAAGTGGGAGACTTTCTAGAGATTTTCCAAAAGCCAGACTAACAATAGCCCAGATGGAGAATCAATTCTCCTTTGGATCGTACACGCCAGGATATAATTAGCCATGTACGATAATTAACCGCTATTTGGACGGTAAATCCATAAATTTATCGCTCCACCTTTCACGTTAGTTGCAACTGGAAAAGAGGGGCGCATTCGAGACCTGGCGCTTCTTCGTGAATCGGCTGTCTCGTGGTAAGGACCGTGGGAGTGGTCGGACGTGAAACCTTGGAAATTTACGACCTTCCGGTAGCCAGAAAGGAACGAAGTCTACGGGAGGATCCAGGAAACGCAGGATTATCAGGAATTATTAGAACGACTGGGTGTGAAACAGCATAAAAAGATCATTGGTGATGAACAACGCTTGAAGGTTGATTGCGAGTTTCTAAGCTTAGCTCTCGAAACTGCTGAATTATCGCCTGTTCCTTCTTATTTTCTAATTAAATGACCAATTTTTGAAAATGATTATTCACTTGGAACATCTCGCAACGGTATTTTCATTTATCAATTTTGTACAAATTCTCAATTTACAGAGTTCAACCCCTAGGACTTAAGCTTTGAACTAAGAAAGTTGCGTTTATAGCTAGAACCATCGCCGAAGCTTCTAAATCTTTCCAATGCGATGTATCTATTCTTCAGTTGTAGTACAGTGAAGAATAGAAAATATTTTTCAAGAAATTCCCTCCTCAGTTACTAAAACTGAAACACAAAATTTGTCATAGCAGTAACGTTGGAACATCCCTTGCTCCCTCCACTTGTAAAAATTAAACTTCGAAACTCGAAGCTAATTTCAAGAACGCTAATTGCCACGCCATCCTGCTTAAGGGTTGTTCCATCTGAAAATATCCGTCAAGCTACCGATCCGAATAGGATTTCGATGGAGCTGGCAAAAATGATCGTAAATTCACCTTTAGAAATCAAGCTGGCTTATTTCTTCGAACGATAAAAGGATCGTCGGTCTCTGGGACGATGAAAAAAAGGGTGAAGGAAACGAAGATGGGGAAAAAGAGGAGAGATTTAAAGACGGCCAGCATCCCGTAGTGGCGTATCCCGAAGTGAAGGTGCCACGACGGAAATAGGTGGCTGAAAATCGAGGAACACGATGAACGCACTTCGAACTCGTAGCAAGAGGGCCAGAACGCGACAGGGCAAAGAAGGAACGAGGGGAAAAGAAGGACGACTCAAAGAGCAGAAGAGTCGAAGGAGGACGAGTCCCGGTGTGGCTCGTCGTAACTCAAGTCTAGTTAAGGGAGCCATAATTCAGGGGATAGCACCAGGTCCTCAAACGGCCCATAAATTATGGGCTTTTAATTTCGCGATATTAACGGGACGATCGGACGAATGGCAAGGCGAGAGCTTGGTTCTCGGAGCTTCGCGCCACTCTTTAGGATCTCTTCAACATTTTTCTCTCTTTCTTTAAACCGTGACGCTCCGTGAATTTGTTCCGTGAGACCGTTTTATGAATTACATCGCCCATTTTCTTCGAATAGACGCGCTAATAAATTCTACGAAAGAAATCGTATTTAAAGAAATTAAAAAACCACGAAGATGAAGAATGTCATGAAGATGTCGAATGTCTTATTTTATAGCGATAAAACGAAGCTGCATAAAGACAGTCGTGATAAACGATGATTAAGCTTCCGCCCAGTAAGGGTTAATCACAATGGTACACGTTGTAATGTTTTATTTAATTTATAATTTAACATAAAATTGCAAGCAATTGGCTCCTGTTTCGAACATCCAACGCGTTCATCACACTTCAAGCTCAAGTTTGCTCGAGACCCGTTACGTCGACAGGTAAATCACATGCAAAAATCCAATTCGAGAATTTACAAGCGAATAGATCGCGATATTTATCTTCAAATTTACTCAAGAATTACGGACTGCAAATATTGATAGATTAACGGTGATTATCCGAAGACCGTGCAGGTAAAGGTTAACTACCAGTGTAAGAGTGCGTCGACAAGTTTTCTTGAATTTACCAATTGAATGCGCACCGTTAAATCGATGAATGACTGCAGCGTTGCTCTCAGGTGAAACCATAGCTATACAGATTTATTTAAAGACCGTGGTACGACCTTAGAATCGCCTGAGAACGTTGCTGAATTACAAAACAATCTGAAAAACACATTGCATACCGCTGCTAAGTCAACGATTCACGTTTCCCGTTCATTAAAGTAAAAGTCGTGCAATGCGGCACAATCTATTTCTAATCAGCCTCATCATCATCGTCGTACGTTCTCTGCAACGACGTTTGTGCTTTATGCGGAATTATAACGTTGCCTGGGTTATTAGGTTGTCCGGAAAGTGTCTTTCTTTCGCAAACGTGTTTTTTACAACATGCACCTTCGTAGAAACGTGAAACCAAGTCTGTGAAATGTCGCGGTGTTTGTCTCAACAGAACAAAATGCACGAAACGAAAGAAACTTTTCGGACAAGCTAATCAAAATAGGATTATTTGAATCAGGAGGATATTTGCAAGCCATGGTATTTGTTATAGCATGTTATAATATATGTATTATAACGTGATGTTGTATTATACAGCAATACATTATATACTAATTGATTATTAAACAATATTACTAACACTATGAAAATCAGATGTATAGACCAGCTAAATAGTCGTTTCTCGTGAAAAAGATGACACGGAAAGAAAATTATTTCCACGTTCTATACGCGTGCTCCTTGAAATAGTGCAACTTTGTCCTGAGATTTTCCTGCAATAAATAAAACTGGCTTCGCCCTGTATATAAAAGAAGTTTTATTATTCAAGATCGAATTTTAATCTTATTATATGATTGAATTCCGTGAGCGTTAATTACCGCGCAGGATCTGACAACTTGATTTCGAACCTGACGATAAATTTCTCAGCTGTTACTCAATTCGCGAGAAGGTCACGCAGATACAGTTGCAATTGGCATTTCGCGATACGCAACAACGGCCAACCATCGAGTAAATCGAAAGTTCGATCGTTCGCAAGTTGTGCTGCATCCTGAGAAACCCCTTTGAGATTCACTCGACCTCGAGAACCCTTCGTTTGACTGATCCGCGTCGGTGAAAACACGAAAACACGCGAGCCACGGACACTTTGTCACCGTGTGTCGCGACAAACGCGTTCGTCTCGTTCGTGACGGACGTTCAGTTTTTAACAGGCAAACCGGATTTATACAGTTGCCAGGAGGACGTGCACGTCGACCGAACTCTCAGCTCTTAATTATTCATGCGGACGAATACGTGGAAGAGGCGAGGAAAATTCAGCGCGCGTCTAAACGGTGTTGAAAGGCCGCTTGTCCGCCATAGATATGATGTCGTCGCGAACTCCCACGACGCATTCTTACGTTCAAACGCGACCAAATTCATCGCGCGTCAACGACAACCAGCACGCGATCAACAACACCAACGTCCCTCCTTTTCCACTTGTTTCGAAAGTTCTTGCGTTGTTTGAGAACCGTTCACATCGACTCTGCCAGTGCTGTTACGCGGAAACTTTTTATCGCGATTTCCAAGTTTTCTCGGGATACTTTACCTCCATGGAAAGCAATATTCCGATGTTCGCAGCTAATGGCGTGATTTTATGCACGAACGGAAGGTCGTTCGATTGAAGTTGATGCGAGTTTTACGAACGTCAAATAAATCAAATCTATCAAAGGTAATTTGTAGAAAATGGTGCCGGCTACTTTGATAACAAAATTGCTATGTTGGTCAATTTATTGCTATTGGAAAGTGAATTCATCAATCTATTCGACTAGTGAATCAGTAATAGTAAATTAACATTCAAGAATTTGTAACGAAAGAAGAAATTGTTACGAGTTAAACAATTTGCTTATAATTTATGTATCTCTCACACACAAATTAGCAATAGCATAATCGACATAAAGGTATCGGTTAACTTGGCGGTAATTGATATCATATGATAATCTTCTGATAATCATTCTGCATAAAAAGTACAGATAAATATGGATGGTATAGAGCAAACACCACTGCTACAGAACTTTATCACGATCAACTAACGTCATCTAATTAACAATTATTCGCATGCTGTAAATTAAAAAGCCGATATTTTTAAAACTAGCGCGCCACTTTTCCGGCGAATGTGCAAAAATTAAATCGACTCGGATAACATCGATTGCCGAACGACGGTGGTCATTAAGCGGAGTAACGTCCTTCCACGCAAAATTAAGACCGGTTTTAATTGCCTCCGAGGCGTTTTTGGGCAATCGGAAGTTCGTAATGAAGTGTTCGTCGCAGGGTACTCGCAGCCGCTTTGTCGGTAGCGGGTTTATCTTGCCGACCGCGAGATAATAAAACCGTTCCTCGCTACGACAATCATTTAATGGCTCATTATCGTGACGAGGTTCTCGCCTCGATCCAACCCTGTGCTTAAAACTGTTTCGCAGCACCCGGTCGCCCAACAAAATGCGCATAATTAGCTCGAGCATGAGAATTCGTTCAAGCGCAGAACTACCCTTCCGAAATTGAAAGTCAAGTTGATGAGCCTTCGCTCTGTATGTATAATCAACTTTCATCGACTGCTGCAAAAAGATGGATTTTTTTTGCAAACAGTTTCTGCAGCTTTACAATTATAGCCCTGGATATAAAACTTGAACTGGAAGTTGCTAAAATTTTGTGTAAAGTGGTTTACGAAAATATTCGAACACTATGGTATAGAAACTTTTGATTAATACGTGAATGTTGAAATCCCAAACATTTTGAAATTTCGTTAGCGCTGTCATAACGAATGTCATGATTATATTTTTTTTTATTATTTAATTTGTACTTTACAATTTGTCCAGCTGGACATTTGGCAAATTTTTCCAACTTAATTGCTAAATAACATGTGGATGGCTACCCCCAGCGAGACACCGTCTTCGAGTTTGACTATTTTATTTCTTTAATGAGGTCAGTGGAAAAAGAAAACTTGAAATAAACAGAATATGTCTATTACCATTTTGAAATCCATTTAAAGAAGATATGTAATCGTCGTATGTTTTTAGACGTTCCTTATATTATATTTGACAACGTAAAAATTATTGAAATTATTGAATAGCCTAAATCATTTGAGAAAGCAAGTCGAGTATGTCGCTGTTGTCTTCATATCCTATTGTAATAATATATATTTGATTATATAAGCAGTATTATTGATCGTTCAATTATGTATATCGGCTTTGCTTCTTGTTACACGCGGACACGGAAATTACCTCTTACCTATAGGATAATCTAATCAATTTACACCGGTCAATCAGAAAGTCAACGATAAAATATTCTTGTTTAACTTCCTTCTACCAAGGTTTCACGCCCTTCTCGTTCGCGTTACTCGTTTTACCCGCCACCATATGCTGAGATGAAGTCGTAAACCTATAGTATATCAGGTACAAAATTACCGGTATTTACCGAGATACTTATCTTGCCCGTTAGAAATCAACATACAAACCTTAGAAAATACTAATCAACAGAATTGTTACTATTTCAATTTCGTAGTAATTCACCTGTATATACTTACATATAGAGTTTTTTGCAGAGCTCCTTAATTAACCCTTTCGCAATGTAACGGTGTACAGCAACAATAAATCTTTGAAAATGGTAAAAAATCCAGAATAAATGATTTTAGAAATAATCATTTCTGTATTCCAAAGGTATGTGACACTTTGAACTTTCAATAAGAAACAAATACACGTTAATAACCATATTACATATAGGGTGTAATTTAAGACGTCAAATTTATGGTACTTCACTTGAGTTAACGTTAAAATTTTATATTTCAAAATCTTAATATCCATTAATCGTCTATTAGCAAATCCTACAACATCAGGTATCTATCATAACGATGACGAGTAAATTAGAAATTATCCGTATAATAATTCACTCGTTCGGAAGCAGCTGTTTTACATTCATCTACAATTCCTCTTGGTACAGTGTCAGTAGTGGGTTAGAGTATACTTCGTCTCCATGCGTCATTACCGTTAATAATCAAGTGGCTCGCTTGCGGTTCAATGCTCAACTCTATTCCATTTAATCGTCGAATCGCCTGAAGATGAAGCCATAAAGATTATAATAGGTGTACGACTACCAGGCGCGTACCTATCTCCTCGCAGCCACCTCTCCTTTTACCGAGTCTCCAGACACGGTCAACATAGTCTGAAATAGTCTCCCACGGACGTGTACGCGTACATCAGCCGTTGTCGTATGGGGTCTGCCGCACTGCTTTGGAATCGCCGACGCTCATTTTCATATTCATTAAGCCAACCCCAAGATTAGCATGCTAATTGCAATAATGAGCGGCAGCTTTCCACGTCCGGGCTTCTCTTATTTCACCCCTTGCCACCATCTGCATCCTTTCTTCTCTCACCTTTTTCATTTACTCGTTCACTTTCAATCACCTGCTCTTTCTTCGCCCTATTCGCTTTGTCATTGATAATACGAAGGGTAAACGTTGAAACGAAACTGTTCTCCATGAGTTGGAAATATATTCTTAGAATGAACGAATTTTAGATTGAACTGTAGGCTACGGTCGTTGAATTAGAGCAACGTACATTTTATTTTTTAATTACAATAGTATGTAGATAATTGGTAAATTGACTGGAGATAGAGTTTACTTGATATATATTATTAATTATGTCACGGGGCCAAAAGAATTCATATAGAAGATACATATTTTCATACTGACAAATCGCCCGATTTTAATGCCCCGGAAACTGTTTAAGGCATTTCTTGATTGATCCTCGATTATCATGTTGCTTGATCAAAGAGAAAATTTGAAAATGTTCAAGAAAATAACGAGGACATAAAATATCTACATGATATGACACGAAGCATGTTAAAAGACGCATAACATCTCTCTAATTCAATTTTACTATTAAAATTCGTTTCCATCTCTCAATTATACCTACTAGAAACACGAAGAACGTTGAAAATTTCTAGCGATACTAATTCGATAAATTTGCAGAAACTCTATTTAATGCAATGGAATTTTATTTAGCGTCTAACTAAATGAATTTCTGCCGATTGAATCTTCTTATTTACACACGAACTTCTATTATGTAAACGGAAATTTATATAAGCTTCTATTATATGATTTATTCATCCTTCGATGGATTTAAACAGAGTTTTACTATAAAAATTTTGATCTATTTGAAAGGCAGTCGAGATACAACCGAACATCTTGAAAATGTCTTGATGATTCGTTGTTCGAGCAGACGCTGGTAGACGACGTTGGCCATCAACGACCTCCAGCGTCGAGGGGTCACGGGGTTACCTGTGTAAAACCCGTACGTTACTACCGGCAGGGTACGCGGCTCCTCGAACGTTATAAAGTCGCGTAACACCTGTTAAGTCAGGTACCCTACGAGACGGCACGAAATTTCCGTTCGACCGCTAGTGATTTACCGTGCACTGGCCGGCTTGCTTCCGAGAAAGCAGTCGCTGGTCTCTGCAAATGACTTTCTGCCGTAAAAATCCATACGTTAAAACGCGACTGAAGTACGTGGTGCCTTTTATTCAGACGGTATAAAGAGGTCCATTCACTTCACCATCCACTCGTCTTTTAGTTTTTAGCTCTTTCAACTTGTTTTTAATACGTGGAAGCTATGGAAAAGTGCGTCCTTCTAATTCTAGTAGCTATAACGCTAGATTTACCGCAGGAAACAACATTTAAAAGTACATAAGTATCAACTTAGTGCTACAAATACTCGTACTTTGTTCTCAAACTTCGTTCAACCTATCAGCATAATTGAATAATTTCCATTCTAATCATTGCGATTTCTAACTCCGTCGTTTTCCTTTTTCACGTTTGCATCTCTTATTATTTTAGAATACTTTACTCCATTTATTACAATGTAAACCCGAAAAGAACCGTAGTCCTTAACCCTAAACCTTTTCATATTTCTTCAAACCTCGTTAAATGCCGTCTTTGCCTTCTTCATAATCAAATCAAAATTCCCAATCGATCTCATCGGAAAGCTCTTTTACTAAAAACCTACGCTCGTCCGATCTTCCGGCTGAAGGATAAAGAAGCCTGATCGAACGTATTCATTCATAAGTGGCCGGTGGATCGTTTCCGTGCGACCATAGGGTTCATTGGATCGAGGCTAGACGCGCGTGCACGTGAGCAGGGCGCGCTCGTGCTCCTCGTCGGTACATATCGTGCGTGCTGGCAGGTGTGTAGGTGTAGGCCGGTCACGTAGGTGATTGTGTAGGTGAGCACACAGTGTTTGGGGCCGTGTGTATGGCCGGTGTAAGCCGGTCTACTTGGGTGGTCTGTCGAAGAAGGGACCGCACGCAGAGGCCTATCCCCACCAGAAAAACTTCTCTCTCGGTCTCTCTCGCGTTCTCCTCGTCTCTCCCGTCGGCCCTATTGCTCAGCAGCCGTCGCACACCATACCAACCGGTCTCGTATGTATACGCATCAAGCATACACCTCCGTGTGGATGGCCGGAATATCTCTCAATCTAGCTGGCTGAATTCCGGCCGGTACTTACCGACGAGAAAGACTACTCTCTAAACACGACCGACTAGCGTTTTAACGTTATTTGTGTCCGCGTTAGAATAAATTTCGGACCGCCTCGTCGCTGGAGGTCGATCCTTAGTGGCGTGTAAGTACGCGACACGATCACCGACCACATCGTTTTCCGATGTTCATCGAGGACGATTGAATTTTGACGAGATGAGGTGTCGTGTAGTGCATCTGTCTGACGCGAGGGATCTTCACCCTTAAGTTTCCGTATGACTGATATCCTTGTGAGAAAGCCAGGATTTCGATACGAAATACACCAGATGGAACATGGTAATGGCATATTGCATGGAGTATGCTGAGGGTTGTCATTTTTCATTTATTTTTCTCTTGTACTGCAGATTAGCGATAGTGGTGGACGTGGTTCTCGCTGCTCGTATTACATAGATTTTATTAATTCTCTATTGACAAATATATGTATCTGATGTCTCACATACATATGTGTATATATATGTCGGAGATGTAGAGACATCGAGCATTTCTTTGGAATACTTGGGCTCGAGGTGACGCAACTGGTCGCTGAACGTAGCCACGGTCTCGGGATGAACGTTTAACTTGGCAGAAGAAGTTCCGATATTGAGGGACACGCTGTATTAACGGACAAGCCCCGGCCAGGAGCAATGTCGGCTCTATGCAGGACTGCCTAGCAACGGTGCCTGGAATGTTGTTGATATTTCTAATCAATATGTAATTGACAAATGAGATCCAGGCAGTCTTTTATTGAGATCTCCTTGGCGAGTTTACGGATATCGGGCAGTCAGTCTAGAAGATACCAAGCGATAGAGCTAACGTATTCTGCGATAAGAGAAAATACAGATTATTGTACAAAGAGTTTCCCGTTGACCGTGGATTCGTTTGAACCCAAGAATATTGTTAAAAGCGTTCGTTAAATTGTTTAATGTTAAATCTTGTCAAGTTATATCTATTCGTGTTAAATAATTTAAGTGTAATATAATTGAATTAAATTGAACAATGGTAAATCCAACTGAGGAATTAATACGTGCTCACAACTCAAAAGATGATTTAACGCAAAACTCCAATAATAATTCCACATATATATCGAGTTCTCATTGGAGTTAGGGGCGTGTAACGAACCTCCATTTGGATTAGCCATCTTTTGTAGTATACCATGTAGATGATTGTTAATGGTACAAATATGATTATTACAGAACAAAAATGCACTAGCAATAAACAATTTCACTACACAGTAACAAGTTCTCACTGAAGACTTATGTTATAATAACAATGATTACTTAGTCACTCAATGAATACAATAATAAATTCACAAGGTGATTATATGATTATTACAGAATTTGACAAGTAACCGTGGCGATTAGACACTCGAGATGCTAATGACGATGATCTTAGGTTCAATAAGGAATCCACGGTCAACGGGATAGCAAATGCGTTTTCTTCCAAAGTCTAAGTCGGACTGAGCTTACTGGTCCACGATTCAAGTGTAACTCAACTTACTTGTCCACAGTACAAGTAGAACTCAACTAACTCGTCTCAGTCCGAGTGCAGCTGCACTTGTATACTCTTCTCTGTACCCCTCGGGTCAACTGTATTTTTAAGAAGAGCTATACAGCTACTCCGTACCTCAGTTAGGTAAAAACGTCCATCCCGTGACCCTGGCTACGTTTAGCGACCAGATGTGTCACTTGGAGCCCCAGCTCTGTCATAAATCTCGGACAAACATGATGGGATTGAATCATGAAATACTTCTAAGTTTTATTATTTATGTAGAGCTATAATAAAAAGTCTAGACTAGAGTATTGGTACCTTCCCAAAAATTCCAGGCTGTTCTTCCATCTCCAACATATACATATATCTCACATTGAATGATTATGTTCAAAGCAAGCCATTTACTGTCCTAGTAATCACTTCAAGTGATAGCTGCAGTATCAATGCAGTTAGAAAAGCAATGTCAAAGGAAGAAGATGAATGCTTCAATGGTGTACAAGCATTGTGCACTCAACGATTATTTCTCTGAATCGTCGAATTCTCTCGCCGTTCTAATAAAAAGAGAAATGATTGATTTAAACGATATTATAGCTTTGAGTGCGTATAACTTCTATGCGTTTTCTCGGTGTACGTTGTTTCATCTATCTCGAAGTTGGTTGAAACCGATCAAGGGGCCTCTAGTCAGCTGGAGGGCCACCCTCTAATCCCGCATCGGATATCATCGATACAGTAGCGTCATTAATCACAGGGTATCGCGTAATTCCTCGTGACAGGCTATCGTTTTTTCTTCCCCGCTCCGTTTATCGTCCACGTGTTTAATTGATTACGGACGGTTTCATCCGCGAAACGCGATCGACGACCGCTTCGCAGGTGTTGCGAAGATTGTTTGCGGACATTGTAACGTCATTAACTCGGTATATTATCCATCATAACTAACGAGGTTTACCCGGGACACGAGTCAGCCTCTCTCGCTTAAGCATCGTTCAGATTAGTCAAAGTTAACTGAATTGCAAGTCGTTTGAATTCAACCAACTTGAAACAACTCTCTAGCAGCGTGAACCTACTATTTACTCGATTTGAAATATTCTTTTAAGTTTTTATACTAGTCTTCATTCGTCATGTTACTTCGCTTCGAATTGCTTCGATCCATACAGTTTGAAACACTTTATTAATGTGAACTTGTCGTTTCAGTCGAAGTAAAATATTCTTTCAGATTTCAAGTCAAGTTTCAACTATTTCTTCACTGGGACGTCACGTTTATACCAGGTAATCTTTAGTTTATAGAAGTCATCATTTTTAAATAAAATACCTTGTACTGTTGTTTTGGCATTTGGCGTTTTTCTCGTTCGAAATGACTGATTGCTTATTATCACAAGATTAACTTTAGTTTTAACCCAAATTAACCTACGGTCAATCGATAAAAAGTCTCCTGATGTAAGATAACTACCAGGTAACGTAATCTTACCTCCAGTTTCGTGCTTCTAAAACCCATAGAACAAGTTGTTTTCTTCTGAACTTTACGTTCAATCACATCGACGAGTAAATCGTCAAATCCTTTTACAAACATTCTCACGTAATTTCTACACCTTCCTTCACCTTCCATGGTCAACACTCGTAACGAGTAGATGCAAACCTTAAGTTTCAGTAACTCATCCAATCTTTTCTTCTCTCTAAACCTTCGTCATTTATCGATGCTAACTAATCTAAGAGAAGCTTTACGTTTATCACGTAGAAGCACGGTATGTAGGTTTCCATATCGTAGAGGATTGAACGCACGTATACGACGAAGATTGTGAGCGTAGTTCTCGCGGGATTCCACTGGTGTTCGCGAGGATTCCGAAGGAACGCCCTGATTAAACGCTCCGTGGTAACGCGTGCGCGCGCGAGCAAACGTTAGTACACAGGCGAGCGTAATACGATGCACGCGTGTGCGTAGACGTGCCGCTTTATTACGCGGCGTGGAGTCAGGAATGCCAAGCTTCGTCGCGATCTAATGACTCCCGCTATTACTCAGCCGAGAGTTTGGCGAATCTGCCTAATCAAGTTGACAGTGTACACGTGCGTGAGCAACCATATGCTGCTACGTATGTATGTAAGTACGTGTGCAGTGTCTCAGTGGTGGAGAAATTGATTGCCGATCGACGTGTTAACTTTAAGCAAAACGCGTGTTCTAGCCACTCGTGTTGATTAATCGTAGCGCTTTATCAAAGTATCGGATAAAGTTAGGAAACATACGAGCGAACACATTATGCGTAAAAAGATGGCTAAAGCTATGATACGGGCACAAGGAAGATATATGCTGAGTTTGTAGATGTGTCCGTTTCAGTTAAAAATGCAAACATTATTTTAGAGACTAGTGTCACGGAAAATGATTCTATTAGAGTATGGATCAATTGGATTTGCATTCTTTTCACTAGTTCATTTTCCAACCATGAACAAAGGGTAACTTCCATTTTATTCAAAATACGATATTTTTTACATCTTCCATAATTATTAGCTTCCGTATGTTTGTACACTGCGAAAGTTGGAAATTTGGATTCATCACGCGTATTTCGTGGAATTGAAGAATTTGCAGAAGTCAGTTTAGGATTTTGTTACCCAAGAAAAATTTTCCCTAAAAAATTGGGAGAAAAGAAATTACCATTAATATTGTACAAATGTGAAGAAACTCCAAGTTTGTGGTATAATGCATAAACAAATCTTGCGTTAAAAGGAGAATAAAAAGGACGTTTCATAAAACGTCGAATTATACGAGGTTGTTTATCGCGTTGAACATGTTATCCTCGAAATTCGTCGATCATTTCGCAGATATGGATTATAAAATGGCAACTATACGGTATAACGATAAACTAAAAGGTAAACGAAGGCAAAGGTAGAAGTTAAATGAAGACAAATGTAGCTATAACACCGAGTTAAGATTACACGAGTCATACGTATACGCAACAACTTTCCTTTTAATTAACTTTGCACACTGAATCCATTCACATAGAGAAAGACATGCTAAAGCTAACAAAGAAACGCTTTATATATCGGCAAGCGAGATCAAAATTGCTCGTGTAATGAAAGAGACCGCCCAACAGGCAGAAATTAGATAAACGGATTACAGTAGCCAATCCGTGTTTCCGTGACTGGTAACAATAGTAGTTGCGTCTAATTAGGCTAACATTTTCATTGCTTCTTTACCACTGTGGATATAATTACTCGAAACAACGGTCGCGATACGATTTAGATAGCACGGCTATGATGATCCTAGTTAAGAGCTGGATCTCTAATTGAATCTTGCAGCGCGAGAAAAGTCGGGATCCGGCGTGTCAAAGCGAGCACGCGAGTGAAGAGAAGGTTTCTCTCCTTCCAAGTCGGAGAATCGTTGGAATGTCGCCGGGTGTAAATGTATTAAATGCACCGATAAGAAAAGCTTATCGTTCAATTTTGCCTGATGCGTCCCGCAGAATATTCCTATTCGCGAATTCCTTTCGTGCGCAGGACCTCTTTCTTACAAGTGACGCAATTTCAAAAGGACCAAATTTACGTGAGAAATTGAAAATATAAATTTTGTCACAGAAAGCTTTATTTCTGAGTGAATTCATGTCGAAAGTTCGCTGTGTGTGTGTGTACATTTAATGGATGTCAATGCGGTATGAGAGTGATGCTATGAAAGGGACAGGATTTAAATGGGAAAAGTCATATTTTTTCTTTTTTTTTTTGTTATTTAATTTGTACGTTACAATTTGTCCAGCTGGACATTTGGTAAATTTTTCCAACTTAATTGCTAAATGATAATAATAAGATAAATAATGTGGATGGCTAACCCCAGCGGGATACCATCTTCGAGTTAGTGAGGTCTGTGCGGTGTTTTCTTTTTAGTCTTCTTTCTATGGGAGTTTTGCTCGCTTCAGCAGTCAGCTGGTTTGGAAGACAAGTCATGTCGCCAAAATTCTAAACGCATTACGTAAATAAATTATTTTTCTCTTTATGCCAACACTAGTATCCAGTTATTTGATTTAAATTTCACTGCGGCCGCACTCGCAACAAAATAGTAGCCCGCAATTGATGTTTCTTGGATGTAAAAATAAAATTTTCTTTGGTTTCCTGTGTCGTTTTTTAAATATATTTTTATTTATGTAATGTTATATACTAAGTATTATGTTTTTAAAAGTGCCTATATTCGATTAAAACGTTAACATTTAGGAGGTAAGCTTGATTGATTATTTTCTTTGCTTTTAAATTATTTTATAATACGTTTATTTATAATCTTGAATGAAATAACATAACAATCTTGAATAGGATTATTTTCACTGTATTACTTAAATGTTTTACCATTTACCAAATTATATTTACCACTCGAGGGTGTTCTTACGTTCAACTTAGTTTGTAAGACACAAATTTTATAACAATTTTTACTTTATAATTCAAGAAGCTTTGTTTTATAATACCAAGGTTTAGGATCATAATTGTAATACTTGATAAGATTATTTTCATTCATGTGCGTTCTTCATACCGTATAACGTCCCATTCAAAATGACCTAGTCGTAAAAGGGACATTTCCAACTTGTTTCAAACTCTAGAATTTTCTTATTTTCCATTACTATGGACAAGTTTGTGATATTTATCAAAGGCCAATAAATTCTATTAATGCACCTTTTCTTCAAATACCTATGATATTATCAAAAATGGACGCTGAAGACAACTTCATAGCACTTCTCCCTACTTTTATTACCTCATGCTGCTCATACATTGAATAGTAAGAAGCGAACAATGAAACAGAAATATGTTCTACTCGAGAATTTTTGTTCTTTAATCAATGAAACGATTGTTGGGAATGACACCCATTTCTTTTTTTTAAACGTTCAAATGGAAGCAGAATTTTTTCTTTCAGCTGCTCTCTCCTCGTGATATATAAAAGATATATAATAACCAAATTATTTTACTATAATGATTACCGATCCAGCAGAGATATTTCTACCGTTTATAAAATAAATACAGCCAAGTATAAATGTACTTCATAAATCTTGAAATCTTCCATTTACTAAAAAATAAAAGTGCCACTCTCTTCCAAAAGCTGTCCAAACTCCACATCTTCCACTTGATTTTTCATATACATAGACTTGCTGCGTTTAGGTTTGTATCACCAGTTCGAAAACGCTCGATAGAATACGAGAACGTAATTGAAGCTTACCGTTGCTTACCGATCTGCATCTCCTACTGTTATTACCCGCAATTGATTCGTCTCGTTGTATATGGATAGAATGTCGTGCATGTATTTATTCGTTGTTCCTGTGACGTCGAGCCCGTCGCACGTGGAACCTGTTTTCCGTCAGGTAATAATTTATGCGCGTACAATGACGTTAAACCAGTTATTTTGTGTATAATTCCGCGCCACCTATGCGCACTATTAATAGCACAGACGGACGATAATGACATGAATGAAGATCTGCAAAAAAGTCAGCTGGCCCGTGGAAAATTTATCTGGTTTCCCTGCGTTGCATACGTGGCATCGCGAGAACTAAACATTAACCAGAGTCTAGTGGTATTCCTTCTCGCGCGTCGACCGCAATAAACCGGTTGGATCATTCATAAAATTGGTATCGGCGTTTATTGATATCGTAGCCTCATAGGATGCTATTTTTATCCGGCCTTTTTGCTTGGTTTTTCCCTTCTATTCAAGCTGAATTGTTTCCCTCGCTTTTAATGCACGCTTTCTCTTTCTCCGATAGAACCGGTTTGTTGAAATTACGCCTGCGATCGCTGGGTCAAAGTGTTTTCAATCGCGTTACATACGAAATTAACGATCGTTCGTTAGAGCTAAATTTCGCTTGGGGATGTCGTTAGAGTCGGCTTGTACATTATCCTGTATAATCGTACGTTGGCGTAACGTGGTTTTTCAAGCAAAAGCGATCAAGTATTCGCGTTAGTAATCGTTGCGAGCTAATTCACGCGCACGAGAGGCTTGGACGACACCACGTCCATAACGAAGAATGAATACCTACATATTATTTATCGGGCAATCATCGTCGTTTCACCGCTTTCCCTCGCTGACGATCGAAATTCATCGTTGCGCACAAATTCACCCGGCCTACTACCCGAAGAGTGACTACGAAGAAGACCCCCGGGGGTGATACTTCGCTTAATCGCCAGCTCGCGGTCCTTTATTGCCAACGGTTACTTTGGTTAAGTACCAGGGTCATTGAGAAAATTGTGGGTCTGTTTGCACTGTCAGCCGGTGGACTGGTTTCATTCGGTTAAGTCGACGGACAGCCTATACTTGAACCGAGCACCGGACAAAATCGCTCTATCAGCTCCGACCGAGACACACGGAATGTGGATTCAACGACGTCCCAGAAGGAATCTTTTCAACTATCTTGGGATTACACTCGGCTTGATTTTATTTCAATTAAATGCCTCCTGTATGCTCGTGCAGAACCTAACAACGTTTTATATTCGCCGGTTGAATCTAAACGCGTATGGTACTTAAGGAATTTACAGCAGGGATCCCTTCAATTCATACATGTGCAATTTACTATCTATAAAATGATTTGCACGAAAGACATTTTTTTTTTTTTTATTTATTCTCATTTCCTGTATTCTTTCCTTTCATATTTTTATATACGTCGAGTTGCTCCAAATTTCCATCACATAACGAGAAATGATTAAACAGGAAATTAGCCATTCAGTCGGACCATATTTAACACCATATTACATGTTGAAGATGGCCAACTATTTTTACTAAGTATATGTTTGTAATAAATATGTTTGTAATTTCTCTATACATTTTTAGATTCTTCTAGAACTTAATCGTAGCGATCCAATTAGCAAATAGCAATTCGATGAATTTTCAAAACGTTTTACGTACCACATACGATATGAACACCACAGATTGCTATGGTAAACGTCCAAATATCTTTGCTAGCCAGTGTATACTGTTTTTGTTGGCGCGATGCTACCGAGAAGGATTAGAAACGTGCCCTACCGATCGGTTGTCGCGTCTCGATTTTCCTGAAGCGGACAGAGGAAACCCGTTCACCGTGACCGAGCTGAACGCGGGGAGTCGATGGCGGGAGCGACAGAGGGATAGTCTCTCGTTTCACGGGGATAAAAAGAACCGTCGCAGGTTGGTACGCGTGCGTCGTTGTGGTGGACCCTCACCTCGGACAACAGGTTATATAAGGTCGGGGTCCAAAGTAACCATTATCGAGCACGATATCTTCGTACCTGGTCGTTAGAGAGAGTAGCCCCCGACCACGAAGAGGAACACGAAGAGCGTACTTGAAGAAGACTCGTTACGTTACAGAGTGGAAAGAGAGGCCTGGCCGTAAAGTGGCCTTTGTCATTGGAGACTTCCTTGAACCCCCGGTTACGGATCTCTTCGGTATCGAATGTTTTTCAACGGCGGAAGGAGCCGCTGCGTCGGCCGTTTTTCGAGAAGCAGTTTTACTTGTCAGTTTCGGACTCGATAATTATTGCTACGGCCAAAGGTACCAGGGTATCGACCAAGTCGATCGTCTTGGGACGAGAAAACGGAGAGAAAGAGATTTTTTATCGTTGCAGGAGCAGGAGGATTACGAGGTTCGCCGTCTTTAAACGATCCGTCAGTGGATACGAACGTCGACGGTCAGACCTAACTGCAACTGTTCTCGGTTAAGAAAGTGGCAACTCGCTTAAAACGACAGTCGGTTAACGACGTTAAATTACACACGAAACGGAGCAAAGTACAGGAGAATGGAGCTCATTGCGAAGATATTGTATGATGCAAGATTACTCGTCCAGAGTAGAAGTTCTCTCTTTTTTATTTCCAACGTGGGTATATAAATCATAGGGGAGAATTTGTCGCGAGGTCAGATTTATCTGAACGAGGCGCCAGACCGCGTAAAGTCGTACAAACGAGTGGAGTACCCAACGTGTTTCTTATGGTAGATGAAGACTCTGCGATCGGTGGACAGGATGATCGACCGATAATGGTGACGGAAGAGGAGGAGAAATATTAAGCCAGGTTCACGTGTACATCGAAGGGGCGTTTCGACGTGCTTCACCTGTCTCCCTTCGTCGCTAATTGTGGAACACGAATGACGTTTCGTTGTTCGCCTCGTTATAATTGTTAACGGCGATGTATAAATGTCGAAGCTAGTTTGACTCGTCGCAATTTCATAAATCATCTTCGTTATTCGTGGCTAATATTTTCAAAGAAATAACGTTATAGCAGGATCAAGAGTAACAAGCTAAGTACCTTAATATGTAGCTAATCGCATAATCACTGTATGCGTTTAACTGTAAGTTAAAATACATAATATCTAGATTTTAACAGACAAGTTAAACAATATAGATATAGATACAAATAAAATAAAAATACAAAAATAGATACGAATAAATAATACACGTGAATATACAAAAACACCTGTAATAAAATACTTGTTATAACATTTACGGGGTAGAAACAAATGTCAACAATGATTTCAGTTTCTTCGTCTGTACTCATAAAAATCTAAATTTGCATGAAAATTCGCAGTCCATTTATTACCATGATCAATTACAAAATCCGAGAAACTCCAATGTTTGACCTATATAAAAAAAGCCATGAAAATTGAAGGAATGCATATGAATGAAGCATGGGATTAATTCAGCAAACAATCATCATGCTCGGCAAGGCCGTAAAAAGAATGACAGAAACACAACGGTAGGAAGAAGGAGAAGGAGAAGGAAGGACGAGTGGAAGGAGAGGAACTCGGCTGATCACAGTCTATGATTATGTTCTTGACTTTCGCGGTCAAGCTCCTTCATCCATGCTTCCACGGTTCCCTCTATGGTGTTCCTTCCATGCGGCTTCATGCCGCTATTTATAGAGGCTTATTACTTTATTGCAACCCGACTCTGAATGCATTTCGCCCACGCAGTAGTTTAGCGAAAAGTTTTTCGTTCCAGCACCGCGGATCTACGATGTTCCTTAGTTATTTCGACAAAATCGTCGCCTCGATACTAACCAACGAAATTTAGTATCGGTCATCCGACAGGTGCAATTAATCACACTTTAATGATATTCGTCCTGAATACGACTGTAGCCCACGTTTTGCATTTCGAACATCCTGCGTTATGTTGTAACAGAAGTATAGGTCAGAATAAAAAGTAGATACACGAGAATATTTGAACAAAATTAACGTTATCCAGGAATCGTATATCTCGTACGCGTGGGCTAGACGACGAAGTAGAAAGTTACGATGTATCGGATTCTCTGGCTCACGGTTTAGGAAAAAGATTGGATCGATAGAGAAGGATAGTATGCGTGAGATAAAAATAAGATAATAGTATGGTAGAATTTTATTTAGATGAAGTATGCTGAGGAATAGAGTAGTTCTGGTTCTGATAGTTATTTTACTAGAACTATAGGATAACTTAATGACTGATAATGTTAATTAAATTGTAGACTTTTTCGCAATTTCGTCGTTTTATTTCCAAATGCGATAATCGGATGATTTTCCATTTGGAAAATTTACTTGTAAAATGGAAAAAATATATAGAATACTAACTTTGAATTCTTCAACGTCTGAATTATAAGTTAGAGAGATAAAGAAGAGGGTTTTCTTGTATTAGGTTGTCCGAAAAGTGTCTTTCTTCTGCAGACACGTCTTTTGCAACGATTCATCTTTATACAAACGTGGAACCTAATCTGTCGAACGTTGTGATCTTTATTTTGATAGAACAAAATGGATCACACGTAATTCGATAAAATAATATAAAACGGAAAATGTTAATAGGGGCGCCGGAATTACAAAAGAATGAGGAAAAGAGGGAAGAAGAGAAGGAGAAAAGGGAATGGATAAACGAAAGTGTGGAAAAATACTTGTAGGAATGTAAAGACTGGACCTGCGATGGAAGAACAGTAGAAGAAATGTGGACAGAAATCAAAAAGAAGATGAACGAAGCGATACCAAAGAAGAAAGTGAAGATAAGAAAATGGGAGAGAAAGTGTGGTACGACAAGGAGTGGAAAGAGAGGAAAAGAGAGATGAGAAGGAAGGTAACAAAGGAAAATGCAGCAGAGAAGCTCTCATAGAGGGGAAAAAGTCATTCAAACAGTGGTGCAAACAAGGAAAGGAAAGAAGAAAATCAAAAAGACCAAAACGGAAAATGTTGTGCATCCGCTATTTTCTTATAAAACGAAAGAAACTTTTCGGACGACCTAATACTTCTGATGTCCATGATGATGATGATAGTAAATAACATTATCGCTGTATATTTTAATAAGAAATACAAATTTACAATCTGCTGCTTCCACAAAAAGATAGCAATGGTTGTTTCTGTCATAGTTCATTAATTCTTCGTTAATTTGTTCACGTTCAATTGCGAATAACGTAATTGTACGTCGACAAAAATGCAAAAATACGGATGGGCACTAGCGTAGAATGTAAAACTGAACTGATTCGTATAAACGAAGAGCGAAGAAGCAGAATTCTGGGGTATTAATTAATGGAAGAATTTGGCGATACATCGATCACTTGATCATTGATCTATTAGTAACATTCAGGGACGTATTTAGAGTTGAAACAGGCCACCCTGCAGCCGACTTTCGCCACACACCTTGCCGGCATCTCGCCGTAGGCAAGAAGGCGGTCGGCGTCTCGGCTCATTAAAGCTAATAATGTGGATTTACTAATCTCTCTACTCCGCCAGACGGATATGACCCCCCTACCATTCCACTGTCTTCCTTCCATCGTATCTTCGAGCTCGATAATTCGTGAAATTGACGCGTCCTTTCAACTTTACAATCCTATAAAATCCTATAAAATATTCTTCGAAATTTTAAACAGACCTTCGAGTAACTTATATGCAAATTACAAGTCACCTAATTATCCCATTTCGTGTGTAATTGTAAAATTATCAAGCAGATGAGTCTGACCTGTAACTTGTAACAATTCACTAACATTGTTAGTTGATAAATTATCGTGCAAGAGGAGTGCAGAATGCTAATTAAATAGAAAGAACGCACACATTCACACAGATCTCGAATCGTACAAATATATCCGAAACGAATATTGCAAGCATAGAATTGTATAAGAGGATCGTGTAAGAAAAAGAGAACCGATTTCGCAACAGTATAGTATTCTTACCTAAATGATGCTTCTGTCGAACCAGTGGCGTCAGTGGAATCAATGTTGAGCCAAAGTGAATGGAACAACGGGTCGATTCGGTAAGACGTAAGGATTCTTTGTTATGGGAAACCGATGTTACGATAAACGGCGAAACAAGTCTCAAGCGATTCGAGGGTACCCTGTTGTCCCGCAAAAACACGACACGAAACACCGGTGTATCCATTCATTTCTCCGGCCATTTATCATCGCGAGTTTGTCGTAAAACGTGAGAAAATTGTTGTACCCCGGTCAGGACAAATTAGCTCAGTTTCGCTCCACTTATTCTCGCGAGGAAAAAATGTAATAGACCGGCGCATGAGTGGCGATAATGTTAGGGTTTCCAGTTGGACATAATTAACTACCTTGGAGCGCTGGTTAGGAAAGCTGCAAGGAACTTATTACGAATAATGTAATTTTTGTAGGCTGGAAAAACTTAATTGACGATGGCGTTTATATTATCCAGGCACGGGAATCTACCAGTTTACCACACGAGCTGTCGATCGTTTGAGGAATCATCCTGATATATTTTTAATTTTCGACTATGCGATTCAATGATCAAGATTCGTCGAGTGAAATAAGCCATAAAGCAACGAAACGATTCATTCGACGACGTGGCAGTGACAGGAGTGAGGCGAACTACCTGAGTCTACGTCCGAAATTATGGCAGTCTGTTATCGAACACTTGTTAATTTTCAGCCTCTTCGGCAATCACGCAAACATCTCAGGGTTACGTAAAGACAACTGGATATTTATGCCCACAAGTGATATGTATCACGGTGGTATATTCTACTAGTTCGTCGAAAGGTCGATCATCGACCTGCGCTATATTCCAGGGCGCTTAACCCGGTTATAGCGTTGATCAATTTTTTATTTGCCCTAACGTCGTTATATTTCATCACTTTGGGTTGAACGTTCTGGTAACTCGCTTTCCATTACTCCCTTTGACAGCTTGCCTTCGTTACATCGTTTCGTAGCGGCGCTGACTACTGCAACTTGTATTGAATTCGTTTTCACGTACATGATGGAACTTGTTGCTCGACCGTCATCCTTCCGACGGTTTTGATTTCCAAGCGATTTTTATCGACGATTAAGATAGGATTTTCGATAAGAAAGACAATAATAATAATGATACAAGCGTATTACACTAGCATATATAATAGGAAAGTGACGCATACACTTACAGCTATAAATAGTAGAACACAGTACTAGAAGGAAAGTTCCATCCACGGGGGTAACTTTAATAATCTCTAATCGAGCGTGACTGTAAAATTCCTTCGCGACGACCTTTGAAACAACGTGTCGATAGAATTTCAAGTCCTGTGATCTTCTGACCTGTCAACCAGTACCCTAGTCAGTTTTTCGGTTGCCTTATAGGGGACATTCCCCTTCGATCGTATAAATTCATTAAAACAACCCTTCGCTGGTGCCGCGTTGCTCGATGTCAATCGAATTCCAAACATACTCGCCAAGAGGGTGTACCCTTTTTTCTCGCCAGTCGAATCACTCGAGTTTACGTAGGGGTTGCATGCCTCGAGCTGCGATATTTGCATTTAGCTGTCTCATCTTTCAATCGTCTTAACCCTCGTTGACACGAGGGAAAATAACCTAAACGAACTTGCGAGTTCTTCTGCAAGTCGTAGTTGACAGGACAGTAAGTGAGCATTGATTTTATACAGCTTATAAATTAATTGCTTTTCACAAGCATCACTATCATTAGAGTTATCCTAAATAAAATATTGCGAAAGCTATGGAGAAAAATGACCTAAACGAACTTGCGAGTTCTTCTGCAAGTCGTAGTTGACAGGACAGTAAGTGAGCATTGATTTTATACAGCTTATAAATTAATTGCTTTTCACAAGCATCACTATCATTAGAGTTATCCTAAATAAAATATTGCGAAAGCTATGGAGAAAAATGACCTAAACGAACTTGCGAGTTCTTCTGCAAGTCGTAGTTGACAGGACAGTAAGTGAACATTGATTTTACATAGCTTATAAATTAATTGCTTTTCACAAGCATCGCTATCATTAGAGTTATCCTAAATAAAATATTGTGAAAGCTATGGAGAAAAATGTATGGAGAAATATATATAAGAAATATTGTATAATTAATGTATATAAATTAACTTCTATATTTTAGAAAAAATAGGACGATAAGTGAGCACTGATTTTATACAGCTTATAAATTAATTGCTTTTCACAAGCATCACTATCATTAGAGTTATCCTAAATAAAATATTGTTAATATGGAGAAAAATGTATGGAGAAATATATATATAAAATATTGTATAATTAATGTATATAAATTAACTTCTATATTTTAGAAAAAATTATTCAAATACCCAAAAATGTATCGTTATATATTAATAAAATATTTCTAGAAAAAGTTTAGTATATCTGGCTCTTTACGTACGTATTTGAAAGCTCAAAATACCTTATGTTCTTCCAAATATGTTCTCGAAGGTAACACTTAATTAAAGACATTCTTGAATTAGATTGTTACGCATGACGAAGCTTCTACACGACGCATATTTTGCGTACCGAAGTATCTTTATAATCTCCGACATTTTACATTCTCTTATCTGCATCCTTCACGGGGCTGAAAGTAAACGCGATCATTGAGAGGAAGATTTGAACGAATGAGATACAAGAAAGAGAGAGGTACCACGAAGAGAGTACAATCACGATCGATTTAATTCCTGAAATTAGTTAGAATTTATATCGTATCAATTTTTGTCACCGTATCTATTTTATAATCTTTACAATCGTTCCAAATTCTTAGCAGCCATACAGATTCATATTTTCTAAGATATTATCGTCCACAGCATAACTAGACTAAATTAAAAGCACAAAAAATGCGCAAATTGCATTTATCAAAATATACAAAATATGCAAAGTAGAATATTATGAATGAATCTATATTTAAGTTTTATTTCTTTAATTATGTCCATAAAGATATCACCACTTCTAAGAAAACTCTACATCTGGTCTTTTAGTTTTCTCAAGCATCGAAGCCATCGACAGCGTATAGGCAAAAGATTGGGACGAAGGCAAACCATAAGCTGTAGCATATTATATTCCTTCCTTGAATTTATACTTCAATATTAAAATATATGTCGGGGTTACATTGTCAGTCGGGCGTATAAAGAATCTTCTTGTGAGTTGGCCATCGTGGTGGTATATCAGACGATATTTATTACAGTGAATGTATTACAAAGGACAACAATTAATATCGATGATCTAGACGGCGATGACGATGAGTTTATGAATACACGGCGATTTTGAACTAGACGTGCGTGTGCACTGGACTAGACGAACTTCTTGGATTGAGCCCCAGTCCAAGTGGAACTGCCTTTATATACTCCTCTCTGTATCCCTCGGGTCAATCTTTGTTTCTAAGGAGAGTTATTTAATTACTTTATACCTCTGTTAGATACACGTCCCTCCCGTGACCGTGGCCACGTTCAGTGACCCATTATGTCACTTGGAGCCCAAGCCCACTGCCATAAATCCCGGGCAATCACAATTGACTTAACTCATAAACAGCTACTTCTCAGTTTATCGTTTAAGTACGGGTATAATAAAAAGTCTGGATTAAAGTATCGGGGACTTTCCCAAACATTCCAAAAGAAAGGGCCAAATGTCCTTTCATCTCCGATATATATATATTTTCTACCTTACAATTTATCCACGCGTTCCTTTGTATTCACATATATCTAATAACCTCAATAGATATAAACTTGCATAAAAATTTAATTATTACCAATAAACAATTGCCAAAAGTTTCCTAAGTAATCGTCCAAGTTAGAATCATCCTGCGCGAAATGCCGAAATAATGGTTGAGCCCGTAGAGAACTCGTTCGTATAGCTACGCAAGAGCCGAAAGAGAGAAAAGGGTTCGCGGTAATTACGTAAGAGAATCAATTAAGCACGTGAATACCTGAAGAGCTATATCCATCCACCTACCTACCGAGGGTTATTAATGAACTCGTCAGATATCCGTTAAACGTTCCCAGCTCGAACTCGCGGACCATTCTCTCTGCTTGGTACTATGCATCGAGTGATTAGTCGCCCTGAGCGCTGCTGTTATTTCGAGGGTAACGGGGACGAATTGGTAATTAATATCGAGGGCCTACGTTGGTTCACCGAGGGTTGGGTTCGGGGGCTTCAGCGAATAAACCGTCAGGGTGGATCCATCCGGACGCGCCCCCTCCGGAGATGTTAATAGACGTTCACCAGGGTGCTTTTGCTCCTTTTATTTTCCCGCTAAACGCTCCGTTTTATTGGATTTTCTCTGATCCGCGATGGAAGATAAGGATTCCAAAGATACAACGGAAGCTTCATCCCTTTTTTCCATTTTTTTAAATTTTTTCTATCAAATTGCTGTATATAAAATATCGTTTCAATCATTAAATCTTGTTCTGTCAATTATTAACTGTGCCAAAAAAGAAGGAATTTGATATAAATCATATGCACGCAGGCTCAAGTATTGGAACACTTGTAGATACTTTAGGGATATATTAATATATCGAAATGTCAAATATCACACATAGTTTCTACATGTATGTGTTTCCAGATTATTTTTCAGATACCAATAATAATATATGTAATAATAAATATAATAATATAATAATAAAAGTCGTGCTTCATTACGTACAGTGCTAATGAAATTTCATAGTACGTATTCCTTTACTTTCCTACGTATTCTTCCTTGCTTTCCAAATTAGTTTTCATACTTATTATATCTTTTTCGAATTAATCTCCATAATTAGTATTTTTTTTTATTACTCTTCGTACCTATTATATTTTTAAAAAATTAATTCATAAATACAGAGTCGCGTGACTTATAATTTAAAATCGTAATACGATTCGTCGGAATGGAAAATGATCTCGGCTGTGAGAAACGATGAATAAATTTTCCACAGTCGTTTATGCGCGTTCATCGCGTATTATTTTATTGCCTTCCGCAAAATGTGACTGCGCACGATTATGGACTGGCGTAAAAATATAACGACCATCTGGTTAGTTCTTTACAAGCGAGCAAACGAGCTAGTCGTCGCCGCGGCTCGCCGCGAAACGTGTCTAGGCGTTTCGCATTTTTCACGAATTTCTCTTATCTCGCCGTGTAGTCCTTAAACTCTAACGAGCTTCACGGACGTTGAGCACCGCACCGAGACGGACATGATAATTAATTTGACGATCGTGTAAGCCACGCATCGCGGCATCGTACCGCAGATAATTCGTATTAGATAATCGCGAAGTAATCGCGCGCGCTTATGCGTCGCGTCGTGGCTCGGTTCAACGTCGGTGTAATTAACTTTCCACGGTCTCGTGTGGCCAGCGTGATTAATCGAGACGTGTCTATGAATTTATGGATTTCATTTAATATCTCAATGCACGGTAGGCAAAGGCCATAATTGAAACACGGCCTTTTGTCGATCGTGA
This sequence comes from Bombus hortorum, assembly GCA_905332935.1. Taxonomy (NCBI): domain Eukaryota; kingdom Metazoa; phylum Arthropoda; class Insecta; order Hymenoptera; family Apidae; genus Bombus; species Bombus hortorum. The sequence continues at coordinate 15,582,427 of HG995193.1, forward strand.
GAGGCAACGCCTGGAATGACTCGGGAGAACGCAATCCTACTTAAGAGTTTGATAAAGTAATTAACTATAAAGTACCTTTAATCAGATAATACGTTCTACCGATTAGCGTATAACGTTAGCGCTTGTGCGCCGTACGCCGCGAGCTACAACACTAAGAATTACGCTGACCAAGATAACATTAATTGCGACGCGTTTTTAATGGGTTTCGGTAAATACGTTTAACGACCGACCAAGCCTCTCGCGATATCTGCGCGACATACGCGAAAGAAACTCGCGGTAAGAATTTTATTCGATTGTCGGAACAACACGGGGACAGGTGTACGTTAAACGACCGCATTAAAATACATCCGTCAGTTTATTGCGATGCTCGTTTTTCTCGTTATCTTGCCGAGGCTTTTTGTGACGATTCTGAATTGCCGGGAAAATAATAGGCAACCAGTCGCGGGGTGAGAACAATAGCGTATGTGCGCTCGTTTCCAAAGAATTCTTCGTTCTTAATGCACTTGGAATAACAAATATTTTGTTCCATGAAGATATAAAAAACCTGGAGAGTTCAACATGTAGAAGGAGCAGTTTCTAATAAAAATTGAACGTCCACGAATTTTTATGTTCCGACTTTGCTACCTTTTCAACAAGTAGAAAGATTAACTACGAGGTATATGTTTTCAAAAATATTATTCATTTTTTTATTACTAGATATAATTTATTATAGAAGTTTAGGAGCTTTAGAGTTTCAATTTTTTATTTGCGAACAGAGAAAAAGGGACAAATGTTGCAACCTGGTGTTTTAAACAAAATTTTCTGATCAAATTGCAACAAGAACAATGATTCTTTCATATTTTTCTCAAATGTACAACATTGTTCAAAGAAACGTTATTAAATGATAGAAAAGAGGTCGCGAGATTAATAAATTACTAAAGTACCCCATTAACCGAGCTATGTGTTAAACAACACATTTATAAAATTCCGCAAAAATGTTCCAAACAAAGATGCTAGTAATGATTGTAGGAAACAATGGAGAAGTCGATCACAAACGCGCGTCTTCTTCTATTTTGTCTCCTCCGCGGTATCCTCTTCTGGTTCTAACGACCAGTCAGTCATTCCAGGATAAATTATAGTCGTACGGAAGGAACATCGGCCGGTTTTTCGGCACCGCTATCGCGGGTGGCCCCATCGTGTCTTCTTACGTGTGTACGCCATAAAGCACACGTATCCGTTCGTGCGCGCCTCCACCATGCTTCCTATTAAGTAATTCGTCTCCCTCCAGGACGCACACTGTGCGTCCACGTTCACGGTGTTACTTGCGCAATCTTCTGATTCTAATGTCTTGATACGCGTGTCAAAGTTCATGTGAAATTAGTTGTACGTTGGACCTGTGCCTCTCATTTCAGATAACAACGCGTGCACGTCAGAAATGAAGTTGCAACCAATGTATAACTACATTGCTTGAAACAATTAAAATATTTTTCCCTCTGTCACTTTGAGATTAGCCATCTTTTGTATTATACCATAGTAGATGATAGTTAATGGTACAAATGTGATTATTACAGAATAAAGTTCATTAGCCATAAACAATTCCACTACGCAATAATGCTAAAGACTTATATTATAATAACAATGATTACTTAGTCACTCAATGGATATAATAATAAATTCACAAGGTGATTATATCAGTATTACAGAATCTGACAAGTAACCGTGGCGATTAGATACTCGAGATGCTAATGACGATGATCTTAGGTTCAATAAGGAATACACGATCAACGGGATAGCAAATGCGCTTAGTTGTCCAACGTCCAAGTCGAAACTTATGTACTTTCTATGTACCCCTTGGGTCAACTATCTTTTTAAGGAGAACTATACAACTTCGTCATACCTCTTTTAGGCAAAAATGACCATTCCGTGATTGTGGCTACGTTTAGCGACCGGATGTGTCACTTCGAGCCCAAGCCTACTGTCATAAATCTCGGGCACACATAATCGGATTAAATGAAAAACAACTACTTCTAAGTTTTATTATTTAAATAGAGCTATAATAAAAAGTCTAGACTAAAGTATCGGGGATTTTCCCGAAAATTCCAAAGGAAAGGCCCCGATGTCCTTTCATCTCCGACATGTACAAATTTTGAAATCATAGAATTAAATCCAATCTTTAATTAAATGATTAATATATCTATCCATCAAGCTTATAAATTGCCATGCATAAGTTTCCTTTTAGTAAAAATAGCAAGTCAGATAAAAACGCAGACAGGGTCAGATTACATGTATTTCTTCTGTTATTATTATATTTTATTGTTGTACAGACGGTCGCGTGCAATGAGGATAGCATCGATTACTGTATCTTCCCCGGTTGTTTTTCTCCGTATAACAATTTCCTCAATCTCGTTAACAATAACTGCACGCAACACGTAACATCACGTAATGAAACTGCTGGATACTCTCAACTACCCTACATTTTTGACTCCACTCCTCTTCTACTCCCTCTACTCTCAAGACGAGTCACCAGACCGGTTGCTACTCTTCCTTCAATAAATATTCCGATCTTCCGCGTAATGGTGTCGTTCGTTATCCATGACTGACTTCTTTATTATATTGTCAATAATAATATAGATGTGTATAGCGTGCGTGCTGTGATTAGCGTGACGCCGCGTCGGTCAAGGAGCATTAAGCGAAATATAAATAATATCCACGGATGACACGCATCAAAGGCAACTCATAGAATCCGATACTATTCGCTGTCCGACGTTGATTATACATCATTCCTATTTCTTATATGCATTTTATTATCTCTTCGCGGACCTTCAAGAGTGACACGTAATTAATTACCAATTAAAGAAAATTTGCCTTCGTTGAAAGATGTTATAAAATTTACAGATATAATAATTACGGTAGAACCGCTGCATATTATAAAAAGTTGACGCTGCGTTTAGATTTTATACTGGAGAATTTATAAAGTTCATAAATAAATTTATGAAAATTGAAATACTCCTCTTCGAGGAGAAAAATCGTATCTTGGCGAATCTTTTATTTTCAATTAAAGTTTGCCAATTTAAGCTTGTCATTGAAAAAGTTAATAAAAGTAGAGTACAGCACATACTTTTATTTTTTAAAGTTACCGGAAAAACTACATTATTTAATAATACGCTTGGATGAGCAGATTTTTCAATATACGCGTAGCCTGTTCGATTTCTCGATAATACAGATGTCAAGGGGGAAAATGGTGGCGACCAGACAGAAAATCTGCTTAATAATTTACCGAATCTGTAAACGGTGCCACGTGTCTCCTCAGTTTAAGGGAATACCCTCGTGCCAGAAGAATCCGAGACACGAGGCGGACCACCCACGTATATGCTTGTAACTTCCCCTGCCCTCTTTCTTCCCTCTTTTCAACGGGAATCATATAATACACCTACACCCGTCACCGAAGCAAACGCGCGTACACTCGAACCAGACGAGAGAAGAGGCGTTCATCGTGTCGTTTGCATCGACGACAGGTCCACTTCCGGCCCGCATTCGTCGCTTAAACGCTTCCTCGTGCTATGATTTGTTCGTTTCACTGACCGTAGAGGGGTCAACATGCCCTCGTCTACGTAAATGTATTATTTCCATTCGAATCTTTTATTTACGAATTTTTTACGAATTCAAGCATCTTTTTATCAATTTATGGTAAAGATAAAACGATTGGAATCGCTATGTGTCCCTTAGAGTTTAAAAGAGAATTATTTGGATCTAATGGGTTTCTATTGTCTCAGATGACTTTTCCATGAAAAATCTACAAAGTAAAAAAAATTGCTACTCCAGCAGTAATTTCAAATTTGTAATATAATTAGCAAAAAAAAAAAAAAAAAAATAGTATAGGTAATCATTAGAGTAATTTATTTGAACGTTTATGACTATCCCAAAAGAAGGATAAAATCGTCCATTTCGTATTGACGTTAAAAATCCCCACTTCTAGCATTCACATACATCATTCACTATTTCAAAATAGAGCTCGCATAATACCAAAAAATATCGAAAATGTAGAAAATAAAATTCAGAAAAAGATTGGATTCGATATCTCTCGGATTGAACAGTCGTCTGATACGTAGACAATGGATATGCAATCTGCAGTTTACAATGGAAGTCGAATGGGTGGAAAATGTTTGAAAGCTAGCAATTAGGGCTGTCTACTATCTAGATATATATAAAGGTGTCTAGGTATCAATTTTTGTTTGAACGGCTAGTCAGCTTGGAAGGGATCCCCTTTCAACGAATACGCGAGAATTAATCAACTTCCTCGAAGTTTGGGTCATTCGTATGTGTGACCCTGAAAAGATTGATGTACTCGGCCGTACTTAATCGTATGTATGCTCGTAAAGACGAATGACGATCAACTTCCTTCCGGAGGCCACCTACGCTTCTCGATTCGTCCGCTCGGCGTTGAAACGTCATTAACCGTGAACGAGCAGCTGAAGTTTCTTGGAAAATAATTATCATAAACTCCGTTTCGGCGAACTCAATCGGCCGTATGATGTATGTTCTGTAAACGAATCTTGATACCTTTCACGGTATCATTGACCACTTACGATTATCATTGTCTCGAATTTAAAATGAACTGCCTCCTCCTGAATGACTCTGATAATAAGTGCATGTCCCACAAATTGTGCTCGAACGAATTCCGACAAATCGTGCCAAGAATCTCTGGTAGAGGAATTACGGGTAAGATGTTGGATTATTTTCAAACTAAGAAGAGAAAATGACTGCTCCATTGCTTTTATACGTTTAATGTTGCGTATCTTACAGTTTTCTAGGAAAATATATTGCGCTCTGCTTTGATAATAAAGACATTGATAGTATGAAGCATGTAAGCTTATAGTAAGTCCATTAATTTATTTCAATAGACAGTGTTAATCACATGAAAGTGGAGAAATTCATCTTTTCCAAATCAAATTCAGATAACATAATAAAATTTCTGTAGCATTAAGTATTTTGTATTTGCATCTATGTATTTTAAATAGCCAATTACTCAGTGTGTTGAATACTGGGATTTGTCCGTATTTGCTCTAAATGCTACAATTAGACAACGTCTCGTTCATTTCTACTGTCGTAACAATTGAGGATTCATAATTTTCTAATGATTCGTGAAATGTTTCTTTCCAGAAATAAATTATTTTCAATGCGACGTACTAAAATGGTCATAAGCGACGTCCCTCGATCATTTCGTACAAATGTCGCATTTTTGGTCGATTTAATCAACACATCGTTTCAATGGGAAAACAAGTCGTATAACTCGTGACGACGAACGATATCGATAAAACGACCAACCATGAAAATCGATAAACCGAACGGACGATTGACTAGAAGAAACGATTAGTAAAAAGAAAACGGTAGCTCGTTACGGCCACTTAATTGATTTAATAGCAGAAAATCTAGCCGGATAATCGTCCCCACCGTATTATTTCAACGTGAAGTAATCCCTGTGTATCAGAGACATTCCCTGCGTTTCAGCAATGCTGTTTCTTCGTTGCTGAATCCTAGCGAACCACGCTTGCAGTCTCGACTTCCTTTCACTAATAGGTCCTCCATGGACAAACGATCAACAACGAATTCAATTTCTAAACGGCCGATCGAGCAGGTGCGCTGGTCGACGTTATGCCTACAAACTGTCCGTCCGTTAGGGCTGATTCTCATTAGCGGGACGCCAGAGCTTATTCCGTTCGCTTATTAACTGCGGAAAAGCACGCGGCGCGCGCGTATGCGAGCGAGCGATGGAGAAACACGCGCGCGCGCCAACTCGCGCACAATTAATTTAAAAGTTAAATGCTTCGGAACCCCGCGCTCAGGAATACGGCGTTATTAATTACGCAATATTACACTCGTATCTTTCATGCTGTTGCGTTCGAATTATCGTCAAAGAAAGCAGGGACTTGATTCATCAAAGTCGTCCCTTTTGACCGAACGATGCACCGAGAGTCGCGTTCGTCTTAAATGGCCTATATGCTTCCTCCTTCCTACGTTCCATCCCGTGTTCCGATCGTTTGTCAACATTAAGCGTACATAGAATCGAACATGTACTTTGCAATATTAGTCGAGTGCACTGGCAGCATTTCTCGATTCATTAATCCTCCTCGCTGTTCGCTTGGGTATAACAATTTCGAGATTGTTGTTGCGGTTTGGGAAAGTGTATTTTATATGGGGCTTTCTTTTAGATGCATTGCGCTCTGCACGAGTTGCGCTTGCAAGCTAAAGATGTGAAAAGAACTTATCTATGTGTTTATAAGTTCTTCGTTACATGTAAATTCTGGATTTTTATGTATCACGTTGTCCGAAAAGTTTCTTTCCTTTCATTAGATGATAATAGATGAACAATAATTTTTGTTTTATATTATTTTATTGAATTAAGTATGATCCATTTGGTTCTATTTTTATTATTACGTTCGTGCATAATTCACTAAACTAATATAAAACAAAAAACATTGTGCGTCTATTATTTCCTTATAAAACGAAAGAAACTTTCCGGACGATCTAATAGTATACTAAATTAGAATAGTCCTATATGTTTCACAGTCCTCCACGTTAAATAATATCTAAAAAATATGTAGTAAATTAGGCAAAAGGCTGGAATGTCTTCTCAGAACCTTAATTGCATGAAACTACATATTAGGTTGTCCGAAAAGTTTCTTTCTTTCATAAGATGATAATAGATGAACAATAATTTTTGTTTTATATTATTTTATTGAATTACGGTATCATCCATTTGGTTCTATTTTTATTATTACGTTCGTGCATAATTCACTAAACTAATGTAAAACAAAAAACATTGTGCGTCTATTATTTCCTTATAAAACGAAAGAAACTTTTCGGACGACCTGATATTTACAGGAAATTTGAAAGCACAAAGTTGCACAGAATGCACATAACATGACAAATATAGAAGATATGCAGATTATAATGCTTTTTATAATATCTAGTAGATAAATCCGCAGTCTAATTATAACGTCGAGAAGATGTAACAGCCAAGCGAATTATTCTAAAAAATGCAATTCAATTATAAAAATTAATGGAATAAATTGTCAAAACAAATGAATTAATATTAATATTATAATTTCCATTAATTTGAATTTCTAATTTATTTGATTAGTTATTTTATTTGATATCAATATTAGAAATTCAAATGAATGGAAATAGATATCGAAACTAAAGACTATAAAAATCACTGGAGTAGACAGGAAATAAAAATATTTGTGACTTTGATTTGTAAGATTTCATTCCTTTTATATTCATCACGATGCTCAACGTCGCTCGAATATGAAACGCGATCAGTGCGAATGACAGATAATCTCTGGTGGTGTTGTTGATTCGCGACGAAGAAGACAGGAAGAGGGAAGGGAATATGGCGTTGGCGGTGGTTATCGGCGCAGTGACCGTGTAAAAGTTTGCTCCGTGGCGCGTTACGCCCATAAGTCAGGGGATATTTGAAAGGCGATGCAGCGTTCTGGGGCCAGCAAGTGGATCCCCCGCGGTGCTATACGCTGGCTTGTTAATCGGCCAATGGACATGCCGTTTCGCGTCCAGCTCTGCCTCGGAAATGTTCTTCGTTCTCTTCGCCGGACGATGTGGCCTAAAGGAAACCCACCACCGAGATATCGCCACGATGTCGCCGATTTCTTTCGCGATACCGAGCTCCGGATTAATGTAACGAGAATTTAACGAGTAGCTTACTTTTCGGTGTTGCTTCCCGTATAATGTACCAGTTCGTTGACTTAATGAGCCTTGCCGAGCCTGCTCGTTTCGAGGAAGAATGTATGGCTTGTTTGAGGAGTTCGAAACTTTAGGAAAATTACAAAATAGTATATTTTCATAGAAATATCATTTTATCGAGCAAAATGTATATTTTGTTCAACGACCTAGCCAGCTGCACTTCACGAATATTTTTGAATACGTTTTCCTTCTCCTTGGCTAACGAATTTATGTAGCTTTAATCCTATATTCAACATTATATTTCAAGTATAATACTTGTAGTATGTAAAAATGTTGTTTTTGGTAAATATATAAAGTTGAGCATTTTGTATGGAAACTTAATTCGTCATTAATTGTATGAATTTAATTTGTCATTAGTTAGAAATTCTTTTATCTATCCCTCATTAGTGCTTGAACTTAGCATTGTCATATTAAATCTTCCTCGTTAATTAATCTTAGTTTACAATATGCAAATCCATTAAACTCGTGTCCATCTTTTTATTCTTTTTATTTCATTTTTTCTTTTTTATTTTATACTTTTATTCTTTATCGATACTTATGTCTCTACGTCGCCTTGTTGCAGAATGAAAGCTCTTTCGTTAAGCACTCCCAATTTACAACTGCATTTTCCACGGTACTTTTCAGGGAAAATCTAATACCTTTGCCCATCGCTGTAATCTCGCGCAATGATACAATCGTCCCGTAGATCGCGTAGAAAATCGTTGCTTCTTAATTACCGGTGTGTACGTACACATATGTCGCGTGATTATGCTTCTACCGACGACAGGGTAATTTCTCCAGTTGATAACGCCAAACCGCTCGTTTCGAGCGTTTCGCGTCTCGTGTCGAATCGCTCGTTCGATCGTATTTGCTCGACCGTGGATCTGATTCTTTACGCTTGAGCCAAACGAAAGAGGAGGAAGGGCGATCCTCTGGAACTTGGTCGGCTCGAAACAAACGTGATGATATGGTTGCGAAAGCTCGTGATCAGACAAGAATGATAATTACAGGAGTCGTTAATACGTCGTTAAAAGTGATTTTATTTTAACGGTTGAACGTGCACATACGATGGAAGGGAAAACGCGGTGAGGAAGTTATTTCCCTCGTTATTGCTTCGATTGGAATTTGTAGAAGTTGCATAATTAACGCCGTACAACAACATCTTCTACAATGTGTGCGTGTCGCTGTAACGACGTTCTATTAAAAGAACATTTTTAACGCTCGAGGAAGACGTAGCTTTTAGTTAATCGATTCGCAGAGGAACGAAGTAACAGGCATTTTTGCCAGAGAAAATAGAAAGGGAGAGATTGCACATCAGTCTTGATTGTTAAACGCCGACGTGTAAGCTCAATGTTGATAATAACACGTCTTTATTGCGTCAAATTAAACGAAGTACAGCGATATGCAAATCGAAGCAACTACGTAGTTCCGTTGTAATTACAGGCTGAAGTTAAGGCAGAGGTTGCATGCTCTCGCCAGCTATCTATGTCTGATGCCTAAATGTAGTACGAGAACTATTAAACCACGAAGAATCGCGAAATAGAACGAAAGAGAATAATAGGGAACCGATAGAATGAAACGTAACGATGATAACGATAAATGGTAACTGTAAAAACGTGAAAAATAATAAAAGTAAGAAATGAATTTAGTTTTTATCAATGTGAAATATATAGAAAAGAGTATCAATGACTATCGAGTAGAACGAGATGCAAAAACAAAATCAGTTGTGGATGTTAAATCAGTCGAATCGATCGAATCGGTTTCTTTCACGAAATCGATTTACCGGAAATCTCTAATAACGTAATTTTACGATCGCAAACCACGCGAGTAAGGGAAAGAAATGAGTTTCCCATTAGCGGTCAGCCCGTTATTCCTAAAGTTCGCGTCTCCGCGTGTTCTCGAATAGAATCGATAAATCTTTCTGGTATTTATCACGTCAGAAAGAAAAAGACAGAAGGAGATTTCTCATTGCGTGTCAGCCACAAGTTTCAGCCAGTTTCTTAACAAATCTGCGTCCAACAGGCCGCGTAACACAATACCGCCATTTGTAGCACGACGCGAGACGAAAATGATCGTTACAGGCGATTCGAGTTATCTGAAAATACACTTTACGATATCTGAAACGAACGGAAGCCATTCATAGGTTTCTGTAGTCGCCTCTAGGCCACACACGGACCACGTGAGGCTGATATTATAGGTACACACGGTGCGTGCCTCCTATCCAGAGTTTGTTATCGTGTTCAACCGCGGAGAACGGGAGGCACCTTCGATTTAACCTGAATAAAACCTATGGATCCCACGAGGCTGCCCGATATGCAGCAAGCTTTCGCTTCTACACACGTGTCCGGTTATCTGCGTGCGTATACCTACATAACTCGCATACGCATACTCTTGTAACGTTGGATGATTCAAGAGTACGCAAAATAGATTGGATGAGAGTTATTAGATTTTGTATTTTATTTGTAATACGGCTGCGATAGATTTTGGAAATATTTTCGCTTGATAAATTTTAATGTCTGATTTCGAATAATATATACATAGAGTGGCTAGAAAAATAGAAATGTTCAAAAATTTCAACTTAGGATCATCTTGGTAATTGCTACCAGTTGGACTAGTGATAGATTTTGGAAATATTTTCGTTTGATAAATTTTAATGTTTTATTTTCAATAATATATACTTACAGTGGCTAGAAGAATAGAAATGTTCAAACGTGGAAAATAACAAATTCAATGGCTCGAAAAATTTCAACCTAGGATCGCCTTGGTAATTCCTACCAGTTGGACTAGTGATAGATTTTGGAAATATTTTCGTTTGATAAATTTTAATGTTTTATTTCCAATAATATGTACATACAGTGGCTAGAAGAATAGAAATGTTCAAACGTGGAAAATAAATTCAATGGCTCGAAAAATTTCAACTTGGGATCGTCTTGGTAATTGCTACCAGTTGGACTAGTGATAGATTTTGGAAATATTTTCGTTTGATAAATTTTAATGTTTTATTTTCAATAATATATACATACAGTGGCTAGAAGAATAGAAATGTTCAAACGTGGAAAATAAATTCAACGGCTCGAAAAATTTCAACTTAGGATCGTCTTGGTAATTCCTACCAGTTGGACTAGTGATAGATTTTGGAAATATTTTCGTTTGATAAATTTTAATGTTTTATTTCCAATAATATATACATACAGTGGCTAGAAGAATAGAAATATTCAAACGTGGAAAATAACAAATTCAATGGCTCGAAAAATTTCAACTTAGGATCGTCTTGGTAATTCCTACCAGTTGGACTAGTGATAGATTTTGGAAATATTTTCGCTTGATAAATTTTAATGTTTTATTTTCAATAATATGTACATACAGTGGCTAGAAGAATAGAAATGTTCAAACGTGGAAAATAAATTCAATGGCTCGAAAAATTTCAACTTAGGATCGTCTTGATAATTCGTACCAGTTGGACTAGTGATAGATTTTGGAAATATTTTCGCTTGATAAATTTTAATGTCTGATTTCCAATAATATATACATACAGTGGCTACAAAAATAGAAATGTTCAAACGTGGAAAATAAAAAATTCAATAGTTTGAAAAATTTTGAAATTACAAGTTTCAACTTCGGATCGTCTTGGTAATTCCTGCGAGTTGGACTTCGTGTACACGTATCGGTTGTCTTGTCCAATCAGTTGTACAAGGGTATAGTAGTTAGAGCGGGTAGAGAGCGCGACGCGAGCCAGCCTTGCAAATTAATGTCTCTTTATTTCGTAGCGTACATTTCGTTAAAGCTTGATTTATCACCATATAGCTCGCGTTTGCCTTTTTATCGGTCGATCGCCCGCGGCCTCGATCGTTCCTTTAATTATGCAACGCCGTATGGATCCTATTCGTAGCCTGAAGCTAATAATAACGATCGAAGACCACGCGCGATCTCGTTTCCTTTCCTTGCGCGAGATTCCGCCGTTCTTTTTCTTCGATTTCTCATTCTGCGGGGTGAACATTGATAAAACGTGCGGCTAAGATCACGCCCAAAGCTGCATACGGCATAAATACATTGCTCAAAACTATCAGAGAATCAGATTTCTAAGTCAGATATCAGATCCTAATGAAATATGCCGCGTTATACTCCGTGCTGTTTCGTTCGGGCTCGTTTCACCCGAGATGAGTTCAATTTAAATACAAAACTGATGTATGGACGTTGTTATGAGTTGTGTAGGATATGGAGTTGGTAAATGCATAAGTGCAGTTTGGATAATTCTACTCGTAAAACTTTACTTTCTTCATGATACATAAATAGCTTGGAAGAAATGTGGTACAAGTGACGATCTTTATTGTCTGTCTTGTAGCTTCATTTTGAGAAAAGTAGAGAAATCTGTGTTTCCAAAAATTAAAATACTTATACGTTTTTGTAAACATTTACAAATTTTGTAGATTATGAACGTGTATGTTATCTATTCTTCCCTGGGTTTATCTTATTCGTGGAAAAAGTTCACTTATACTACTTTTCCATCAAATGTGAGCGCTTCGTTCACGAGTCAATGAAAGGTGAAAATACGTTTGAACTCAACTTTTCTATTATCGTAGACGCTCAACAAACCTATTTTTGATCAACAAATGAACTGTTGGAAGTAATTATTAATATTTTCATCTTATTCTGCGAGTACTCGCTAAATCGAATTAAACCTTTTCCAATAAAAATAAAAATCCTTTTGGTAAAAAGAAATGCAAAGGTAAAACTTTACCCCTGCGAATGACCAAGATGCACAATTAACTTGATTCTTTGTTTTATAGAAAATATTCTTTTCTTAAAAGAGCGATCGTTTCTCATATCGCGAATATTTTTACTCGATTGAAAAGTCCACGCATTAATGACAGTTCCTGCTAATCAGAACGGGTTCATAGCCCTTTCTCCTCGTTAAGAGAGAGCAACGGTTTCCTATTTGTCGCATTCGCCGAGAATATCGGCCATTTATCGCGAACCACCGCCACCGTGAACGAATTTACCTGGTTTTTCTCCGTTCGCGACTTTCAGCAGCAACGATTTCTTTACCATTTCCTCCTGACACCGCTCGTTGTCCCGTTAATGGAAATATCTTCCGTATACGTTACTCAGCCCAGAAAGCTAATTAACCATAACTTTCCGTAAATGGATATAACATGCGATATTCTCCTTTTATTGGCTAATCGCCTTCAAGTAGTAATGAATATGTATATATATTTCTACAGGGAAATTTTATGTTATTTCTAGTTAGACACCTTTTTTATAGGCAGAATTTATAGTTATCGATCGCCAAATGGCACTTCGAGTACCAGAAAACAGCAGATTTGTTCACAAGTCCGGTCGTTTTTCTTTTATCAAGAGTTTCATATAGAATTGAAGAATTGAATTTCTACAGGGAAATTTTATGTTATTGTAGTTAGACACCTTTTTTATAGGCAGAATTTATAGTTATCGATCGCCAAATGGTACTTCGAGTACCAGAAAACAGCAGATTTGTTCACAAGATGGGTCGTTTTTCTTTTATCAAGAGTTTCATATAGAATTGAAGAATTGAATTTCTACAGGGAAATTTTATGTTATTGTAGTTAGACACCTTTTTTTATAAGCGGAATTTATCGTTATCGATCGCCAAATGGTACTTCGAGTACCAGAAAACAGCAGATTTGTTCACAAGTCCGGTCGTTTTTCTTTTATCAAGAGTTTCATATAGAATTGAAGAATTGAATTTCTACAGGGAAATTTTATGTTATTGTAGTTAGACACCTTTTTTTATAAGCGGAATTTATCGTTATCGATCGCCAAATGGTACTTCGAGTACCAGAAAACAGCAGATTTGTTCACAAGTCCGGTCGTTTTTCTTTTATCAAGAGTTTCATATAGAATTGAAGAATTGAATTTCTACAGGGAAATTTTATGTTATTTCCAGTTAGACACCTTTTTTATAGACGGGATTTATCGTTATCGATCGCCAAATGGTACTTCGAGTACCAGAAAACAGCAGATTTGTTCACAAGTTCAGTCGTTTTTCTTTTATCAAGAGTTTTATATAGAATTGAAGAATTGAATTTCTACAGGGAAATTTTATGTTATTGTAGTTAGACACCTTTTTTTATAAGCGGAATTTATCGTTATCGATCGCCAAATGGTACTTCGAGTACCAGAAAACAGCAGATTTGTTCACAAGATCGGTCGTTTTTCTTTTATCAAGAGTTTCATATAGAATTGAAGAATTGAATTTCTACAGGGAAATTTTATGTTATTGTAGTTAGACACCTTTTTTATAGGCAGAATTTATAGTTATCGATCGCCAAATGGTACTTCGAGTACCAGAAAACAGCAGATTTGTTCACAAGATGGGTCGTTTTTCTTTTATCAAGAGTTTTATATAGAATTGAAGAATTGAATTTCTACAGGGAAATTTTATGTTATTGTAGTTAGACACCTTTTTTTATAAGCGGAATTTATCGTTATCGATCGCCAAATGGCACTTCGAGTACCAGAAAACAGCAGATTTGTTCACAAGTCCTGTCGTTTTTCTTTTATCAAGAGTTTCATATAGAATTGAAAAACTGAATTTCTACAGGGAAATTTTATGTTATTGTAGTTAGACACCTTTTTTTATAAGCGGAATTTATCGTTATCGATCGCCAAATGGTACTTCGAGTACCAGAAAACAGCAGATTTGTTCACAAGTCCTGTCGTTTTTCTTTTATCAAGAGTTTCATATAGAATTGAAAAACTGAATTTCTACAGGGAAATTTTATGTTATTGTAGTTAGACACCTTTTTTTATAAGCGGAATTTATCGTTATCGATCGCCAAATGGTACTTCGAGTACCAGAAAACAGCAGATTTGTTCACAAGTCCGGTCGTTTTTCTTTTATCAAGAGTTTCATATAGAATTGAAGAATTGAATTTCTACAGGGAAATTTTATGTTATTGTAGTTAGACACCTTTTTTTATAAGCGGAATTTATCGTTATCGATCGCCAAATGGTACTTCGAGTACCAGAAAACAGCAGATTTGTTCACAAGTCCGGTCGTTTTTCTTTTATCAAGAGTTTTATATAGAATTGAAGAATTGAATTTCTACAGGGAAATTTTATGTTATTTCCAGTTAGACACCTTTTTTATAGAAAGAATTTATCGTTATCGATCGCCAAATGGTACTTCGAGTACCAGAAAACAGCAGATTTGTTCACAAGGTCGGTCGTTTTTCTTTTATCAAGAGTTTCATATAGAATTGAAACATTACATATAGAAAAGAATGATGAGTTCAGTTTTAAACATATTTCTCATCCCTTTCTACTGCTTCTTATTCAATAATTAATTCGTATTTAGAAACTAATTTCTCTATCGTTAACTTCATAGAATCTCAGTAATTAGAAATTTGTAAAAATTGTTCTTCTGCCTCTTGAAAGAACATCTCCATTTCTTCTTCGCCGCTTCGACAATTTTCTTCAAGTAAAATATTAATCAAGAAGGTAATAAAGAAAATAGTTTTCACAGGTTAAGAACGATACTTCGTTGAAAAACGATTATGAAGAAACGATAAACGAAAGGACGACGAAACGAATAGACCACGCGACGAAATCTTGTAATTTGGTTGATTGGTCGTTGAACCAGCGAATAATTAAGGAAAATTAACAACAACCAGGTCCCTAATAGTCACGATGATGTTTGTAACGACCAGAGACGAGGAGAGATTCGTATCGGCGCACGAAAGTTGCATAATTCCCTCGGCAGTCACGAGAAACACCGATCTAATCGTGTTTCGAGATGACCGTCTGACTAAAATTCTAGTTTTACTTAACGACACGTCGCGCGTCTCGACTGTACTATGCGGCGTTGATTTCCTTCGAGAATCGAGTCCCTGTCGCGGCACCGTAAAACCACTGGTCGAGGTAATTAATAACGAATTTATCCCGGTGATAAGGTGGTCTGGAGTACGACGCCTCGTAAGCGTATCTCGTTGATTTGACTGACCGGCAATAAAGCACCATTAACACTGTCCAACATTTTTCACGGAGTGCAAAGTGCTAAATTATAAAGTCACCGTGGAGAACCAGATCAAATGCGATATTTCTTGCCCTCGTGATCTCCCGCTCTTCTCTTTTCCTCGCTAAACTAGTTCTTTTCTGTAAAGAAGCCAAACGTCGATATACGAAGTCTCATTGGGCGATTTATTCATCATATTGTACAAAGATAAATGGTTAGCTAGTGGAAGGAAGATTGGTCCGTTTACCAATAGCCACACTGTGAATGTTTAGATATTTATGGAGAATTTAAAGATGAGAAAAATATCTAACATGTATCTCGAATATATGGAAAATAAATTTGTAGTATTTCTTCGTGTTGTAATATTTATACAGCGAGCAAATATCACCTACAACCTAATTATAGCGTGTTGGACATACTCTCTGTCACATAAATATAAAAATACGAGTTTTGATTGCTAGTTGAAATTATACTATTGGAACACGTCAGCTTCCTATCTTGCAATTTTTATAAAATTAACCGCTGTCAATGATCAATTTAATCAAGATAATCGTAGACATGTTATGGATATTTATACAGTGGTATACTTTGAACGATTTATTGTAGAATCTCGCTAGGCATCTTCTCGCTATCAACGTAACTAATTTCCGATTTCTCTGTAAACCGACATTGACGAGGTTTCCGTTTGAATATTAAGTGCACGCGTGGGCGCAGAAAGAATACATAGAGTGGTGTTCCAACCTGTGATATCAAGCGGCACGACTGGTGCAATAACAGTGATTAAGCTTTATCGTGACCGTTTCAACGGACTATTTATCTGTCGGCCGCGAAATTACGCGCTGTAAAGACATAATAGGAACGTGATCCAATATTGTCGTTCGTCCACGGTGGGTGCTCGGGCGGTTGAAACTGGCCACGCAAAAACTACCGGTTATTAATCGGGAATTTAGCACTTTTATGTGTTCCGCCGACCGTACGACTTCATTCACCCAATAGATCGCAATGACAACGCGACAACGAAACGTTTTTCATTCCACTTCCCTCTTTCTATATCCCGTTTCAATGCCCTCACATTTAATATTCAACGTTTAATAATTATTGAGATAGAGGTCGATCAGTTCTCTGCAACTCTGACCATTTCGAAACCGATATTCACCTAATCGAATAAATTTCTATCAATTGAATTCACTTATCTACATGCGAATTCCTCTTATTGGAACAAACAATCATAAGTAGGAGAAAGCAATCGATATACTCCAGTTATGCAATTTATCGTCCAAACAAATAAATTCCACCGAGTAAATTTTCTTCATAAACAGGCTTATCTACTAAAAAAAAAAAAAAAAAAACTCAAAGACTAACGCGAATCACTTTCGAATAGAGAGCTGGAATCAGAGTAGCTACACGCGAAAGTGCGTGTGCCGATGGTAAGAAAAATTGATCCGTGAGAAATTCGTGGCATTCCCATTAGTCGTTTTCTAACGTTGCACTGCAGCCGACTATTAAAATACAATAGGGTAGCAAGGCGACGGATTCGCGCCGGTTGTGTTATGCCTTTGATTTTTTTCTAACACAATACCTATCGAGCTGCGGACAGCAATAATTTTCAGCGAGCACGCATCCATGGTATATACGCGGTAGCTCGTTGTGCAAAAAGGGACAAGCACGACGAAAGGACGCAACGCGGCAGCAACCGCCGCACGTTTGGAAAACAGAAAACCGATCTAATAGGGTGCGATTATTTACCGATGGTTTGCATAAGAATACGACAACTGAATGACCTATAGGAAATTGTTGCTACGCATACAAAAGCCGAGAGAAATAGTTGGTTGCATATCGCGGTTGATTTATGGGGCAGAGAGCAGCTTATTTCTCCGAGTGCTTAACAATTGTTTCCTGACAATGAGCGTATATCAGATATGAGTGACACGAAGAAACGTTTTCTACCATTCATCAAGCTGGCACTCGGTCGGTGAGTAAAGTAATTACACGTTTTCCTGTGTCGTTTGAAAGGGTCATCCATCTGCTGGAAACCGGGGAAACAATTCCGCCAAGACGTCCAATCGCGACAAAATAAATCTCTAATTAGCCCGTTTGCTAGAAGGAAGTTCGATTTCGTACGCGAAACGCTGGGCTCGTTTCAACGCTAGGGGAACGCCTGTTAAAAGGCTCGTTGAATATTCAGGAATAGAAGTTGATCGAGCGAAGATGCTCGAATCAAATGGTAATTTTTACGTGAAATCATACGTCTTGTTGTGCTAATTAAACGTACATCTTAATTAAGTCGGCATATAGTCAGATATAGACAGTGGCTTGTTCTTTGCGTTACACCGTGAGACTGTGTTGAATTTTAATGTTTTTTTTTTTTCTGTGTTTCGAGGTTCGATGAATTATTAATATCTCAATTAAAATCGGCGCTCTTCTATCTCGATCGTGAATCAGATTCGAGGAACGAATATTATTCATTCTAGCAGTATCGTCACGAAAACATTTTTGCCAGGTACTTTGGAATAATTAGTTAACCGTGCAAGTTAGAAAAAGATAATGTAAATAAAATTGTCGAAATCGTGACAGAGCAATATCCCACAATAACCGAACCCTTATATAACGACGATTTCTTTCAGACCAAGGAATAGAATTCTTTTATAGCGTTCGAATCTCACGAGTTGATGAACTTTGGACCATTGTACTGTTCTAATGAGAAATTCCGTTATAGTGGAGCGATCGCTGACAACGAGCGCTTATCCATTAGTCGTTTAATCATTTGCGTTCCTCCGCGAAAATCGCTCGAACGTCAAACACAACATAGTAAATTGTGCACGAAATAAATTCAACGGGAATCACGAGCAAGCACAGGAAATACCATTGATTATACTATTAACTGACCTTTTCTTATTTAACCGCCACGATGGAAATTTATCTGCAAACCGGCTAAACCGATCGACGTTATACCTCATCGTATCGATTCGCAAAGATGTTACGTAAAAGCAGCAACGTGAGACTATTTTAACTTCCATAAGTTAAAAATTGCCCCTGAGAATTCATTGTAGCGGCTAGTTAACGAACCCGCTGTATCGGTACTTGACATTTTTACACGCTGTAAACCGAATACTAATAGCTTCCCCCCTGTTATCTACCATCTACACAGACGTTAATGACTGTCGTTAGAAAAGACTCCGTTCTCCTAGCACGGTTCTCGCTTCGAGGAACGATCGTAACAGAGAACAGAACTCACCAGAGGAAGGTCGATCCGAGTATCTGGTGCAGTAGACCCAGGCAGGCCACGGTAACTGCTTTCCAGGATCGGTCACTGGTGGCACAGGCGTGTTCGAGGCAGGATTCCCGGTCGCTACACCGCCACCGGACGAGGTGTTGGTCGTCGAGCTTGTTTCCGAGCTGCTCTTCTCCGTGGTTTCGGTAGTCGACTCTAGAAAGTCCTTGGTCAAGTCGATGGGCCTCGAGCTGACCTTCTTCGGCCGAGACTTCTTCAACGATATGGGATCGGTGATCCTCCTACCGAAGTCCGCCTTGAGTATGTTGTCTATACTGAACTTCAAGCCAGCCTGATGCTGCAGATTGTTGTTGTTATTATGGTTATTATGATGGTTACTGTTATTGATGCCATTATTCTGAACTCCATTCGCGCCATGCATCGTCCTTCCGTTTTCCTCTCTCGCCCCGGGTGAGGAAGGGCTGCCGGGTTCCCTTTGAAGGATCTTGCTGACCGAAAGTCGATGCTGGTGAACCGAGTTTGCCGGAACGTGTTGTATCTGGGACGTCTGATGAAGGTGAACGTGGCTGTTCGCGTGATGCAAATGCTGGCCAGGATGAGGCATTAGCGAGGCGGTTTCTCGAGGATCTCTGCAAGCTGTTGGATGGAGAACAGGAGTGGTCGCTTGCAGACCGGTAACTGTCATGGCCGACGGTGGTGACAACGACAGTCTGGTCACCAGAGGAACGCTGATCGGAGTCCGGTGAAGCCTTTCCACGGTCGGGTAAACGATCTCGTGGCTCAGACTATGCTGAACTCGAGCAGGATAGTCGGGAATCTCGGTTTCCCTCGATGAATATCGTGGTAGCAAGTGTGCAGGATGATTGGATTGATACCTGGGCACTATGACCTCTTGAATCGCTTCGGGCCGACCCGGGGACGAGGCAGTGGCTGAAGACGAAGCCGGTGACCTGACTGAGGATGCCGTGGGCGACGACGGTGGCTGACTATACGCCGGTGGGCTCGGTGCTGAGATGTGATTACCCGTTCGTTGATAGAACGCATCGTTACAGCTCGTTGAACTAGAAGGCGATGGTGTCGCCGATGTCCTCGTGTTCTCCTCGTCGCGAAAGTCACCGCGACTGCTCGCCGATTCCTGCTCGTACCTGACCGAGCTACAACCACGGATTCCAACGACGCTTGTGGGCGTCGGTTCGCTACCGACGCTCAACACTTCGCTGGTGTCGCTTTCGCAATCGCTGTCAGGATTGTTGCCGTCACTTCCTCGTATCTGATCCCGTTTGTCGGACTCGTCGGGCTCCAGCCTGGCCGCCAGATAATTCTGCCTGATCTCATGGAGATCGTTCGAATCTAAACCGGTGGATGATTCCGGTGGTGTGTTCGACATGTTTCCCTTTCTTTTTCCTTTCTATTTCTTCTTCTTCTCAACAAGATCTCTTTCGTGTCTTACCGAGTCGATCGGTGCGAAAATGTTAAATCTTCTTTTAAGTCTTTAACCCTTCCATGACGACTGCTAAACACTCGTCTTCGCTTTATCCGTCGATCTACTTGACAATTTGGACTTCAGATCGTTACCTGACGGATTCCATCCGCTGCAAGTTGCCTGGAGGGACCATTGTCTTCGTACAGGGCACCTGTCCGATCATTGGCCACCTGTAAATCGTTAACAACCAATCCCTGATATCCTACTCGCATAGTGTCTCAGAGTTCTATCATAGAGTACACACTTCACGACGGAAACTTGGAAATACTCGCGCACGCTTCAGTTATTTCCCGAGCACAAAGTACTCTTCCCTCAGTTTCTTTGCCGACGGACACTGTTCAAGCCAGTTCATGACGGATTGCCACCACGAGGTTCGCGTTTATCTCTCATCTTCCCCCGATAACCTATCCTCCGGCCGTAATACACTAAGAAGCAGTCCACCCGAGCCACCAGCTCATTACTTCAACGGACAGTCCAACCGACAACGAACCTTATCGTCCTCATCGATGCTTCTCGTCATCACTAACTTTTCGTACCTTAACCTCAAAATCTTCCCGATACGTCCATAATCCATTGCACTCTCACTTTCGCGTTCACCCTTGTAGCGGGTGGTTCTCCTAACCTAAATTAAGCGTACAGGGGAGCCGTGGCCACCGTGGCGATAAACCGAACCGTGTGAACGCGCACGATACGCGCACTACCAGTCGACGAGCAGGAAACCGAGGCGAAAACACAGGCCAACGGTTCGAAGAACGAAGCAAGCAGATCGCAAGGAGAGACGAAGAGACGCGATGCTCCGGATGATCGGTGGAAACGTGGCGAGTTGGTTACACGGCGCTGGTAGAGACGCGGGTTTCAACGGAACCGTTGTGCGACGCTGTGGATCCAGGCCGGGCTGGTTGTCCAGTTGGTTGCCGCGAAGCGTCTGCGGCGAGGAAGCGGCGGGAGGGTCGACGATGGGCGTTCCTGGGCGTCGATTCCACGGCCGCTACGCCCCTGAGTTGACCTTTTCAGGGGTGAAGACCCTGTCTAGGGGCGAGACCATTCGACATCTGCCGGCTGCTGCGAGAACTCCGCACCGTGTAACGCCCAGCTTTCCACCACTCCATAAAAGCAACTGCTGATAGGCAACTGAGAACCTGGTTTCCCCTCTTCGAGCCAGCTTCTCCCTCTTCCTTTCGTTCGAACACCTTTCCCGACGGTCTCGGTTCCTCTTTCAACATCGAACCTCCGCTGCATCGTGTCCCCACTTACCAGCTCGCAGTCGCAAACCTCCCGTCTCTCTGGTCTCTCTTCGTGTTTATCCGTAGGTACCCTGTCTTTCTCTCTTCGTTAAGTAATTCCTACCTCTTTCTTCTACCTGCGCGAAACGTTCTCCGTTTTACTTCTTCGGCTCCTCTATCCGCTCGTCCGGTGATCCAGTACGCTGCCCCTGTTCGCTTGTCCTTTTTAGTCGCACGGTGTTCATCTTCTTCCTGCTCGTGGTCGATTTATCCCCTCCAGACATTATCGCGTTTGGCTTTCCAGATTGTCGTCGTCTCTCCTCGCCTCTCTTCCCAGTTTTAACCCTTCTCGTTTTATCTCGCTCCTCCACCGTCCTCTCCTCTGTCTTCAGCACGTTCTGCCTGTTCTTTCTGATTCCTCTATCTGCTCTTAGATGATCCGGCTCTTAGCTCCTACCACGTTTAAGCTTCTCTTACCCCCGGGGGTTCCTTCTCCTCGCGCTCGTATATTTTTTTCCTCCGTCCGAACACTCGCCGCTTTCCTCGCACAGTCTCCCGCGAACCGAGAGTTCGTCTTCGCCAATTCGATCCGTTGCTCCCTTCTTTCTCTTTTCTATTGATCGCCTCGTGTTTCCTTGTTATTGCTACGAGCTCTCGTTGACCGATGCTGCAAACTTCTAGGTCTTCGTCTGTTCCCTCTTCCAAGGATAGAAACGAAACGTTGTTTCGTGGTTGCGATCGTCTCTCGGCTACTGGATAAATCAATCGCGGAGGAACCGCGGCAACGATCCTATGATCGCCGCTATTACGGTAATACACCGTTGTAACCATTCGAAACATTGTACAGACCTATCTATCCAATTTCATCTTTAGCGGCGAGTTATAGGGGAACGAGCCTAATGTCTCGAACGGGTCTCGCCTGCATTATTAAGCGACTGCGGATCGGCGCAACATTTTTCTTCTTTTTTCTTCTGTATTTTCGAGCAATGCCTCATCACTCTCATACATATTCAATCGAATGGAATCGAGAAACGATGTAGGCGAATTCCACAGTTGAACCCGTTTGAGTAACAAAGTAGTCGGCTGTTGTGTGATTCGGATTAAATTGAAATTACAGGAAACATCTCTTTCGATTTTTTTTTTTTTTTTTTCTTCTTGTTTTAGGATATTCTAAGTAGCCTAACGCGTCCTTGATACATTTAGGTATGGGAAGAAATGCTATATTACAATCATTGAATCTTGTGTGCTAATTATTAAATGATACACGAAATGATTATATACTTTTACCTTTGAAGACATCACTAGGAGCGCATATAGAGAATTTTGTTTTCATTTTTATTGCAATTATTCAAAGAGACCGGAAACACTTACATTATGCCACACAGTTGTTTAAAGTAACCGTCTCGCTATCTTTGCGTATTCCACGCTTCTTACGAGTAAAGTATTCCAAAAAAAAATAATTTAAAGAACTTCGTCTTCATTTTTGTTACAATTATTCAAAGAGACCGCAAATACCTACATTATGCCACACAGTTGTTTAAAGTAATCGTCTCGCTATGTCTGCGTATTTCACGCTTCTTACGAGTAAAGTATTCCAAAAAGAATAGTTTAAAGAACTTCGTTTTCATTTTTGTTACAATTATTCAAAGAAACCGGAAATACCTACATTATGCCACACAGTTGTTTAAAGTAATCGTCTCGCTATCTCTGCGTATTTCACGCTTCTTACGAGTAAAGTATTCCAAAAAAGAATAGTTTAAAGAACTTCGTTTTCATTTTTGTTACAATTATTCAAAGAGACCGGAAATACCTACATTATGCCACACAGTTGTTTAAAGTAATCGTCTCGCTATCTTTGCGTATTCCACGCTTCTTACGAGTAAAGTATTCCAAAAAAGAATAATTTAAAGAACTTCGTTTTCATTTTTGTTACAATTATTCAAAGAGACCGGAAACACTTACATTATGCCACACAGTTGTTTAAAGTAATCGTCTCGCTATCTCTGCGTATTTCGCGCTTCTTACGAGTAAAGTATTCCAAAAAAGAATAATTTAAAGAACTTCGTCTTCATTTTTGTTACAATTATTCAAAGAGGCCGGAAATACCTACATTATGCCAAAAAAGAATAAGATTTTTGAAGAAATACAGCTGTGAAAAATGGGGAGAAGAGGATTGAGCCGATTTTCACGTTTCTCCGCGCCTATAAAATCTTGGACAATTTCCATACTTTTCCATTATGTCGCGAGCGAAACTTATGTCCCGTACAAGTTTAACACTAGCAGATGTGGCCCGCCGAAATTAACAGATAAAGTAGAAATACTTATGGGGGATTAATAAGAGAAAAATCGAAACAGAATACAAATGGTGAGTGCGGGCGTGGAAAAAGAGGCAGAGATGCAGACGCGTCCAGCTTTGCAGAGAAACGGACGTTAGCTCCGCGAATATCGATTCACCCCGCGCCGGTTTTTCCTCCGCGATGGAGAACGGTGGCGTGCATGCGCGCCGTGAATCACGTATTCATTTTTCGTCGGGTTCGTGAGGAGCTTGGGTGCGCGTCAACGTGCTCTCGGGGCGATCGTTAAGCCTCATTATGGGCCGATCTTTCAGCGGATAGGAGGTAGCGAAAGAAAAAGAAAAAAAAAAAAAAGAAAAATGTCAGCTCGTAAATCGTCGGTTAGGTGAAGTTTAAGTGCGTCAACATCGATCCGTGACACGTAACTTCCTTCGTGAGTTTTACCAACGATTTCCACAAGCCGTACCCTTTCTACCTGTTTCGTGATCGACTGATTGCTTCTTGAGAAGATTAGAGAGAGTACGGGTTGTGTGAGAAGATTATCTGAGAGAAACGGTAGCGGTGGTAATCGATGAAGATCCAATAACGCCGATAAAGATAATGTTTATACGGTAGAAGCATCGAAGTTTTTAAAATGATTTAAAGATTTCGGGTTTCCTCGATCGTTAAATATATGCAAGCGTTTTTGATACATGTTGACGCTGTTTCCAATCGATAGGGGCATGATCAGATAAAATTGATCAATTGTATTATATAAACTGAAAAGTAAGGAAAATTGTCATAAACATAATTAAGTTCAATGTATGTTGAGATACATAATATTTATTTATAGAATCTTTTTGTGAAAAATAGACTGGTGAATATAATTAATACATGGAATGAACGAGAATTTAAAAATTTCACTATAACGAGTTCAAGTAGATGAATGATCGTGAATATAGATTAGGATAATTAGGACAGGAAAGCGAATTTTATTAGAATTAAAATGACTACTGTTTCCTATTTTAACGATTAAGATGGTTGTTTTTTTCTATGTTAATAAATAAATGTGTCATTTGATAAACATCGTTTTGTTTATATGTAGAGAATTTTGTGGGTGACTGTATGCAAATGCTTTATTTTTTCTTAACACTTTGACTGCCACGCCGAAATCACATGTTTCGCTCAGGACGCCAGTGTTTTAACACAGTGCACCGTTAGATGCAAGATTTTTTTTTTATTGTTGTTCTAATAAAAATGTTTAATTAAATGTTCAATGGGGCACTGTTTATTTCAAAGCATCTTCTATTTATCGGTCATATTCAAAATGCCCTAACTGTCAATTTTCATTCAATTTTTACAATCGTAAGTTCAAGCGCTCCGTCAAAGTGTTAAAGTTTAATAAAATTATAAAACTCATCGTGATGGAGGTCGCGTTCCCATTCGATTGTTTAAGAAATCGTTTATTAAGATCGTCTACCTTTTGTTGCTATCGGCTCTCTCTCACGCGCCTTTCTTTTCTTTCTGCCCACGTTCAGAAAAGTAAAATTTATCACCGAGTAATTCCGGATTCATGACGCGCCTTTTCCACGAGAGAACGCGGAAACCTATGCTAATCCGACCGAATCCAACTGGGATAGTATCTGTCCGACGTGTTCGCGAAGGTGCGTGCAAAACCTTTTACGGCTTCCTCCGGTGGAAATTGTCATTTATGGAAATTAAAGAGTGGGAGTGACTTGGATTGGAACGCTCAGAAAATCTATCCACGATGTTTACGCGACCAACGAATTGACTGGTAGCGATGGAAATGTTCTGTGTGCAGAATAAATCGAAGTAATGGCGGTAGATTAAAAAATTAATCTACTACATTTTCGGAAAATATGTTAATTTTGTAACTTTAAAATGCTGAAGATTAGCCGATCGAAAGAACTCTATCTGCTGTTAAAATATTCTGATATTGAAATTGACTTTTCCGAGACAAGTAATCTTTAAAATCTTCAAAATTTCTGTACTTAACTTTGTACTTGAATAATAAAACTGATATATCATGAGACACTATCAGATCTTAATATCATGTTGTAATAAAAGATTATGTGTAAAAGACATGCTCATTAACGCTTTGCACTCGGAATTTTATTTCAATTTCGTTAGCAGCAGCTCCCAACGCTTCTAAGTGTTTCATTTGAAATTTTCTTTAACTAGAAAATAAGACAATTTAAATAAATAAAGGAAGAAACAAATTCACTTAAATACCAGTTTTGTTCACATTTTTGTTGTATTTTGTAATTTTTAAGCGTATGATGTAGCTTGAAACAATTTCCAGGATGCAATCCTGTTTTTCTTTCGCACATTAACCCTTTGCACTCGAAATTTTATTTCAATTGCGTTAGCAGCAGCTCCCAACGCTTCTAAGTGTTTCATTTGAACTTTACTTTAACTAGAAAATAAGACAATTTAAATAAATAAAGGAAGAAAGAAATTTATTTAAATACCAGTTTTATTCACATTGTTGTATTTTGTAATTTTTAAGTGTATCATGTAGCTTGAAACAATTTCCAGGATGCAATCCTGCTTTTCTTTCGCACGTTCACTATCGTTCACGTACACTATCAGATCTTAATATCATGTTGTAATAAAAATTATGTGTAAAGGACATGCTCATTAACGCTTTGCACTCGGAATTTTATTGCAATTTCGTTAGCAGCAGCTCCCAACGCTTCTAAGTGTTTCATTTGAAATTTTCTTTAACTAGAAAATAAGACAATTTAAATAAATGAAGGAAGAAAGAAATTTATTTAAATACCAGTTTTGTTCACACTGTTGTTGTATTTTATAATTTTTAAGTGTATGATATCTTGAAACAATTTCCAGGATGCAATCCTGCTTTTCTTTCGCAAGTTCACTATCGTTCACGTACACTATCAGATCTTAATATCATATTGTAATAAAAAATTATGTGTAAAAGACATGCTCATTAACGCTTTGCACTCGGAATTTTATTTCAATTTCGTTAGCAGCAGCTCCCAACGCTTCTAAGTGTTTCATTTGAAATTTTCTTTAACTAGAAAATAAGACAATTTAAATAAATAAAGGAAGAAAGAAACTCACTTAAATACCAGTTTTGTTCACATTGTTGTTGTATTTTGTAAGTTTTAAGTGTATGATATCTTGAAACAATTTCCAGGATGCAATCCTGTTTTTCTTTCGCACATTAACCCTTTGCACTCGAAAGTTTATTTCAATTGCGTTAGCAGCAGCTCCCAACGCTTCTAAGTGTTTCATTTGAAATTTACTTTAACTAGAAAATAAGACAATTTAAATAAATAAAGGAAGAAACAAATTCACTTAAATATCAGTTTTGTTCACATTGTTGTATTTTGTAATTTTTAAGCGTATGAAGTAGCTTAAAACAATTTCCAGGATGCAATCCTGCTTTTACAAAACAATGGACCTGAAAGAATGTCGAGTGGGTCAAAGGAGCTCCTGAGGTAAAAACTGACGTCGAGTCACACTCAGCACACTCACCAAAAATCGTATCTGTACATATTGTTACGTTTTATTTAGTTGCCGATGAGAAGGTAGAGTTAACTGACGTTTAATGCAACTGGCAATTAGCCTCACTTTCGGCTGACCTGCTATGTGCGGGAATACTGGCACGGGAGAGGATTAAAGTTTTTCGAAAATAAATTAAAAATATGCAATGATTTATTCAAATCTTACTCGATTTCGATATTGACAATTGACCGACAAACTGACGGATATAAAATTCTTCTATCGACACAGTGATGATTCTTCGATAGACAAAATGATAACTAACTCTTCGATAGACAAGATGATAACTGACTCTTCGATAGACAAAATGTTAACTATTCGGTTGTGCAAAGGGTTAACGTTGATAAAGCATCCAATGCTTCATGGAAAAAGGGAAATGAAAAATTCAAAGTGACCATGTCCCATTCCATTGGTCGAAGATTAAACAGTTAAAGTTCTTCGACCGGTTCAAAAAATCTTCGATCAAGTGTACCCAAATTCGTTAGCAACGATTCCCTCCATAAATTTTGTTAACACGTGTTACTTCACATTTTCGTGTGTTAACGAGCGTCCACGTAATTTGTTAGTATTCCCAAAGAATCTACTTATCATTAGGCGCAGCAGATGAGATGATTCGAAGACGAATTCCGATTCGTAGGCAGCTTCTCTCATTTACAGAGTCGACGCAGTTGGCCAGGCAGCTGACCCGTAGATTTTAATTGTACGCCGCATCCGGATGAATGCCAGACAACTAGACGGGAGGGAGTGTGGGTATTTGTTCGTTTAGAGGATTAAATGTTTGTTTTCCCGGCTAATTTGCGGTAATGGTATTTGAAGGCAACGAGTGGATTAGTTCGTGATGTAATGAGAGGCTGCATTCGATACGCATTATACGTTATTATCGACGATAAATAATTTGGATTGGAAAATTGATTTTGTAAGGATCGATTGTAAATGCGATAGTTAATAAAATAAATCAAGATACTTAAGGTTAGTTTTGATAGGTTTGAAAAATTGTAGGAGAATTACTTCATATGTATATTGAAATAGTATATTTCATATATTCTGCTATATGTTCCCAATTCATTCAGTTCGTAGCTAGGATTATTTATGGGAGTGTTCTAAAACAGCGTCTTTTTGTGATTTTTTTCGAAGGGAAAGAAAGAAATGAAGTTATTGAATTTTGAGGTTTGGTTTTATATATATTTAAAGAATACAAAAAGATTTTTTTTAAAGTAAAAAAAAATTATGACAGATTTCTAAGCAGATTTCTATTTCATGGGCATCTTGTCTCTACAGTTCTCAAACGGCGGGAAAAATCCACCTCGTAATTCTTGACAGAAAAACGTTTATGTAAATAATTGTTATTTAAATACCTTAAAGTTTATTTTTTTTTAAACCCGCCAAAATTTTTAATTTCACATTTTTTTCTGCCGTTGTTTAGTTCACCTAGAAGAAAAATATATAATAATTTAATCCTTTTTTAGTTTTTTGTTTCAGTCAAGAATTACGGGATGGATTTTTCACGCTGTTTGAAAGCTGCAGCCCATGAAGTTTCT
This sequence comes from Bombus hortorum, assembly GCA_905332935.1. Classification (NCBI taxonomy): domain Eukaryota; kingdom Metazoa; phylum Arthropoda; class Insecta; order Hymenoptera; family Apidae; genus Bombus; species Bombus hortorum. The sequence continues at coordinate 15,611,440 of HG995193.1, forward strand.
TTTTCACTTAAAAAAAATTTTTTTGTATACGTTAATTATATATAAAATATATACCTCAAAATTCAATAACTTCATTTCTTTTTTCTCTTCTAAAAAAAATCATAAAAAGACGCTGTTTTAGAACATTCTAATTCAGGACACCCCCATAAATAATTCAAGCTACGAACTGAATGAATGGGGAACGTATAGCAAAATATATGAAACATACTACTGCAATATGCATACGAAGTAATTCTCCTACAATTTTTCAAACCTATCAAAACTAATCTTACGTATCTTGATTTATTTTATTAACTATCGTATTTACAATCGATCCTTACAAAATCAATTTTCCAATCCATTAGCTTCTAAAAAAATCACAAGAAGACCGCTGTTTTAGAACATTCTAATTCAAGACACTCCCTTAATATTAGATACTTTCTTTTCTTTATATTTGACTATTCAACTATATTCTTTCGTTAGATTCGTTTATTTATATTCAAGATTTTTATTTATATTCTTTCTTGACATTTCCAGTTTATTTAATTCAGAATCCCTAATTGCTTAGTTTGCATTCTAAATTCACTTACCTACATTCTAACCATCCATTTACATATTCTATTCCTTTAATTACATTTTATTTGAAATCTTAATTCGAGCAGGACACCCCCATAAATAATCCAAGCTACGAACTGAATGAATTGGGAACGTATAGAAAAATATATGAAACACACTATTGCAATACACATACGAAGTAATTCTCCTACAATTTTTCAAACCTATCAAAACTAATCTTACGTATCTTGATTTATTTTATTAACTATCGTATTTACAATCGATCCTTATAAAATCAATTTTCCAATCCATTAGCTTCTAAAAAAATCACAAGAAGACGCTGTTTTAGAACATTCTAATTCAGGACACCCCCTTAAAAATTAAGTAAAATAAATTATTCTAGTTGCTGTTCAATTATTTATAAAATACATCGAATACCTACTATTTAAAAAACTGTCGTTATCCATTTCATGATTCTTTATTTTCTAACACATTTACGAGAGACTTTACGTACATTTCGCATAATTATTCATCACGTTCTACCTTCCTATTCCTGAACGAGGGAACCGAGGATAACAAGTGGCGACGAAGATCGGGACAAAAAGAAAAACGGGAACAAAAGACAAAAGAAACTTCAGGCTCTTCTAGAAAAATGGAGAAGAACCAATAGAGCGGCGTTTCTTGTCGTTAAATCGACGAGAGGCCGCTTATCAGACGCAAATTGCCACCTTCTTTTCCATGCTAATGCCGCATGGGTTGCTCGATATACTCAAGGAATCGATACTCGAGTGAACGAGAAACGGAGGGCCGGTCTCACCGCTATCGCCTTGGCCAATTATTCTTAAAAACGATAGCATCTTAATGAGGAAAAAATCAACCGCGTAATCGCGAAAATGATAGCGTCGTGTGGACGTTGAAGGCGCAACATGTGTCTGTAATGTCTAGTTTCGTGGAAAGTTGTGGTTACGACGCGTCTATTGGAAATGTTAATTCCGTCAAAGACAGAAGGGACGTTTTCTTCGTTGCCGAAATTGGCCACTCGTGTCGACGACTGAAACGGGAGTGGTCGTTGTACGAAAATTGCAACTTATAACAAATTCGCGGCCAACTGATTTCTCGGTGTAATTACGTGTCAACTGGTTGATATTGCACTTTGATAAGGATTTAGATGAGAATAAGTTGCTATAGGAACGTCCACGGTGAAAAATGTGTCCTGATGGATTAGGTATCTGCGCGAACGCGCTCATGTTCCGCCCGTTTGTTTCAACGATATCAGTATTCACTGTTTCGTGGTTTGATTTGCAATTTGTCGACAGGTTTTATTAATCGATGATCGGTGATTGATATCGGTGGACTTTTGAATTACGGCGAAATATTGGTACGTGACATGGTGGTCGTTAAAAGTATATGTTTCTGCTAGAAGAACATTAAGATTTCAAATAAAATGTAATTAAAGGAATAGAATATGTAAATGGATGGTTATAATGTAGGTAAGTGAATTTAGAATGCAAATCAAGCAATTAGGGATTTTAATTAAATAAACTGGAAATGTCAAGAAAGAATATAAATAAACGAATCTAATGAAAGAATATATATGAATAGACGAATATAAAGAAAAGAGACGTGAAAATATCTAATATTAAGGGAGTGTCCTGAATTAGAATGTTTTAAAACAGCGTCTTCTTGTGATTTTTTTAGAAGCTAATGGATTGGAAAATTGATTTTGTAAGGATCGATTGTAAATACGATAGTTAATAAAATAAATCATGATACGTAAGATTAGTTTTGATAGGTTTGAAAAATTGTAGGAGAATTACTTCCTATGTATATTGCAGTAGTATATTTCATATATTTTGCTATACGTTCCCAATTCATTCAGTTCGTAGCTTGGATTATTTATGGGGGTGTCCTGCTCGAATTAAGATTTCAAATAAAATGTAATTAAAGGAATAGAATATGTAAATAGATGGTTAGAATGTAGGTAAGTGAATTTAGAATGCAAACTAAGCAATTAGGGATTTGTCAAGAAAGAATATAAATAAAAATCTCGAATATAAATAAACGAATCTGACGAAAGAATATAGTTGAATAGTCAAATATAAAGAAAAGAAACGTGAAAGCATCTAATATTAAGGGAGTGTCCTGAATTAGAATGTTTTAAAACAGCGTCTTCTTGTGATTTTTTTAGAAGCTAATGGATTAGAAAATTGATTTTGTAAGGATCGATTGTAAATACGATAGTTAATAAAATAAATCAAGATACGTAAGATTAGTTTTGATAGGTTTGAAAAATTGTAGGAGAATTACTTCGTATGTATATTGCAGTAGTGTGTTTCATATATTTTGCTATACGTTCCCAATTCATTCAGTTCGTAGCTTGGATTATTTATGGGGGTGTCCTGCTCGAATTAAGATTTCAAATAAAATGTAATTAAAGGAATAGAATATGTAAATAGTTGGTTAGAATGTAGGTAAGTGAATTTAGAATGCAAACTAAGCAATTAGGGATTTGTCAAGAAAGAATATAAATAAAAATCTCGAATATAAATAAACGAATCTGACGAAAGAATATAGTTGAATAGTCAAATATAAAGAAAAGAAACGTGAAAGTATCTAATATTAAGGGAGTGTCCTGAATTAGAATGTTTTAAAACAGCGTCTTCTTGTGATTTTTTTAGAAGCTAATGGATTAGAAAATTGACTTTGTAAGGATCGATTGTAAATACGATAGTTAATAAAATAAATCAAGATACGTAAGATTAGTTTTGATAGGTTTGAAAAATTGTAGGAGAATTACTTCGTATGTATATTGCAGTAGTGTGTTTCATATATTTTGCTATACGTTCCCAATTCATTCAGTTCATAGCTTGGATTATTTATGGGGGTGTTCTAAAACAGCGTCTTTTTGTGATTTTTTTCAGAAGGGAAAGAAAGAATCGAAGTTATTGAATTTTGAGGTATGGTTTTATATATATTTAAGGAATACAAAAAGATTTTTTTTAAAGTAAAACAAAAGTTATAACAGATTTTTAAGCCTGTTTCATGGGCTGCAGTTTTCAATCGGCGTAAAAGATCCACCTCGTAATTTTTGATTGAAACAAAAAACCAAAAAAGGTTTAAATTATTATATATTTTTCTTTCCGATGAACTAAAAAAGTTCGTCAAAAAGTTTATTTAAATAATTGTTATAGCTCCTTGAAGTTTATTTTTTCTTTTTAAAAAACACATTTTTTTTTAACTCGCCAAATTTTTAATTTCACACTATTTTCTGCCTTTTTGTTAGTTCATCGAGAAGAAAAATATATAATAATTTAATCCTTTTTTGGTTTTTTGTTTCAGTCAAGAATTACGAGGTGGACCTTTCCCGCCAAATAGACTTAGAAATCTGTTATAATTTTCTTTTTTACATTAAAAAAAAATTTGTTGTACTCCTTAAACATATATAAACCCATACCTCAAAGTTCAATAACTTCGTTCCTTTCTTTCCCTTCTAAAAAATATCACAAAAAGACGCTGTTTTGGAACATTCCAATTCACGACACCTCCTTAAAACGGTTACAGATTATAGACTTCTTCTTTTATAATTTTACAATTCTACATCAGACAAGGTAATCGAATAATTTTTCCATTTGTTCCATTGGAACAGCGTTCCAATTTTCTAACACAATCTCCTAGCATCTACTAATATATAGTATATAATACCAAGTGTAATTTACGACAAGTCAAATGTTATCAATAAAGTTAATTCAATTGAGTGAAGGAGAGGTGCCAAGTTTCTATATCATTTACCATTTTACCATTTCTCAATCGAAACGTTTTTACTCGATCACCAATGCCTCGATCGTATTTTTCTCGCAGGACTTTTTCATTATCCTGCTCCTGGTAATCATGCGAAATCACGCGAGGGTCCTTGAGTTATATCCGCAGATACGTCACGGAGAGAATCGGCGAGGAGCATCCATCAGATTTTATCTGCCGACCAGCCTTGAATACTCTCTTTCTCTCTCTCTCTTTCTCTCCTGAACCGGTAATCTCGCTTATACATAGATCATAGCGGGAACCAGTCGAACATGTTTGATGAAATGATTTAATCAAAGGTAAACGCGAGCACGGAAAAATTCCGTTCACGAGGATTGACGAAAATCGGCGATGCCATATTTCGCTCGTTATCTACGGTTGCCGAGTATTTGCACAGGTAAATGTATATTACACTCGCACGAGGCGAGTTTTATCGATTGAATATCGGGTAAAATAACGTATAAATGTGCTGTTTAGCAAACACAATCGTTTTTGAACGATGTTTCGGCGTTTTGGAGCGGAAGAAACTTTGGCTCTTTGGAAAGCTTTCGAGTTGAATTTATTTGGATGCAGCGGTACATGTTTTAAGAGCCGATAATTGTTTTTAGATTGCAAATGTTTATGAAAATTCATACTTTTATAAATATGATTAAAAAATTTAAACTGAAATTAATTGATTAATTAATTTTAACGGAATATTTATTTAATAATATTATAGAAAATGAGTATTTTACTTTGAATATTTTATACAATTATTTATGAATATGGTTAAAGAATTTAAACGGAGATAATATTATAGCAAGTAAGTATTTTACTTTGAATGTTTTATACAATTTCCCATGCTATATGCATTCTGCACATTTTTGCATAATTAGAAATGTAATTATTATATCCAAGCGCTTGTTAGATATTGTTACCTGGTAATAAACAATTCCGTTTTACAACAGTAAACGCAAATAGAGACAAAAGTACGTAATACTCAACGCTAAAACTGAAACGCAGATGATAAGATAGCTGAAATTAAAGTAACTGTATTAATAGAAAATAAAGACGATATAAAGTAGTTAAGTAAAAAGTTTCAAATAAATCTCAGAAGAATGATAATAGATAGTAGTTTTGTCCAAGTTATCTTACAATGTATCGTCGCATAAATCTCGAAAGTGTTCAATAATTTCGTAATTATCCAGAGAAGTAATCGAGCTTCTACAATTACTCGTTCTTTCGTGGCGATTTGCTCTTGAACTTGTTCCAAAGCGAGTCGATGGATTGCGTTGCATTATTTTACGAACGTCTCTTTACCTACTCGGCACTCGGTATCATTGCGTATCGAGTATCTCTTGGGCCGGTGAACCACGTTGTGTGTGTACACTTAATAAAGTAGAGGTGTGGAGTTCCGCGATAGCGGCTCGCGGAAGTTATGTCCGACCGGAATCGCTGTTAGGTCTGTGCGAGGCAACGTTTGCTGAATTATCGTCGACCGAAGGCTGCATATAATACCACAACGCACTCAGTTTCCCGATTCCCCGACTACCTGCGATTGCCACCGCGATTATTTTCCATTCCGACCGAATTGAACAAGTTTTAAGCTTTGAAATATATTTGAACTATAATTATGGACCATTGAATCGAGTAAAGTTTAGATATAGTTATTTAGCTCGCTTAGATTCACTCTGCATTGTGTCGAATTTGGATATATTGTTGATGTACTACTTCATTTGTAGTATTAATTATAATAAAAAGTATTTAAACATGAATCAAATATATTGAAAAATCTGTCTGTCTCAGGTATGATCTTTTTTATTTTCAAAATTGCTAAAGTGATATCAAATGAGGATATGTGATACTTGAATAATTGCAGAGATTAATAGAATTAGGGAAACGTATAACAACATAACTATAATGTAGTATTGTGGACAGATTGCCTAAGAAATATCAGCTGAATTACAATAGTTATTTAGCTCGCTTAGATTCACTACTTCATTTATAGTATTAATTTTGATACAATGTATTTAAGCACGAATCAAATATATTGGAAAATCTGTCTGTCTCAAGTATGATCTTTTTTATTTTCAAAATTGCTAAAGTGATATCAAATGAGGATATGTGATACTTGAATAATTGCAGAGATTAATAGAATTAGGGAAACGTATAACAACATAACTATAATGTAGTATCGTGGACAGATTGCCTAAGAAATATCAGCTGAATTACAATAGTTATTTAGCTCGCTTAGATTCACTACTTCATTTATAGTATTAATTATAATAAAAAGTATTTAAACATGAATCAAATATATTGGAAAATCTGTCTGTCTCAGATATGACTTTTTTTATTTTCAAAATTGCTAAAGTGATATCAAATGAGGATATGTGATACTTGAATGGTTGGAGAGATTAATAGAATTAGGTAAACGTATAACAACATAGCTACAATGTAGTATCGTGGACAGATTGCCTAAGAAATATCAGCTGGATTACAATAGTTATTTAGCTCGCTTAGATTCACTACTTCATTTGTATTAATTTTAATACAATGTATTTAAACACGAATCAAATATATTGAAAAATCTGTCGGTCTCAGGTATGATGTTTTTTATTTTCAAAATTGCTAAAGTGATATCAAATGAGGATATGTGATACTTGAATAGTTGGAGAGATTAATAGAATTAGGTAAACGTATAACAACATAGCTATAATGTAGTATCGTGGACAGATTGCCTAAGAAATATCAGCTGAATTACAATAGTTAGCTCGCTTAGATTCACTACTTCATTTGTATTAATTTTAATACAATGTATTTAAACACGAATCAAATATATTAAAAAATCTGTCGGTCTCAGGTATGATCTTTTTTATTTTCAAAATTGCTAAAGTGATATCAAATGAGGATATGTGATACTTGAATAGTTGGAGAGATTAATAGAATTAGGGAAACGTATAACAACATAGCTACAATGTAGTATCGTGGACAGATTGCCTAAGAAATATCAGCTGAATAGTTAGCTCGCTTAGATTCACTATGCATTGTATCGAATTTGGATGTATTGTTAATGTACTACTTCATTTGTAGAATTGAACAAGTTTTAAGCTTTGAAATATATTTGAACTATAATTATAGACGATTGAATCGAGTAAAGTTTAGATATAGTTATTTAGCTCGCTTAGATTCACTCTGCATTGTATCGAATTTGGATGTATTGTTAATGTACTACTTCATTTGTAGAATTGAACAAGTTTTGAGCTTTGAAATATATTTGAACTATAATTATGGACGATTGAATCGAGTAAAGTTTAGATATAGTTATTTAGCTCGCTTAGATTCACTCTGCATTGTGTCGAATTTGGATGTATTGTTAATGTACTATTTCATTTGTAGAATTGAACAAGTTTTAAGCTTTGAAATATATTTGAACTATAATTATAGACGATTGAATCGAGTAAAGTTTAGATATAGTTATTTAGCTCGCTTAGATTCACTACTTCATTTGTATTAATTTTAATACAATGTATTTAAACACGAATCAAATATATTGGAAAATCTGTCGGTCTCAAGTATGACTTTTTTTATTTTCAAAATTGCTAAAGTGATATCAAATGAGGATATGTGATACTTGAACAGTTGGAGAGATTAATAGAATTAGGGAAACGTATAACAACATAGCTACAATGTAGTATCGTGAACAGATTGCCTAAGAAATATCGACTGAATTACGAACAATGTTGCAAGAAAGGCTAAGTGCCGACAGGTGGAAAAAGAAAAGGGAAACTTGAATGGGCCAAGCGGTACATCAATGTGTCGTTGGTCCTTCAGTCGAATAGTTACACGCAAAAAGACATAACTAATTATTATAGAAGAAGAATAAATAACTCAATAGTTACAATTAGTACATGATCATAATCTCGGAAAATTACTAAATACGTACGTGGTGAGGGTATGAGAAAAGACAAAGGGATGCTTAAGGGAGAAAGACGAATTAAAGTCGAGTTGTGAGGAATTGCGAGTTGAGAGTCCAGTTGTAAAGAGTTGCGAGTCGAGTCGAGAAAGAGTTGTCGAGTTGTTATCAGTTGTAAACTAATAGTTGTGAGTTGTGAATATAGTTGTCTTAGTTATAGCACGTTACTGTATTTGGTTCACGTTAAATAACCATCGTTTCCTGTTTAAGGCTTAACGTGTATCTCAAGCTTAAGATATGCGACGCTCTACTCCAAATGTATTTTAGGGTCGTTATCGATAATTGTTTACAAATAAAAAATAATACTCATCAGTGAGTACTGTGAGACCTATGAACGCAAACTTAGTTTGCATCCAAATGAATGTTTTAAAAAATTCCACACATTACTCAATTATAATTAATATAAATATTGTAATCAAAATTATATTACTTCTGAGATGAATAAAGATTGCTTTGAATGACTTTAATATTATTATTTACACGTCATTGTAGCATTTAAAATCTAACACTTAAAAACTTGCAAGTCGAAGTACGATGAGAATAAGTTGCACAATTAAAAGTCGCAGTCTTAAGAGTTAATCCATTGTAAATAGATCCATCTATCAATAAACTTATTGGGATAGAAATCATTGGAAACCCTAATTTCTAATATTTCTGAATAAATAAATCCTATAATAACATTAGTACAAATACTTTATATTTGAATTGCGGTTTCCAAATTTTTGCAGCTTCTTCTTTTTAAAGAATAAAGTATATATTATAAACAAGTATGTAGATTTTCAATTCTAGAAATTATTTCTAGAACAATGTTCAGCCTGTGAATATATTAGTATATGTACTATAGTAGTATTAGTATATGAACATATGTACTATAGTATAGTAGAATATATTAGTATATAAATTGTTGGAAAAATTAAGAATAGTTTAGATTATTTTGAAATCTTTCAATCAAAGACTGAACATTAATACAAGAATCAAATTCAAATTAACTTTGCAGCCAAATCTTTTCTGAATGTTATAAGTATAATTTGATACAGAAACTATAGATATTCTTCCGGTTTTATCAAAGACACCCTATTTTCATGGATCCTAGCCAACGAAGCTACCTCGTCGTTTCCACATCGCATGATAACTCGATTAAACCCGATAACCGAGTATTTATTATCCTCGGAGATTTCATTTTGATAAAATCCTCTGGCACCCTCTTTCGCCGCTGCTGCGCCCTCGTGCAACGATGCGTTTCTCCGACCGGAAGTTGCACGTCCAGAAGTACACGCTTGAATTCGCAGAGAGATACCGCATTAGATTGAAATATTGAACCATTCCTAGGAATGCATTTTCATGATATTCCTCACTCTCATCCCTGTAGCTCGTAAAAAAAAATTTCTAACGTAACTTTGAAATTTATAATGTCCGCGTTGTTGATAAAAATTTTCTCGGCTACGTTTCACTCCATAACCTCGCAAGCTTGTTAATGCTGAAAATATTTTAAAACTTTCATTATATGTATCTATATATCTGTGTAATAAATAAAATTAGTTTTCTAACCATTTGAGACTAGTAGACTCTCAGCATCTGTAAATGCGAAGATGAAAGATATTATTATCAAAATCATAAGAGACATATTATGTAAGTATCGTGCCACATTTGTATACACATACCTTTTTAATATTCTTGTGCGAATTAAGAGTTATATTTTTTGAATTTGTGGCAAAAATTGTATAATTTCTTTTAATTCTTATGTTACGTCCTCCAAATCGACAAATGTGTAAAAAAGAAAATTATTTTTTATATTCCACAGAGTAAACTTCCATTTTGTTTTTCTAGAAAACCAGTTCCACTTTGCATTTCATGTCATATGTTTTTTAATGCTACGCGAATCGCATCAAACAAAAATTCTTCCGGCATCGCAATCTTCGTGCAAGGAAACTTCATTTCGTAACGAAGCACCATAGTCCATAAAACGAATCACATTTGGAATTGCTTTTGAATAACGTCTTCCACCATCTTATACACGAGCCCTTTGACTTAATCGGTGCTCCACTTAATAAACGACATTTGCGTCGGTAGGATGATAAAACAGCGCGCGAAACGGTGGCTGGCGATGCGATATTTCGCGTTGCGATCTTTCTTCCAGATGCATTAATCTACTGCAACATCGAAATGGTTTCGCCAACGATTTATTTATCACGGACACCCTTTTATTGAAATTAAAAGCGATTTAAAAGAGAAGAGTAGCGATAGCTAGGGATCGATCGAGATATACGTACGTATCGAATTACCAGCGGATTATCGTCGTGCAGAGGGATCAACGCGTTGCCGTGGCGCACGATAATTATTTCTGCGTTAGCCATAATTATTGCCGGGGTGGTAATTAATTCCTGCCTGAGCGGCAATTAATTTATTGCGGCTTGATTAATTGCCGCATGCTCGCCGCCGAGAGACAGTTCGTTACTGCGTTGCTGGATCGCCCTTTTGGCTCCGCTGCGAAATCGACCGCCACTACGACCCTTTCCTAAGAAAAATTCCTGGATTTGTCTCCGATTTTCGATCACAGAATCGAAATGAAGTTAACGTTTCAAGTAAAAAGTTAAATATTCCTGGAACTCTGAATTATACTAGTTATCTAAAATTATTGGGTTGGCAACTAAGTGATTCTAGATTTTGTCAATAGGTGGTCTTTGCACATTCTTTTGTTTTGACAACGTATTCAAAGCACCTAACCTATATTGTTTTCTTGCTGTTTGGAGTTCCGTCTTTAATTTAGTGAAAAAATTGTATCGATTAGTTATTTAGTTTCGTTTTTATCTCAATTTAAAAGTGGAAGACGCGCATTTCAGATATATTTTATTGCATTATTTCCGAAAAGGCAAGAACGCATTGCAAGCACACAAGAAGTTACGTGCCGTATATGGGAATGAAGCCTTGAAAGAAAGGCGGTGTCAAAATTGGTTTGCCAAATTTCGTTCTGGTGATTTTTCACTGAAAAGTGCTCAACGATCTGGCCATCCAGTTGAAGTTGATGAGACCCATATCGAGGCCATTATCGATTCAGATCGTCATAGCACAACGCGTGAGATTACAGAGAAGCTCAATGTATCGCATACGTGCATTGAAAAAAAATTAAAACAGCTTGGCTATGTCAAGAAACTCGATTTATGGCTCCCTCATTAACTTAAGGAAATTCATTTGACGCAACGCATTAGCATCTGCGATTCGCTTCTGAAACGCAACGAAATTGATCCATTTTTGAAACGACTGATTACTGGCGATCAAAAGTGAATAGTTTACAACAATGTTAATGGGAAAAGATCGTGGGTGATGCAAGATGAACCAGCCCAGACGACACCAAAAGCTGAGATTCACCAAAAAAAGATTATGCCGTCAGTTTGATGAGATTATAAAGGAATTCTGTACTTTGAATTTTTACCAAAAAACCAAACGATTAATTCAAACGTGTACGTTCAACAACTCGCCAAACTGAACGATGCAGTTGAAGAAAAACGGCCAGAATTGGCAAATCGTAAGGTTGTTTGTTTTCCAGCATGATAATGCAAAGCCCCACGCATCTTTGGTCATTCGCCAAAAATTATTGGAACTTAGGTTGGAATGTGTTGTCACATCCGCCATATAACCCTGACCTTGCGCCTTCAGATTATCATTTATTTCGTTCCATGCAGAACTCCTTAAATGGTACAATTTTTAATGACGCTGATGATGTAAAATCACATTTAATTCAGTTTTCTGCTGGTAAAAATCAGAAGTTTTATGAACATGGAATTATGACACTGCCTGAAAGGTGGCAAAAGTTCATCGACAAAACGGATAGTACCTAATTGAATAAAATTATATTTTTAAGCAAAAATTGTGAATATTCCTTCTTATTTAAAATACCCAATCACATAATTGCTAACCTAATATTAACGAAAATTTTGGTTGTTGCAAATGTCTTCACAATTTGATCAGAAATTTAAAGCTAAAAGTTTAATATTCCAGAAAGTTTGGAATGTTCAATGTTGTTCCAAAATTGAACTAAAATTCTTCACAGTAATCGATGTTTCCTTAATTTTCAATTATCAATGTAAGAATTCTCAATTTCACTGTTGACGAAACATCGGAATATGTTTTCTAACATGACATGATGTACATTTGGAATGTCCAATATATTTACATTTTCTTCGTTCGATATTATATTTCTTTGCTTCGTATCTTTCAGTTTCATAATATTTATGCGTACATATCTCGTATATGCGAAGATATGTTTTCCTATGAACTAAAACAGACCACATAGGATAATCATAAAAATCCTCTACAGAGAAAGGATCTTATTAATTGCCTGGGTCCCAGAGCTATTCGAAAGGTTTCCCTCTGTCGAGCAAAAGTGCAGTCATCGATAATGCGCTAACCTGAACGAGACCAACGAACTATCGTATATTTCTTGCGTTATCGAAGGAGGATCAAGCGACAAATGGCGGTGCCAGTCCATTCTGCTGGTGAGATATTGCGTAGATTTTCACTTTTCACCATGAACCGGCCATTTGCGGCGATCTTTGAGTATGCTCGAAGAAACGAAAGCACCGGGTGCATCTCGATGAAGGATATGCTGTTTGGAAAATACGATTCGTTCCGTGCTGTGACCATTGTAATCCTGGGACACGTCGAATTTTTCAAAATCGACCAGGTAGAAGTCCTCTTTTCGTCACGCTGGTTTTTCGCTCCATCGGTACTGGACTAGTTCCTGGAAACGCGGCATTTGTATAAAATCGTCCAGATTCATTCTCTTTAGCCGATCCTTTGCGATACGTGAGTCGTTTGATTTACCGTTGACAGAAATTATTTTCGATTCTTTCGTTTCCAAAATTTCACACATTTCATTGGTAATACCAACGTAAGAGGAAAATTTTGTGAAGGGGGTGTCCTGAATTAGAATGTTCCAAAACAGCGTTCTTTGTGATTTTTCTTAAAAGGGAAAAAAAAGAAATGAGGTTATTGAATTTTGAGGTATGGTTTTATATATATTTAACGTATACAAAAAAATTTTTTTAAAGTAAAAAAGAAATTTCATGGGCTGCAGTTTTCAATCGGCGTGAAAGATCTACCTCGTAATTTTTAAACAAAAAACCAAAAAAGGAATAAATTATTATATATTTTTCTTTTGGGTGAACTAAATAACGGGTGAAATTAAAAATTTTGACAGATTAATAAAAATGTGTAAAAAAAAAATAAACTTTAAGGTGCTATAACAATTATTTAAATAAACTTTTTTCTGCCTTTGTTTAGTTCACTCAGAAGAAAGGTATATATTTAATCCTTTTTTGGTTTTTCGTTTCAGTCAAGAATTACGAGGTGGACCTTTCCCGCCAAATGGACTTAGAAATCTGTTATAATTTTTTTTTTTTTACTTTAAAAAAAAATTTTTTTTGTATTCGTTATATATATATAAAACCATACCTCAAAATTCAATAACCTCATTTCTTTCTTTCCCTTTTAAAAAAAATTAGAAAGAACGCTGTTTTGGAACATTGTAATTCAGGACACCCCCTAAATGGAGAAGCTCACAATTACAAACAGGCATACTTGTAATAATATCTGCCTAATATTTTCATAATAATATCACTCGTAATATAATACTATCACAGTAATAATATAAATAGAAAATTTCATAATAGGGCTCATAATACAATAATATTTTCATAATAATATTATTCGTGAATAAAAAATTGTACGAGTCGATGAAGTTTATTTAAAAAGACAATAAATACTCCTGCTACAGTTTATTGGAAACCTTGATACACTCGAGCTTAATTATAAATATTATGGATCATACACTGCTATATTTACAAGTAATTCGATCGAGAAGGTGGATTCTGTTTGCTGTCGATTGTAAATGGGAGGGGGGCAGTATATCTGAAGAACGTATAGAAAAAAATATTTCCGGAACGACCAGGAGGGGAAATTAATATTTCACAGATTGACGAATTCAGGATGCTTCCGCGAAGTTTCGCAATAAATTATCAAGACGAGAGCTGAGCTACATTTCTTTGGCTCACCCGATATACGCGCGGGGACATCTCGTATGATGCAAAATATTATTTAATCCTCGCTGGCTGTTCTCTGGCTTCTGGCAATTCTTTAATGCTCCTGCCTCTCGAGAATTGAAGAAATTAAAAGGAAAATACAAAACAAGAAAATACGAAGAATAGCATGAAAAAAAAAAAAAAACATAAGAAAGTCCAGACACACTTGGACACTGCGTATATATCATTATGCATATAAAGTATAAACCTAAATATTGTAACTGTTTATTGCATAGCGATGTTTATATCATACGAAAATGCATCGTTCGCAAACATTCAGAAACTTCGACTATAAAACGTGTTATTATATCTCTGAGATACAGCTAGGTTTGAAATATGATAGATATAGTAGTGTTCGCATAAATTTCGATACATTGGACGTCTCGTTGTATTCTCTAATAAAAAATTCTCACAAAGGAGATAATAACCTTAACCCTGCTGCGATTTTCGAACTTTTATATCACAATCTTTTTCTCGCTTCAGCAAACAAATTTTTAAGAAGATGTTCAATAAGGAATTGTGTCTAACATTAAAGTCTTTTCAGTATTTTGTTTAATCTTATTGTAGTACAATTAGATGAGAAATAATCGAAAGGATGTAGCAGGGTTAATCCAAAAACACTTACACACACGCTTGAAAAAGAAGGACATCTAACGAGAACCAGCGAAAAAGACATAATATTTATGGTTTACCCTTGTTATCTATTCACTGTCTTTGTCAATGGTAAGATGGTGGCTTGACCGCTTGAACATAAGCGAAACAAATCTTCCAATAATCTAAAATATAAGAGAACACTACTATAATGTTATCTATGAAAGGATGATTTGAAATTGTAAAAAAGATCGTTGTTCTAAATTTTTGTATAAGTTACGGCAACATGCATATAGAGTATGATCAGTTATTTGTTCAGCTGTAGCTCGAGACCTCGATGATTTTTATGTTCCTGAATATGGCGAGTAATGCTATTAGGCATACTTAAAGTACTGAATCTCATTAAACGGTATTAAACGACTGTATATCTAGTCATTCGTTTTGATCTCGTGTAGTAACGTTCGCGCGGCTGAGAAAGATTGTAATTAAATATTTTTCTCAATCGCGCGTTCGATACGGAGAACGTGGCAAAATCCTCGACTTCTAAATTCGCCTTTGATCGTTGTTATCTACGGACGGCAACTCACTTGTACGCAAAATAAACGAAGAAATTACAATTGAGAAAAGATAAAAGAAACAGCGTTTAGGTAAAAAGGAAGCGCGAGTTCAGTCGTTCACGATCTACCGGACTACGTTTCCCTTGTTATCGACGGTTAATTAGCTATTAAACAAACAAAAAAGAAATAGAAATCTACGCCTAATCGTATTTATCACAATATACGTTCTTTGACTTTTCTAATTTCATTTTCTAGCTATTCGTCTAGCTATTCATTTTCAATCTCACGCTTTACCGAAATGTACAATTTTTTTAGCTGCATTTGTATTGCTTGTATCTCACAATTTATATTCTCGACCGTCGATTGAAAATACCTTTTTTTATCGATCGAGCCTGTGTTTAACTTTATTATCGATCGCGTCGCTTCTTACAAACGCGATCATCGTCCTCGCCTTATTACCGACAGAGAATGTTTAGCCGGTAATTCTCTCGATACGCTTGTACCGATGGAGTTGCCACGAAGAAGAAGGAAAAGAGAAGAAATTCGCTTGTGCATCCAAAGAGGCCGCGCTTAGTTGATCCTACCCTTGTGGGTCATGTAACTTATGCTATCGGATAGAAGTTTTTCCCTAGCTTGTCTTCGAATTCTCGAACACATTGCTAATATCGTCCCTGCCATTAGACAAAGGAAGCCACAACCGATTCCTATGATCGTACTAAGAACAGTTGATCTAAGGCACACTCTGTCGTTCGCGGATTCACTAGGTCCTGCAAAAAAAGAAGAAAAACACCAATAATCAATATATATAAACGAATAAAAATGTTAATAATCATAATGATAGAAGTTCTGTATAAACGATGACTCGGATAACAGATTAAATATTATAAGGTCGAATCATTTACTGAAATTACCACTTCGGAAAGCTGTAGTGGAATTCTGGAAGAATTCCGTATCTGCCTCGCCTTCCTGTAGAACACGCAACGATTGGAACAGATTGACGTTCTCTGACAAACTCGTCGCTGGCGTCGACGGGCCACCAATTTCTGGCAAAGAACGTTTAGCCACATTCTTGGCGTTCCTCCAATGACACGGTTGACTCTGTACAATCGCGAATAATTCATATAACAACAGGCATATAAATTCACATCAAGACTTTTAACAAAACGATCTATTGTATGACAATTGGCTAAGAAATTATTTTCATTCGTTTCCTACATACTGGACATCTTCCGTGACACATTCTGACGTCGCACTCGATGTATAGAGCAGGTGAGCCAGTGAACCTGAACGTCTTCATGTAAGCGAAAACTTGAGTCTCGAAGAGACCACTCTCTGACCAGGATCCACGAAATCTACTGATCAATTTGTCATCCACTGGGCACCCGTATTGATCAATCAGCTGAATCCTCTTGTTTCCACCGTTGTGGGCGTAACAATCGTTCACGACGATGTCGAAACCATCTGTGAATATAAAAATATTCATTTTACATGTTCATCCTAACATACATTCGAATCTCTTTTATTAAATTTTAGAGTTCGATTTCTGTTTATTAAAATTACATTTTAATTAGGCCGACCAAACACCTGCACGTAGAATCTATTTGAAACCAATACTTGAATGAGAAATTACAAAATTCCTATTGTACACGATCTTTCAAAGTATTAAAGTCAATAAAATAAATATGTCAAAGACAGTGATCTATGGTATCGACCATACCTATACTGTCGATAAAACAGAAAAGACTTTACTGATGAAAATATGTGATATTTAGACTTTCGTTTATCCAGACAAGTTTTTGCTTGTTTTAATAACTATTACATGTTCCTGAAGCTTCATATCAACGTTCTGAACCAATCTAATGAACTTAAATAGCCTGAGTATATCGATTCTACTTAGAATCCTAGTATCTTGGAATATTTAAACCACTTATCGTTGTCAATTATTGATAACTTGGAATCGCGACTCGTTATCGATTTCTCCAACGAGGAAACCCTACTCTAATTTTAGTTTGTCGAAGGGATACCGTGTACATAACAGAGGTCCTGGGTATCCCATTAACCCGTGGAATAACACCAGGCAGATGTTATGTAGCGTTACATGATTAGCACTAGAACTATCATACCAGTCAAATTGACTGGTTTTACAATTTTATTTTAAAATTCCTACTTCATGATGTAATAACTTTTGCAACGATATCTAAAAGAATAATACAATGAATTTTATTTTGTTTTTTATGCACTCAAACTCAAAACAATTTTGTATCAATGCTACTTATACCAATACCAGTCGAAATTCTGATTCTTGTCAAAGTGTGAAATGGTCCTGCAATCTGTTTATCGAACCCCAATTAACCAGTTTCATTTTATACAACTTGCCACACGTTTTTAAAATTTTTACCCCGTATCATTCGATATGATGATATCAGTTATCAGGAAAATTCCGGATAGGTCGCTATATCGCTAGATTGCTAACGCTAGAAATACCACACCATTCAAAATGACTAGTTCTACAATTTTATAAATGTGTCAACCCTCGTTTAGGGATCATGATCCCAGAGGGAGTAATAATACCAAAAATGTACTACATAATATGGAATTCCTTCCATAAGAAAGTAATAAATCAATAAATATAAAAATATTCTATTACGTATTTTTTAAAGACCAGTGATTTTTACTGGTTTTGGTAGAAATAGCTTCGTGTTAACTATCGGTAGTTCTAGTGTTAGACCGTTGGCCGTATGGAATTGATGTGAGAGTAACGTAACGCGAAAATGCGTGGCCGCTATATCGGCGTACCGTATTTGCTGCGCATATAGATAATGAGAGTCAGAGGATCGCCGACACGGACTGGTCCAGCCACTCTAGTTCCAGTGGTCCCGTAACCGTATCTGATTTCCATGTAGCACTCTGGTGGCTGCAGGGTGAACACAACAGGATTCCCCGTCGCAACTCTGAAAGAAGATATCCGCGTTAGAGCCTTCTGCTGGGATCAACTTCCCGTTATCCACCAGTGGGACAACATACAGTACACGTTAAAAAATACATGGTAGTACAGATATATATATATGTATACAATAATTGTGAATTTTTACTGATGTTATGGTTGACTGATTGGCATTGCAAGTTGACAGATATTTAATAAGATGGTCGACATCGAGGAGTTGAAAGGCGACGCTTCTTCCAAACGTTGTAATCGCATAAGCAGTTTGCTTTGAAGAGCTTAATTAAGGATCACTAATTGGTATTAATAATTAAGGTATTTAATAAGACACTTACTCGACGTCGAGGAATGGGAAGGTGACGGTTTTCCAGAAGTCATAACCGTATTCGCAAGTCACTTTGAAGTGTTCGTCGAATTCCTCTTCGATCAGCGGGTTGTACTGCACTGTGACCGTGTTCCACATCAAGTTTTTCTGCAATGGAAAGAAATCGAGCGTTGTAAATCGCTAGGAGAAAATCACAGTGAGTGGGCCATTTAGACGAAATATCGATCATCGATCAGTTGGTTAAAGCGGTTTACAAAGAAATGCAAGCGTAATGCTAGATACTATGTATTAGTGGAGTTAACTGAGTGTGAAGAGCGAAGAAAAATTCTTTGAAGACTCGACATTAAAATAGTACTGACGCTACTGTATTTTTCTAATACAAAATTAAATATAATATGTTGTTGAAATTTTTCACGCAAAACAACTAACAATAGGAAAAGAAGAAATATAGGAAAAAGGATGAAGAATGACAAAGAAAGGAAAGAGGGAAGTTAGGAAAGATATCAAATGGGAATGAAGGAAACAGTGAGAATGAAATGGACAGGCAGAGGAAAGGGAATGAAGACCAGATGGAAAAGGAAGAGGAAAGTAAAAGGGAAATTTCTGATCTGTATTTAATTATTCACTTTATATGTTCATTTTATATCTTTTCAACGATTCTATAAGTCTATTTTGCTAATCTTAAGAGTCAACAGAATATTGTCTTCATTGAAATTCTTTTTCTCCATTTCGTTTGATCTCTTTCTGATGGCAACTCAGTAGGAACAGACACGATTTTAGTGCATCCTGTATAAACCATGTCGAGTTTAATAAATCACAGCATAACGTAACAGAATTATTAGCATCGGCATTTATGATTCGCGTCAGTTAAAGTTCTCTAACGGCACGGATGGTGCGTATATTAATATACATGTCGAGTCTCGTGGGACGTTAAACATTCAGACGACGGTGGATGATCGCGAGATAAAAGATAAAACGGGCCAAGTCGATTCTTTTATTTTTTTTCATCCACGTTAATCATTATTATTCCTTGTCAAAAGGGGCAAGTGGTCACGCTGTGATCGTAACGAACCACACCATCTATCTCTCGCCACACTATTATACAGTACTGTGCAAAAGTCTTAAATCATCTGTGTTGCTCGTTTTACAATGGCAATTAAATACATAGTCCCGATGAAAAGTCTAATAAAACTATAGTATTTGATGTAGGCTACGAATAACAATATTAAGATATTTTATTCATGCCATTGGGTACTTGTGGTTTCTTCTGATTCACAATTTTTTTTTTTTTTTTTTGAGTTATAGTACACAGAGATCTGGTTCAATTCTAATGGAGTGATTAAGATATTTTATTCATGCCATTGGGTACTTGTGATTTCTTCTGATTCACAATTTTTCTTTTTAGTTATAAGTACACAGAGCCCTGGTTCAATTCTAATGGAGTGATTAAGATATTTTATTCATGCCATTGGATACTTGTGGTTTCTTCTGATTCACAATTTTTTTTTTTTTTTTTTTTTTGAGTTATAGTACACAGAGTCCTGGTTCAATTCTAATGGAGCGATTAAGATATTTTATTCATGCCATTGGATACTTGTGGTTTCTTCTGATTCACAATTTTTTTTTTTTTTGAGTTATAGTACACAGAGTCCTGGTTCAATTCTAATGGAGCGATTAAGATATTTTATTCATGCCATTGGATACTTGTGGTTTCTTCTGATTCACAATTTTTTTTTTTTTTGAGTTATAGTACACAGAGTCCTGGTTCAATTCTAATGGAGCGATTAAGATATTTTATTCATGCCATTGGGTACTTGTGGTTTCTTCTGATTCACAATTTTTCTTTTTAGTTATAAGTACACAGAGTCCTGGTTCAATTCTAATGGAGCGATTAAGATATTTTATTCATGCCATTGGATACTTGTGGTTTCTTCTGATTCACAATTTTTTTTTTTTTTTTTTGAGTTATAGTACACAGAGATCTGGTTCAATTCTAATGGAGTGATTAAGATATTTTATTCATGCCATTGGGTACTTGTGATTTCTTCTGATTCACAATTTTTCTTTTTAGTTATAAGTACACAGAGCCCTGGTTCAATTCTAATGGAGTGATTAAGATATTTTATTCATGCCATTGGATACTTGTGGTTTCTTCTGATTCACAATTTTTTTTTTTTTTTTTTTTTTGAGTTATAGTACACAGAGTCCTGGTTCAATTCTAATGGAGCGATTAAGATATTTTATTCATGCCATTGGATACTTGTGGTTTCTTCTGATTCACAATTTTTTTTTTTTTTGAGTTATAGTACACAGAGTCCTGGTTCAATTCTAATGGAGCGATTAAGATATTTTATTCATGCCATTGGGTACTTGTGGTTTCTTCTGATTCACAATTTTTCTTTTTAGTTATAAGTACACAGAGCCCTGGTTCAATTCTAATGGAGTGATTAAGATATTTTATTCATGCCATTGGATACTTGTGGTTTCTTCTGATTCACAATTTTTTTTTTTTTTTTTTTTTTTGAGTTATAGTACACAGAGTCCTGGTTCAATTCTAATGGAGCGATTAAGATATTTTATTCATGCCATTGGATACTTGTGGTTTCTTCTGATTCACAATTTTTTTTTTTTTTTTTTTTTCTTGAGTTATAGTACACAGAGTCCTGGTTCAATTCTAATGGAGCGATTAAGATATTTTATTCATGCCATTGGGTACTTGTGGTTTCTTCTGATTCACAATTTTTCTTTTTAGTTATAAGTACACAGAGCCCTGGTTCAATTCTAATGGAGCGATTAAGATATTTTATTCATGCCATTGGATACTTGTGGTTTCTTCTGATTCACAATTTTTTTTTTTTTTTTTTTTTGAGTTATAGTACACAGAGTCCTGGTTCAATTCTAATGGAGCGATTAAGATATTTTATTCATGCCATTGGGTACTTGTGGTTTCTTCTGATTCACAATTTTTCTTTTTAGTTATAAGTACACAGAGCCCTGGTTCAATTCTAATGGAGCGATTAAGATATTTTATTCATGCCATTGGGTACTTGTGATTTCTTCTGATTCACATTTTTTTTTTTTTTTGAGTTATAGTACACAGAGTCCTGGTTCAATTCTAATGGAGCGATTAAGATATTTTATTCATGCCATTGGGTACTTGTGGTTTCTTCTGATTCACAATTTTTCTTTTTAGTTATAAGTACACAGAGCCCTGGTTCAATTCTAATGGAGCGATTAAGATATTTTATTCATGCCATTGGGTACTTGTGGTTTCTTCTGATTCACAATTTTTTTTTTTAGTTATAGTACACAGAGTCTTGGTTCAATTCTAATGGAGTGATTTACAACAGGTCTTCTTAACAAATAGCATCATCTATTTGTTCCTTACTAGAAGTGAAACATTCTCATTTAACACATGGACTAAGGCTTTTGTACGCTACAGTATACACGCATGCTCTCTTTACGTACCGTAGGATTTTTTCGGCTGTCCTGATGATGAGTGTTCTCGCCGAGGGTGCCGCAACGATTCAGCTGAATATAGAACTCGTAGTAGTCGCGGCCAGTTCCGTTCACGTACATGCAGTCCGGGTCATAGGAGTAGCCTTTAATTGAAATTGATCGTTCGCTGTCAGCAATTTTCGTACACACACCCACGTTTACAATTATTAACACACTTACTGGGTTCATGTAAAACGCAACAACGAATCCACATTACCAAGCAAAACTATTTACAACAAATACGGTAAAAGTATAATAATCAAATTTCTTAATAAATTGAGAACTGTAAGAAGAAGTCAAATTCTTTTGTAGAACTGAATTAATATTAATAGTAAAATTGTACGAGCTACAAGCTACGTGTATTAACGCATTCTGTTCCATAACAGCATGTAACACGCTTGGCAACAAAATAAATAAAATTGTGAAAATTACATGTGCTACAGTAACCTACATAAGTAACGTACATGAGATAGGATTGCAGACTCGAGCAATTTCTTCTATATTTTATTATTTTCATTCCTTCTATATGTTGCCACACAGAAACTAGACTACGTCGGAATTAATTGTTGAATTTCTGAATAATTAAACGCGCATCGTGTAAGAGAAGTTTTCCTTTGGCTTTAGAATATCAAACAACGACCGAGCAAAACTGGAACGATAATCATCCATACCCTGTTCGAATCGAGAGGAACGCTCAAAGAGAGCTGAATAGTCTGGAAGGAGGACGGTGACCAACAAGGACGAGCTATTTGCAGGTGCATCGCGTGCATCGTGCAAAGAGCAGGCAACGCGTTATGCTTCTTTCAAAATAACGGAAATGCACGGTTCGACTATGTTGGTCTGGATGGACTCGCCTTGGAAAAAAGGAAAATTTTCTCTCTTTCCATCTTCCTTTCTCTATCTCTGTTTGCTGGTGGCGAACTTCAGCGAGATCGTTTCACGATAATGTTTTGCCATTAGCTCGTCAGCATCGTAACAGTTCGAGCGTTGTGTCCGCAGAGATGATGATTGCGAACGGCAAAGTCGTGAGGTCGTACAACGCGGACGTGATAGTACGTCTTTTGATGCGAATCCTCGCAGCCACGTCCACGATTCATGTTGCGATGTTAATTTCCAAAGGGCTACTTACCCGCTGAGTAGAGCAACCCGGTGAAGGAACCGTTGAAACCGATCCGGATCTTCATGTAGTCGTCCTGACACTCTGCCTCGATATCTACAAATTTTTATTTTATTAATAGGAAATACATCTTTCCACAATTTTTTTTTTTTTTTTTTTTTGTTAGATGGATGGTCTTCTACGAGTTGTTTCATTATTTTGATTGGATTGGTATGAAGTTAAATTGTGTTTATACATAGTTTGCACATTTCTCTTAGTAAATTATGAAATGATAAATCTTTCGACTTTATATGTGAAGGACAATATTTATCGTGTTAACCATGTTCATACTAATCTTGTTAATTATGTCCTCAGCTCGTCGAATTACTTTTAGCAGTTTTAAAAAACATGATCAACCTGTAAAGAACTCAAACAATTAACTTTCTCATTAAGTTTGAGTTGTCAGTTTGGTTTTTGCATATCCTATATGCCGATGATTAATGACTAATAATGTTCAGCTTCGAATGTAAGACTTTAATTTACATAAAATACTTAACACTTTGACCGAAATCACACGTTCCGCTCAGGACACACAGTGTTTCAACACAGTGCACCGTTAGATGCAAGATTTGTTCTCATTTTTCTTGTTTAATTGTTCAATGGGGCACTTTTATATTCAAAGTATCTTCTATTCATCGGTTATATTCGAAATACCCTAACTGTCAATTTTCATTCAATTTTTACAATTGTAAGAAGTTGAAGCGCTCGGGTCATCAATGACCATTGTGGCATCACAGGAGAAACCGTGGCGGGTCATATATAATCCACGTGGCAGTCAAAGTGTTAATGTACGAGATATTTGCTTTGCCCAAAATATCGGGGATTAAGAGAAAAGCAATTTCTAAATTCTCCGTTTTACCACACTGTCGAAGGGTTGATACAACCCCTTCAAATTCTCCCACGATTTTTCCCAAAGTCGCGTATCGTACTTTCCAAAGGAGCGTCAATTTCCACGATGACGAACGAGTCATCAACACCCGCCTGCTTTTAAGATCGGAAGCTTCGATAAAACGGTTCCAAGGAGGCAGCGAACCTAAGAGAAGTCACGATGCCGAAACGTTGGTGTTTCGTGTCGAAACGGTCGGAAAATCGGGGGCCGTCCGGTGGGCGGAAAGCGGCGGAAAACCGGCCGCCGATGACGAGTGAAAGTAAACCGGCGAAGCCCCTTTATAGGTGCTCTTCGTGGTAAGGAGCCGTTTCCATCGTAAAACGACGTAATCCAGCGGGAGTGTGGAAGATGAACGGCGTTAGATGGAGGCTGAAGATAGTCACACTCGAGGTAATCCTCGATGATACAACGTTTCGTCGAGAGAACGTTTCCCGCCTGTTTTCTTTTTCTCTCTCCTTCCTTTCTTTTCTTTCTTTTTTTATTCTTCAGTGTGACTGTGCAGGTGGGTGCGCGTGCTGCACTAGCAGCACGCGTACACCATTTTCGACCGGTATGCACACTTATTAGAATTGCGGATAAGTAAAGTGCTTTGTGTTCAGAGGCCGGCAAAACGTCCGAGAGTAAACAATGGAAGCGGTTACGCAACTCTGATATACTCGCGCTCGAGTACACGAG
Source organism: Bombus hortorum (assembly GCA_905332935.1). Classification (NCBI taxonomy): domain Eukaryota; kingdom Metazoa; phylum Arthropoda; class Insecta; order Hymenoptera; family Apidae; genus Bombus; species Bombus hortorum. The sequence goes on from HG995193.1 coordinate 15,636,433, forward strand.
GAGAAGTATAGTATCTCGGTGTCACGACGAACATTCTTCACTCGCGATTTCGCCCGTGACTCCTTTCGTCGTTGGTTTACCTCTTTGTATCTATGCACGAGATACGATACGACTCGATGGTATGTGAATAATTGTATATTTTATCTGCATTTAGAGTTATATCAAGTCAGTACATAACAATATATTATTATTAGGTTGTCCGAAAAGTTTCTTTCGTCTCTGTTGAGGTTGTTAGATGTATGAACAGAGGAACGCGTGGGTAAATTGTAAAGTAGAAAATATACAGAAGTGTAAGTAGGAATATAATTTGAGCTGGTCCAGATCCGCATGCTAGCAGTGTTACCCTATGACTGAAAGCCCTGAAGCCATCGTCACCTGTCTACTCTTTATGGTCAGCAGAACTGCCCTGTCTTTGCGACCAGGTTTTCAAAACAGAGATAGGAAGAAAGAACAATATAGTATATAAGCACCGCTCTACAGAGACTTAAATCTAATTATAAATTATAAAAAAAAAAAAAAAAAAATGTAATTCCGACACACATAATATTCTATGGCTATGTCATACCGTCACGCATCGGTACTTTTACCTAAACCACCCTATAATTGAAATTCATTGTTTATTGTGAATAACATACGCATGTAATACGTATCTTCTTGGACAATAAACGTTATAAAAAAAAATGTTTATGGTCTGCCTTCGTCCCAGTCTTTTGTCTATACGCTGTCGATGGCTTCAGTGCTTGAGAAAACTAAAAAGACCACTTCAACAGCCGCATAAGTTGATAATAGATGAAAAACAATTTCTGTTTTATATTGTTTCATTGAATTAGGTATGATCCATTTCGTTATATCTCTGTTATTATGTTCGTGCATAATTCAGTAAACTAATATAAAACAAAAAACATTGTGCGTCTATTATTTCCTTACAAAACGAAAGAAACTTTTCGGACAACCTAATATTTAGTAGAACAAATGAATAAGAGAGGGAAAGTACTTCGTCCAGAGACCCAGTTAAAAAATTATCACTTGAAATCTCTGAAAAGTCCACGTTTTATGTAATACACGCCTGTTCTTGTACAGTTAAATGTAGAATTTAGCGAAGAATGAAATTTTATTTATTTTAGAAGAATTAAGAATCAAGTTAAATTTAAAACTTTGAAATATCAGCCTCTGGTAATTGTCTTTTAATCAGAGATTAATTTCGAATGAAATAAAGTTACGCTACTACATACATTAACACGTTAACCAGATCATACAATTAAAAATTAATAAATACATAACAATGTTGTTCGAAAATTGAAATCTTCCTAACTTAATCTCATTTTCATTCCCATTTTCATTCGGACCAGGGACTGTACATGTTTGCTGTAAACAGAAATTTATGCTAAATAATCCTCTTCCAGTTCCACCAAATATAACGCGCAGTATCTCACTCTTAAGAGCAGTGGAACATTGCCAACAATCTATTAATCATCTAACTTCTAATCATAGTAGCTTTTAACTATCTAGCTTTTAACCGTAAGGGCATCGTTCATTTTCAACAGCGAAATCGTTTGTACGCGTACAATGACGAGAGTACGAGGTTCAAAAATAAGAAGCGCAATGGTTCATTTACGTGAAAGACGCTGCATCAACGACGACGAAGAGCAGAAGAAAGGAGAGAAAATGGAGACCCGAGGTCGTAGAAACGAGCGTGCACAGGAGGATACATTAAAGCTAATGGGCCTTCTTTCGCGTAATCGACGATACCGCGGGTGGCCGCCGTGTTTCCCGCAGAGAGAACCTTTATGACTTCATCGAGACTAAGCCGGTCTCCATTGGAGAACGTGCACAGCTCATCATCGATAAGCATGCTCTAAGACGAGTCGTCTATTTCGGAAACCTGTCATGTCGTTCTTTAACGATTCGTATCAATTTACCTCTTGATTAAGCCACCCTCCGTCCGTGCAGCCTTAATCTTCCAGCAATTACGAGTCGTGTTTCGTTCGAATCTCGACAGCGTAAATCTCGGAAATTACAATGGAGACTGGACGAGCAACGCCTTCGAGACGAATTTATTGGAGGATAGCGTCTCGCGAGCTGCAATTTCGCGAATTACGGACCTTCCTGGGTCACGTCCGCCAGATAAGATCAAATTCTTTTTCCTTAGGTTGGTGCATAAAAGATGTTTTTTCAAGTAACATTTAAGTCTCACGCTGTATTTAATCGAAGTAATTTGCGCGTTGATCGTTTAATCGATTAACAATTTCTATCTTGAGCAATGATACTTATCCTAGATTTGACAGAAATCCACGATAAACGACTCTTTTTCAAACCCATCAAATATCATACAATGCACAACTTATGCGTCTACTTTCAAGAACGCTCTACTTTTCCAAACATTCCAAATAACCGATAAATAACCGATAATAATTCGATAAATTATATCGTATAAGAATGTGTATCTTTCTCCTATATATTACTACCCTTCGTGTATCAAACGGTTTATAACTAAATAAATGGAATTCATAGAGAAAGGAGACTCGAGAGCTATAGAGAGCTATAGAGACGCGGATAATACCGATCGAGAGAGAAGTGAAGAGAAAGGAGATGAGTGGACGTGTCGAACGCAGTAGTGTCTCGGTGTCGGGAGTGCCGTACGAGTTTCCGACACCGTTTTAATTGCGTCCACTCTAACGGTAGCTGTTCGCCATCGCATCGCGTCGCGAATGCCGGATCGTCGAGAAAGCTGTGCACCAGTGACGACGCCGATGGATCGATCGATCAAACGCTTCCCAGTTACGTCCACCGCCATTCGGAAAGGTAGCGATAATAACGGATATCTGCGTGTGGTAACGGTCCTCGAGGGTGAAAGCGTTCGCTTTCTTATTGGAGATTCCTAGTTTCAGCATTTAGGTATTTAATTTAATTAAATGAAAGAGAATCGTGCAATAGCGTAGTTAGAAGTTTTTGTTTGGATATGCAAAAACTGTTATCCTTTTACGGTTGGGAAATGTGGTAACTAAACTGGTGGTAAAATGTTTCATAGTATTTCAAAATCACTTACGTTGAACTCGAGTAGTATTAGGTCTGTATCTCCTGTGTTCTCGATCCCAGGTCTCCGGATGCCTTTTCCAGTCCTCATCCCCAACCACTCCAGTTCCTCCGCCTCCTGGTATTCCTTGTAGACCCTGAAGGGTCTGAAGAGCTTGAAGATTCGGGCTCAAGGGTCTTCCTTTTAGCGATGGTATTGGTACATACGCTGCTCCTTCTCCAACGTACACAACCTTCGTTCGAAAAGAACAAAATTAACTCGATTAACAAAGCTAAATTGAATACATCTCCAAGTAATAGACAGTCCAGTTACAGATTGCTCAATGTTTCCTTATATTTTTAGGTTTCTAATAATTTTAAATTTCAGATGGTACTTTCTGCAATACTCTTATTTTTTTATTTTAATTCTTCAAGTGCTTTATATTAAATAATAACTAGATTGCGGATGTTTATGCATTTATGAGAAATTTAAATGTACAGAAATATGTAAAATATATATAATATGCAGAGATATCTGTAATATGAGTAATACATAGTATAAGTAAAATAATTAGTAAAATAATAAGTAAAATAATTCGCATGGCGAGCACGGTATGTCGACAAAAATCAATTTCAAATATCTTAACGTCATCACCGAAACTTACAAATTAATGAATAATGACTAAATAATGGTATAGCAGGAATATCAAAACTGCCAAATCACACTATGGGAATCGCACAACAAACATCAGAGTAGACCCACACCATTCATAACAGAGATTTAATGTCTCTTTTACCGTTGATCCAGGTGCAATTTCCCACGTGGAAACGAGTGGTTACAAAGGAAAAGGGAAAACGTCGAGGTGAGAAGGAAAAGAACTGTACGATGGACGCGTGACTAGCGCTTGGCAAGCTCGTTCCTCACGTGTTGTGTGAACGCCTTGGAACATCGGGTTCTTGTTCTTGTACAATTGCAATGCACGCGCGTCAGGATAATACTTGGTTTCGCTTGTCGCGTAACCCGTGACTTCCATTTGTTCCACCATCTGCAGGAATCTTCCTTCTTCTCTTCCTCGTTTTCTGTATCACTTGGTGCACGTGTCTTATGGATCTACCAGCGTGCACCAAAGTTAACCGATGAATGTTTCAAGAGAAAAGTCGTGTCTATGTCGAAGATGGTTATTGCAGTTTGTAGTACGGTGCTAATACTCGCTACTTTGCAACGAAGTTCTTAAACCAATGTTATACAACCTTCCTCAAATTGTGAATTTCTTTCGTAATAGCCAAATAATCTGCCACCTCCTCTCTTTTATGTAGTTTAGATAGAACTGCGTTTCATGAGGATAAGGCTACCATAAATTTTCAATTCTTGAACAGGTACGAGGTATGAGAGATACAACATGAGAAAATCTAACTATAAGTCTACAAAATTGAACAGTTATGAAAGTTCACTTAAGGAACTTATTGTTACAATTTCATGTTATTGTGTTCTTAGTTTAATTTCCGTATAATAAGATATTCTGCTATTTTAATGTCATAGTTATGAAACAAGAATATACATCCTTCCTCTTTAGCGAATACAATCAAACTTGATTTCAAACACCTTATCATTTAATATATAAAATACATTCTTATATATATTACGTTAATATAAAAAAATTAATAGTTTTTGGGTGATCTTATGGTTATGAGACGCAGTGCAATGTACTTCCTTCCTGAAAACCTCAGTCTTATATCACGAATAGAATAATGTAACTATTGCAATGAATGCGAAAAATCTTGAAAAATAATTATAATAATTTGGAGATTGGTAATCTGGATTATAAGGAATCGTGGAAACGAAGTCTATCTGTGACTGAATATCAATTTTGTTTCTGATCTTCAGTTTTACGAGACTGTTTCGCCTTGCAAACGCGGTACGCAGAATCCAGAGGGAAGAAAGAACAATAAGAAGAGGAGCAGACTGCAACATGCACCGTGAATGAAAAAGAACATAATTCTTGTGGAATAAGTCGTCTTACGGGACCTCTGGAATCTGTTGCAATTATCGAAACCATAATAGAAAGACAGTTTCACAGGACTTTTCAAAAAAGCCTTTCCCTTCCTTGCGTGTGTACTCATCAACCTTTCAAACCCTTCGAAACTTTCCAATCTATTGAAATGTTCAAGACTTCTAAGACGATCAAGTTTTCTAAGAGTTTTACATTTCGCATCATGTTTGAAGCGATTGGAAATTTTTACTATAATACAAATTCGAAGCGATTCGAAGGTTTCAGAGTTCATCACTAGTATTCTCTCTGAGCCGGATCAGGTAGGAGGTGGCACGTGGTTGGTGGTAAACGCCAGGCTGCGCAAAAAGTACTGCAAATAGCCTCCATATGTCGGTACCAGTGGAAACAATCGTGTCGTTACACGCTCTTCTTCGCCGATCTCTCGCCTCTTTTTACCTCGTTTCTTCGTCTGCTGCCAGCTCTAACAACGAGCTGAGATTCTTTCTCGGATTCCAGTTCGTGCGTTCTCCACCCGAATCAGCTCTCCGCGCGAGCAACTTGCACGCAGTATTCTCGTCATTTTCCTTTTCGTTCTCCTATTTGTACTCTTTCTTGGGAGATTATAGCTTTTCATGGATTCCACTTTTCTGACATTTCTGGAACTTCTTCTGCAACTTGAGCGGCGTTTATGGGCTACTAGAATGGTTAACAGCATCGTTCCTTCGTGGTATCTTCTGTCTCTTCGCTTTATGGGAAGCCGGAGGATACTTTGAAACGTCTTTAGAGGTATCGTTTTGAGAAACTCTCGCGAGGTAGAACGTCCAACGTGTTTGGCAGCAGGGTTGGGTTAAAGTGCTCGGTTTCCACGGAAATGGATAGTTTCGATCTTCCTTTTCGGCTTTTAGGAATATCCAGGAAGCGCGCCTGTGGATGATCTTTTGTTCTGGTAAGAAATAGAATTTTGTGACCTAAATAGCCTTCCATAAATTGTGATTTTGAAACGTCATTGCTTGATGCTTGAAATATAGCTCATCCTAAGGATCAAAACTTTATTGGATTACCTCAACAAATTTTCTATACTTTTCATTGTTATATATAATTCTGAATCTTCTATCACAGCAAATGTAACTAAATATCTATCATAATAAATTCAATCTGATGAGAATATTAGAAATATTTCTTCTGGAACTGGATATCTTGTGAAAAATATAAAGTTGTAAGACTCATATCATTTTGAAAGCTACAATTTTCTTATTTTCTATGCTCTATTCCTATTTAAAATCTTCCATAATCTTTATAATTATAATATAAATATATTCTAAATCCTCTACATATTGTAAGCTCGATATAACAAGAATACTTGGAATTCTTCTCCTGAAAGACGATGATTTTTTACCTTATGAGAAAAGTAAGAATTTGAGACTTAAAAATACCTTTTTAACAATATTGATTTTCTACATAATTTTGTATGTTTGTTACTTAAGATCAAATCTTCATTGATATTTTATCTTCTTGAGATACCTTCAGTCGTCTTCTTCGTTAAATATCATTGTGGATCGACTACGTGTCATAGTAAACTCGACGTGACATCCGTGGATAGCGTATTTTAAGACAAGATCTTTCTGCGGGCTGTTGTCGATGGTCTCTCGAGTCTCATCATGACACGAGCGCTCATGCGATGATTAACGGTCGCGTGGTTAGGGCGACGAAAGTCATTAGTCGAGCTATGATCGGTCAGATGAGAGCTAGGTGAACGTACCTATCGTATCTCGGAGATTGTCCCTGACCTACACCTGTTCATCAACCAAACCTGATTATCTCATCGTTTAATGTTTCTTGCGAATTCCATATGATCCGTAATTCCTGGTTTTAACCAGAAGAATTCTCTTGTGGTTGCACTAGATTACAGAAAATACGTTCATCGGTGCTTTTTCTAGTTTCTTCTGTTGTGATTTGTTTCGTTGATGTACAGGTATTTCGTTCACTGGATACTCCAAGTAGGAAAAAATGTTGATTATCGTTCGAAAAAAGTGTCCAAGTTTGCAATGTACAGATTCTTAGAAAATAATGATTTATCACTTCACAAAATAAAAAATAACCAGCCGTTTCTATAGAACCGTTTGATTAGGGGGATTAACCTTCGGCGTACTAGTCAAACACGCGTCAATCGCTTATCTTCTTTCTTAGCGTACAAATAATCGATGCAGAAAATATATAGTCGCTTTGCTGAAAGAATAAATAGTAAATTTAAGCTTTTTAGGAAATTGGTATAAAGCAGAAGATTATTAAAACAGAGAACATTTTTCAATCTTCTTTCCTTCGCAATTGGGTTAATTTTTAACCTTAAGCAAAATCTTTAGATTTTGTACGTCTCTAATAAAAATTGTAAAGGATTATAATAGTTTTTTGTGTCAAATGATATAATTTTATTAGATAAGATCACGAACATCATCGTTCTAAAATACAGGAAAATTTGCAAATACACAAAATTGACTCTTCTAGTAAACCAAAGAATTTCTTTTTACTTGAATAAACAATTCTTAAGTTTCCTCATACAAGAGCTACCAATGTTTTTAAAAAAATGGAGGTAAATTATGCTATATACATCACCGACGCAATCCAGGTGAAAATGATTCGATGAAGATGAAGAATTTGCTACATGAATATGCATCATGGAACTGACGCTTCGTCGAATCAACTTCGACTTCGTAAAAATACTCACAGCATCGTGATCGCTGGCCTCATGCGTTAACGCTTCCCTGGTTTCGTTGTGAAGCGAGTCGTCATCCTCGGGACCAGATCCACTTCCGGCCCAATAATCCTCGGTTGTCTCGTCCAACACGGAGTCTTCCGCGTTTCCATCGCCCTCTCCGTTCTCGTGATTCGTTGCCTTCAAAATTTACCTTTAACTTTAGTCTTCATAAAAGATTAACATTTTAAATATTCATTTTTTATTTAAATAAACTTAAATATTAATAATATTATTTATTTATTTAAATATTCAAATAGTCCTGATGTACCTGACATCGGAGCGTTGCCACTGTTAAGAGCCACACGATTGCGTATCTGGAACAAAAAGAAGAAAACATTTTTATTAGTTTAATAATACATTTTCAAAATTTTAGAATTTTACACTAGTAACTATAGTAACTATTGTATTAATAAAAAATGATTCATTAAATTATGACCAAATTAATTTATTTTCATGATCAGTATGTATTACAGTAATTCTATTAATTTTATCACTTCCAGTTTTAGCAGCAGCTATTACTATACTTTTTTTAAATTGAAATTTCAATACATCTTTTTTTGATCCTATAGGAGGAGGTGATCCAATTCTTTATCAACATTTATTTTGATTCTTTGGTCATCCAGAAGTTTATATTTTAATTCTTTCAGACAATTACTTCCTGTTGTCTGAAAACAACTATTTTCTTTACCTCAAGAAGATATTTCCAAAATTTTATAATTCTATAATGTTTTAGATAACTGTTTTAATTATTGTTTATACAATATTAAAAGCAACGTAGATGAATGTACTGCACATATTCAAATTTCAAGACATACAAATTAAAGGCAAAATTAGAATTATGTACTTGGAAGCTTAGCAGTGCAATTCTCGTAGGCGCCTTTTATTTATTCGATGACATAAGCAAATTAATAGTCTACAAGTTCTAATGCATTCTAATGACCAGTTTAGATGCATTCTAATAACTACTTTAGATGCTATGAATATGTTAATATATTTGAATAGGTATGCTAATTTCAAATATTGCCGCAAAGTTGTTTGGTTTCATTAACTTTTCTATTTCCTTTTACAGAAAGCTTTCTGCAGAAACAACTTCTTTTCATGTTACTTGATTAGTTTAGCCATTGCAGTGTTAGAGATAAGGTAGATTTAAATTATATTTCAATTGCCATATAGAACATAGCAACGCTTCTTCGATATTTGAGTTTTCATTTGCATTTGAAATATAATGGCATTAATAATTGCCTGTGAGTATACATCACAAAATCATGCAATACGAATATTGTCATTTTAGCATATTGCTATTTGCATCACCCCGCTAATTCTTTTATCGTCGAGTTCAAATTTTCTATTGTTCGTTCATCTTCCAAAGTGAAACATTTATAAAAATCATTCAGTAATTGTCCTTCTGAAAAAATTATAGCTAGATAACAAAAATAACCTGTGAAGTAAACAAAGAATATTTAAAAAATCTGTAACGTTTAACAAATATGAAGAAACCAGACATTCTGGACAGAAATAAACTTTCGAAATTTGTTTTCTCTCGGTAGAGATAAAAATAACAAATTTTTCCATATTGAATCAGAATTTGATCTACAAGATTTCGATGATTACCCTAAAGATTTCCAGTCCACACACGTTTCTAGTCTAAACACCGTTCCCTATGCGCGTATGCCAAAGAAACCCCAGGTTGTCTGTGATTATCCAAGGTAAGCCAAGCAGCCTGAGAACGTGAAGCGGACTCGGAACGTGCACGTTTGTTCACGCGGTAACAGGCCGCGGACCGACGCGAATTTGCGATAATAACGAAAGACAACGGACGGATAGGATCGCGGGAAACCATAATCGGATCATTGCCAAGCGTGACTTGGCCTAATCGGCCCGCAGGATCGAGGGAATCCTCGTCGATGCGTCAGCAAACGCGTGTCTCGCATACGGAACGCGTTTCACCACTTTTTGACTCGTGACACTCGCCAAGTTCCTGCAAGCTTCCATAATGTTCCCAGAACAAGAGTAGAAGAAATAGAATGATCAATGAGTCATGTTCACGAGAGAGTAGCGCAATGAACTTGACGATGCTCGATCTTGTAAGAGATGGAAAGACGTTAACCCGTTAGGATTCGTGTCACTTTTGTTCTCATAGAGCGAACCGATGAATCCGTTCCTCCCCTTTTGTTTTATCGCTTCCTCCTTCTCCAGGCTTCGTTTTTCGCCATCTACCTCTTCTACGTGGTTGGTTGCACTTCATCGACTTCCTTTCTACGACGCCGATGTAACGGGTCTCTGTCTTTCACATCGATCTCACTCGAGTCTAACCCTGTGTGGTTTGTTGGTTTCCCTTTGATATATTCAGGGCATATTGTGGTCTAAAAATCATAGTTCGCTTATTTTTTCTATAGAGCACTGTTGTATTCTTGTTATTATAAAAAGTATATATATCTTTTGGAGTTAATAAAATATATCGCGAAATGAAACTGTAATTTGATTAACTGTCAAATTAAAAGGATAATTCTTTTAATACACGCTTAAAACTTCGACTTACGCCACTCTAATTTTCAGTCTTCGATATATGGTGTATGCATAACCCCGTTCAGAAATCTTCATGTAGCTGCTACGTACAATAAAACAATTGAAGGGCTGTGTTTGTAGATCGAATACAGAAAAATAAAAGAATCATTCAGCTCATAAGCTATGGAGTGCAAAAGAAAAAGATTGTTCTGTATACTGAACGAAGTGGCGGTCGAAAGCTAGTAGATACTATCTATTAATAGAACCATCTTAGAAAATAGAGAAGAATCTAAGATTGAATTTAGGTTGGCAGAAAATTCGAGGAATTATATTTTCGTATAAAATGGAGACATACCTCTGACTAACAAAAATTCCAATTTATTTGGGTCGGTTGAAAAATATATTTCCGGAGTGTTGGTTTTCCTGTTGGTTTGCTCTAGACATTATTTCCCAATAAACACGCGTTCACGATGATTACTATGATATAGGTGGTAATGAGGTGGTCGGAACCGATGTAATTTCTGTTATCGAGATAAACGCGTGTACACGTTAACTCTTCCTAACGGCAGGGATGAGGTTCCTTTCTGGGCTGTTAATTGCAACGCTGCAGCTTCTCGCGGAAATCGACAACTTCCCACGAACGAAAGATCTCGATTAAAAACCTGGCACGTGAAATCAATCTTGCGAATTCTGTCTGCGATAAGCTTAATGATTATTTCAATTACCCAGTCAGCTGTTTCTAACGAGTATACTCGTCATGAAGAAATGGCAATATTTTGTGGTATCACGAGCCTTGTCAGTAACAAAATTGAAAAATAAAAGTCATTTTACAATATTACAACTTAATTCTATATTATAACAGCCACGTACTCTGTGTTTGACGACTATACTTACCATCGCTTATTTCTTGCGACACATTTTAGGCACGCGCTTTTCAAAGAAGTCGCAACGGCTAACTGATTAATTAGATGCTACTTTACATGATATTAGGTTGTCCGGGAAGTTCTTTTCGTTTTTTAATACGAGGTAAATATAAAATATATTTCCTTCTGTGTACCTTTCTTAAATAACGTATGATCCTTTCTCTTCTACTACCTTTTGCCATCTCTCCAGGAGCCTCATAGTGCCATTTTTCCAAAATTCTCTTGGCTTACTTTTAAAATATTCTTCGAAGTCGTTTCCACTTTGTTTACTGATTGGAATTTTCTATCGCGAAGAAAATTCTTTAGAGAGAGGAACAAATTATAGTTCGATGGTGCAAGGTCTGGAGAGTATGGAAGATGTGGTAAAACATCCCAATCAAACTTTAGAAGTTTCGTTCGCACTGCCAAAGAAACGTGTGGCCTCGCGTTATCGCGGTGGAACACGACGCCACGTCTGTTCACCACTTCAGGACGTTTTGTGATAATGGCTTCCTTAAGTTTTTCCAGTTGGGTGCAATATTTTTCACGGTTGATCGTTTGCCCTTCCGGAAGTAATTCGTAGTAGAGGATATCCTTCCAGTCCCACCAAATTGAAAGCAGCACCTTCTTCGGGTGAAGTCCAGGTCTTGCTACCGTTGGAGGACACTTATCTCGACTCGACCAAGATCGCTTGCGCGCCGTGTTGTCGTAGAGAATCCAACTTTCATCCCCAGTAATTAACTTTTTTAAAAATGGCTCTCTTTTGTTGCGTTGAATTAGCAAATCGCATGTCGAGATTCGATGCAAGAGATTGCTCTCCTTCAGTTGATAGGGGACCCACACGTCGTAGCGATTAACGTACCCAAGCTTTGTTAAATGCTCATGAATCGTTGTCCGCGGAATGTTTAAAGCATCTGCTATATCACGAACACTAGACCTTATAGTCTTAGAGATAGATTATACAACGGAGTGCAATATAATAGAGTGGATAAGAGGGAAGATAGATACATAAGAAAAGAGTTTAGATAAATATAGACAAGGAAAAGAGTTTAGAATTTAGTTAGATAAATATAAGGGAGGAGGCAGTAAGGTGATAACGCCATAAGAATGAGAAAATGTAAAAAGCGTGATAGGTAAAAAAAGATGTAAAACCGAAAACTTATCCAAAGCCGAAAGGACTAAGTAAAAATAAATAAAAATAAATTGTTACTATCACGTTTGACTGTACTATTTCTCAAAAAATCAAATACAACCTGAATGACCATCAAAGTATCACTCAACACAGCCCCTTCACGTCCATAGCTGGTCCAAAGAAACATCGCGTTTACGAATCAGGAAGCAATTAAGACCAATATATTGTAATTTAAAGGACGACATAGAACGTAAGCAACGAGAGTCTCACGGATCAGGATCGACAGAACGCCGGAAGGGAAGGCGGTAAAAGCCGTGACCAGGTCTTGTTAAGGCATTTCGTATGGTTTTCTTGTTTACGTTGTGAGAACGAATCATCCTGTTCGCCATGCGTAATTATTATTTGCTTGCTGGCGGCGCGGCTAAATGGAGCGGAAGGTGTTAGGTATGGGATGACCGCCTCGAGAGACTAATTGTAAGTAAAGTGTCGACTATAATTGGACATCCAGCGTGCATCGATCAAAATTTCGAATTTTTTGTTGTATATTTGTTATATATCTTGTTATGTGTTATTATATACTTTCAACGTTATGGCTGAAGAATATTTTTCTTTATTGTTAATTCTTCACTTCCTGTTATAACTTAGATCAAATAATCTGCTAAATTTAAACCGAAAAGAAATAGTTTCATATTTTACTATATAATGATAATAGACACTATATATTTTCAACGTTATGGCAGAAGAATATTTTTCTTTACTGTTAATTCTTCACTTCCTGTTATAATTTAGATCAAATAATCTGTTAAATTTAAACCGAAAAGAAATAGTTTCACATTTTACTATATAATGATAATAGACACTATATATTTTCAACGTTATGGCAGAAGAATATTTTTCTTTATTGTTAAGTCTTCACTTCCTGTTATAACTTAGATCAAATATTCTGCTAAATTTAAACCGAAAAGAAATAGTTTCACATTTTGCTATATAATGATAATAGACATTATATATTTTCAACGTTATGGCTGAAGAATATTTTTCTTTGCTGTTAATTCTTCACTTCCTGTTATAATTTAGATCAAATAATCTGTTAAATTTAAACCGAAAAGAAATAGTTTCACATTTTACTATATAATGATAATAGACACTATATATTTTCAACGTTATGGCAGAAGAATATTTTTCTTTATTGTTAATTCTTCACTTCCTGTTATAATTTAGATCAAATATTCTGCTAAATTTAAACCGAAAAGAAATAGTTTCACATTTTACTATATAATGATAATAGACACTATATATTTTCAACGTTATGGCAGAAGAATATTTTTCTTTATTGTTAATTCTTCACTTCCTGTTATAATTTAGATCAAATATTCTGCTACATTTAAACCGAAAAGAAATAGTTTTACGTTTTACTATATAATAATAGATAATAGACATGTTTTGTTATGGTTTATTTATAAAATTTCAGAAAGCTCATTAACTAAGTGTTTGAACGTTTTCTTAAACCAGTTTATATTTTGTATATTTATAATAATCCAAAAAAGTATCCAGCTATTTATAGACGGTAGCAAACGTTGTTGCAGAGATCCTCGAAGAAGTCGTCGTTAATCACGTGGCAGTTAACGTGTGCGCACGAGATACACAGAAGCGTGGGCGACTGCGATGTTTCGCGAGCAATACGTTTATCACTGAACTGATGTTTGACCTCGGTCACTGCTCGACATTTTGGCTGAAGTTGTTCCGAGCTGATCTCAAATATACCAGAGATTTCTATGAGAACGATGAGAGCAAATGCAGGTAAGTGATTAATCTCGTTTCTCTCCGAAGAATTACCATATCGGGGGGATGATATATTAGGATGTCCGAAAAGTTTCTTTTGTTTCATAAGATGACAATAGATGAACAAGAATTTCTGTTTTATATTGTTTCATTGAATTAGGTATGATTCATTTCGTTATATCTCTGATATTATGTTCGTGCATAATTCAGTAAACTAATATAAAACAAAAAACATTGTGCGTCTATTATAAAACGAAAGAAACATTTCGGACAACCTAATATTTAGTAGAACAAATAAATAGGAGAGGGAAAATACTTCGCCCAGAGACCCAGTTAAAAAAATATCACTTGAAATCTCTGAAAAGTTCACGTTTAATGTAATACACGCCTGTGCTTGTACAGTTAAATGCAGAATTTATCGAAGAATGAAATTTTATTTATTTTAGAAGAATTAAGAATCAAGTTAAATTTAAAACTTTAAAATACCAGCCTCTGGGAATTGTCTTTTAATCAGAGATTAGTCTCGACTGAAGTAAAGTTACGCTACTACATACATTAACCCGTTAACCAGATCGTACAATTAAAAATTAATAAAGGTAAGTCAATTTTACTTAGAAAATTAAATTCTAGATTTTGTAAATGTATATGTTAGCGTTAACATATACATTTCGTCTGGTCAACAGGTGAAAAAGTAGGATGGGATCGAAGCACCAAGGTAAAATCACCACCATGGCGCGAAGGTAGTGAGTCCAATTCAGTGCGGCAGTTTCTTCTTCGTCGGAAATTACGAAGTGAAATGAAGTCGGGGCAAAAGAAACGAAGAATGATAGAGAGACGGAGTGTAAGAGTGGCTGGAGGGCAGATCGGGAAGTGATCGTCTTTCAATTCCGTTATTCAGGCGTCAGGTAGCGGGCGGCGAATCTTGGAAGGTTTTCAGTCGCCTTGGGCACAGCGGAAAATCTTTAAATGGCCTAAGGATTCGCATCGCGAGAGGGAAGGTAATTGGCGCGATTCGCGGTCGCTCGCGATCTGCCACGATCCTCGCCGTCGGCGATTCCGCGTCTGTGAGAAACGTGCCTGGTTGAAACTTCACTTTGCTCCAACCACCCGCGGTTGGCCGTACAGTTACGCATTTGAAAGTCAGATCGTAGCGACAAGTTACGAGCTTGTAATTTATCATCTCTTTGCTTACTCAGATAATGTCTTTCCTTGAATATTATTACACAGTACTATGATTTATATTGCGCAGGTTTTTCAATATTTATGTGGTCTTGACTTTAAAATTGTCGATTGTTAAGAAACACAATGGCAATGTTACTTGTAGGGCTCAAATTAACAAAAACTTAGAAATGACCACTAGGATGATTTTAATGCTGTATACACGAAATAGTAAGTGGCGTATGTATGTAGACGTTACTTCTATAAAGTATACCTCCTTTCTCAAATAGAATCCTCGATTCCACACTGGACATATTTATACAAATATATATTTTTAGAAATACAACTAGAAAATGGCACCTAAATAGAAGTTTATTTCACTGTGTAAATATTATATTATGCTTTGAATATTTTGTACATTTTTTCAAATGATCTACACTCTATATACCTTTGCATATTTAAATTTCGCCTAAATTTATAAACATCTGTAGTTTAATAATAGTTAACACTGCCTATAAATATCACATTTAAAAAGAAAAATTCTAATGAATTATAATTTCTCCTCTCGTAAACATACACAATTTTAATTACAATGGGTTAAACAATATTTTCGAGGAATTACGAGCATTTATCGCGTGTTTCATGGAAATAGAAGTTAATCCGATAAAGTGAAAAAAGATACGACGATTTCTTGGGGACAATAACCGGGTCGAACTGAAAAACGGAACGCTAATTGCCAGGACCCGAACAGGAAGTTAGTCTGGTGATGTTTTCCCCTCTTAATGACATTTTACCGTTCTTTATGAATTTCAAGTTTCGTAGCGTTCCTGCTTCACGGTTCCATCCGATTACAAAAAGACATTCGATTTTCACTGTTTCGTT
The DNA here is from genome assembly GCA_905332935.1 of Bombus hortorum. NCBI lineage: Eukaryota > Metazoa > Arthropoda > Insecta > Hymenoptera > Apidae > Bombus > Bombus hortorum. The sequence goes on from HG995193.1 coordinate 15,652,549, forward strand.
ACGGTGTTTCAAAGAACTGACAGAATCTGTGGGAACTCGAGGAACAATGAATCCCTTGAGAATAAGAAACCATTCGAGCGAGACACGAATTTTGAGACAGAAGGCGGCGTTCAAGGACCATTTATCCTTGAGGTTGATACGACTGTCGCGGTTAAACGAAGTAAAATGATATCACTTTGAGCAGTCGTGCGTATCAAGATCTCACAGACGTCTGGCTATAGACCGTCTTGAAAAATAGCTTCTCTCTTAGAAATAGAACTTAAATTCCGAAGATAAATTAGAAGAATGTATTTTACAGAGAAAATGATAATAATATTCTTCCTGGAAAAAATTGCTTTTATATGTCGGGTTATCATTAGGGTTAGGGGCGTGTAATGAATCTTTGGATTAGACATTGTTGCTATGAAAGAGCGAAGATATTTACTAGCACAATTATGATTGTTACAGAATTTGACAAGTAACCGTGGTAATTAGATTCTCGGGATGTGAATGGCAATGATCTTAGACTCAATAACGAATCCACGGTCAACGGGATGACGAATGCGATTTCTACCACAGTCTAAGTCGAACTCAACTTACTGATCCACGATTCGGGTGTGACTCAATGTACTTGTCCACAGTACAAGTAGAGCTTACCTAACAGCATCTCAGTACCTTCCTGTACCCCTCGAGTCAATCTTTGTTTTTAAGGAGAGACATTTAATTACTCCATACCTCTGTTAGGTGCACGTCCCTCCCGTGACCGTGACTACGTTCAGCGACCCCTTACGTCACTTCGAGCCCAAGCCCACTGTCATTAATCTCGGGCATCCATACTCAGATTAAATCATAAACAACTATTTCTCAGTTTTATTATTTAACACGTTGACGCCGGCGCCGATACCCATGGTTTTCTCCTTGGGAAGGCGCCCGAATTCACTGTCCGCTTCGTGGGGCGGTGGGTCACATTAGACCGTTGACACGACCGCAATTTTTCAACTTTGACTTCAATTTATAGCAAAATTACAAAAGCTATACGATTTCTATTGAGTTTAATAAATTCCGTGGACTTCAACTAATACATTGATATACAATAGTTTGTCAATATCAATTTGCATGTATCTATAAATTTTAAGTAAAGCTGACGGGACCAGCTTTGGCCCTAATTTTGTACTCTTTTCGATTTTTCTCAAAAAGTAGAGGTCCGACGCGAATTCTGACCATCGTACGCAATTCTGTGAACATTTTTCTATAAGAAATGTTCATAACGCGAATCAAAAAATTTTTCAATTTCGTACAGGAAAAAAGAATAGTCATGCATGTCCGTCGGATAACAACGGCGCGGGTAAGGAACATGCACGACGAAAATCGTGTTAAGTTACGTAAAATGGACTGACAAAAGGCCAGTATGTATGCTAGCTACTTCCAAAAATCATAGGTGTGTTATTGTTCAAGGAAAAAATAGTAAATTAAAGCCTGACACTGTTTTTTGTGACCCACCGCCGCCCCTCAGGACAGACACGTCTGACCCACGGATGGGTAACGCCGCCTCACGGAACAGACACTTCTGACCCATCGGTGGGTCGCGCCGGTGTCAACGTGTTAAATACAGCTATAATAAAATGTCTGGACTAAAGTATTGGGGACCTTCCCAACCATTCCGAAAGAAAGGCCCCGATGTCCTTTCATCTCCAACGTATATAATTAAGTAGGATAAAGAGTTAAGATTGTCAAACTATATGAACAATTCTATTTTTGATATAAAATATTTGTAACACAGCAATAATTCAACCTCCGCTGAAAGAAAATCAATTAAAATTAGCTTCTCTGTATCTAAGATATCAACTCAAAGTCTGTCAGAACTGATTGCAATTTCAGATTCAACTGTGAATTTCTATAATCTCTCGAATCCCACATCCATCGTAATAAGACATAAGGATCGCTAAATTATATCACATACTACTTACTCAAGTTGAAAATTCCCCCAAAGAATCTGGTCTATTCTATAAATTTGAGTCCGTAAAGAAAATCCTAGCAAACATAAAACCGATAAATGCACATCCTTATGACATTCTGTTTCCATGATATGTCGAATGATACGTCCGTAATATTATCGTAAGAAGAATAACGCTATATGAGATATGATTTACTTAATTTCAGAAATTCCACATCGAGTTTCAGATCGAAAAAAAATTCTATCGAGCAGTCCGAGGTCAACTAATAAAGGTACAGTAGCCTTATAACGTTAATTTACGATAGTAGTTCGCTATACAGGTATACGTCATCGTTCGGCATTACCTTGTAATGATGTAACTACTGGTGTAACGCTATGCGAGCAAACGCGCTACAAAATAGCGGCACCATACTTATTTCTACCGCTATCTACAACGTGCATATGGGCATAGAAATATATCCTGGATCGATGACCTTGAACGATCGTTCGCTGTAATCGATCGATCGAAGAAGCACGATGATAAGGTGCCGTTGCTTGCCGCTTTCGTCCTCGATAGCTTGGCGTCTCTGGAATTTACGGTACACCAGTGTGATCGTTACAATAAAGTATCACCGTCGAATGACTTTACAAGAGTACCGTGTGAAAGATCTTTAGATAATTGTTTCATCAATGACGTCGGTTTATGGGCTTTTCGGATTGATGGCAGTTGAAGGGTAGTAAATTCGATTTAACGGAGTACCTGGATCGATCGATTGCGTAAAGTGAATCTGACGAGCGTTCTATAGTGAACTCTGTTCATGGTTCGAGGAAGAAATCGTTTTAGCTCGATGCAACTTTCTTCGTGTTATGATCATTGGATATATTAAGTTGTTTTTCAAATAAGGCTCCAACCGCAAAGTAATTTCTTCGAAACGTCATTTATTTAATCAAAGCAATTTCCACGTGATTCATAGCACTTTCCTAACGAGTAATTGATTTCAGTATTCCTGATTTATGAGGCTTATCGGTTATAACATTCGAAAATTCTTGGAACGAAGCTGTTACTGCTTCTTAAATATTAATATTTTCAGTTGTCGTTATGGTTTTACGGTTCTTCTTTTAAAGAAATTCATGAAGAGTATCGTAAATTACCATTTTTTCATCATTCTTTCAATCTTCTTCCGCATTGATTCGCTGCTACCGAAACACACGATGCAATTATTTCACTGTTTACTTTACTATTGACACAAATCTAGCACTTTTATCCTTTTGTTCGTTTCGATGAAGTGACTTAAGGAATTAAAACAATTAGTGCAGAGTGAACAAGAATTTTCTTTTTTATTTCAAATAAAAATACTTTTAGTATAAGATATAAAAGCTGAAAAATGCAGTGAATGTTAACAGTAATTAAGATAACGAGTAACTAAGAAACAATACGTTACACATAATAACTTTTTATTGTACTAATGGAAAAACGACTTATAATTCTTCTGCAAAAATTCAACAATTCCAATAATTTTCTCTACATAATATCTCCCGTGGTTAACATCGTAAAAGATCTTGGCATCCGCAAGAAAACGCAGTGCTCCCACGGTTCATCCACTTTGTAAAATATGATCGGGTAGTAATAAGGAGTAATGGTAGAAGAAATACAATCACGCGCGAAAAAAATCATCCCTTTACGGTTTCGCCACAGGATTTGTATAACCTATACGTAATTTATCGAAGTACGCACTAATGGAATACTCATTTTCCGTATACACACGTGTTATTCTTATCCGCATGATCCCTACGAGAACGATTCATTAAGTTATCAATAACACGTCGAGGATCGGTAATCACCGCCTCGCTCCGTTTATCCCTCGCTCGCACACAAAGTGTCCATCAAACTCTCTTCCGCCGCCGCACCTGCGTCGTTCCTCCTAACGACTTACTAAATCGTCAATAACGCCTCGAACATCCTGTCGACGGGATCGATTTATCGCGCGATATCTATCTGCGGGTTGAATCTGACCGGTCTCTCATACCAATACTTCTCGCTGGAACAGTGTTCCCGCGATGAATCACCACGTTCAGCTTTCTGTACGGTCGAGTAAGTACTTTTTCCATTACGACTGCGGTAGAAAACGTGAAAAATCCAGATTACACATACAGGCCGCATCTTCCGTTTCATTAACCATACGCTCTTATTATACGATCCGACGAGATTCGTTGCAGATCGTATCGCGTTGTCTTCATTAAGAGGTCCTGGCACGTACGAATCATGATAATCGCGCCTACTTCTGTACCATATTCATCGTTTCACCGTATGATTCTTAGTTTTCCTTTTTTCTTCCTGTGCCTTTCCCTGGCTCTTTGGGTCATACTCGAGTGCACGAGTTACGGATTTATATTCAGATGTGATTAAACTTGCTCTTAACCCATTTGCATCCAAGCGCGGATTAATCCGCACGCTGCGACTGTTTTCTATCACCAGGCGCGGAATATTACGCACGCTGCGACTGCTTTTTCTTATTTCTATTTTAATCTAAATAATTTTTGTTTAAATAAACAATTTTTACTTTTTTCCTCTGTTATTAAGAATGTAAGATGCGATGTTTGCGAAGTAATATCATCTACCAATCGCTTTGAATAGTAAATTTTCGATAAACTCCATGAAGAGTTCGGATGTCATTTACTGCACCTACGACCGACTGCGCGCGGTAATAGGGACCAGTCCTCTTAATTAGAGCCATGATGCAAATGGGTTAAGGAGATGAGGAACAAACGTTGAGAAGTAGGAAAATGAGAGGAGGTAAAAGTTGCGGAGATTGATTTAAGTCTTGCGAAATTAAGGGGAAATTAATATGCTTTAAGATAGCTTTTAGGGAGGGGAATCATTTAGAATTGCATATTTATATTTATATAGGTCCCACCCTAATTATTATATATGTCGGAGATGAAAGGACACCGGGCCTTCCCTTTGGAATTCTTTGGAAAGTCCCCAATACTTTAATCTTTATAAGTTAACCCGATTATAATTGCCCGAGATTTGCGATAATGAGCTTGGGCTCAAGGCGTCAACTAGTCACCGAACGTAGCCGCAGTCACGGGATGAACGTTTTTACCTGATAGAGGTATAGAGTAATCGTATAGCTCTCCTTAAAAAGAAATAGTTGTAGCGGCACTCGACAATAAACATTCCAATTGTTTCTACCCCGTGGTTCGCCACACACGGACCCTATCTTCGGACAAGATGATTACCAGACGTCGATGCATCTCCACAGGACATGTTCAGCTAGGCTGAGGACCCGCTATAAATCTTAGGATTTAGTTAACTAAGGTCCTTCAAACGGATAAACAGTCTTTATCCTAACAGTCTCTAAATCTATCACCTACTACGGGAAGATACGGGAAATCTGCTTTTCTCACGAACGACGCTTCCCGCTAGCAACTTTCTCACAAGGGCGGCTAGCATCTTTCTCTAACCACCAACATAGAAATTAACCAATTAACAGCAACGTCCATTTCCCTCACTTTCTGAACGAGGGTTGTTCTCGACGAATCCGGTGATCTCGTGTCCCGAGACACACCCCATTGTGGTTTTCCTCCGCAGTATCACCGTGACGGAGAGGAACATTCTCTTGCGATCTCGTCAGCGAGTAAAACAACGTCTTTACGATCAGTGGATACTTCACGTTTTAACAACGAGTCCGACTTAGACTTTGGAAGAAAGTATATTCGTTATCCCGTTGACCGCGGATTCGTTATTGAACCTAAGATCATTGTCATTAGTATCTGGAGTATCTAGTTACCACGGTTACTTGTCAAATACTGTAATAATCATATTTGTACTAGTAAATACCTTCTCTATTGCGTAATAACAATGTCTAATCCAAATGAAGATTCGTTACACGCCCTTAATCATAATGTGAACCCGACATATACATATATCACATTTTAAGCTACATGTCATGTAAAAAATTGTAATTAACCCATATGAAGATCGCAAGAAAGAGATATGGCAAGTATATTTTTATTAATTTTTTTATTTTGATATCACTTTATAATCAAAATGGAATGTTTTAACATAAAGTAGTTAAAGATAAAAAGGACCTGTTAAATTCAAAGATATATTTAGTTGAGGTACAACTCTGAGGTACAAGTCTGAGGTACAACTATTAAGACAAAACAATATTCTTTAATATTATTAAATCAATATTCTTGTGAAGGTTATGAAAAAGTGCATGCTTGTCCTAAGGTGAAATAAAGGAACAATTTTGGTAACATGAAGTTTATTGACGCACTGCATTTTAAAACCACTTCTTTCTTTTATATTTTTTCAAATTTGAGTATATTACGTTCTGTACTATGACATTATCGTTTTCATTCTTTATCTTATTCTTAATTCAAAAGAAAAATTCATCTCGAAACGTTTGTAGTTTATAACATGTAAATTCCAGGAATTCCAATCGAGTTATCTAGAATTCGAGTTAGATTAGAATTCGACTGCTTATCAGAGCTATTCGCTGGATAAACGTGACCTGGTTCACGGAGGATGATAGTGCGAATGTCCATCGGAGCGTGGATAAATTATACACACGCGAATTTCATCATTACTCACGGGACGTAAATAGGAATAATTTCGCATGGTAATTTTTTCGTACGCGACTCGATCTTATCGATCGTATTTCGCAGTGAAGATTTATAGGAGTCACTCGTTGGAATTTAATTTTACTCTTATCAGCGTTCCGTGTCGTTCATTGAAATCAGATTCAAAGGAGGATGGCAGGAAATGGTTATCTTTAGCTCTACTAGGAAATGAAAAATTTCTACAATAAGGAAAATTCAAATTCAAAGGAGGCTGATAGAGAATGATTATCTTTAGCTCTAAATACTTGAAACCAAAACTTTTCTATACCCAAACGATATATCATATCATAATATGCACAACATCAAAATACACACTCTTATTTACAATTTTTATTAGAACACTTACAGAAAGTGAGGTAAATTGAATAAGAAATTATTAAAATTATACAGAATTATTATTTCGTTTGGGTCATAAAATTTATGAAAAGATACAAGTTATATAATCTTAAAATAAATAAAGGATTTTAGACATTCAATGTTCTAATGAATGCATTTTCTTGTACATAAACTGTTCAATTTTTTCTCGTTTATATCCACCACGTATTTTTATCATCGCTTTCATTAACTTTCACACTTGTATTATTAATTACGCTATTGTATTTATTTTCATTTGATTCCAAACTTCGATCCAGATTTTGACATTCTACAAAAATCTTTCGTTTCCAAGGAAGAATGAAAACTGACCATTATCCGTTTTTCTACTTGTTGAACGGTATACCATCGTTCCCGCGGCAGAAGAATGAAATAAGAACAGGCGGGAACGCGGAAAAACCATGCGCGATCGAGAGTAAAGGGAAGAAGGAGGGAACGAGTGATCCACGAGACTAGTTACCGTTGCTTTTAACCGATGTGCGCTTGAGATTGGGCTAATGCGCCGTTCGCGATAATTATAATGTCCGTGCACCGCCATAGGCGAGGAAAAGAAATGAATCTCTTCAATATCCTTGATCGATCGATGAATTTAATATAATAACATCATAATCTACGAGTATGCCGTGCCCTTGGCTAGATTGATCAGGTATGGTAGCTAGAAAAAATTAATAAAGTTTGATTAAAAGAAAAATCATCCATGTGATTGAAGCTCTCTACAGTCTGTAGTTAAGTATTAATTACTATACATACTGCGGATATTTATGCATCCATGGGAAATCTAAAGAAACAAAAATGTACAGATTGCGTATAATATTCCAAGTTTATGCTTCATTTCTTTAATTATATGAATCCTTTCATTTACAGTGCTAGCTATACTGACATTTTTGATATACTGATTTTTTCATTATCATAAATACGAGCCTTATAAACGTATTCAGTTTATAAAATTATTAGATAGCATCTTTATATAGAATATTTTGTTTCAGAGGAAATTAACAAGATATCAATTTCAATGAGTCTACGATTGGATTCGAAGGAATAATTTCTTCTTCTAATTATTCTAATTGTCCTAAGAATTTGAGAAAGATAGCATGTTTTAAAACGATATTAGAACGTATATAGAAACCAATCTTTTTCTCAGTCACAGCAATTATGTTTCATGACTTGATAAAGAAACGTTTCCTCAGTGCAAACGATTAATAACAATCTAGCAATCTACTTACGACAATAACGCTCACCTAAGCGTATCATATCCGTAATCACGACTATTCTTCACTGCTTTTTAATACCAATTCCAAAAGGATCGCATTCAGTTGAAAAGTCAACTACGCAATGTCCTAGTACATGCTACACAAAAACGTACATCCTCCATCAAAGAGAAAGATCATCGGGGACAATTACCAAGCATTCTTTCAACGAGAACCGACACGACTCGCGATTATTCCGCGAATCGTTCCGACCAATTGCACGAAGAGCAGTGGTTGAACATGTAGAGCAACGTTTTGCTCGTGCAAAGAAACCATCGTCCATGATGAATCTCACAATAGGGAAGGCGAGGAAGGCGCGTGCACGAAGGCGGCCGTGTGTGCACGCGCAGGAAGACGTTGATTTGCCTCTTCTCCTTTGCAAAATGAGTAGAAATCGAGTGACACGGGAAGTCTACACATCCGGTAGCTGCGAAAACACGTGGTGGCTATCAGCAACGGGACGAAGAAACCATCGCTTGTATTTCTTGTCCCATCTTTCTTCTACACTCCGCTCCTTTCGCCTTTCATCTTCATCAGATGTTTTTAAGAAAAGGCAGATAACGCTGGTGGCGATTACACGAACGATTTCCGAATGCAATACATCCTTAGGCCATTGATTTCACGGATAAGAAGATCAAGCAGAGGCCATGAGAAGTCAACAACCGCGAAACACTCTCAAAATTGTCGCGGAGAATTCCCATTCCTAAGATTGAGATCGTATCGAAGCAAGTATCGATGATGAAATCGAAAGAAGGAAAGTATGTGATTTCCTGGTTGGAGCTTTTAAAACGTGTGATGAGTGATGATGCTACACTAGCGCCACGTAGTCATTAACTACTGTCGCACAATATAGATTAGCGTTCATAAATAAGAGACCACTTTGATTGATTTGTGGTTGTGATAATGGTACTAATTAATGATAACTTGTTTTTAAAATATTAAATTCTGATTATATGCTTAGTTTATGAAATTCAGAACATCCTAAAAAGTGGACTTAATCAACTTAGCCATCGAGGGACTCAATTATTTCTATCTCTTTGTTTTCCAAATATTTCAACTTGTTGAATCTTTCTAGAAACACCATGAAAATTATATTCTGTTCATTTTCAGCCAGCTATCACGATATCCAGGAAAGGATTAACGGTTGCGTTGCGGGATGGAGAAATACGCCAAACATCTTTGCAGATATCGAACACGTCCAGAAATAGACCGTGGACGATTCGAACGATAATTACGAGCATCGATCGGTCGAACCAATAACAGATAGCTCCGATATCCGAAGAATTCGCGACTAACGACGAGCTACTTCTCTCCTTCTCACTACTACAGTAGCGAATTCCGGGCACCGATAAATTCACCTGGAGACGAGCACGGAAGAGAATGTTCGGTCACGCGTGGTTGCGGCCCTTTTAGAGCGGCTTGATCTCTCTACAGCCAAAGAAACGGGATGAATCAGCGCTAACCCCTCGATTTACATGTTACATAAATTACGCAACATTGGAACGCGCTGGATTAGAACCTAACCCGAACAGTTATCCTTGTGTCGATTCTCGTCGTCACCTAATGCGCACGGATATGAGTGACCATGCGATTAACCTCGATGAGAGGTTTAACATTAGAATTATCTACGATTGAAGTAAGAAGATAAATTTTATATTAAAGAAATCAAGATGTAAGGTATGCGAAAAGACGTAACATAAGACAGAAACAAGTTTTTATCTGTACAAATTGATAACAAGAGTAATCGACCATGTTAGATATTCACATTAGTATAATCAGATATTTAAATATAAATATTTCCTCTTTTTTATATTCGTGTGCAGAGAATATAAGTAACTTGAATATAGAGAAACAAAAATCTATTTTTGACAAATGTTTCTTATTTTATTATAAAGTGATAGTAGCTTAAGTGTTGTTAGAAGTATAGTAATACTAAATGCCAGTTTTAGTGTGAATTGATGCTTGAATTTTTGCTTATTTTGTTCCATGATTGGGTTCGATTGTTTTGTAACGATATGAAGGAGATCAAGTGCACGATTAAGCGAATTAGAAGTTATGGCGCGTTTCTAAAGTCGTTGAGCATGATTAGCTTGCTCCTAACTCTTTCATTTACTTCTCGATGAAAACTTAGAATTAGTATTTGTTGAATAATATTATTTATTATTATATTACCGAATATTACGTAGATATTATATGATCGAATATTATATGGTATCATATCATCGAAGATATCAGCAGTCAAGTCGCACAGGTTATCGATCCTTGATCATTGACAATAATGAACATGATCTTCTTTCAACACTCTTATTTCTACATCTCTGTTCACGTTATAATCAAGCATCGTGGTCGAGCTACAAGAATTTGCTGCTTCCTCTATAAACACGAAGCAAAGACTACAAATTCAGCATAGGTTGAACATCCTAAATAAAATAGAAAATCTACCATCAGTATCCTCAGACCTAAGCACTGCCAAACAATTTGATCCAACGAAAATGTTGTACACGAAAGATTGAATCATAACTAAATCTCGGAAATCTCTAAATTTATTTAAAACTGCAAAAATTTAATATAATGTGACTTCTAAACAGCTCATTTGTCTTTGCTATTGATACAGATCAATTTCTTATTGTATATAGGTAGTACATATAATTTTTGTGTATATAGTCGGTAAATAATTTCATTTTTAGACATTTGATTAATGTAATTACCTGACTTATAAATACGAATGATCCTCCAGTGAGAATCAGTATGTAAAAGTAAATCAGGAACTAAAAGCATCATATAGATACATATCCAAAAACACTTAGAAATCAAGAGCAAATCTGCAAACTTGACTACTACTGGGAAATTTGATCAAATGAAAGATTCGTACACGGAAGCTATAACAATCTGTTGCTTCTTCCGTTAACATAAATCAATAATTACAAATTTCATACAAACTGCATATCTTAAATCAACAAAAAAATCATCACAAACCCGCAGACCTAAGTATGTACTAAGAAAATTCGATCGAACGAAAGTTTCATACAAGTCATATACGTAATTATCTGAAGGCAAAGGAAGAAAAGAAAGAAGTAAAAAATCGGTGGACTCGCCTTCCAGGAAATTTATTTGATAAATCTACGGCAGAGCCGCTTCGGGCGCACGTCGTCCGATCATTATCGGTTCATTAATTTCTTCTCGCCACGATTAGCCGTGCGACGGTATCACGCGCGAGGAAATATAAAGTTTTTCATCGCGTCGCGTTCGCGAGCCTGCAGTTTCGAGCGTGGATTTCTTGTTAGTCAAGTCGTGGCATAATAACTTCGTCTGAAATCGTAAAGGTGCGTTTCCCGGTTCTACGATCGTTTCTCCGTTGCTTTTTCCCCTTACCCTTCCTCTTTTCCGCGAATACCAACACGAATATTATTCGCCACGATTATTATCGCGACCAGTCCGCAAGGTTCCTCGTTAACACGGTCGTCGAATTATTCGCACCTTTTTCGCATGGTTGCAAGCCACGGCGACACTTAACGGGAAAATTTTCTAATTTAATTCCCCGGTTGGAATTCACGGGATCATAAAGACACGCGGAACCGTTCGGATAAAGCGAGGCCGCGGATAAACGACGCCGTATAAGCTCGTCCTAAACTATCGAAATTTTTGTACGATTAGCCGACGATATTATTCATCGCGTATTTCAGCCATAAACATGAAACATGGAAACTTCTACATGGATAAAGTTGCATAAAATTCAATAGAACGTCGTGAAAAACTCAAACTTGATGCTCACACTTTGATATTATGTAATTTTTCTGTGGATAACGATACGGATCTTTGAAATTTTCTCACGTGAGTGTATGTTGGAGAACATATCAGCGAAATTTACGTGCTCGTGCGTGCTACGAGTAGCGTGATCGAGGCACTTTTCATTGAGTAAAAAAAGAAACGAAGGTGATCAGGAAGACACGAAGAAATAGGAACGTGTGACACGTCCAGTTGGTTGTTTAATCGGCCATGTGTCGTGTGCAGACAGGGGATAAAAAACGAAATGATGGAATTCCGTATCAGGAAGCACTTTTACCAATTGCACTTTGTTTCAAATCTGTGTCTGTAGTATCGTACCTGGCTCCAAAATAATTACACACTCCTATTGTTATTTTAAAGATTCATAATACAATCAGTGGCTGTCATAATACAATTTGGAAAGAAAGATTAATCTCTTTTCCTTTTTGAAAATGCTATTAAAAAAATATGTTTCAAAGCAAAACCGATTCTTTGAAGATAATTAGATTTGCTAACATTTTATTTTAGCATTTTAAAGATTCATAATACAATCAGTGGCTATCATAATACAATTTGGAAAGAAAGATTAATCTCTTTTCCTTTTTGAAAATGCTATTAAAAAAATATGTTTCAAAGCAAAACCGATTCTTTGAAGATAATTAGATTTGCTAACATTTTATTTTAGCATTTTAAAGATTCATAATACAATCAATGGCTGTCGTAATATAATTTGGAAAGAAAGATTAATCTCTTTTCCTTTTTGAAACTGCTATTAAAAAAATATGTTTCATAGCAAAACCGATTCTTTGAAGACAATTAGATTTACTAGCATTTTAGCACATTATTTTAACATTTTAAGGATTCATAATACAATCAGTTTTCCTTTTTGAAAACGCTATTAAAAAAATATGTTTCATAGCAAAACCGATTCTTTGAAGATAATTAGATTTGCTAACATTTTATTTTAGCATTTTAAAGATTCATAATACAATCAGTGGCTATCATAATACAATTTGGAAAGAAAGATTAATCTCTTTTCCTTTTTGAAAATGCTATTAAAAAAATATGTTTCATAGCAAAACCGATTCTTTGAAGATAATTAGATTTGCTAACATTTTATTTTAGCATTTTAAAGATTCATAATACAATCAGTGGCTATCATAATACAATTTGGAAAGAAAGATTAATCTCTTTTCCTTTTTGAAAATGCTATTAAAAAAATATGTTTCAAAGCAAAACCGATTCTTTGAAGATAATTAGATTTGCTAACATTTTATTTTAGCATTTTAAAGATTCATAATACAATCAGTGGCTATCATAATACAATTTGGAAAGAAAGATTAATCTCTTTTCCTTTTTGAAAATACTATTAAAAAAATATGTTTCATAGCAAAACCGATTCTTTGAAGGTAATTAGATTTGCTAACATTTTATTTTAGCATTTTAAAGATTCATAATACAATCAGTGGCTATCGTAATACAATTTGGAAAGAAAGATTAATCTCTTTTCCTTTTTGAAAATGCTATTTAAAAAATATGTTTCAAAGCAAAACCGATTCTTTCAAGATAATTAGATTTGCTAACATTTTATTTTAGCATTTTAAAGATTCATAATACAATCAGTTTTCCTTTTTGAAAACGCTATTAAAAGAATATGTTTCATAGCAAAACTGATTCTTTGAAGACAATTAGGTGCTACAAATATATAATACAAACACAAATGTTCAAATACTTTCATGAATCAGTATAATTACTAAACTAATTACGGATGTTTATACATACAAACAAAATTTACATGTATATACAATAGTACAATATATGAAATACAAACAATATCCAAAAATATAAAATATTCCCAAAGTAAGATACTTATAATACGAAATATTTAGAGGGTAGAAGAAATTCCTATTTAGACTAAATTTCTTTATTTGTATTTAGAAATATGTAAATGCATATAAATATCCGCAGTGGAGTAATTACTTCGAAATCCGGAGGAAACTATCATGATCATTTTCGCTCCGGTTATCACGCTAATGAGTTAAGGGAGGATCGTATGACTGACGATTGCCTTGCCACGATAGAGAGAATATTTAGCTGCCTATTGAATTCACGAAGATAAAGGAACGATCCTGGTGGTGAACGCGCTGCTCTGGGAAATAGGACGGAGCCACGTTAGCTCGCTCAGTTATCTCATTTCGCATAGTAAGCTATCTGCTCGCCTTTTTCCTCCCTCCTCTGTCGCTCGCCTTTCCTTTTTCCACGGGCCGCAAGGATCGGATATTATAACTGTTTATTTTAATCTACATCATCGGCATCTACGCAACGATAAATCTCGCTGGACGTCCATAAAATCGTTCTTCTTCTATTCCATCTTCTTCTTATTATTCTCTGTTACTTCTCGTGTCTCCTTTCTCATCATATCTTATATGTATATATGTATAATAGTCCATCATCTTCTGTCTCTCTCTTACTTCCTCAACTTTAGCCGAGCGTAATTTGCCGTATGTAATGTACTTTCGTTCGTCGTTGCTTGGTACGCAGGAAGCTGGCCGTCTGAACAATGCACGGCTGTATCTACTGCGCGATCGCGAGATCGACCAACGATTCGTTGGGCGAAATAACCATTAATAACGAATCTTAGCAGCCTGATTTTGGTCTCGATACAACCGGTGATCTCCTTTCTATATGCCATTGCCCGGGCTTTCACAAATGAATTGCTACGTTCATTGTTTCGTTGATTCTTGCGAATCTAGGTAACTTCTAATCAATAAATCTCTCGTTTGCATCAGCATTTCTATCTAAAATACGAATAAAAATATCTTCTACTCTGTCTACGATAGATGTCAAAGACAAATTTTTAAATTTTAATTTTGTGCGTATTTGGAATCATTATCTTGCGTGAATATATAATTTTAATCGTTTTCCTGATAATCTGGATCGATTGTCATGTTTTGTACGTGAGCAGCGAGTATCTTAAAACACTCCTGAGTGGCTGTATATGTTCCTTACATAATACTCATAAATTGCTACGTTCATTGTTTCATTGATTCTTGCGAATCTAGGTAACTTCTAATCAATAAATCTCTCGTTTGCATCAGGATTTCTATCTAAAATACGAATAAAAATATCTTCTACTTTGTCTACGATAGATGTCAAAGATAGATTTTTAAATTTTAATTTTGTGCGTATTTGGAATCATTATCTTGCGTGAATATATAATTTTAATCGTTTTCCTGATAATCTGGATCGATTGTCATGTTTTGTACGTGAGCAGCGAGTATCTTAAAACACTCCTGAGTGGCTGTGTATATGTTCCTTACATAATACTCATAAAATGAGTATCATATTTTATTTGAAACTGTATACGGTTAATATATACGTGTCTCTGTTCATATGATATGTCTACGCTAAAAGAGAACAATGCACGAAATAGAAAGAAATTGAGAAATGTAGAGATCTCCTCAATCAATGGCACCCCAACGTATTTGAAACAGAACTTCCTCAATCGATAAAATTAATCCAACAGATGACTATGCAAATTCCAAATTGCATCAACGAGAATCTCCCACTTCTAAGAACAAATATGCAACATCTAAAGATTCTTTGTTAATAACAAATTATTACATACGCGTGCATGGTTAACGATAGAAACACCATCTTCAACGAAACGCAGTATCTCAAGTAAACTTCTTCCTTGAAGTACCTGATTCGGTAGTAGCCCTGACGATCACGAACTGAACCAGTCGAGCAGATCGTAAACAGCCTCACAAGACTTTCCTTCACAGTTACGATCAGTTCGGGTGCAAGAAGTTGCTTTCGTTCGAACCAATTGGCACTTGACACGGCTACTCTCGCGTATTTTCAGGCCGCAAGTATCAATTTTCCTCGAACCAGAGTTCCTTCGTTCAAAGGCCGAGTGTTTCGTTTTGTTCCGACCGGGAAGGAACCGTATCCTGGCCGAGCAAATCGATCAGGCGTCTCCGTACCGTTAGAAGCGTGCCCTTTCCTTCACAGGCAGCGCACCTGCGTCGATCCTTCGCAAAATCCCATCCATAACATTTGAATTCCCGATCGGCAATCATAACATCTGTATTTTTCGTTTCGTTCTATCGCGTTCTTTTCATTCTTTTCTTAACCCAATAAGAATCAAGCAAAGAAAAAATGTTATACATCAATTTCTCGACTTTTCGTGAAATTGTAAAATCTAATTGGAAAAAATCGAGACGAGAAGGATATCGTAGAAGTGGTCACCACTTCTAAGAAAACTCTACCGCCGCGTGGAACCAGTTTTCCTTTTGGTCCCAAGCGACATGACGCTCTTGCCGTACGATTCTCTTCAATTTGTCGCCTCGTAGATTGCCATTTAATTGTTCCATTAATATAAACGATCACCACTTCTAAGATAGCTCTACATCTGGTCTTTTAGTTTTATTAAGCACTGAGACCATCGACAGCGATAGACAAAAGATTGGGACGAAGGCAAACCATAAACTGTAGACAAGCGACGATGGCTTCAGAGTCTTCAGTCATAGGGTAACACTGCTAATATTAAAATATATATTTTCTACCTAACAATTTATCCACGCGTTCCTTTGTATTAACATACATCTAATAAGCTCAACAGATATGAAGCGAATCTTTGGAATATTTTTGCTGTCTGAAGAGAAAAGAAAAGAAATGAAGGGACAGTCTATACAATTGAAATTCATATAGTGGGATTTCGTATGCAAACAAATGAGTTCAATCGACAAAAGCTCAATCAAAATTCAGTTGTAATTGAACTTAGGTCGTGGGATATTTTTAACTCGTTACTAAATTCTATATATATCTATAGTGAATATTCATTTAGCTGTAATCTTAGTTTCTAGATTAATAACTGTTTTACGAGTTCACCTGCGAACTTCTTCAAAATATTAATGCCCTACACGATCACCCATTTACTGCTGAAAAATACAGAATAAGAATGAGCAGTCGGTTTCCTTCGAAGCTTGTACGCGGTACCGCAAAACGTTATGCTAATAAAACGATTAACGCGCGTAAATCAGCGCGGTCTCTCAGCACAGCCAGCGTTCAACCAAGGATAAAATAGGTAGAGAAGAAGCATATTACCGGTAATGAAGGCAACGAGTAATGTTTCTTGACCTGTGCTGTCCGTTCACATTATCGAAGTCATAAATGCGACCTCGCTATTTTCAAACGATTTGCCAGATAAAAACTAGTGGCGGAAAATTATTCGTGAAGTATAAAAACGGTAAATAGGATGTTTCGGGAAATTTATTATTGCCGAGTGATAAATTATTTGGATAGCACGTGGCTGGTTCGCGGATCCGCTCGTTACCGTTTTCAACCGAATACGGTAAACGCTCATTAGTCGGAAAATAACGCGTACGGCTGCATCGGCCGGTGTTTTCTGCTAACGACCTACCGGCTGGCTCTTTGTAATACACCCTGCCGACCGGAAGCGCTGAATCGTGAAAACGAACGTTCTTGGGTGCGGCGATTGCTTATTGTTTGCTCCGACGACCAAGTCTTCTTCGCTCGTTTGTAAGCAGTATGTTATTATTGCAATTAATTATAAATCATCGATAAGTTATAATAGGAGCGGCATAAGCTGACAAGATTATCGTAGAACTTGGTTTTGTAAGGAATAATATAATTATAATAATAATAATATAATAATATGATTTACCAATTGATAAGATAATAGGCAAGCTACGAAACAGAAGTTCTAGTCTTTTTGCAAACAATTTTTACTAGCTTATGTCAATTATCTAATTCCTAAATGGTAGAATTTATATACAAATCTTTACTTTTTAGTATTGAAGAAGTTTTTAATATTGACAGCTTATTTTTTAATATAATAGAGTACAGTTAGAAGACTATTCCATTGTCTTTCCAGCAGAAACCTAAATTAACCGCTTGCCGGATTTTTCTAGTAGGTGCTAATGACATTTACAATTAACTGTCTGTCTCCAAAACTAAGTGTCATTAGCCTTAGTCTTTCAAGTTCTACTATTGTGCAACGGTTCATCACTGTTGTAACTAAGACGTACCTCAGATCTTCTTGTTAGAATTGCATTTTTTTCGACAGTAACTGGACCAAAGAAAAGGTACACTTGTGTTATAAGTGTTGTTTTAAATATATCTCAGACTTCTATAAATTTTAGGTGGAATTCCACCAATTAAAGCAATTTCATCATTAAAAAGACATAGATGTGTTGAAGCAAGTTAACGACGAACTCGTATAAACAAAGAAGAAAAGAGAAGTTGTGTCACGGGAACGTCAAAAAGTAAATTCGTTAATGAAGATCATAACATAAAAAAGAGTGAAATTCCAGGAATAAAGAACCCAAGTTAAGAACACCGTGAGAAATTTCAGCAAACGAAGTGATATATTATCATGGAATTGAATATTAGAAATGAATGCTCGGAACATAGTTCAAGGACGAGAATCAGTGAATACAGCGGAAAAGGAGCTAAGGTGAAGGTAAGGTAAAAGCGAAGGTTGATTAATTAATCAATTGATTGATTAATAGAAAGGGGCGTGAAAGACGGAAGGAGGCACTCGAGTGGTTTCAAGCGGCGTTTGAAAACAACAAAGTGGGAGAACTACTCAAAAATCGAAGCCCGCGTTAATCACTTACCACGTTGATTAATAGGCGCCTGTCGGGTAAAGCGTCGCCTAGGAAAAGCGAAGCGTAGAGCCGCACCTGAACACGATATCATCTTTCATCCGCAATGCGTGTTATTATCGATGGGGGATAAAAAATCGCGAGCTCGTTTCTCACGAGTTTGATGAAATGGCAAATTGAATTTATGGGAAGAAGTCGAGGGAACAGTAGACAATGATTCTTTACGAAACAAGAAATTGGAAAATGAGTTGTATTTTAAGCTTTTCCTACATCATTGATAGTTTATTTTGTGTGCAATTTTCGCGAAGCTTTAAGGAATTAAGTGAACCAGTTCATTCTGAAAAATTGTGTCGTGTAGATGTTATCGATTTGTTAGAGCCTCTCTTTCTATCTTTGTCCTATTCTGCATATAATATGATGTTTAATAAACTCGGTTTTGGAAGTCAATATAAAATCAGCATGTATCTCCAAACCAACAGTGGTTAATTATCAAAAATATATGTATAAGATTTATCTTTTTACACTTTTTACTATACTTAGAAATAATTGAGAACACAAAAAATATATATATTTTTATATTTCCTATTCTCACTTTATAAAATTGTTTACTATGTTTAATAATTCTTTATTGGGCGAGAGGGAAACTGTTACTAGACTAAGCTCTCTTGCACAAAAGGACTAATAATATTAAAAATTCTCCATATAATATGATGTTTAATAAACTTGGTTTTGGAAGTCAATATGAAATCAGCATGTATCTCCAAACCAACGGTGATTAATTATCAAAAATATATGTATAAGATTTATCTTTTTACACTTTTTACTATACTTAGAAATAATTGAGAACACAAAAAATATATATATTTTTATATTTCCTATTCTCACTTTATAAAATTGTTTATTATGTTTAATAATTCTTTATTGGGCGAGAAGGAAACTGGGACTAAGCTTTCTTGCACTGAAGAACTAATAACATTAAAAACCTAGGTATAATTAAGAAACTTTGTACTTTATCTCATCACAGAAGGAGCATACAAGAACATAAAACTACAGGAAAGCAGTATATGCAGTGGAGTTAAATATTTGGACTTGAAGTAAAGCAACGATTGTAACAATATTATTAATCTTGCGCTCAGTTTGCTCTTTTAGTATCGCAATAATTCTGAAATGCCTCTACATCTTCTCAATAGCCTTCTCTACTTCTATCACTGAAAACGCTCTTTCATTCTACGAAACAGAGGGAAGTACAAAACCGAAAGAACACGGCCAACTGGCGAATCAGTTCTGCAGAAAATTACTCGAGTTGGGTGTCTTTGTGCTAGAAAATGTGGAACAAGCAGACACCTGAGGGCTCGAATTCCGCTCGGAAGAAGTTCGAGGCGAAAGAAATGCGGTTAATCAATTGGCAAATTGTTGCCCGTTATTCGACTACGTCGAACTATTCTCTCGATGGCACCTTCGACCCGGTGTAAGACAGCTTTCGTTCTCTCTATCGAGCTGACTTCTCCCTCGAGCAACATCCAACCCGATTTATCGAAACGAGAACTATACTCGATTCCCCGGAACAGCGTGTCTTTTTCCAAGAGGCAGGCCACCATGCTGCCGGCAATCCGGATCAATCGAACGACGCCAATTATTGGATTCCCAAGGATAGAGTTGTTGATCGTGACACGAGAAAACTGGGCGATCCAGCTCCTCCGCGAGAACTGACCTAAAGTCTCTTATCGACCGGTTATGCCTCGTGGTTTTGTTGTTTCCGTTGCACGTTTCTTATCAAAGAGTCAACTACGAGCTGCTGGTATTTTGTTTCAAGAGTTGATCATGTGGAATTTAGAATGATTGAGAGATGTAGGTATGTAAATTAGTATACTACTTTCGATAGCTATACTCTGACGATTTATAATTTTAGATAGCTTAGAAAACTCTTCTGTAGCTTAAGTTTTCATCACGAAGATTGTTTTGTTCTTTAAATTGTTTGTTGTGAAGATTGAATTGTTCTTTAGATTAAATCTGGGTTAAAGGAATAGGTTGAATTATTTATCGAAGCGATTATGGCTTATGGTTTATTGCTTTTTTTAATCTGTTGTCTATCGAAGAATCGTCTGTACTTGTTTAGAATTTCACTTGGAGTGTTGATTTCTAGTTTCTAGCCAATTTCAATTAATCGTTCATAATAAAAATCGACCAAATGTGCAGCTGTGTCTGACAATGGCAACTGTAAAAACGATTAGAATGCAGTCAATCTGCATTCAATGGCGAGCAATTCGAGATCGGCACAATTCTGGTTTCTCGAATCGTTAAAAGAGCATTGTTTTTCGCTAGGCGAAATTCCATAGAGCACATTTACGTCGTTTAATGTGACGTAACGTGTTGCTTCCGCGACGGCCTATAAAATCCTCTCGTCTAGAACATAAATCTTACGTATGCATCTCACGAAATTCCATTCGACGAATACGATTCGTTCAGGTTCCGCGTCTATCACAATTAATTAACGTCTACTGGAATCTACTTACGGTAAATCTGAAATGCAAAGACAGATCAATTAAGATGACGAGGCGGATAAGAATCGTTACTAAATTCTAATTACCAGGCAATCAAGTGGTGCAACGATTAATCGATAAGTAACAATGATTTATGCCCATAGAACAATCCACAGATCCCTTACCGACGATTATCGATTCGTAGTGAATCGATAAGTACGATCTGAAATCTCATTACACACTATGTTTAACGTAACCTCCATAATTGTAATTTCATTTGCTTATAAGAAACAAAATTATAACTCTTAGATCCTATGAAATACAGTGAACTTACGCGTTAAACATTAACTCTTCTATGTACTATGTCGTGTAAATACATAGAAAATTATGATTTAATATGCTATTCACTAATTATTTAATTAATTTTTTATTATATTATTTAATTATCTTATATTATTTATATTATATTATTTAATTATATAATATTATTCATATTACTTTATTTAATTAATCTTATCTTTTTAAGAAATTTGTCCAGAGTATATCAATGAGAGTATGTTTAAATTCTTTATAATAAGAAACATATAACGTACACAATATATTTTTATAAGATATGTAGATATTTTAGTATATAAAATGTTATGGCAAAAATAAATGGCTAGAATAATCGAGTAAATTAAAAACAATTTATACCCACAAGTATGTGTCATAGAAATGTGCGTCGATTGGATAAACAACAAATACATTTTTTTTCAGTAGAACTAATCAATCTTTCTCATCTTTATCTTCGAAATATAGAATTAAGTCTCTTGTACACAAACATAGAGAAAATATTTATTATTACCAATCGATAACAAAATTTTTTTCACGACACGCAGAAAATAATAAAATAAACTTAACTTCTGTTTTGCAAAAGTTAAGATAAAATTATATCACTTATAGCGCAGGAAAATTATAATATACGATAATATATGTTAGCGATATGTGTACTATAAATAGATACCATTATCGAAGATATGTATTTTAAGAACACGAAGTTAAAACGGTACCGGATGTTTCACGACCAAGTCCCCACTCCCAACTCCTCGAACCAAATTATCTAATTATTCGTCGATTGTTAATCTTATTGTAGGATTATACCGCTAGACCGGGAAACCTGCTCCGTTAACAGTTCTCGTTCGAGAAAATTACACATTCTCGTGAAACGAACGTCGATACACGGAGTATTTATTAGACACGGGACATAAATTTCCCTTAAGACCTTGGATCTCGCAGGCAAATGATGATGAATTACCATGACCGAGAAAAGGCAATTTCCTTAGAGTTACGGAACATCAGCAATCGTCTCGAGAAAGAAATGAGCGAAACACCGTCCTTGCCATTCGTCGAGAACTTACAAACAGAATTCAATAAATTAATCATCTCTTGATTAACTTGGCGATTTTACCCAATCTTTGTAGTTACGTATCTCTACATTTCTGTACAACACTAATTATATTAATATTACTAACATAAATTATTAATTATCAATTATGAGAGGGACACCGTCCTTGCCATTCGTCGAGAACTTACAAACAGAATTCAATAAATTAATCATCTCTTGATTACCTTGGCGATTTTACCCTATCTTTGTAGTTACTTATCTCTACATTTCTGTGCAACACTAATTATATTAATATTACTAATATAAATTATTAATTATCAATTATGAGAGAGACACTAATAATTAAGCTCAATTCAAGGCTTTGCACAATTCTAAGTGACATATGTAGTTTATCATTGACCTTTTAAAACAAATATTGAATAACATATCTAGTGCGTTGTTGGTTTTGTACAGGTTAAATAATATGAAATTTAATGCGGAAAAATTTATGCTAACATTGTAACCATCCTATCTATATAAAGGACCCGTTGTATCGAGCTTGGATAACGTGATAATTTAAAGGACGAAAGATTTCTAATAGGTCGAGTGGAGAGCATTAAATTTTATTAAAACGATAAATACCGTATGAATCTTGTACAACTTACACTGAACTTTCAATATTTTCATATATACACGACATATTTCACACATAAAACAATTGTCAATGCATACCATGAGTACAAATAATTTACAAGCAGTCTATGTAAGAATAACCCAACGCTCAATGTATAATATTAATACGACGATATTAGAATTATTGATTTCCCCATTATCAATCTTGTACAGAAAGCAAAGCACTACTATAACTCTTCATTTTACCTTCCGGTTGAGCGTCTAACAGCACTATCAACATCAAAAGCTAATCCGTAAATTTCTCACGACAGGAAGCCGTGCCTTTGATCTAAAATTAACAACCGACCATGTGCCACATTCTCGTAACGTCGTTTTGATGGGAAGAGGCGGAACCTGTCGATGACTAACTCATATCTCATAGTACGTGTATACCTGGGCTAGAAGCCGACGCGGCCGGTATCGATAAATTTTTCCATAGAAGCATCTGTGGTCATATTTTTTCACGCGTCGTGATACAGCATGAAGAGCAGCAGGATGTCTGATGAGACACGGGACTGGTCGTAACGCGATCCTCGTAACCGCGGGCTAGGATAACTAGGTAACGGGTAGCACACAGCCACTAAACGCGTTCGTCCTCCTATACTGCATCCTGAAACCTTCACCGACTATTCAGGATACGCTGAATAATCCGCTACCAGCTTTTATAGCGGGACAACGTCGCAGGGCGGCTTCCACTGCCTCAAAATTCTAACATAAAATAGTATACATATACAACGAGGTAGAGATATTTGAGTCATCTCAGCTTCAACATCTCATATGTAATTCAACAAATATCACTGGGCTTCAGGGTGATTACCAAAGAATGGAAAATTACCTTAGGTCCAACAAGAGAAGATATCAAAAACGAGAAAATAATTCGAATAATTCTAGGATAAATAAAATAGCTTCCAGAAATAAAGTAATATAGGCAAGTAATATACTACTGAATTATGATATACAACAAGGTAGAGATATTTGAGTCACCTCAGCTACAACATCTCATATGTAATTCAACAAATATCACTGGGCTGAAACCTGATTACCAAAGAATGGGAAACTACTTTAGGTCCAACAAGAGAAGATATCAAAAACGAGAAAATAATTAGAATAATTCTACGATAAATAAAATAGCTTCCAGAAATAAAGTAATATAGGCAAGTAATATGCTACTGAATTATGATGATTACAATTGAGAATATTGGCATTAGTTGAAGAAACTCTTCTTGTGAAGGGTAGAAGTCACATCCTTGTAGAAAACTATGGCCGTCGATCTGTCAATGTATGCGATATTTCACTGTTTATCACGCCATTAGTAACGAATTAGATATGTAATCTGTTTTGAAAAAGGTCGCTTAAGAATTATATTATCCAAATTTGACGAATTACAAGGCAAAACTTAGGCTTCACTCAAATATCCTTCTGGTCCAAATAATCCTACCTTATCTATATTTTAAAAGAAAAACTGCTAAAAGGAGCAGGAATAAATGGAACGGATACGACTGTTTTCGTTAATTAGTTCGATTAATAGTAGTCACAATGGTTGACAGCTCGTCAGCTACTGGTCACTTGGCTGTCTAGCTGCTTTTGTTTGTGCCTCAGGTTCGATGGCTTCTGAAGCGGCTTTTCAAGGCCGGTTACGAGGCGATTCCATGCAAACTAGCTTCCTTAGGGACACAAATAACCATCCATCCTGCGATACAAACGCGGAAGCTGTAAGTGCTTCCGTAATTTGAAAACCTATTTAGTGGAATTTAGGTAAATGACTTAATCAACGTTGATAATTAATTCGATGATTACGGTGAAGTTTCCTTTATGGAACTGCGCTTCCTTCGTCCTCGATACCATTTACTTTCTTTAATTTATGATGTAACGATTATTCACATTGATTAAAAATTCAATTCCTCTATTTGCATAAACATAAAG
Organism: Bombus hortorum; assembly: GCA_905332935.1. Taxonomy (NCBI): domain Eukaryota; kingdom Metazoa; phylum Arthropoda; class Insecta; order Hymenoptera; family Apidae; genus Bombus; species Bombus hortorum. The sequence goes on from HG995193.1 coordinate 15,677,547, forward strand.
CGCATCCTCTGTATCACTCGCCGATAACTTTCTCGTCCAATTCCATGTACCTACGAGTTTGTTTCGATTTTCAACGAGCAACACACTCTTCTCGAACACGAGGAAAATTAATCTCGGCGTGTCGAACGTCGAAATGAATTTTCTTCCAATTGGTGAAATTGTTCCACCTCGTTAACGCAACGAATTCATTTCTTCCACAACGGTTCATATGAGAAGACATTTTTTAGTCTGATAAGATGACACCTGCTGAGCTCTGCAGGTGGTCAGCTATTATCGTACGCGTATTTGCACGAAGAGGCAATTGCATGATCTTAACAAGAGAAATTGGATATAGATTAGTATAAGCAAAGAAAATTAGGATGTAGTAGAATGTATATGTCAAATGTCTTTTTTCAAGTGAAATCATCTATTTCTTAATACACGATTGAGTAAATAATTCCCTATGAGAAAAGTATTACTAGATCAACTAATTGTATCAAATACCCAATACTTTCAAAGTATTTTAATTTCTACATTTAAAAAATCTCCTGTATATATTATGTCGGGTCGTCCTTGGGAGGCGGGGCGTGCAATGAATCTTCTTGTGAATTGGCCATCGTTGTTGTATACCAGATGATATTTATTGAAGCGAATGTATTACAAAGGTTAACAAGTGATAGCGGTGATTGAATAATCGAGATGTCGATGACGATGAATTTAGGTTCGATAACGAATACACGGTCAACGGGATGACGATTGCGATTTGGGACTCGACGTACTTGTTCACTGGACTAGTCGAACTTATCGGATTGAGCCCCAGTCCAAGTGCAACTGCCCTTATATGCTCCTCTCCGAACCTCTCTGTATCCCTCGGGTCAATCTTTGTTTTTAAGGAGAATTATTTAATTACTTTATACCTCTGTTAAGTACACGTCCCTCCCGTGACCGTGGCTATGTTCAGCGACCCGTTATGTCACTTCGAGCCCAATCCCATTGTCATAAATCTCGGGCAAACATAATTGACTTAACTCATGAACAACTATTTCTCAGTTTTATTGTTTAAATACAGATATAATAAAAAGTCTAAACTAACTAAAGTATTGGGGACCTTCCCAAACATTACAAAAGAAAGGCCCCGATGTCCTTTCATCTCCGACATATATTAAAAGCTTCTAAATACTCATGTGCGTATTTTTTCTTATCATCAAAAACAGCTATACAATCTTTGCGCCAAAATGCTTCGCCTCGAAAGATCCCGCAGCGAAAGGATTAAATGCAATTAAACTACACGAAGAATTACAAGCGACTTGAAACCACTCCTACAGCTGAAAAAAGAAATCTACATGTTCACACCTAACTGCTATAATTCATCCAAACACGATTCTACACATCCACTCAATCTTTCCCTACGAGCACTCGTCTTCGTTTACCACACGTTCAACACGCAAGGAGTTCGTTGGTCGCTATCGATCGGTTGTTCTGTCTCGAACTCATGTATCCACTCCACTATGTACGAAGCGGATTCATCGTCAGAAGTCGCGTTAACACATTTCCACTTAATGAACCGTTACCATGCGAAGCAGCTTCTGGCCAAGAGGCTGCATTCTTGTCCAATGTGTATCTGTACGCGGCGAATGACCGGTCGTAAATTGCCACGGAATTGGTAGCGAAAGGCCCGGATCCCTTATCATGAAGATCGACAGATCAAACCTCTCCTGTGGCGAGTCATCAACGCGAGAACACAAGGTGTTACGGTAATACAAGCTTCTGCTCGGTTACCATGACTTCTTCCTGCCCGCCTGTGGGAACAATCAATGCCACCAAGAATACTTTGTCCCTGTTCATGCTTGTTATTTCGATGTTTCTTAAATTGTACGATTTGTAAGAACACAGGAGTGTAACAACATGACGTGAGAAAATTTGAGATGGTTGGTGGAATTGCGAAGATTCGTTTACGGCTACTGCTATTTTAAAATGTTTACAATTATTTATACTAAACGTTTATATCCTCATTTGAAATTAAGAAATCTTATTGACAATTGGAATTTTTATTGTAAGAGTATTACAAGAAGTAAGTGCAACACTCGTTTAAACTGGTTGACAAAAATGGAAGTATAATATAGAAATAAGGAAAAATTAATACATTTTATACTTTCCTTAAATTACGAGTAGAAAAATGAGTCAACTACCATATAATATTTATTCATAAACGCTGAAACTTCATAACATGATAAATAATCCAAAATGACGAAATTAATACAAATATATTTTGCATTTCTATTGGAAATTTTCACTTCCGAAGATTTCTCATTTAACCTTGTCATTCGTTTATCATTCCAACTTTTCAATCCGACTCGCATCTTAAATTGCTACAAGGAAGTAGATTCAAAGCAAAAAGCCATACAAAATTAGAATCCTCCAAAAGAGCATTAATACCAAACTTTTAATCTACTAGATAAACATGGCTCTAATCCTCGTAAATGAGACACAGTCGTAAAGAGTCGACTGATAAAGTTGTTCTCTAAAACGAACAGTTGAAGACTTGATTGTGGCGATATATACGTCGATAGTGATAACCGATGCGGAACGAAGCCATGTAAATCAAGCTTTACGTGAGTCGAAATAAGAAATCGTTCGAGAAAAATGGAACAAGGATATTCTCTTCTACAAAATTGAAGTTTTACGATGAAGGCTGCAAGGCGAAATAAACGCATGCAACTAGAAACAGTAAATCAAATGGATTCACGTGAAACGTATTCTAGCTCGATATCGAAATGATTGTTTTATGCAAAATGGACACTGACTCGTTCCCGCAAGAACGATTTTATTCTTCCTTACAAAACGGAAATTGTAGGATGAGAAGGCAGATGGGAACGAAGCTACATGTCCGAATAGGTGCCAATTGCGTGGAAATAGTAAATCGAAGTCCTTTCATTTGTGGGTATTATCTTTACAACACCTGGCATCATTTTCTACAAATTGAAACATTTCAAAGCGAACGCCTGAAGCATTGTGAATATTTCTAAAAGAAGTTAAATGTCTAAGAATAAAAGAAATAAAATCCAATAGACGGTAACCTGGTTTTCAAAGTATGTATGTAATTCGAGGAATAGTCATAGAGATAGTTCTCCAAGCAAATCTAAGATCTGAAGGCGACGTTGATAAGTATATGTATTGCTCTGAATATATAGTGAGTGTAAACTTCAAATACCGTGTCATCGATCCTCGGGATATTGTTCTTTTTCGATGTTCATCGTCGTTCTCGTGGAGTCCCGTTCCGGTGTCGGAATACCGCACGAGCGACGGCCGTAAAGAAGCAACAGAAGCAACAGCGTATCGATGAAACACGAAGAAAAAGCCTGCTGGACGTATATTTTATCAGGCTCATTTAACCGACCTTAAATTTAAACTCAGCCGGTTTATTTTCTTCCTCATTTGCTAGCTTCGAGCATCGATTATAGATTCAAGGCCTAGTGCATAAGCAAAAGTTGACGAAGAAGAGGTTGGATGAAGACGAGAATGACGACGTCGATAGAACGATCGCAATGATAGCAAAGAAGACTCAAGAAAGTAGGAAGGTAAAATAAGAAGATGCGAAAAGAGGATGAACGGGACAGAAGAAGAAATGCATATTTACTTGGTCGCATGACCGCCCAAGAAATTTAATCCCGAGCGATCGACCGCAACGACAAGGAAACGAGGCGACACGGAAGAACAATTCGGTCCTTCGACGTTCGACTAACGTCCTCATCCTCGTCGTCGTTGTCGTGCCTGTACACGTTTTGGAATTCCATCGAGGAACCGTCCAGCCTATCTCCTCGCGGGAAACCATTGGCGAAAGCAATCGACGCATTACACGTGACGTAACGGACACGTGCTCGAGCCGCCTCTCGTGACCGTTTCCGCCGCGTGGAACCAGTTTTCCTTTTGGTCCCAACCGACATGACGCTCTTGCCGTACGATTCTCTTCAATTTGTCGCCTCGTAGATTACCATTTAATTGTTCTATTAATATAAACCTTACCGTAAACATCTAATTTGCATGGTGAACTTCATTCGCTAGTTTTTCGTTTGATTAATTGCTAGGGATGCGGCAAGAAAAAATGTTATGGATCAGTTTATTGCCGATTACAGTCAATTAATTTCTGTTTTAATTTAATTTTATGTTATTGGTATTATTTGAGGATGTAGTATTTGAGGCGATTTTAATATTCTGGCATTTTAATATTTAAATCTTTAATAACATATTTATGGCCGTTTTATATATGTAATTATTATAAACAGCGATGTGCATGCAGATTTATAGGCCGAGTTACGACTGAGATTCTATCTATTCAAATTTGGTAGAACCAATCTCAAGAGATAGATTCAATAATTAAGATAAGTCATATCTGAAGTCTTGTTATAGATAGAAAACTATTTTCCTACAATTTTACTTTTTTATAAATGTAATGATCTTAGAAAATGCAAATGCATTAGACGGAACTGCTTATTTTTTATTCAATTCATCGGTGCATTCAATGCTAAAAAGAAATAGAATATAACGCTATCTCATCTGGCCATCTTTCTATATAAACTTTCAGAAGTTTAGACCTGTAAATTGTATTTTATCAACATTAAAATTACCGATCTGTAATATATAGAATAACTACAATATACATACAAATAACTCCAATTAAAGTGGTAAATTTGGTATATTTACGTAATACTACTTTTGCTTTTTTTTTTATAAATATGTAAGAAATCTAAAACCAGCCAGATTCTAGTGTTGAAATCCTTCGATTTTAACATTAAAGCGATCGAACATTAAGTAGTCTCGTCTCGTTAACCGCTCGTTAGGAGAACGATCGGCTGATCGCGTCAATTTTGCGCTAATAAAATCGTTCGTGATGAACGATTACGTTGCGTGTAATCCGTGCGGGTCTCATTTAACCGCGCCACAGGCGGCGTGGAACAAGCTCGAAGAAACAAAGGTATCCAACATACACGATCGCAAGAAAAGCAGGAGTGTCTAACAAATCGTCTCCTAATCACCTTTCTCCCTTACAATCTTTAACGAAACCTAAATCCTCCTCTCTTTGCTGTTTTTCGTCCCAGAAGCTCCATTCCACTCGTCTGCACTGTTGGCTTGCGTTTATAGTCAGCTCATTATTTATTACTTCGTTACTATTATTTATTTATTTACTCCTCGGAAATCTAATGGAACATAATGACGACGGGTGCCAGGCTCTGTCTATCCGTCTCTACTTCACTTCGTTTTTCTCTCTTCCTTTTGCTGGCTGGCGAGAACTGGTGAGGTACATAGAAGAATGGGTTGGTTCGAACTGCACACACCGGGTGTTCGTAAATCAACCCCTAGCAACACGAATTAACCGGCAGATCGTAAAACTGCCTATACGCCCTCGCTACAGGACTGAAATGCTGCCTTGCTATATCGCGGCGAATCATTATTGCACCCGTTTAACATGCTGGAAGGCAAACGAGAGGAATTGATCACGCTTAATTGATAGACTTCACTGAATCAACCTTGTTAAGTTTCTATCCTTTCAGCCAGCAATTTTTAAACACGAAGATAAATTTTGTACACTTCGGGTACTTGTTGCAAAGGTAATGAGAATTGTATCTACAATATTAAAACATTGATAAATAATGGCGAAACAAAGAGTTAACCTAAGGTAAAGGCTTGTTTAGATGTTGTAGAAATAATGATAATTGTGTCCATGGAATTAAAATATTGTATTCTAAGTAACTGGACAAAAATAGAAGATTAACCTCAGACCCAAAGGCATTGTGATTATTGGTACACGACTTTATCAAATACCATTTATCTAGAACGTACTGATTCTGGTATACCAAGCGGATTAGACACGGTGTTTAGTTGGTCTAACAATCTGCAGCATTCCACGCGGCAAAAAAGGAAACATTTTTTGTAACAAATACTCCACACGATTCTTTTCTCCAATCGCTACTCTAATTTTAATGCATCTCGCAGATCAGATTCATAAATCACCGTCACCGTACGATGCAGCCATGCCTGCTTCATTCGATTTCCATTATCGTATCTTCTCGTTGGAGCGAATCCATGCCGTGGAAAAATCATCTTCGACGCTCGTTTATTCATCTTCTCCTTTCTTCCTCTTTCCACGAACTATATGTACCTAGCAGAAGATCGATGCGGTGCAAGCTTGAACAGTACTATGATTCGTTCCGCGAATTCAATCTTCGTTTTCGCTGTGGGCTCGATTTTCAGTTCATGAATAATCGGCGTGGATCGACTCGACGCGATGCTGTGCACAGCCACCAGGTAGGTATAATGAGAGAATAACCGAGGACATTTACTCGGGGCGCCACATGGAACGGACCGTTATCCTCGCTTCGCGAACTCACCATCACTCTCCTTCGTCGTCCCTGGTCTTTTTTTCCTCCTGGTCAAGTAAATTTCGAATTTTCCACCGGCTTCCCGACACCGATACTAACGTAATTATTACGGTAAACGATGACGTGGCTGAAGGACCGGAGAAACGACTGTATTAACGGGGAATAATTGATGGAGATTTTATAAAGAGGTTGGGACTGGTTTAAGTTCACTAGAAGTTGTATTAGATGGTGGCATGTTCTGTCGTAAGATTTTGCTGATATGTACTTAGAATTTTATTTGGAGGTAGATCATTGAGATGTAGATAAAATCTTGCGATCATTTTTTCGCTTGTATTTATACTCTCTGATTTTATTATTACTTTGAAATTAATCTTATTCTACAGCATTCTATAGAATAAATTACCTCTATATAGATTTTAATTCAATACATTTACATACTTCCATAGAATCTTCTATTTGGTAATATTTTTATATAATAGTGTGTTATTTCTTTCTATATAAAGCAGTAGAAAATGGTGAAACTCGAATAAACATCAAATTGACGTGGATCATTGATCATCGAGATGTACGATAAAATTGATGTATCAACGGCGCACTGATAGCGTCAGAGATTATTGGGATTACACATTTGATCGACTGTGAGGGATTTATTTGGGCGAAATGGGCCAATAAACAAGGTAATTGCAGTCTTGTCGGTCAAGTAAGGGTACTGGGATGGAACGGAGGATTTATAGCTTGTAAGAGATACGAATCACGGAAATTTCTTACTCTAAGACGAACCATTCTTCTATCTATTTCAGTCTTGCAACTCTACTACACTATTTTCAGTTCCGTGACATTTTAGTTTATACGTTTAGAATAAAATAAATAATCGAAAATCGAACACTTTTCCATCAATTTTTTAAATAAATTTGGAAAATAATAGCACGCATCTATACGGTACGCAGTAATCGCATTACGAAAAAACGTTGCAGACCTTGTCAAGACTAGTATATTTAGATATACATGTAGCGATACATAGGACGGTTCGAATCGAGAGTGACTCATACTGTTGTTTTGCCTCGAGGCATTGGCACCGTCTCGACGTACGAAATGTAGTAATAAACAAACTCGGGCCAAAACAATATGGCCGCTACGTGCAACCGTCAACCGGAGTCGAATTCAAACTTTGCTCTCCAGATTAGAGAGTATCGAATATCCTTGTAACGAGTAGCAGCGTGCCAGCGACGATTACGACTAATTCTGTATTCTGTACTTAGAACGATTTTAAATATATTTGACCATCACAAGTATTCACTTGTGTCGTCATCTAAAGTAACACGTTAAATCATCACGCTACATACATATAAAATGGGTAATATTTTAGCTGAACGTTAATCGAAGTGTTTGTAACAATAATACGATAGTTTTAATATTTATTTATTTTTATTGGGAGAGAAAGAAAGGCATAGATTTCCTGTTCAAAGATTTCACATCCAAGAATACTACAAATACTATTATTTACTACATGTAATACTTCAGTATAAATTTAAGTTGATTTTCATTGACTTCGAGCTGTTCCTTATTGTTCTGCTCAAATTACTACAGAGCGTAATTGTCTTCTTACTGTAACAATTTCTCTGTTTAATTTTTTAAATCAAAAGACTCCTGACAAATATCAAAAAGAAAAGATAAGAATATAACACAAAATTTCCTTTGTTTCATATCGATTAGTCTCGATAAACGGTATATAGTATATAGCTATTTCCCCAAGCTCAATTTATGCAATTAAGAGACACGTCGCGATAGGTCGTGTAAACGTTGATGCAATTTAATAGTAATTGCTAGTAAATTCGATTTCTGGGTGGCATCGAGTTATAAGGTCTTTCTAGTAACAAAGGATGAACAAAAACCCTGGAAACATAGCGAAAAACTCGCGAATATTATTCGAAGATAATTGCCCACTTGGAATAATGTTTTCACGGATAATCCACTGAAACGCAGCTTATCCTCATTTAATGCTGCGCCTTTACTTTACGACTTTAATAATAACGAGCACGAGCTGGTTTCGTTTGTTCCTCATGATCGAAGAGTTGGTATATATTACATATATGTCTGTTATACATTATAACGTTCAGTGACTCATGAAAGCATTTGAACATTTATAAAAACTTTTTACATATACATTACGCGTGTTACATAAAACATTAAAATATTTCATTAACATTGGAATCAAATGGAGTAAAAATTTGGAAAATTTGAATTTAGTTATGTACTCAAACTTTAGTTCCGTAATTTATTAGATTATTGTTTCATTTTTATAACAATAAACATATAACAGAATTTTATAAAAACTAGCAGTGGACTGACTTATATTGTTGTAATTCTCAGCCAGTCAGAAAACTACAATAGGTTTCTTTTTATACGTTACTTATAGGTTAAATTTCATTTATGAAACTAATATCGAAAAATATAATCAAATTTGATATGATTATTTTCAATACTTAAACAAATAATGGCATGCATATATGTGTAAATCTAAACCAGACTTACCGTATAAATTTGAAGTTTTCGCACCACTTTCAAGTCATCACGTGTAAGTATATTTTATTCAAAAATTCTTCACACATCTCCGTTCCGCCATTGCTCAAATCATCTCCTATTCTCTTCAACGAATGCACTTAACCACAACACAAATCCGACCGCCATGAACTCTTCGCCTGAAACACGCTTGATAACGCCGTCCATGTATGCTTTTTGCATCGTCTACTTAATCGGTCTTGACAAGAAACGATTGCAAGAAACACGAAGATCGCTTCCTGCGATCGTCGACGAGGGACCAGAAGCCGTCCCGTGTCGGCGCGTTCCGCCGCGAAAAAATCGGTTACACTTTTATGGGCGTCCCGAGCTGAGGGAGTTTCTTGCGGCACGCGGCCCGTTCCCGCACTCCGCGCGACCAGCTTCGTGCCACAACCACGCACTCCTCGCCTCTTGACAGCTTCGACATCGAATAATTTGTACCGCGGGCTAATTTACCGATCGAGAAAAAGTCGAGCGGCTCCCTCTCGAGGGGAAGCTATACACGCGATTGCCAGTAGACTGATTGCGAGGATGTCACTGGGTGTTTCAAGGAGCATGCAAAGAGATCGAAAAACGTGTAATTAAGCGAAGGAAGGAAACGTGGGGGTACGGAGGATTCGCGATGTCGATTATTTATATCGTGTCGTAACGGGGTTTTCAATGGTTTTGTGTTCGATTGCTTGATGTGCGAGTGTGGAATGATTTGCGATTGGTAACCTTCACTGCTTCTAACGGCAATATGTACTATATGTCTCTTTTTGTGACTATGAAATGGAGTGTATGGATATGTAAAAATTATATGAGTAGAAATTGCATCCAGCAATTAGAGAATCCGAGTCGTTAAGGAATCTTTTCTCGAATCGCGTCGTTTAAAGTGGTATAATATGTGCTATGAAATGTATGTACGTATGTCTGGATGTGTGAACGCTTTTGGAACTGGATGATTTATCTACATATGTGAGAAGTTGAAGCATCGTTTGAGTAAGTGAGCTATTATTTACTTTAATAGTAAATAGGTTGTCCGAAAAGATTCTTTCGTTTTAAGAGGAAATAATAGACGCACAACGTTTTTTGTTTTATATTATTTTGTTCAATTACGTACGATCCATTTTGTTCTATTGAGATAGACACCGCGACATTTTACAGACTTGGTTTCACGTTTGTATGAAGGTGCGCTGTCGTAGAAAACACGTTTGCGAAAGAAAGACACTTTTCGGACAATCTAATAGACTGTAAGTTGAGAGAAAAATAATTTTATAGAGTTTGTGTATGTTAGAAAAAATAGATTTTTCTAATCAAATCTAGATCGAAAAAATAGATTTTCTTCGAGCTACGCGTAGATTATGATTACGTGATCTTTGACACGGACGTATCGTTCTAATCGCGTAATGATATATTGCATGTTTTCGCCAATAGATGCCATTATTATATATAGACTGCAACGAGTTTTGCGTCATCTTTGAAAGTACCAAGTTATTCTGCGCTTGAATCGGCCATTTTAATAGTACGTGTTAGGTCTATAATCGGAACAGGATACATCATATGTATAATTCAACTCCCTTTAATCATAACTTACCTATTCATCTCGTAATATCACTTAGCTTTAATGTGAAGTCAGAAATTTATCTTGTTGAGAAAATGAAACCATAAAATAACATATATATATATATATATATATATAATACATACAAATATATATATATACCATCTTTATTGATACAGATGATGGTGACAAACGGAGATAAGTCCCCGTTAGAGTACATACTTATGTTACGGTTGTAAATGCAGAATTTTAACATAGAATGCAAACATACATGTTTTATATCCAACCCAATCAATGCGTAGAAATTGTGCAAAAATTGAATCTGTCATTTATACTATAAATCTTGAAGTTATATATGTATACTTCAATCCACCAGAATAATATTTTGTCAAAGTCGTTTCCTCGTCTCTGATTTGTCATCCTTCTTCAATCCAATATCTCGTTGTTCCTTTCCCTCTGTACTGACGCGCGCGTACGATTCAGAGCAGAAAACAGAAACGCGTCGTCGTTTCTCATGGTCGATGACATTCAGCGACGGGCAACGGAAAACACGCGATAAAACAATACGAGTTTCATTCTCACGCGCCGACTGCGCGATTGTTCGTTATTCGGAATTGTAGCACGAATAACGTTGATCAATTTTACGCGCTGTTCTTTCTTTCTACTTTTCTGTGTACCCGGATCTAGCTCGTGACACCTGATTCAAACTTTGCCTAGTCGCGTGGTAAAGAGGAACAATGAAGATAGGAACAATAAATAACATTCATGTAATATTTTGACATTAAAACTATCAAAGTTAAGATGATCAATTCATAAAAATCTAATTGTGTATTTTTGAGGATTTAATTAAATGTCAGAATCTCTTTACTTTACTCAAAATCTTTCAAATTATTAATATGCACCAGCATATTGCATGTTTCAGTGAAATTTAAATTTGGTGAGTTAATAAACCATTTTACTCTATTATCAATTATCAACTACATTCAGAAAGAAGATATCTGTTATAAATTACATATATTCAGTGTAAAAAAGATGTATAATAAAAATATCGAAATCTTGTTAGTGATAGGCATGAATTATTAATTATAATTAGTCATAGAATATTTGTATGTTTCTTTTATATTAGTTTGACTTTGAAGAAAGTATCATGAAAGTACCTGGAGAAATAAATTTAACATGTAGACAATTTTTAATGAATAGATTATTTGAATCGTTTAACAAAGAAATTGTATGATAGTACCATTGTTGTTGATAGTAGAATTGTTCAAATTGTTTTTACAAGCCTGGGATAACGAATCTGTTTAGTCATTGAAGTGCCTACATTGAATAACATTATGAAAATTACTTAGATTATATAAAAGGTGTTCTCTCTCTCTCTCTCCCTCTGCATTAATTACCTCTGTAGTTAAGGTTTTATTTCAAAAAGTGATATTTATATGCACCAACCTAACATGTCCAACTTTATCTGCATTTCACTCGGAGACGTCGTGATTTGCAAACAACCTTCGTATTCAGCGACCCGTCAGCTTTAATTACGTCTTTCTCTTTCTACGTCCTCAATCTTTTACTTCTACGTCCTAGGAACCTAACGCGTCCCGGAAAGCTGGCTGATTGTTCCCCGCTTGTTGGTTGCGTTTGTAACCAGCAATTTCCAGGCAGAAATGACTCTAACCACCGCGTTAATAGTCTCTTACAGTTGAATATTACTGTTCGTGAAATAAATAAGATCATACTGGTCATGATCAAGCTAGAAATTCCATTGAAAAATTAGAAAATTACCAATAAGTGATGAGTAGAGTATAAAGGATATATCTATATGTAAAAAGGTATTACAATGCAAGTATTATAATGCAATTCATATAATAGAACTTCTGACCATTGAAATAGCATAATTTTTCAATAGAAAAAAATCTTGCTAGAAAATTCAAGAGATGTGAATAAATTTTATTTATATATTCATAATAGAAAGAGATTAGCGAAGAGATCGTGAAAGAAATTCATACGGAAACGATTGCTTATTTGCAAATTGCAATTCTCTTGAACCACCTGTAAGATATGTTTATCTTGCGTTTCATCAACTCGTATCAGTATCGTTGTCAACTGTTGATTCGTAGAAGAGATTAGAATCGACGACTTCTATAGATCGTGAAAGGAACTTGCTACATCATCAATCCAAGAGATTCTGGTTAACATGCTTGCTTGTCATTAACCGCGCTCAATAATTGCATGCTGACTGACATTTCGACCTCTGCACTGTACATATATATATATATATATATATATATATATATATATATATATATATATATATATATATATATATGTTATTCGACGCTATCGCTTGTTCGTCACACTTGATATTTCCTATTCGTAGACCGGACATGCCTTAATAAATATCTGAAGCTGATCTGCGGAATATACTTACTATATTTTTACAATTATTGTAATATTAAATAGATAAAAAGAGTAGTTGACAAGGACGACCTTTATCTAATGTTGTAAGAAAAATTCAATTACCTATATAACAAACTATCAATCTTTATACGTTCATACACGAGATCATTCTCATCATCAAAAAATACTGTAAAGCATACTGCTTTTGTATCATTTATCGCTACAGATTAAGCTCAGTCAAACAAGGGTTGAACTCAAACTTCCCCACAAGAAAGTTCAACGACCGACAGAATAATCCATCACTGTCTTTGGCGCTCCAGAAAAGTAATCGTTATACGTAAAACGTAACCCTGCTTTTGCGTCCAAGTGTACGCGGAACAAGCCGTTCATCAAGGTCACATACGATCAAAGGATATCCTCTGCCAGAGTAAATAGCACCCTGTACCAAAAATTCGAGCGAACCGAGTCACTGGGCCACTTCCCGGACGCTAAGAACGCGTCGAAACGGCGAAAATGTCGGTTGCTGATATAACACCAAAGACTGAGAGTGCCAAGAGGAAAAACGACGACGAGATGTATGAAGAAGAAGAGGAGCGCGAGATGAAAGAGGAAGCAAAAGAAGAAGTAAAAGAGGGAAACCCGTTAGAACGGCTGACACGTTGTTACCGTGGCGTCTGTCTGCTCTCTGTTATTGGCTCGCAAACCGAGCTAATGAATGCATCGCCCACGGCCTGCTACGACTTGCTAAAACAATTTCAGCCCGTTCACTTATCCGGTTATGTGTGCGTGATTCGTGCAAGTTGGCCTTGGCCGCCCCAGGGCCAGCGGTATCGGTCGAAACGCTGCTGGTGAAATTAACCGCGATTCCGATAGCGACCAGCTGATGCGATGTCACGAAACCACGGATACTGTTAACGGCGCATTAGCCGCTCGTTTTGCTCGCTAACAGCCAACCAAAGCGTTAGCAAAGCGACTAAGCTTCCCAAGCTTCCAGTTACGACTGACCTTGCGTCCGGAGAACGCTAACGGGTCGACATGGCCCACCTATTGTTCGCGATTTCTTTCACGAAATGATCAGGTTCTTGGTAAGCGAGGATAGTAAGGAGCGTTATAGAGTATCTTCAAGAAGCTTAGATAATGAGGCTAGGATTTTTTAAATGATCAGCTTTTTGTGTCTAGAGAATGGGAAGATTTCATGCTTTTTTTATTACCGAGGAGTAGGTAGAACTTAAACGAGGAATATTGATCGGTTTGAATTCTTGGTAGTAACAAACGGTGTTTTATCGAAACCACTCAGCTACTTCCATTCTGATGGTAAATGCGCGTTTTACGAGGCAATGTTGCTATGAAGTGATAAAAAATCTCTTCTAAAAAAGTTTCTATCTCTGGATGGTGGTTGCGGTTTGGAAAATGAATGGTATCGCGCTATTATCATCGCTGTTCGTCGGTTTTCGAGCAATTTTGTTGCGACCATTGGGCATCCTTTAACGGAACTGCTAAGATAGCTCTACTCGCTAGATAAAGTCTATTTTAGTAAGAAACATTTCATAGAATTGAAGAATCTTCTTTCCGCAATAATTTAGAATATAGATACGATGAACTTTAACTGTTTTATATCAGTTGCACCATAAACTTTAGTTAATAATTCTTTTATGATACCAGTCCCACCATGAACATCATTTTAAGAAAGAATAAAAGTTTCTCAGGATCATCTTTTTATTTCCGTAATTTCAGTACTCGGTTAACTGATTCGTTATTTCAATAATTCGCATAGACTGTTATCTCGGTGACTGATTCCTAAATCGGTATAATTCCTAAAATTAACTGCGATGGATTGGTCAAGTGGTATTACAAGGATACTGTTACCGCGAATAAGCTGTCGCGTTCTTTGAGATAAACGCGCACGAGCGAACGACCCAGCATATCCTCATCCCCCGGTCGTTTCTGGGACGAGGACGTGGCCGACCTCGAAATCTCTTGAGGTAACGGAACGACCTTGCGCCTCGACGGCCAACACCAGCTGCTCGCCGATGACGGCCGCGCGAATCGAAGTGAACGGTCGATGTTGTTTCCCCTAGACACCAGGCATCATAAACGTCGCAACCATGCCACGAGCTGACCTTCACATTACGAACGCTTCAAGAAAGAATATGTATACTGTGAGAGATTTGTGAGGTTTCTTCCGCAAAACTGTACCGGTTTTTTCGAATTAGACCGAAGATCTTTTATGCAATCTGATATTCTTATCCTCTAAAATGTCTCTGACCACTTGTTTCAATCCTCGAAATTTCAAAAATCATTCAAAACGTTTAAATAGAGATTTGTCTCATTTTTAAATATTAGGCTAGTACGGAATGCTTTTTTGTTTAGATAAGATGTAAGTTGAACATATATTCCCTTTTTTTAATTAATCAAAGCAAATTTCGTATGATCCAATATACTTTTCCAATAACTAGTTATAGTCATTCTTTCAAATTTCTAAGAATTATCGGTTTGAGGTCCAAGGCCTGTGACGAAGAATGTGTTTTCTAAAGTGCTTTTTCGCTGCCATCACGTGTTAGGTATCAAAATTAACTGGAGAATCACTCGATTTCGCATGATCCAATGTACTTTTCCAATAACTAGTTATAGTCATTCTTTCAAATTTCTAAGAATTATCGGTTTGAGGTCCAAGACCTGTGACGTAGAATGTGTTTTCTAAAGTGCTTTTTCGCTGCCATCACGTGTTAGGTATCAAAATTAACTGGAGAATCACTCGATTTCGCATGATCCAATGTACTTTTCCAATAACTAGTTATAGTCATTCTTTCAAATTTCTAAGAATTATCGGTTTGAGGTCCAAAGCCTGTGACGTAGAATGTGTTTTCTAAAGTGCTTTTTCGCTGCCATCACGTGTTAGGTATCAAAATTAACTGGAGAATCACTCGACTTTGCATGATCCAATGTACTTTTCCAATAACTAGTTATAGTCATTCTTTCAAATTTCTAAGAATTATCGGTTTGAGGTCCAAGGCCTGTGACGTAGAATGTGTTTTCTAAAGTGCTTTTTCGCTGCCATCACGTGTTAGGTATCAAAATTAACTGGAGAATCACTCGATTTCGCATGATCCAATGTACTTTTCCAATAACTAGTTATAGTCATTCTTTCAAATTTCTAAGAATTATCGGTTTGAGGTCCAAGGCCTGTGACGTAGAATGTGTTTTCTAAAGTGCTTTTTCGCTGCCATTACGTGTTAGGTATCAAAGTTAATTGGAGAATCACTCGATTTTACATGATCCAACGTACTTTTCCAATAACTAGTTATAGTCATTCTTTCAAATTTCTAAGAATTATCGGTTTGAGGTCCAAGACCTGTGACGTAGAATGTGTTTTCTAAAGTGCTTTTTCGCTGCCATCACGTGTTAGGTATCAAAGTTAATTGGAGAATCACTCGAGTTAAAATCCAGGTTCTTGACACGAACGAAAGTGACATAGGAAGAATGATGGGCGTGAAATAACCGCCTGAGGAAAAACAAGCCTCGGCTCTTTTTCTTTATACCGGCGTACATAACCATCAATCCTTACGCTGCTTCTCAGTACATTAAGAGTTACTTTCCCAAGAGGCCGGCGTATTAACGACCATTCGATCTCAAGATCATCCTTGTGCGATACAACCGAATAGACACCTTGTGGCTCGATCACAGGTACCAATCAAAACTTCGAAACCACCGATATTCGACGTAAAGTATCTAGGAAACGAAACACGGATCTCCCTAGAGGAACGTTACGAAACCAGCTTCCCAGGGAGTATGATCAATGGATCTCGCGTGTCTAGCCTCCACGACCAAAATCGGTCCGCGAGCGGCGTCCGTAATTCCGCTAAATGCACGACCAGCGCATTATTCAAATTTCATCGCGTTCCGCACGTGTACACGTGTATACATATTCTTGGCAACAGATACGAGCGACTCCTCGAATTACAATATTCGCGAGCTGAGATTCGTCTTCGCGCGACGATGCACGGAAATCATGGGTAGATCGTTAGATGAATCACCGAGTAGTGGTCACGATGGATCCATGGCACGGGACGAAGTAGAAAAACAGCGATCGGCATGCAAATACGAAAGTGAGAGGGCCTGGACTGTATAAAACGAGACGGGCGAGAGTGTTTCCTGTTTGCGAAGCATCGCGCTGAAGAAAATGGTGGGTGGCGATGCTTGTCCCATACCGTTAAGGTCAACGTACAAACACAATCAACGGCTTCCCTCTTGCATAATTCTTAGAAGCGATATGGGCAGGTCGTAAAATCGATCAGAAGTTAGAATTTGCATGTTTCGAAAATCAAGTTGAATAATTTAAAACCATTTGAGGGATATTAAGGTCCTAGAGCTTTGTTTAAGGTTGTGGTGGACTTTACGTCATGGACGAAAGGCCTAAGAGATATCGGGTGAACCATAAACAATGTCGCGAGAAAGCCTAAGGCCGAAGGCCCATCAATATATCGTCAGTCCTTTAATCGAATAGTTACGCGGAGAAAAGGCCTGCGTGACTCTGGCCACGAACGGTTGCGGACTACGTGCGTGGTGGGGCTATATAAAATTATATTATTCAATTTTTAGGAATTAAATGATCAATGAAAATGATCAATTTTGAAATTTGTTGTACTGTAACACAATACTAAAGTGCAATTTAACCCATTCGCATCCAAGCGCGGATTATTCCGCAATCGGACGACTGTCTTCTATCACCAAGCGCGGATTATTACACGCGCTGCGACTGCTTTCTTTATTTCCATTTTAATCTAAATAATTTTTTTTAAATAAACAATTTTTACTTTTTTCTTCTGTTATAAAGAATGTGAGGTGCGATGTTTGCGAAGTAACATTGTCTACCAATCGTTTTGAACAGTAAATTTTCGATAAACTCCATGAAGAATTCGAATGTCATTTACTGCACCTACGACCGACTGCGCGTGGTGATAGGGACCAGTCCTCTTAATTAGAGCCATGATGCAAATGGGTTAATTGTTTAATAAACTTTTTTGTTGAACATCGAGAGTATTTCTTGGAGCACTTACATTTAACACCACCTCAAATGTATTAGTTGAAGTCCACGGAATTCATGAACCCAATAGGAATCGTACAGCTTTTGTAATTTTGCTATAAATTGAGGTCAAAGTTGAAAAATTGCGGTCATGTCGAACAGTCTAATCTGACGCTGCGCCGCCCCACGAAGCAGACTGTGCATTCGGGTGCCCCCTTACAGAGAAAACCATGAATATCGGCACCGGTGTCAACATCTACATAGTTCTTCCTTTGTAGCAGAGCAGGACGTTATCAGAATACCATTTAATGAAACGATCGACTGTCATGGCATCGTTTAGTGAAATTTAGGGATACTCTGTCATAAGAAGGAAGAAATTGTTACATTTTGATTCAACAATTGCTATTTTTGTTTAATATCGATATTCGTAATATAATCTAAAACGAATGATTGCATATGATAATAAAGTTGTACGATTATCTGAACAGTGTGAATCATAATTATTTCCGATAACTGAGATTCGACTGGAATATCTAACAGAATTCGCTCCTTTTCTTCTGTAAAAAAAAGAACAATTCTAATTCCTTTGTAACTAACATTCAGAAAATTTCAGTTTTATCGTTGAACGCTAACGATGAGAAAAATTGATTTTTAAAAAGCTTGTAGAAGTATTCGCATGCACCCGTTCTAATTATCGAATTAAGATCACGATTTCAACTAAGGCGTTCACTCTGTAATTAACATTCCTCGCCATAGATTTTTCTATATTCTTACTCTCATTAGGAATCGGCTCGCTAATTACGACGATAGTTATTCTTAGAGAATAAGATATAATGAACGTAATAATTGATAGGAATAATAGATAGAGAAAGTGTGAGGTGTAATCTATCGGTGATCAGCGAGGGAAGGTTCGTTCAAACAATAGCGCCAATTGTTTCCAAAGGAAGAGTTGATGAAGCGACTTGTCATGAATCGACACGAGCGTAGATGTAGATTGAAAATGTTGATAGGACATGTAACCGATATTTTGATAACTATCTACAAGAATATTTCAAGATAAATTAAAGTAGTTATTTATAGAGCGAATAATTTAGCGTATCGAAACACTGTGAGCTCCCACGCATGTCCGCGTTCTTGGTGCAACACGATGGTCCGATGAAAAGAAGTAGATCGGAAGATCCGGCGGCGAGATGCCCGCGGAATTCGCGTAATGGCACGAGCGCGGTCGCGACGAATCGATCGGAGCCGAGTCTCCTTTAATCTCTGGCAACGCGTTAAATTCAACTTCTGACTATAGCGATATTACAGCATCAGCATGAATTTCCATACTGTAGAGAGAAAAACACCCCTATGTCATTGCATATCATTTGAAAATACCTGTGTCCCATTAGTATCATATAATACTAAACTATATTTCACTGTATAGCGTCTCAAGAAAATACCATTCCATCGGAACGAGCATCCATACGTTGTACCGCAAATTGCAACTATTCTCCAGGAAATCTTTAAGCCGATCGTCGATCCCCGCTACAATTATCGTATTAAACGAAACTCTGTATCGATCGGCGTATTAGCATTACAATGTATCATTAGGATGAGTGGCGCGTTATTCGAATAATTTTCATGTTCGATGCGTTACCACGGCCCGGTTAGAAATTTCCTGGAATTATTCTCGATCTCACGGTAATCGTTAAGGTTTAACGAGCATCGATACTAGTACGCGAACGTTTTCGGAGAGCCAGAATGTCTCTATTAAAATTCCACCATTGTTCTTTACGAGCAGCCAGACCTGGATGCTTCGGTGCGTGAACAGTGAACACGCTCGACCCCGTACTTACTCGCTTCCTTACCGTACGATCCGCAATGTCACGGATTACTACAATATAATACATAACGATTATTGTCTGCCGTCTGTTCATCCCTCTTCCTATTATTACGCGTCCTTATAGACATGATCGTTCCATACTATTCGATAGAATTCCAGATATTTAACGATTTTTGTGTTGGCTGGAGTTTGAGGTAGACTCCTTTTTCGAAAGGACAATCTTTTATTACGAGGAAGATATTACGAAGAAGTCGTATGCAATGCGTCTTCTGATGAATAACATTTTGACGAATAGGATAATCAGATATACAGACTCTTATGAGAGTAGCTACATCGTTCTTGAGATGTTTCATTCGTCAGACAGTTTGTCACAACACGTACACTGTAATCATATCCTTACTGGTCGTTCAGTTCCAAGATAAAAGATAGTAGAGAATGCCACGTACTTTCTCTTTCTTAGACTAATAAATTTCATTTTCGCACTTAAAGGAAATATTTTATTGGCGTTTCTTTGGGATATCTAATTTGTTAGAATGACTAAGTAATAAGTTTTTCGCATTGCAGTCATTTTAAGTATAGAATAACATTTCTTCGATACTATGGCAAACTTAATGACTAAAGATATTAATGGATTTACGGAAGTATGTCATTTGTTTCTTAAGAATTCAATAATAATCATGTACTTATGTAATGAAATTAAGAAGTTTAAAAAAGGTGGAGTTGCATCAGTTTGTCTTCTAAGAGCCTCAACAGTCATCAGTCGCCTCCAGGCATTTCATGATACACAATCGATTGCTTTGGTGTGTTATGGAAAAGTTACACGTATCGAGTGTTGCATTGCGATTGTTCAAGCGTATTTATACAAGGTCCCGTTACAATTTACTGTTCCGACAGTCTTATTTATTTCATGTCAAAGCACTTCTCGCATTCCATTAGGGAAAATCCGCGGTACACAATAGAAGCTAATGCGCGGACGGTTCACCGGATAATTTCATAAATTAAACATTTCTCCCAGCCGGTAAACGAACAAAGAATCGATGTCTCGTTAGGGAGCAGCGTGCGAGTGCTTAGGTATACGTATTCCGTAACGGGAACCACTGTACGGTGTCCCAACGAAAAATTCGTTGATCTTTATCCATAGAAGCGAGTAAGAGTGGAAACCAGCAAGTCACAGAATGGGACGAGAATTCCCAGGCTGGTTTCAATGAGGTTCGCCCCTCGTGCGACTTTCGCGATTTGTTCACTTCTGTCCCGTTGCCGTAACTGTTGTTCCTTGGATTTTCGTTTGTCAAATTACGTTGGGTGTACACACTGCAAAATTGAAAAGAAATAACATAGAAGCGGATAGAAGAAGATCGAGAAGATTGGGATGCAATCGTATGATTAAATACAGGAATTCTTCTGTAAATAAGATTCCAGAGAACAGACTCTTGCTCTAGAGCGATAATCCTTACGGAAGGTGCTTCTGTGTTCGAGCGACATTGTTTTGGTGCCACTGTAAAAACATTTGCGAAGGGGACACCGACCATTGAAAGTCCGTTCTGTGGATTGGAAATGTTATGTTTACATATTGCTCGTAGGTATGTTGATGAAATATAGTTCTCTGAAGCATCTATGCCAAAGCTCTTGTGAACATACAGATAGAGTGTATACGATATGAGATATAGATATGGGATATCTTCGTAGATTTCGAGAACTATCCGTAAGTTTAGTAGCGAAGAAGTCGTAAAATGGTCGTAAAATATTTCCGAACATCTTACGAGCGCTCCTTACAAACAGTTTGCTAATGAGTACCCGCCAGTTTCCTCAATTTTTTATCGACCTTAATTTCGTTTCACTATATTTTTCAAGCCTAATTTTTATTACAAATATAATGAAAAGATCAATTTACTGTATCATTCACAACTATAGATATAAACATTTATCGATACTCGTCCCTTAGCCACTATTAAAAATAAACATTCAAGTGCTACCAAACAATCTTCAAAAGTCAACATCTGTTCAACCCTTCGATCTTGATTTTTCTATCAGATTATAGTTGCTTCTACGACCGCTCGTTAAATTGACCACGGGGCAGCATCTTTTACGACGATCGCTACTCCGAGAGCGGAAGACTCTTTGCTAGGACGAGGCTATCCCCAGTCGTTCTCTTGAGCCCTTTCGTTCATCCGCGAGCTTACGATGCCGACAGAGAGAGACCGGGCCTCCTTTTACGAGGGTCGAGAGCTTCCCTCGATTCCTCCTATTTGAGCTCGTGTCTTGCGGTTCTCCCATGGTGGAAAGCCGATCGTTAAACGACCGAACGATCGACCATCGTCCTCGCCATTACGTTCCGCTGAGTAATCTTCGTCGCGCCGCGCCGCGCCGTCTCGATCGCAACGAATAAACCGTCCCCTTCGACACCCGCCCTCCATCTTTTCAATTTTACGACTGCTCTTTCATTTAGTCGTACGTTGTTTTCTCTTCGACTTCCTGGTTCCCCTAATAAACACGTGTGGCAAAAGAGAATTGAAAAGAGAAGGGAAATGCCCTGGTATTTTAGTCGGAGGAAATTGTGGTTGGGTTAAGTTTGCACAGTAAAATGCTAAGCAGTTTAATGCGTATCGTTAGGTTTCCCGGCGCCTGTGTTTGCTATAATAGAACGAACAGAGATAATCTGGATAGTGTTCCATGTTATCCAATGTTCGTCATTGTTACAGAAATAAAGAAAGCTATGCTAAAACGTGGAGGTAATGGTCGTTGCGTGGAGTATCGTAAAACGTGAGCTACAGTTACGTAACTTACGCAGAAAAGGAGATCGAACGAAAGATCCTATCCAACAGGCAAATACTCTTTGTAGAACAGGTTGGCAAAAAGCGGAAGCAATTGGAACGTTTTGCGCGGTTTCACGGCCGCGTCGCTTCCGGCCAATCGCGGCTGCCGAAGTTGCCGCGTAACCATTACATGCGTTATCGGTCTCTCAAAGGAAAGCAAAATGGAATTCCACGAGAAGAAATTAAGCAAGAACGTCTAAGAAGCTTTAATTGTTCCGCCATGTCGTGAATCCCTT
Organism: Bombus hortorum; assembly: GCA_905332935.1. Taxonomy (NCBI): domain Eukaryota; kingdom Metazoa; phylum Arthropoda; class Insecta; order Hymenoptera; family Apidae; genus Bombus; species Bombus hortorum. Next base: position 15,700,296 of record HG995193.1, read on the forward strand.
AAATCATCGATCAAAAAATATATTAGGTATAAAAAGAAAAAATAAAACAATGTTTTCATTCAACATTCTTGGCGAGGAGTATTAAAGGCACAGAGAGGATGCAACTATGTCTTCCTGGTGAAAAATAGCATGGAGAATATCAAACAACCCCTGGATGATAGGGATCTGAATAAAAACAGCATATTTCCATAGAATTCAAGATCGATCTCCTTAATCTGCTCGACCGATCTTCGACACGGCGTGACCGTGCACAAGATCATCAGCTCGATCCCCTGTCGTCGTATACAAGACACATAGCGTAGAGGGGATGAAAATCACGGAATGGTAAGCAGAATCGGATGATCGTAGAAAGCGGAAGTATGAATGTTGTTGTAGCTGGATCAGTTATAATCCTGTAGGTGGAACTTTATGCTGTGCTGGTTTTATGCGTGCAAATGCTGGTATGCACCGAGTTGGAAGGCCGAAGAAAAGGGAAAGAAAGAAGAGAAGGAAGACTGTTTTCCTATTATCCAACCACCGCCAGTTTCCAGGTATAACAGGCTACCGAGAATCAGTTCAGGAAGCAGCCCTCGCCGCGGGTCGCTTCTCCTTGCTCTCGCCGCTTCCGTGTTCCTCGCTCCCTTGTCCAAGTCTATGTACGATGTTTTTTCCACCCGTTTCTACTCTTCCATGCTCTGTCTGTACCATTTCGAAATTACGACACCATCGTGGATGCCAGTTATTACACCAGCCGGACTCTTTCAACGATTTTTCCATCACTTGGAAAGGTGAACTTAGACTTAGTTTGAAGAATATCTTGGGTAAGAAGAGAGAGCTCTCGGTGTAAAACAATGGTGATTTTGTTTTGTCATGATAAATTCTGATCTTCAATAAGTTCTTGGAATTTATGACATATGAAGCTTGAAGTTTCATGAAAACTTTCAAGTTTTAAGGAACAACCTCTCAGACTTAGCTTTTAAGGTCAATATTGTACGAAGAATCTCAAGTTTTCAAAGTTTTAAAGACTGCAGCTCTCAGAGATTAAAATTTCAACCCAGAGAATCCTAGCATTCAACTACAATTCGCGGTTTCAAAGCTGAAAATTTAGCTCATTTCAACAATACTCCATCGAATAAATCGCTAAATAAAAAATGTTGATATTAATGCGATAATATTATAAGATGAAATGCTAATAATAAGGTCACGTGCAACTACATATCCTCGTGTAACTGCAATGATAGAAAACTACATATAACTTTGATCAACCATACCAATCACCTCGCGTTCCTTCATCCACTATCTCTGACATGATCTCTACTATTAAATACAAAATGATCGACAAGTACACGGTTCCGCAGCATCGTTCCCATTATTTATCGCACCCGGTTTGACCGGTCACTATTCCACTGTCACCCACGCAACAAGTGCATCCTACGCGCATTCCACTCGAGTTCGTAGTGTCAACAACAAACGGAAATGCTCGCTTCACCAATGGAAGACAACCGTTAGCTCTGGTCAAGTCACGGATGACCTTATTTCTATTCGATTCCCGGATCATTCTGATCTAAACGATTTATACTGTCACCATTGAAGTCCAAAAGCACTGATTGCTATGAAGTTAACCCTGTGGATATCCAGTTGGTTAATCGAATTGGTCAATGTCGATAGATAAACGATTCCTTAACAGTCATGCACGAGTTCATCGATCCTGAAGTGATCGAAAAGAGAAAAAATGGTAGATGACTGGCCGCTCGAGCAAAGACCTGATTGTAATTACGACCGCGCAGAGTCATGCTCGCCAAGATGACACTCGATGCCGTTGTCCTTCCATGAGTACACGCGACCTGCCTTAAGAAACCTCCGGAATGTTCCGAAAGGACTGTCCCTTCTCTAGAATCCGTCAACTACTCCATTTATTTCGGAGTTGAGAATTTCTTTGAAGCTATTTGGTGGTTTTCGTTTATCGACTGGATGTTTTGTGGGAGTTCGTTTGCTTTCTAATGAATGAGTTACACGAGAATGAATTACGAGAACTGTAATTGTTTATTGAACACTTGTTATAATTATACTTGATACAGTTGATACTGTTTTATGCTTAGAATTAATAGAGGGATTTTAATGAAAAGTGTCACAGATTTTAAGGGTTCGAAAGAAATTGGAGATGGAGATAGGAAAAGTGGTTACATTCGTGGAATTCTGGAAGACATATAGCAATCTTATGACTTAGGGATTACAGGATAACGTTTCTTAAAAATTTTGTTCAAACCAAAGGATAGAAACTCGGTTCTTCAGAAGATACAGAGCAAAAATATTTCAAGATTACAGTGATTCAAAGGAAAGTACATTACAGCTTATACGGCTTCTAATACATTAGCCGAGAAAGAAATATTTGAAAGTTTGACATTGATCCACTTTTCTAACTAAATAGAAATATCAAAATTAATCAATGCGTTCAATTCGTAGCTCAAATAAAGAGGAAACGGCATCATTTTGAAAAGTTATAATTCGTATATATCTACATTAATTGATATATCTCATTCTGAAGAAATTGACAATGTTTCGCGTTTCCGAACAATATCAGACTGTGTAACGTAGAAGTTGCCTAGTGGGCGTTATAAATATTTATTAGGTAATTTCTAACAATTAACTTTATCTAAATACGTATACTCAAAATCTCAATCGCGTGCAACGTACGCGTTAACTACGGTTAGTTCACGATTTTTATCAAGTAGCTGGCGCACGAAGCGCGTAAACGATCGGAAATCATGACGGCAGGATGTATAAAGGAACCACCGGTAAGCTATAATAATTACAAGGAGTGTCTAAAATAACAGTGGTAGACAATAATCAGCAAGTTCTACTAACGTTTGTAATTGCAAACATCTCACTTCCCATTCTCGTCTTACATCTTCGTTCTTGATAGTTTTTCAACCTACCCGGAATCACCAAGCTACATTCCACCTCTTGTCGCTTTTATTTCACTAAGACTACGAAATGAAGTAGGAATCGCGTGAAATATAATCTTTGTATGTATATCTCAGTTCGAAATGACGTTCATACGCAGAAAAAGCTGTGCCATTTAGAATGCAAACGTCAGAAAGAGATTATTACGCGTGAAAGAAGAAACGTCGTAGAAGATCGATCATTACATCGGACCACACTTAAAGAATCAATCCTGTTTTCCTTTCTCGTCATCTGATTATTTCGGTAGAGTAGAATTCAGGGAAACCCCATTTCACGTTTATTATACGTTTAAGATGTTGTGTATTATTCTTTTACCAAATATATAAATTAACATAATCATAACAATCGTGTCTCATTAGAATGCTAATGAAATTTAAAAAGGTTTTATGTAACACATACAATATGACCATAAAAGTTGTCTATGTGAGTGTTCTAATATTTTTATGAATTAGTATACTAGTTCAAATAATAAATAATTATAAAAGTTATGAGTTCGTATGTCTGAAGTTGAGAATTATTTTGGTCCTGTAAACAAAGTGTGGATAAACGAGACTACTACTGTATTGCAAATGATTATACTAGCTATACTTTTTAGATATAAAGTTTATAGTCATTGATCAGTGAAAAGAAAACAGCAGAAAGAGAGAGGACAAGTTGAGTAGATTGCAAGGAGAGAAAAAAACGAATAAGATAAGTTCATGTAATTAAACGCTTATGAGATTGCAAGGTATCCTCGTCATTATCATCAACGTGCACGTGGGCAAAGGCTCATGGTCGAGAGCAGCACCGTGGCGATTATGAGTTTTTCGTTCGTTTACACCGAACTATTATGTTAGCATGACATAATTTAGTACGTTCCGTCGTAACAGTTCCTAAGTGGTTCGCGCAGTTGGTTTCGTCGTACGCAGCGGGAAGAAACGTTAGTCGTGTCTGAAAATTGTCATGGTTAATAAGGGCTTCCTTTTTTAGAGCATTGAACTCGCATTTTTTTAACAACTCATCGTTCTTTGTTTTAAATTCTCGTTAAATATTTTAAAAAGTTATTATTTATTTGTATAAATTAAATATTTTTAAAATTATTCTTTACTTGTACATAAATCATATAGGTATAAAAAGATCATGTTATGGTTCTATTGTCAGAAAAATATCAAGTACCAATATATGGCTGATATACTACTATTGGATAGCATAGTAACACTACCAAGTTGTAACAATATTACATCGTCGCGACGTAACAAGCCAATTGTAGTTACTTCCAGAGTACTGAACTCGCCTTTTTTTATCGTACTTTGTTTTAAATTCTTGTTAAATATTTTAAAAAGTTATTATTTATTTGTATAAATTAAATATTTTTAAAATTATTCTTCACTTGTACATAAATCATATAGGTATAAAAAGTTCATGTTATGGTTCTATTGTCAGGAAAATACCAAGTACAAATATATGACTGATATACTACTATTGGATAGCATAGTAACACTACCAAGTTGTAACAATATTACATCGTCGCGACGTAATAAGTCAATTGTAGTTACCTAATCGTAGTCGCAGGGACTATTGTGAATTTTGTCGCCTTCTTACGATTTAACGGCACAGCCCAAGTTCCAGCTAGTTGAACATCGTAATAGAGCCAGGCAAAAATTCATATCTCCTAACCCAAGCTCAGTGACAACTGGCCTTACGGTTCTTTTCACTCTCATCTACGACAGACAACGTGTCGTCTAACTCATACTTCCGATACTTTCTCTTCCATCTACATTTTCCCAAATCTGAAATTATTAATCCAGCTTCTTTCCACATCTGAGATACACTGTTTCATATAAAAAATCCCATATTTTCTTTCTAACGTTGAAAGTCTATTAGTAATAATTTTTTAATTCCTTTAATTGTTTCAACCTCTAAACTTCTTGTTAAATTGCATTAGAATGAGAATTTAAAAAATTCAGTATTTATTAATATAGCGCAACGTGTCAGTAGAAGCGAATGTGTTAACTGCAACAGTTTGAAGCATAGCGGGCGGACGATCAATACTCGACAAAATCCATAGCCATTCCAAGAAGCAAATTAGCCGAATGTTTTCCGAGTTCAACGATCGTCGAGTATCTCCTTTCGTCACAGAATCTTGTACTAAGAGGACTCGTTCCACTGTTCGACGTCGAAAGAATGCCAATAAGCGCTCAATCGAGCTGCAGGGACTAAAGACCATCCAGAGAGCAGGATCGATTCTCTGTCGTTATCCAAGGAAGCAAATTAGTCGCGTTTTCTACGCCCGCTTCGATACTCTGCGTCGTGGTGTCGTACTTCAAAGCGAAATTATTAACGGAAATGCTACGTGGTTGGCTCGAGGACACGCCTGCAGTCATTTTCCATTGACGTCTATTTGAAGGCAATCGGATCGCGATTATTCGTAGATGTTCGTGCGTATCAGTATTGTATGAGAACTTGAAACTTCGAGTATTCACAGCGATCGTATCAGAATGGTCAGGTTTTCTGTTATCTGCCAGGGAACTCAGGAAGTGAAAGCGACAGCCTTGAGGGTGGTATGAACTACATAGAGAAAATTCAGTTCCTTTCAATATTGTGTGATAGTTTAGGGAATTCGAATGTCTGTCCAAGAAGTAGAAAATATTTTTGTAAAAAGAATGTGGACGAAATTAGAGATGGATTATTGAATTTCCAAATACGTAGAATATTCATTCGCTATAATCACTTTTATTTAAGAAGCATTGGTAGTTCACAATATAAAGAATTGAATAGATGCTACAAAAGATACAGAAACGATTTTAAAAATTCTTGTATATTTTCGCCTAGGTTAGACATCTGTCCTCTTATAATATTTAGAAACTTGGAAAAAGAAGCTGGCTATCATTATGCCCTGCTAATTTAAAGGAGTACCATTTTCTCATTCGGAAGTGCTATTTTCAACAGAAAAATGATTAATTAATTATATACCAGGAGACTTAAAATTTCCCATACAAGTTCGATTACGTTGTAAGAGAATATATTGTAATTTTTGTGAATGTGTTGTGTACCTTTATTATTATTTAAATAAATATTAAGACACGATCCAAGAAGAAGCTTTACGATAAGTCAAATATTAAAATGTCTAATGCTTTCCAATATCTTCTTATTTTACTATACCTGCAGCGGCACATGAGTAGAGGACAATTCAAATCATGTTGTTGCCTTGCCTCGGAGTATCAACATCGTCAGGACATACTGTTCGGAATCTTGAGTGGCTGTCCGTTTATGGCACGGACATCTCCTTCTTTAGGAAATTCCGAATTACATGTCCTCCCCGAGCTCTAAACATAATAACTTCGAGATCAGGTAAAAATCCCCGGGAAAGGACCAGCCAGAAGGGCACGATGGAAGGACAAAACCTAACGCTGGTAGGGAGAATCAGCAACGTAGGACAGTTCATCAACAGACATCGTACCGTACGGGTGAAATACTTCGCTGCCAACAAGATCTTACCATCGCCGTGCTTCACACCACACGTTACGTTTATACAAATTCAACACAGTGCTGGATTATTCTAACACTCGGTATATTAAACCTCCTCCACCTTGAGCGTTAATTCATTCCAGGTACGCGATATCGACCGATCGGTTTGACCTGACCGGTTGCTCTTTAGTCGATAATTCGCAACACGTACATACTGTAATAATAAGCAATCTCCGGGCAAAAGCAATGTTGCCGCTACGGGCAGCCGTGAAACAAAGACGAATCTAAATTTTCCGGTGTAAATAAACAAACGCGGTCGTAACATGACGAGTTTACCAGTCTCAGTCTCGAGCGATCTTATTAGCGATCTGTACACAGTGTTTTGCGAATCCGTTAGAACCGAGCGTCTTAGCGCACATTCTCTGTATTTATTAATTATTTTAAAATACATTTGACGGTTTCAATATCGAGTAATCTCGTCATTTAAACCACACAACCATCCTCTACACACCCATATACATATAATTTCATAATACCGATGTAAAATCTTTTTCATCCATACGACGCATTTCCTCGTGATCGAGGTCGTTTACCGAATAACTGCAAAGCGTCCCATCGATAATGATCCACTCGATCACACCACAACGGTCATAATAATTGAACCGCTAGTTCTGCATGCAACAGAGACACGCGAAAAACAGCTTACACTATTTGCCGACAAATAGCCTGAGATGAAACCTGGCTTGATAGGATTGGCCAAATGGTTCTAGTAGATTTTCATGGGACGATTGATCGACGTCGTTACGGCCAAGAATGACATAATAGTGTTTATCTGCAAATCTCTGGATCATTTGTTTGCAGTAAAAATCTAGCTCTTCTGTGTAGAGATAGTTGATTAGAATTATTTTCATTCGCACAGCGGGTGATATATATACAGCGAGTTAGGGGCGTATAATGAATCTTCACGTGAATTGGCCATCGTTTTTATGTACTATCGATGACAATTATTGATACAAATGTGATTATTACAGAGTTTAACAAGTGATAGCGACGATTGAATAATCGAGATGTCGATGACAATGAATTTAGGTTCGATAACGAATCCACGGTCAACGGGATGACGAATGCGATTTGATACAAGATTCTGGTGTCACTCAACGTACTTGTCCACCGTACAAGTAGAACTTATCGGACTGACCCTCAGTCCAAGTGCAACTGCCCTTATATTCTCCTCTCCGTACCTCTCTGTACCCCTCGGGTCGATCTTCGTTTTTAAGGAGAGCTATTTAATTACTCCATACCTCTGTTAGGTACACGTCCCTCCCGTGACCGTGGCTACGTTCAGCGACCCGTTATGTCACTTCGAACCCAAGCCCACTGTCATGAATCTCGGGCACCCGTACTCCGATTAAATCATAAACAACTATTTCTCAGTTTTATTATTTAAATACAGTTATAATAAAAAGTCTGGACTAAAGTATTGGGGGTCTTCCCAAACATTCCAAAAGAAAGGCCCCGATGTCCATTCATCTCCGACATATATAAATTAATTATTGCGTGAAAAATCTTAGCTAAACAAAGTATTCCATATGTATTTTTACTCTACAGTTAAGAAATACACCTTTCTGAATCGTATTCAAGCGTAACAAAAATAAAAACTACCATTCAATAAAATGTCTAATACTAAAAATATCATTGACATATCTTCCACTTATTAAGATACATAAATTTGAAATTCAACTTACTACAAATTACTTCTTTAACAGACACTGACTTTCTTTATAATTGAAAAGTATACGCCTCTAAGGCGTATCGAAACGTATACAAAATCAGAATGTAAACAACGAATTACGACTGCTGTACATCTTCCCATATATTAGTTCTCGCGAGAGCCAAGAAATCACGATCCTGACGCCAGTTTCGCCCTAGCCGTGTGCTCACTGGGGTCGCAAGGGTCGTGACTGTAACGCGCAGTTGCTCAGTCACGTTTGGCTATCGTTTCCCCGTTATATGCATATCAATTTAAGTCCACCTGCGGCTCAGGATCCATTGCGCTCAATTTATTATGATCCTGGTCCCAAGGAGTGGCCATGGTCGCATTTTCAGCGTGGGCGGGGATACGTTTGTCCATTTAGCGAAATGCTCGGATCCTGACACTCGATATTACGCGAAGTGTATGGTTGCGTCGTTTCTCACACAGAACGCTGTTCGCTGGATTCGAGACATTAAATCGAGCACTAGCAGCGATAAGTTGCGAGAAATGGCCAATGCATTTCGCTTGGTCGATTGGCTCGCTGTTCGGTTGTTTGTGCGAGTAGTGGAATGTGAATCACGTGGTGAAATTTGTTGAAAAGAGTACTTTATAGAAGACAAAGAATGGAGTAAATTAAATTGGACGTTAATTAAGATTTGTTTGACAAGGAATGGGCCTACGTTTTGTGGACCTCGGTTTTAATCTGCACATATGTAGAATATGGACGTTTATTGAAGTTTACATTTTTATGAAAGTACCATTTTTATGAATACATCCAATTAAAATTATTTAATTAAAAGTTATCAAAGTAGAATGATCCATTCTTGCACCAAAATGATCCTGTGCATGTTAAATTATTATCAACTTCCACTTGTCAATATTTCCCTTTTGTAATTTCTAAAATTGACGGTGCCATTTTGTTTATATTACTCGAATATTTCATATTTTCCTTATACCTACGTACAGCGATTATTATCCAGCATTATCCAGCATCTTTACAATCGATTCCCAAATATCGAAATATTTTATCAAATACAATTAATATTCAATATTATATTTCCCTTGTTAGAAGAAATTTAACTGTTTAATTGTATCATAAATGAAACTCTTCCACTGGAATGCAGTGATTGTAAGATACGCTAGCTGGCTACCGTTTTCTGGAAAATATCTTAATAATTCCTCGAAAGGAAAGTCTCCCGGTTGTTTCTTAAAGTCTCCGGCAACAGAGTCAAGGAGGCTGTGTTTGTACGGATGCAACCGATAGAAATAGCGTACCGGTGATCGGTCAAGATTTGCACATTTTGCTGGCGGAATTGCAAGGCGAAACCGACCTATAAATACACGTTTCAACTGCCACTTAAGATTCCTAGCTGCCCTTTCTCTATCTTCCTCTTGGCTATTTCTCCACGTTCGAGTACAACGAATCGAGAGAGAGAACAGGAAGCACCAGGAAACTGTTCTGCAGAAACAATAGCAACCACGTAAAAGCTCCCCACGAGAGAATTAAGCGAGGAGCTCGCCGAGATTAATGGATGATTCTCGTAATTGGACGTAGCCACGAAAATCTAGCCGCAAGAACGCGTATTTTACTTTGAAAATTCACTTTATCTCAATTTCTTTACTCTGACTTGTAATTTCTTGCGAATAGCTCAGGCAAATTGTTTAGTCAGTTTTTTCCTTCATTATTATGTCGAATAATCGTACAAAGATAAAACGAGGTGTATGATCTACTAAAGTTAATGAACTGAAACAAAGATAAGTGAAAAAAGAACTGAATCTCATCAAAGTGTTTGAAAGTTAAAAGCAACTTTAAGGAAACTGTTCAAGTTGCCAATCTCATAAACATAGTAATTTTTTAACCCAAGTACTATTACATACGATTTCCTTTCTGTTAAAAATAGATTACTATGTATCATATTTACACTTACAAGGACTGAAACTAATGTAATGAAAACTCAGTTTGATAAAAAAATTCTTCATTAAGGAATGACACAGTTAACAAGTTAATTGGCTAATAATCGTTTTGTATCGTTGCTTCTTGCCGCTTTTTTATGTCGTGCTACAGAAAAGAAAATCACTTATTATCTTAACACATCAAAAAGTTTGAATCGGTTCCAAGGAAAAGACACAATGAGATTGTCTTCATGGTAAGAATCGACCAAGAAGAAAGGGAATCAAAACTTCGTTCTTTCTTCGCTTCTTTCTTCGCTACAAGAATACGTAGGGTACCTGTCGCAGATTAGCAACAAGTTAATCATCTGGAACGCGCGATCAGAGCAAAAGCTGAAAACAAGAGCGTAAGAAAGAAATGTAGACAAAAGATGGAGACATCGTAGCCGGAAGACGTTGGATTTTTACGCGACTTTTGCGCGTTTTACGCTTCATGAAACAGCTCTTTCAGTATTTCAGCGTGGCGTACACTGTGAATCAAGGAGACTCGTCCGTGTAATTCGCAATATGTCTATCGAACGACGTTCCATACACATCCATTCGAGGCGTGGTAGAAAAACGTACTTTTACTTCTGAAAAATGTCTCGTTTTTTATCTTCGTACCAGCGCGCGTCGTTAACCAATCGTAAAAGGAGCAGAAGTAGAGGCGTTTCCGTGTTTTTAAACGAGAAATCTGAATTACACGTCCTCGATCTCCCGTTGAGATTGATCAAGATATAATTCGTCACAGTAAGCGGGGAAGAAACTAGAGAAACATGATGTCCCTATCTGTAGGAAAACACGCATAACATCGCGAAGAATTGGAGCTCGTGCTAAACGAGCATACACCACTTATCGATATTTATCGCAGGCATCGTAAAAGCAGCGACTACATTCCACAGATGGCACCTTCTTCCGTGTCGGACGAGTTCTACGCTGAAAAATTCCCGTCTTTACGTCGAATTCAAGTACATACGCGTTCCTCGTCTTATTTCTGCACACTCATAAAACCAGGAAGATTATACGCTCCGTAGAAGACGCGCGTGTTTTTGCCACCTCGAAAATGACATTGTGTCGATTGATACCCTCGTTTCTTCGCAGTTGTAAATCTGTTCGATTTACGACCGATCGGGGGCTGCAATCGAAATACGACCTCGGTGGGTCGCAAGGAATTTTTACGGGAGCCAATTAGCCAGTTAGTAGTACTGGTCGACCGGAAGAACCGACCCCATTATAATTTCTGATCGTGGCTCAATCTGCAAGATCTCAGACTGAGCTTCCGGGATTACGATCCCGCGTTGGTTGACAGGGACGTCATAGAAAGATATGGCGCTCGAGATAGGAGGTGGATACGAGCTGCAGAACTAGCTGTAAATTAACCGCACACCACGGACCCGATGTATTCGTCGCTTCGCGTTCTTCTTCCTCAGGCAAGTCCGCATCTGTGCGCATGTTACGTTAGACGGGTATAGCTCGTGTATCGAGCTGCGTATACCACGGAAGGACTGCAGAGTATCCCGTCACGATTTCAGATACCTCGTACGCAACCATCTAGCCGATCGTGCGCAGCGTTTTTCTCCTGAGATTTGTATCCTTGCATGAATTCAAGGTTCCTGTGTCTCTGTGTTACGTCCAAGTGTTTGAGTGTTTAGTAAAGAATAGAAGATTTTTAGAATTTGTACATATGGAATTTCAGGATATTAAAGAAACTACATCTTTTTATCTAGGGATGGTTTTGGTTTCATATCTTGTCATTTGTTCTTTTGTATCTATATTTTGCCATTGTCTATGTTGAAGTGGTCACCGCTTCTAAGAAAACTCTACATCTGGTTTTTAGTTTTCTCAAGCACTGAAGCCATCGACAGCGTATAGACAAAAGATTGGCACGAAGGCAAACCATAAGCTGTAGACAGGCGACGATGGCTTCAGGGTTTTCAGTCAGAGGGTAACACTGCTAGCGTGCGGATCTGGACCAGCTCAAATTATATTCCTTCTTTGTATTTACACCTCTGTATTAAATTTATCAACGCGTTCATTTGTATTCACATACATCTAATAACCTCAACAGTCTAAATCACAATTGTTTGACAATTTTCAATGAATTATATTGTGTTCCGTTATGAATAGTTTTGGGTGAAAATTAATTAATCATTTTTTTCTAAACGGTCTCTGATGTGTAAAAGGTTTGTATTAGATTTATTAACCTTATGGAAATTGTAGAAAAATCATTTGGGATATCTAGTTTGAAACCCTAGCAAGTTTCAGTAGAAGTCTGAATCCTTATCCTCTCTGTCATCAGGACATTAACTTTCTCTTTCGTTTCAGTATTACGTATACTTTTCAATCAATCTACCTCAAACACCTCTAACAACTTCATCCATTTTTTCCTCTCTATACATTTTATCCACATCCGCGCAATTATATTAAAATTAATGCTAAACATATTACTTCAAAGTAACTTCTTCTCTGCTTTAATCCTATTTTCTTCGTTCTAAATTTACTAACACATATTACAGTTTCCAAGTTTCTATATGAATGATCTAAATTAACCGATATTCAAGGCTGTAATTACTCGATACTTAGCGTGTTTGTATTTCACTTGGTTTCTCGCGGAACGTGTAACGCAACTTTCAGATGCTAATGATTCAATTTCTCAACGCGTATCACACATCGTATATACACAGTCGCGCGTCAGTTTTAATTACTAATCTCCTTTCGCGCACGTTCCTCCGTTATCGATATAATTTAGGCGTACGCGTGCGTAAATTACCATTAGATCAGATAGATCTTTTCCCTGGATCTTTGCTTATCTCTGGCACATTCAAACCAAACGCTCGATTTCTTCGCAACGCTGTGGTTAATGTCCCGTTTGATCGCTCGACGAACCGACCGACGACGATCGATCAAGAGATCAAGGCCAACGCTACGATCTGCGAGATCGATCGTTTTTCCATTGGCTCGGACAACCATCGTTTCCGTGATCTACTTATTACGCCACCTTCCGTGCGCGTTCACCGGTAATAATTACCTAATTATTATCCACTCAATAAGAAATGTTTCTTGCTACAATCGTAAACTTATGTACGTTGCACGGTAACGTCGTCTACACTATGATTAGTATGGTCATCAAAATAATTTTTTACAACCCCCAACGAGCTGCATGATTGATTAAAAGGAGATACTATTTTTTAGTAAGTAATAATCCAATCGTTTTGTTGATATAATGTTCTGATTTTCTCTAGTCATTCATCAATGACGATATGAAGGAAAGATTTGTACTATGTGATTTGTGGAAATGTTGTACAGGAGAATGTTTGTCACTGACGTAATCGTTCTTTACAAATCATTTATTTTGGAACTAAAATGATTCGAATGAAAGTAACGTGTCTCGCCCATGTATCTATGGGAAATTTACAGATACAAAAATGTATAGATAATGTTAAAAATGTATAATATCAAGCATTCGTTGTAATGGTATAGTATTCAATGAAATAAATCGTTTAAGTCACACTTTTTTAGCAAAATGTAAAATTGCATGAACATCCAATTAATTATAATATTTACAGCAATTTTATTGCCTTATTCACTATAAAAATATGAGTTTGCATAAATATCCACGGCTTAGTCTAACAATGTTGTTACTCAATGAGAAATTCATATTTTTAATTTGTTAAATCGTCAGTTAGAAGACAAATAGAAAAAGATTTCCATCGTAGATCAGTCAACGAAAGTAAGGACGATGTTGGTATCTGAAAATACCAATTATTATTTACTTCGGCGCGAAACGATCGCAAGTTGTTGGAAGATCGAGAGGCAAGGGAAACGGATAATAGATAAACGAGATATGCGGCGTTTCACGGTCGATAATTCCGCCTCTAATCGATTATGTTATTTTTCATCGTTCCTCCCCTTCTGTTCGGTTGCCTCGTGATCGAACAGTTCTCATATCGGCTGAGAAGATCGCGGCGAAAACGCTGGACGAACGATTATTCCTTATTTCCCGTAAATGAGCGGGCAATCAGCACTTTAATGCGATACCAAGGAATAATCCGCCGATCCCATCGATTCACCGCGTGGTTATTAATCCATCGTTTAATTGTTTCCTTTTCTAAACCGTTCTTTCGAACGAATTAACATTTTTTCACGTTTTGTTTGCTATTTAAATTAAAATTATTCGTGTTTTGTAGCAATTGTCCGAAATATTCATCTGTCAATATGTATATATTGAGATTTACTTTTAACACAAACGAAACAGCTTTCTTAAGTAAAGAAATTATAACATTAGGTGCAAAGGATTATCAGTTACAAGATAAAGAATCAACTTGCCATCTTCGATGAACTTGTTAAAGACTTATATAATAAGTGTAGGAAATACTAAACTCGAAAAGTACTATTTCCATGTACCTGGACACAAAATATAGCAATTAATTAAGCAAACATAGCCATTCAAAGTTAATCAATAAAAAGGATGTTCAAGACGACGTTTTAATCGTACGAGTCCTTTGTGACGATAAATTATAGAGAAATAAAAATGAAACATAATCTTGCTATCATTTATTCTATTAGCTTGTACTGTGATTTATTTTCATAATGACGAAAAAGAATATTTTAGAAATCTGTGAACATTACTTGGAGGAAGAAACAATGAAGCTGCACATAAATAAACATTTGTCGAAGGAATAAAATACTAACTTATAAAATACATACATTGTCCTTAAGTTCTGAACTTTCTAAACAGCTTTCTTACGCTTCAAATTCTTAAAACGAAGGCGCAGCTTACATTTTCTCGTAAACAAGCGATGATAGATAATCGTATTCTAGAAAGGACATTTACCTTGCGAAAGGAAAGTTGCACCACCACGTGCACCACCAAGCGCGACGATCATCAATCTCGACGTTTAAAAAAACATTCAACCAATACGCATAATTTTACCGTTTTCGGAAAGAACAACAGACTCCGGTGACGGGGGTCCAGAAGAAATGAGAGAAAAAGAAGAAAAGGGAGATTCGATGCACAGAGTTCGCCGTGTGCACCGTTGATCGCGCCTGCTCGTTGTCAAGCGTCCCCTTAAGCAACTAGAGCGAAGTAATAAAAATAATCACTTACAATCTAAACTTCCAGTCCATCCTCGTGGCAGCCATGACGCGCTGCTCGGTTCCACGGACCTGCAAGACCTTCGTTCGCCCTCGTCGCTGAGGAACCAGTCCCTGGAAACTCACTGGAACAGGCTCTCTCACGAATCACCAGTTGCACTGTCTTCCCTCTCGTTGAAATCGAAAGCGCTCGCTAACGTAATATCACGCGTGTCTGTGCACGTGTATACGCGTGTACGATATATATTAACGAACTATGTCTGTCGTTGGCCGCGTAGAACCCGTTCACCACCGGTTTCCGTTTAGCCGCGCCACGAACGGTCCGTTTCCACTGTCTGGTCGCGGCAGACGATCCACTTCCACTGTAACGGAAGGAGAAGAACACCCGACGTCGAACGAAACGTATCGTAACTATACGACTCTACCGATCGTATCGATCTATCGTCGATTGCAACGTATCGGATTTTTATTTCAATAATATTTCTTTTCTTCTTCGTCGAGATTTACAGAAAATTTCCTCCTTTCTGTTACGTTCTTTGTGTTTGTAATTGGTGCACGAAACGAAGGATCGCTACGGTTGTGTTCTTTCTACTAAAAGTCAAAATAGAAGCGCGCGTCAGTAGAACCGATCAAGAGTAGAAGGATAAAGAGAAGAGAACGGGCTTCCTACGCGCGATGCACGAAAATGGAGCAACGTGCGTTCTGTGCCACTGTTCTCCGTTCTCCGTAACACTCTGCTAGGATATCCGCGCGTGGCTGCTCGTCTTCCACGGCTGCGAAAGGTGGGAAGATGAGGAGGAGGAGGACGAAGAGTAGTAGAAATAGAAGAGGTTATACCGAGGTGGAGGCGGTGGTGGTGGTGCTGGTGACGGCGGTGGAGGTAGAAGAGATGGTGGAAGTGGTGACGACGGTGGTGGACGAATGATTGTGACGGTGGTGGAGATGGTGGTGGAGGTGGTGGTGGTGGTGGTGGTGAATGGTGATAGTGGAGTGGTGGAGGTGGGTACTCGTGAGAGGATCCTCGCCGTGTGGAGTACTAAGTAATAATGACATGGTCTAGGAGATGCCAGTCAGTTTTGTAATAACGTCCGTAAAAAGTGAATTTCCAACGAAGGTGGGGAAACGTGGCTGGGTCCAATCCGAGATAGCATGGGTTCGACAGTTGGCCAATCGGAGCGCGACATTCCGGACCCCCAGGTTCCTTCGTCCTCGTCTTTTTCAGACGTTTTTTCCTTCCTCTCGCGAGCCATCTTCTTCACAGAGTCGTAGGTGTTTTTGAAGTTGCGCTAGTATGCTATTTGAAACGGACCGCCCGAGAGAAACGCTTTGGGTGTCGAGAACGGATCAACAGAATCGACCATTTCGAATCGAAGCGTTTCGTTCGAACAAACTCTAGGAAGTTGCCGACTCGTGCGAAATATTTCCCTCCGATGGTTTGTCTTTTTACGAAGATCTTCGATTCCAGAGAACGAACAAAGTTGCAAATATCAGAAAAATCGTTAATTTCGAGAGAAGGGTGATTTGTCAAAACGAACGTGATTCAAGTATTCGTGTCGATCTGCGATTGTGCAAGTTGCTATCGTTATGGAGCATTGCGCATGCATCGCCAGGTACTCGGTACATTTAATTGTGAACGGTTTATAATATGCCAATATGGTGGTACCATCGTTAAACAATGTTCACCGTAAGAACAAATCGGTCCGCGAGGATGATCTATAGTAACGAGAAAATATGATTTGCCTCGTATCATGTAGATGCTACAGGCACCGATAGTAGCAACGATAGCTATCTCTTTATTGCATAATAATAACTTTTTGTTATGGCGAATACCACTGCTCGTTTTTCATTAATCATATTTCATTTACCACGTCGATGTGTTTCGTGCTTCTCTTCGTATTGGCGTTTGAAATTTTGGAATCTAAACTAGTGTTTGTAGATTGCACTTATTAAAGATGCCCAAATTCGAGTGATTTTTAATTCAATTTAGGATCAGTTTCCTAATAAATACAGGATAGCAATTTATAAAATGATTCTATCGAAAACTATAACATATGAGCCATTTGGAATTGCTTTTCGTAGCATGATTAAAGACTGATATTACCTTCATATTAATCCAATACTTTGTTAAAAAGTTATAGTAGAAATACATTGTACGAACGGAACACTCTATGTAATTCTCATAATCAACGAACAAGAAATTAATAATATCGCCAAAGCAATACTTAAATAACACATCAACACATCAACCTCCGAACAAGCGACAAAACGGCAGATCTTTCTAGTCGTTTTGAAGAATAATAAAAAGGGTCATTGTTCGGCAGGAACTACTGTCGCTTTGAGCAGCGTTTCCGCGAAGATTCCGTTTCGCACTCGTGTAACGGCACCGGGCGCATCCTCGCCAGGGAAATCGTCGAACTGTTGGAAAGAGAAGGAGACCGGTACGCCACCAGAAAGAATTCCGTAATAGAGAAGAAGTCCCTTATTTCCGGCCAAAGAAATCTTTATTTTTCAACTGAATTTCCCATGACTCGTTAATTGCCTGCGCTCGCGTTCCGTTGGACCTATGACGTGACGTCATTAGTTCCCGCTCCACCAAGAAATCCACAAATAATTGATACCGATACGATAATCTCGTGATTACCGTCTTACTTTTCCATCAGCCTGAGAATGCCAGCTTAAACATCGTATTTCAATTAGGCGAGCGAAATAACCGGTTAAGAAGAGAAATAATTTACGATAAAGATGCATCCTCACTGAAGCAACAATTTTCTATATTTTGCAGTCTATTGTTTGTTGTATGTTTCAAACAATACTCAACAAGTATCAATTTGTAGGAACATTTTATCGTTTCGGTTTCAAAGTGACAATTTGTTCCAGGCAAACAAGTTAACAACTGTGAAACAGTCTACGAACTGTGAACATTGAAAGATCATTTGAGTTTCTCAGAAGCCAAACTGATTAACTGCACTATGTTCAGTAACATAATTACTACACAATGTCTTAAAAATTGTATCATATTCTCTTCCATGAACTTATTTATCGAAAGAGAAGCGTACAAATAATTGTAAATTCGAATGTGAATGTTAAAGAATAGCGTTTGTAATATCGTTAGTCTTTCTATTTTTTAATGTAGACAGTTAATGTCAGTGTGGCCTCTGAACTACTCATCTGTTTCCATCTTAAAGTATCGCCACGCGTTCCCTATTTTTCGCCAAAATCCAAACAGAAACAAATAATTTTTGTTACTATCAACAGAAATGTGAACACACATTGGCTAATAACCATCAATTTTTTCAAAAAACATAACAAAAAGTTCCTCGCTGTTGCCTCAGTGAGGATGCGGCTTAAGGAACCTTCGAAAACCGAAGTTTCGTTGGAAGACTTTCAAACGGAAACAAATAATTCTTGTTACTATCAACAGAAACGTGAACACACATTGGCTAATAACCATCAATTTTTTCAAAAAATATTATAATGACAAAAAGTTCTTCGCTGTTGCCTCAGTGAGGATGCGGCTTAAGGAACCTTCGTTGGAAGACTTTCAAACGGAAACAAATAATTTTTGTTACTATCAACAGAAACGTGAACACACATTGGCTAATAACCATCAATTTTTTCAAAAAATATAATGACAAAAAGTTCTTCGCTGTTGCCTCAGTGAGGATGCAGCTTAAGGAAGCTTCGTTGGAAGACTTTCAAACGGAAACAAATAATTTTTGTTACTATCAACAGAAATGTGAACACACATTGGCTAATAACCATCAATTTTTTCAAAAAACATAACAAAAAGTTCCTCGCTGTTGCCTCAGTGAGGATGCGGCTTAAGGAGCCTTCGAAAACCGAAGGTTCGTTGGAAGACTTTCAAACGGAAACAAATAATTCTTGTTACTATCAACAGAAACGTGAACACACATTGGCTAATAACCATCAATTTTTTCAAAAAATATTATAATGACAAAAAGTTCTTCGCTGTTGCCTCAGTGAGGATGCAGCTTAAGGAACCTTCGTTGGAAGACTTTCAAACGGAAACAAATAATTTTTGTTACTATCTACAGAAACGTGAACACACATTGGCTAATAACCATCAATTTTTTCAAAAAACATAACAAAAAGTTCCTCGCCGTTGTCTCAGTGAGGATGCGGCTTAAGGAACCTTCGTTGGAAGACTTTCAAACGGAAACAAATAATTTTTGTTACTATCTACAGAAACGTGAACACACATTGGCTAATAACCATCAATTTTTTCAAAAAACATAACAAAAAGTTCCTCGCCGTTGTCTCAGTGAGGATGCGGCTTAAGGAACCTTCGAAAACCGAAGCTTCGTTGGAAGACTTTCAAACGGAAACAAATAATTCTTGTTACTATCAACAGAAACGTGAACACACATTGGTTAATAACCATCAATTTTTTTCAAAAAATATAACAAAAAGTTCCTTGCCGTTGTCTCAGTGAGGATGCGGCTTAAGGAACCTTCGAAAACCGAAGCTTCGTTGGAAGACTTTCATGCTCGATCCTGTTCCTCGTCTTGACGTTTACGAGCACCAGAGGTTAATTGATACGATGCTACTACTAAATGATAATTAGGTCAAGAGTACCATCGATGAGCCCGCAGGGAATTGATAAATGGACCGAGTTAGGTTTGGTACACATGGCGATGAATCGCCTGGAACTTGCGAACAGGCTACCGTTCGCAGAGAACGTTTCCGCGAACCGTCTGTTTTCACGTAACGGGATCGGTATCTGCGGAAATTGACGAAATTGTCGACGATACCGGTTACATCGGGGAGAACGTTGCATAAGATGGTTCCGCGTGTCGAAGGGCACCAACGGTTTTCGTTTTCACTCGGGTTTATGGCTTCGTGCATTTCTCTCGGTTCTTTTGAATTTTCTCAGTGTTAGAAATATCTTCCATATTCCCTGAGTTTAGTACTAGTGATGCATTCCTTCGGAGTTCCTGGAGTTCCTGAAGTATTTAGATAGGGCACCATAGAAATTTTAACCGATAGAAATCCGGCACTATATCTGCATCCTCCCCGAGACTGCGAGGTGTTTACGAAGATTTCCTCCGCGTAAAAGAAGAAATTTTAAGAAAAGTTGACGAATTATTGACAGAGGATTCTATCATGAATTATGAAGTTCTAAGACTTTAATGTTTGCAAACATGTAGATTTTTATATTAAGATACAGTTTCATTCAGTTTCTTCAAATCGAAAGTTTTGTCTCTTGTACTACATTTTCCTCTTGTACTTTTTATTTATTAACATCACTGACCTCTTGAAAATGGTAATGTGAGGAGTTTGATCGTTATAGTTCTGTCTGAATTTCATCTGTTAAAATATTGACGCGCACAATTGAGAATTTTACTTATTCTTATTTCAGAAAGTCTTTGTTTTCGTTATCAGTTCATCGTCTCGTAACACCGCGGCATGCTTTACCTATTACGCGTTTTGTAACGTAAACGACGTAACGGTGAACTTCTCTCGAGGTCCCTGTGAACGAAATACGTATCTTAATTATCTTCTTTTGATAAATTTAACGAGCTCCTTGCGCGAGATCCATCTCCGCGGATTTTTATCTAATTTGCTTATCAAACAACGAAGACATCGCGTTGGCCTATTTCTCACTATACACTAGCTGCTCTTATTCTTCTTTCACGTACCAAACAAAATGATTTAACGGTATTAACACCCGGTCATGAGTCTCTCTTTTTTATACGATACTCTTCAAATCTTTATAATTCTCTAACAAAATGTCCCACTAATCATTCTTAAATATACCTGTCAAGCTGTTTTTGAATGATTGTCATTTTCATTTTCTGTACACGTTATGGAGTTTGATAAATTTTGTAGCTTTTTGTGAGGCAAATAAATACAGAACTGTAAAATAGTGCAGACAGGGTGTGGCAGGTGTGGCACAATCGGATAGAAGGTTATTCCATGTGGAAGAATAAGTTGAGTGACTGAATAGAATTCTTTTGACTCAAGCCTCGCTTTAGACAGTTGAAAATTTGTCAAATGTAAACTTGGGTATTTCTAAACTGGGTATAAGCGAATCAACAGAATGCTATTTTATATGGAAAGCAGGACGAAGAAGTTAATAAACAGTCAAAGTTAAATCAAATTTTTCAGATTGATGTGTCGTTTACGAGGAAAATCAATTAAAAAATGCATGCATGAGACTAATTGACGACTAAAAACGAATGAATTTTAATCTACAAATTTGAGTTACTTGTGCATTACGCGAGATTATATTCCAGTATATATAGAATAATCTCCGGCTGATTATCATCGAAATTAGCCTAATTCGCGTATATTTAACACTAGAACTACCGATAGTTAACACGAAGCTATTTCTACCAAAAGTAGTCAAAATGACTGGTCTTTAAAAAATACCTAATAATAGAATATTTTTATATTTGTCGAATTATTATTGGAGTTTTGTGTTGAATCGTCTTTTGAGTTGTGAGCGCGTATTAATTCTTCATTTGGATTTATCATTGTTTAATTTAATTAAATTATACTACACTTAAATTGTTTAACACGAATAGATATAACTTTACAAGGTTTAACAATAAACAGTTTAACGAACGCTTTTAACAATATTCTTGGGTTCAAACGAATCCACGGTCAACGGGAAACTCTTTGTACAGTAGTTTGTATTTTCTCTGTATCGCAGATTACGTTAGCTGTATCGCTTGGTATCTTCTAGACTGACTGCCCGATATCCGTAAACTAGTCAAGGAGATCTCAATAAAAGACTGCCTGGATCTCATTTGTCAATTACATATTGATTAGAAATATCAACAATATTCCAGGCGCCGTTGCTAGGCAGTCCTGCATAGAGCCGACATTACTCCTGGCCGGGGCTTGTCCGTTAATACAGCGTGTCCCTCAATATCGGAACTTCTTCTGCCAAGTTAAACGTTCATCCCGAGACCGTGGCTACGTTCAGCGACCAGCTGCGTCACCTCGAGCCCAAGTATTCCAAAAGAAATGCTCGATGTCTCTGCATCTCCGACATATTTATTGATTTATTACTTTCTTACAGAAGCAATTCCATGTTATGTAGTACATTTTTGGTATTATTAATCCATCTGGGACCATGATCGACCTAAACGAGGGTTGACACATTTATAAAATTGTAGAACCAGTCATTTTGATTGCTGTGGTATTTCTAGCGTTAGCATTTAGCGATCTAGCGATCGATCGGGAATTTTCCTGATAACTGATATCGTCATATCGAATGATACGCGGTGAAAATTTTAAAAACGTGCGGGGAGTTGTAGAAAACGAGGAAACTGGTTAATTGGGGTTCGATAAACTGATTGCTTGACCCTTTTACACTTTGACAAGTATCAGTCATTTTGACTGGTATTGGTATAAGTAGCCTTGATACAAAATTATTTTAAGTTTGAATACATAAAAAACAAAATAAAATTCTTTATATTATTCTTTTAGTTATCGTTGCGAAAGTCATTACATTAAAAAATATAACACGAAGTAGGAATTTTAAAATAAAATTTCAAAACCAGTCAATTTGACTGGTGTGGTAGTGCCAGTGTCAATACTAAATTAATATTTAATGATTAACAATTACTTATCTATAATGAACAAGTAAATGTTGATGTTTCCTATCGGTGACTATTACTATAATGTGATATAACATAGAAAATTATGTTGATCATATTGACAGAATATTATCTCAAAATATAAATACATCGAAATATATAATAAATAAATAAATAAATCGAAAATAATATTCGATAAACAGATTGCAGGACCCTTTTGCACTTTGACAAGTCCCAGTCATTTCGACTGGTGTTGGTATAAGTAGCCTTGTTGCAAAACTATTTTCAGTTTGCATAAATAAAACACAAAATAAAATTCATTATATTTTTCTTTTAGTTATCGTTGCGAAAGTCATTACATCAAAAAATATAACACGAAGTAGGAATTTTAAAATAAAATTGTAAAACCAGTCAATTTGACTAGTTCTAATGTTAACAAGTTTCAAATTAGATTTCTCCAAAAGCAGACACTTAAACGAAACAAATTGACTCTAAATTTTCTGCTCAATATAAAATATGTAACTGCATTGTATATATCAATATATATATTATTATATAATAATATAATTATTATTTTGATACTATTTTGATTATATATATTAATAGCTTCTGTAACTCTCTCAAGTTCTCTGTTCATATGTTGCATTTTTAAATAGGTAAACTCGTGTATAATTTGAACATTGCGTTTTTATTCACGGAGCAGGCCATGTTTCACGGGAAATCTCATTGACAGTGACACTGCAGCAAACGGAACAATTGAAACCCTACCTGGGGCACAAAGCCGCAGAAATGACTAAATACCAACTCATTAAACGTAATTGTTTGTGTACCAGCGAAGTGAATACGAGTCCCCTTCTGGCAGCACGCTCGATGCGTCGCTCTTACGTGCGTGTAATCTTCAGATGAGACTTAGGTACGTTACGCGTGCGCTGATCACAGTAATCTGATTTTGCTGTTTTTTTTTTTTTTTTTTTTTTCTTAGGCGAATTCAACTTTGTTATTTATAAAAAACTCGAGATATAATTAACTAATAAAGCATTTTACGAGCTTTGTCTTCCGTAACACTGGAAAATACTATATTTCCACGTAACTCAGTCTGTCATTTTATGCCCACATCAAGTAAACAATAAATTTATTTTTTCTATTTTAGTGCATTATATCTTCTTTACAAAAACGTCAGAAAATGAGTCTTTCTATTGTTAATAATTACAAACAAAAGATTTGTTCTGCTGTTAAAAAAGGTTCGGTTTTGAAGCAATTAAAAATGCTTGATGCGAGAAGAATGATATAAGTTTCGAAAAAAAGTAATTAAAAATATCGTATCAAATAATTATCTCAAAAAATTAAGTATTTTTCTCATTAACACGAGTAAGATCGATAAATATTCTAACAATACGATAAATATTCAAACCTAACTTCTTCCTTAGGACATTCTGGTTTGTGTCACAGAGCATCCAGAAGACGTATTCAAAAAATATTTCATGGGATATTACCAAATCTCTTTAAGATATGCATAAGATGTCTCTGTACCGTTTGTAATGTCCGGGACGGTTTGATGGATTGGTAAAATTACTTCAACCTTTCGGATTACCTGAATGGTAATCCGTTCTCGAACCATGTACATAACAAGCATGTACAACAAGTTCAATACGGTTAATCTCGTTACAAATCACGGTACAGAGAATACCTACAATCTCCGTGAAATCCCTCTTTATCCAAGGTCTAGCAACGCAAACGAGTTCCAAAGGAGTTCGAGTTGAATCGATTGTAAGCTTACAATTAGTATCTTCAACTGTGGATTATCATTAGAGCGGAGTAAATCTCTTCTCGCGATCGACATCTTCGACTTCTTATTCCTTCAAAATATTTAACGGGGTAACGTTGGAAGTCGGGGCGTGTAATGAATCTTCTTGTGAGTTGGCCATCGTTGTTCTATACCAGATGACACTTATTCAAGCGAATGTATTACAAAGGTTAACGAGTGATAGCGGTGATTGAATAATCGAGATGTCGATGACGATGAATTTAGGTTCGATAACGAATACACGGTCAACGGGATGACGATTGCGATTTGCAACTCGACGTACGTGTTCACTGGACTAGTCGAACTTATCGGATTGAACCCCGGTCCAAGTGCAACTGCCCTTATATACTCCTCTCCGTACCTCTCTGTATCCCTCGGGTCAATCTTTGTTTTTAAGGAGAGTTATTTAATTACTTTATACCTCTGTTATGTACACGTCCCTCCCGTGACAGTGACTACGTTCAGTGACCCGTTATGTCACTTTGAGCCCAAGCCCACTGTCAAAAATCTCGGGCAATCGTAATTGACTTAACTCATAGACAGCTATTTCTCAGTTTTATCGTTTAAGTACGGCTATAATAAAAAGTCTGGACTAAAGTATTGGGGACTTTCCCAAACATTTCAAAAGAATGGCCCTGATGTCCTTTCATCTCCGACATATAAATAAAGATAATTAGATTTAGATTAGATTTTATTGAGATATGTATAATTTTATGTGCTAGATTAGGCTAGATGCGCAATAGTACTACTTGTATGTATACTCTCGAAAACAAATGAATGTAAACTGTTCAGTCGGTTAAAAGTGGAAGAAAGTGCTGAGACGCGTGCAGGTGCGTATCGATGAATATCATTGGAATCATTTATAAAATAAGTATATAACCATTCTAATATAAATTCCAAGTGTAAATATAGCGTTCATACACCATTATCTCGGCTATTAAGATCCGAAATTCTCAACAGATTTTAATAAAATCTTTGCGATTATATAAATCTAATAATCAATTACATAACTAGCATGTGTATTATATGTATTTTAACCATCGAAACATGATCCATAAAAAAGCGATATGACATTACTGAAAAAATTATCTGTTACACATTCGATCGATTAATCGTTCTAGGACCAAGTCCATTTTAAACATTATTATTTTATGCAAGTTATAGACACAGAAAATTTACAATATTCGGCCAGTAATATGTAACACGAACTGTAATTTCTCAATACAACAATATTGTTCTTAAATCGTCTGGAAATAGAATTCCACGCGAGGAATCATTTGAAACAGAAGCGTGTCTTGTTTTTTTATACATCGGTGGCCCTGAAAGTTCGCACAGCCGAGAAACAATGGTCCCAGAAGTCGAACCACGGTAACTGTTGCATTATTCGCTGCAAGATGCAGCGTCAACTGGGCTATCGTGGGTTTCGATCGACCTCTTGCTGGATGTTAGAGGCCACGTTCGCCGAGCTGTCGTCCTTTCCTTCTGTTTTAAACTCGATGGCCAAGCGAACGGTAATAGAACTAGCAGTTTGGCTAAATTACGAATTATTTGCCTTAGCATTTTCAGAAAAAAATTTTTATCCGGGACACCATCTTCAGAGATAATTTGACCCGGTCAATTCCTGCAAATGAACAGTTTCACTTTGCAATTCCGTCTTTCTTCATTCTTATCGTTGTTCACGTAATTCTCATGAGGAATGTTGACTTCGTGATTTAGGAACTTGATGTACCGTTTGATCGATCCTCCGACATGTTTAATACAAGAGAAAATGTCAGGTTATTGCTTTTGTGTTTTGACGATTCTATAACATTCTACGAATTCTCATAATCAACCGCCTGGTATTATTCTATATTTCTTTTATCAACTTTTTATTTTTATTTTATTATTCCCGTAAAAATGTCAAAAAATCGCTCTGGAACCACATTCTTCGTTTGAACATTAATTTACATTTGCAAAATAAAAATTAACAAAAGAAACTTTAGATATTGAAACCGCAACCTTATTTATACGCTTCACATTTGTTTTATTCATAGAGTATCTAATTTTTCCTGTTCATCGTTCAAAATATATGTTTCTCGAGAAGAATCAGGAGCATATTCGCCTGAAATTCAATAGAGTTAAATGGCAAGAAATTATGCACTTGGTGGAAAATTAACCCGCTAAACTTGTGAAAATTGCCGAACAGAAAACGTATTGTATAATACTCTTCTACTTTGCATTTCAAATCACGAATTCAATCTCCTCTTCGATTCTTATTACCATCGCCTCCTTTTCACGACTCTTTGTCCCACAACATCGCAACCACAATTTCATAAAGATACACCTGCAAGTTCCTCAATCTCGTACAAAGTCTTTTACACGCCCTTTAACAAACGCCTTACACAAAGATTACATCCACCTCACGATCACGAAATGCATTTCGATCTACATACATGTAGACTTGTGTTTTCGCATCATTACGATACCAAACACGATACAAACAATGAAAAAGTTTGATGAACTTCCGATTTAAGGCGACGTCTTGATCATCGTCTTACTGGTATAATGGCCGTTGTTTCGTTCGGCTCGTTTGACCCCTGCCCATGAAATCATCCTACTATAATAATTTACTGCTACCAGCTCGTGTTTCTAGTCGGTAGGCGCCTTCGTTCTTCTCAATCTAGATCGGTCGGAGGAAGAAGCAACGTTTCTCGAGTCAGCCCTGGGAATCGAACCCGGAACCCAGCCTGTTTTCTTTTTCCTCGCGGTACCTTCTGCCCGTACTATCTTCGCTCCACGCCGCAAAACTGCCCCGCGAGTTATCCTATCGACCATTTCTTCAATTTCGCTGGATGCATTTTCCGTTACGCGAACGTGGAATCTCCGTTGAAATTCCGGGTCATACATGACGCGTCTTCATGCCTTTTGAGGGAAAAAATGATCCTTTTTGTGGGTTTTATTTGTGAGCTATTTTCCTTTTGATTCGACTGTTCTTTTTTGCGATTGAGAGTTTAAACAAATATCAAAAAGAGGTAAATGATAATCTTTTGATTTGTGTTACAAGTCGTTTAGTCGTTAAAGGGTTCAGATGAAGATCAGGGCAAATGACAGGAACTTTAATTTGAAATTTGAAACACTATCCTTTTATAATACATTCTAAAATACAGTGACAAGTGTTTAACATAAATTACAGTGTAATTATTATATGTGTACTTGAATTGAAAATTTGGAAGTTGTTCTATATTTACATACAGGATACTTTAAAATACAGTGTATCTTTAAATTACTTTTAAATTTCCAATTCTTTACTGAGATTCTATTTCATTCAATCCTTAAAACTAGAAAGATTAAGAAATTTTAACTTCTTCATTTTTACAACTTGTCTATCCACTCCCATATATATTGTAATAAGATATTGTCAAATAAGATTTCTTTTTACAATATTTTCTTCACACACCTCACTTAGCAAGGCTGGACCAACACTATCCTTCTATAATACATTCTAAAATACAGTGACAAGTGTTTAACATAAATTACAGTGTAATTATTATATGTGTACTTGAATTGAAAATTTGGAAGTTGTTCAATATTTACATACAGGATACTTTAAAATACAGTGTATCTTTAAATTACTTTTAAATTTAAAATTCTTTACTGAGACTCTACTTCATTCAATCCTTAAAACTAGAAAGATTAAGAAATTTTAGCTTCTTCATTTTTACATCTTTTATATTGACTCCCATAAATATTGTAATAAATTGGATAATAAGATATTGTCAAATAAGATTTCTTTTTACAATATTTTCTTCACACACCTCACTTAGCAAGGCTGGATCAACACTATCCTTCTATAATACATTCTAAAATACAATGACAAGTGTTTAACATAAATTACAGTGTAATTATTATATGTGTACTTGAGTTGAAAATTTGGAAGTTGTTCAATATTTACGTACAGGATACTTTAAAATACAGTGTATCTTTAAATTACTTTTAAATTTGCAATTCTTTACTGAGATTCTATTTCATTCGACTCTTTTCAATTTTATTATAATAAATTCAACCCTTAGAATTAGAAAGGTTACCAAATTTTAGCTTCTTCATTTTTAGAACTTTTCTATTAATTCACATAAATATTGTAATAAATTGGATAATAAGATATTGTCAAATAAGATTTCTTTTTACAATATTTTCTTCACACACCTCACTTAGCAAGGCTGGATCAACACTATCCTTCTATAACACATTCTAAAATACAATGGCAAGTGTTTAACATAGATTATAGTGTAATTATTATATATGTACTTGAATTGAAAATTTAGAAGTTGTTCAATATTTACATGCAGGATACTTTAAAATACAGTGTATCTATAAATTATTTTTAAATTTGCAATTCTTTACTGAGACTCTACTTCATTCAACCCTTAAAACTAGAAAGATTAAGAAATTTTAGCTTCTTCATTTTTACATCTTTTATATTGACTCCCATAAATATTGTAATAAATTAGATAATAAGATATTGTCAAATAAGATTTC
This sequence comes from Bombus hortorum, assembly GCA_905332935.1. Taxonomy (NCBI): domain Eukaryota; kingdom Metazoa; phylum Arthropoda; class Insecta; order Hymenoptera; family Apidae; genus Bombus; species Bombus hortorum. Next base: position 15,729,349 of record HG995193.1, read on the forward strand.
TTTTTACAATATTTTCTTCACACACCTCACTTAGCAAGGCTGGACCAACACTATCCTTCTATAATACAGTGACAAGTGTTTAACATAGATTATAGTGTAATTATTATATGTGTACTTGAATTGAAAATTTGGAAGTTGTTCAATATTTACATTCAGGATACTTTAAAATACAGTGTATCTTTAAATTACTTTTAAATTTGCAATTCTTTACTGAGACTCTACTTCATTCAACACTTACAACTAGAAAGATTAAGAAATTTTAGCTTCTTCATTTTTACATCTTTTATATTGACTCCCATAAATATTGTAATAAATTGGATAATAAGATATTGTCAAATAAGATTTCTTTTTACAATATTTTCTTCACACACCTCACTTAACAAGGCTGGACCAACACTATCCTTCTATAATACATTCTAAAATACAATGACAAGTGTTTAACATAAATTACAGTGTAATTATTATATGTGTACTTGAGTTGAAAATTTGGAAGTTGTTCAATATTTACGTACAGGATACTTTAAAATACAGTGTATCTTTAAATTACTTTTAAATTTGCAATTCTTTACTGAGATTCTATTTCATTCGACTCTTTTCAATTTTATTATAATAAATTCAACCCTTAGAATTAGAAAGGTTACCAAATTTTATCTTCTTCATTTTTAGAACTTTTCTATTAATTCACATAAATATTGTAATAAATTGGATAATAAGATATTGTCAAATAAGATTTCTTTTTACAATATTTTCTTCACACACCTCACTTAGCAAGACTGGACCAACACTATCCTTCTATAATACATTCTAAAATACAATGACAAGTGTTTAACATAAATTACAGTGTAATTATTATATATGTACTTGAATTGAAAATTTAGAAGTTGTTCAATATTTACATACAGGATACTTTAAAATACAGTGTATCTTTAAATTACTTTTAAATTTAAAATTCTTTACTGAGACTCTACTTCATTCAATCCTTAAAACTAGAAAGATTAAGAAATTTTAACTTCTTCATTTTTACAACTTGTCTATCCACTCCCATATATATTGTAATAAGATATTGTCAAATAAGATTTCTTTTTACAATATTTTCTTCACACACTTTACGTGACTTATATCTCGATAATAGTACTCTTTCACAATGAAGAATCCTTGTATACTTAATGTCTAGCTAGACGTTATGTATCTGCTCAAACAAAGATAAAAGATGCGAAGAGAGTATCAAGCGGAACCGGTAAGGGGCTACGGCTGAAAGTAACAGCTCTATTAAATGCGATCGTACAGCTTCGAACTTCCTGCTGTTGCTTCACCGACGACGATAATCGATGCTTAAGGACACGACGAAGGCAAGAAAGAATTCACTTGATCAGCGCTTGTTGAAGGATCGAGAACGGTGAATAAAATATATACATATTTCTGTAGTGAACCATCAGGAATTCACCGTTACGTGGTTCACCTCATAGTCTGAAAAGATCAAGGAAAGAATAGTGTGATAACCATTTGATTCGATAAGATACCAAATATCTCTAGTTTACAAAATATCTTTTATTTTTTTTTTTTTTTGTTTTTGTTATATCTACATTGATAGATATATCCATATATTTTATTATACATTGAATTCAAATACAATATATAATAAGCAAATCGCGAATATTTATACAAATATATATTTTGATGAGTGCAACTAAAGAAATTTGTTTTGCTTGGTAAATATTATAGTAAATACTTTACTTTGGATAGTTCATACACTTCTACCTATTTAAATAATAATTAATAATAATTATTGTCCCTATGAATGAATGAACGTTATCTAAAACTAGATAATTGATGACTCACTGAAATATTTGACCTGAAGAATAGCCCATTTAAGTGTTTAATAGTAGTCAATCAAAATACTAGAACACTAGTTACTCAGATATGTATAGATATCTTTTTCATGCTCGAGTTATTCTGAAATTGATTGCCAAGTTGGTAATTTATGCTATCCGCGGCTTCGCAGAAGAAATCCAAATGAAATCCAGGAAATGAATTTTTAAAGACACTTTACATTGCAAATTTTTATAAGACTTGATAGAATAGCCATAGATTATTGACAAAATAATTATACATTAAACACTGAAAAATACAGAAAATGATAGGTAATGAAAAAGTCTAACAGTAGATTGGAATTCATTATAGAAGAATGTAAGAATAAGTGCAAATATTTATACTGTGACAAAAAGTACGTTAATCAGTGCATTAGATCACGCGATCTTCGCACCGTTGAGGAATCGATGCCGAAACAGAGAATCGACGATCGTGTTTTCCCGTTGCAAAAACAGCTTCCGGTATGATGCTTCGTTATATGGTTGTCCTGTGTAATGACACGTCCTCCGGTTATGGTGTCACTCGTCTATTGTTCGCTCGTTAATTACACAGGTGACTAGAGCCCCGTTCGCACGTCATGTTTTATTTTCTGGAGGAATTACGGTGACACGGTGAAACATGGATATAATTGAGGACCTGTAGAACAAGCATCATAAGGAAAACAGTAAAAATCATTAGTAAGGAAGAATCGTGGTATGGATAGCACAAATGATATAGTTTGATCCTGTGGATTAGTTTTAACGTATACCTTAAATTCATACCATTGAACTTAATAGAACATCAATTGTAGGTGATGAGTATTCTAGGGATCCCTAGAATGAATTTAAATGCCTTTAAAATCTTAAAAGATAATATTTTGATAGATATAAACATAGCAAATATGATCAGATACATATAGCGAACCGAGAACAAAGTTGATTCTGTAGAAAATTCCAATCGATAACTTACATTTGTGTGTTTGGATTTGGATATTAGAGAATTGTAGGTTATGAGTACCCTAGGGATCCCTAGAATGAACTTAAATAGTTTTAGAATCTTAAAAGATAATATTTTGATAGATATAAACATAGTGAGTATGATTAGATAGATATAGTGAACCGAGAACAAAGTTGATTTTGTAGAAAAATTCGTATTGATAACTTAAATTTATGTGTTTGGATTTGGATATTAGAGAATTGTAGGTTATGAGTACCCTAGGGATCCCTAGAATGAACTTAAATAGTTTTAGAATCTTAAAAGATAATATTTTGATAGATATAAACATAGTGAGTATGATTAGATAGATATAGTGAACCGAGAACAAAGTTGATTTTGTAGAAAAATTCGTATTGATAACTTAAATTTGTGTGTTTGGATTTGGATATTAGAGAATTGTAGGTTATGAGTACCGTAGGGATCCCTAGAATGAACTTAAATAGTTTTAGAATCTTAAAAGATAATATTTTGATAGATATAAACATAGTGAATATGATCAGATAGATATAGTGAACCGAGAACAAAGTTGATTCTGTAGAAAAATTCCAATCGATAACTTACATTTGTATGTTTGGATTTGGATATTAGAGAATTGTAGGTTATGAGTACCCTAGGGATCCCTAGAATGAACTTAAATAGTTTTAGAATCTTAAAAGATAATATTTTGATAGATATAAACATAGTGAGTATGATTAGATAGATATAGTGAACCGAGAACAAAGTTGATTTTGTAGAAAAATTCGTATTGATAACTTAAATTTGTGTGTTTGGATTTGGATATTAGAGAATTGTAGGTTATGAGTACCGTAGGGATCCCTAGAATGAACTTAAATAGTTTTAGAATCTTAAAAGATAATATTTTGATAGATATAAACATAGTGAATATGATCAGATAGATATAGTGAACCGAGAACAAAGTTGATTCTGTAGAAAAATTCCAATCGATAACTTACATTTGTATGTTTGGATTTGGATATTAGAGAATTGTAGGTTATGAGTACCCTAGGGATCCCTAGAATGAACTTAAATAGTTTTAGAATCTTAAAAGATAATATTTTGATAGATATAAACATAATGAGTATGATTAGATAGATATAGTGAACCGAGAGCAAAGTTGATTCTGTAGAAAAATTCCAATCGATAACTTACATTTGTGTGTTTGGATTTGGATATTGGAGAATTGTAGGTGGAGTGTCCTAGGGATCCCTAGAATGAACTTAAATAGTTTTAGAATCTTAAAAGATAATATGTTGATAGATATAAACATAGTGAGTATGATTAGATAGATATAGTGAACCGAGAACAAAGTTAATTCTCTAGAAAAATTCCTATCGATAACATAAATTTGTGTTTGGATTCGGATATTACAGAACTAATTACAAATGCTAAAGTAATATTTCGAAAATTACGGTTCTAAATATCGATGAACTTAAACAGTTTAGAAATCTTGATTTAAAGAGGAACGATCATCAAGAAGTTTATAGCTCAGTCACGATAGTAGAGATCCTTACAATGAAGTCGTTTAACCAGGTGGATACTTGTCAGATACCTGTTCCACGAAGATACAGCATCGCCATAGAGATCAGAACCAATCCCTTCGTGGGAGAGACGAAACGATTTCATGGTCGTTCCTTGTTACGGTTCGATTGTCTCTCATCTCCCATCGGCTTTGTTCTTTCCTTCTAGGACCATGTGTTAATTGCATTAGTGTAGGGCGAAACTTTGCAAGAGTTTTCGCAAAACTGGGAGAGATGCATCGCTCTCTAAGTACTTTAACGTTGCAAAACAGTGCAAGATGCATCGGCGGTTGGAAATGTTATGAAACAGTTTGCAACTGGCATTTCCGGTTCATCCTCTCTTTTTTAACCGCTCTATTGCCCTCATTTCTCATTATTCACAACAAAGTTTCGAAAAGATTTTTTCTTATTATAACTTGCTTGTTCGTCGTTATTATCCAGGTCAGAGATTCGAAGAATATTTTGTTATCGATCATCTTTATTAAACAGAAATTTATTTCACCTATAGAAACATTTATAATATTGTAAAATCCATGTTTTACATTTGCATTATAAATCATGTTTTCGAAAAGTATCGTCATATTATACTTCTCTCCCTTAAATAACCTTCCTGTTGAGCCCTCCATGCCCTGGAGCGTGTAATTCTTACATTTAATTACCATCTTGATTCTAAATTCCGCAAGACTGTACCTTATTACCATATTACCATTACCTTACACTAAGTATAAATATTTCTACAATTATCAAGACAAATTACACAGGTAGAATTGCAGAGAAGTGATACTTTAAAAAATCTTCAAGACGTCAAAAATTAAAATCCAGTATTATACGTTAAATTAACGGTTGATCGTACTGTTTCATCTGATTTCTAACGATCATCCAAATTAGTGAATATTAAATATCGAAATATTCCTATTCCAATTTGGATAGGTTAATTAAAATAATGACGATGGTAAAAAATCATCTGGTAGCCGGTTATGACTTCATATCCTGTTGTTTCCAACATGATAATAAAAAGTATACTTATTAGATAGAATCAAACTCTAAACTAACTGCGATCATTACACGAGTTCAGATGCAGCGATCGACCCAGGTTGCATAAAAGGATCTAATAAACAGAAAACGTACTTGGCGAGACTGACCTGCACCTTCCTCTTGGACGCGTCAGTGTATATGTATTTACTGTATCGATCCTGTAGATATCGATCGTTCGAATTGATAAAGCATCTATCGTAATTTATAGCAAATCGTTAATTATAGGTTGCAGAACTCAATCCAGCAGTAATGATTAAGGATGTATGCAAGGCAACATTCGTGGTATAACATGATTGAATTTATTGAACTTAATTAACACATTCTGTTCAAACCATTTCAATATCTTATTTATAAAAAGAATTTTCCCTTAACATCATCTGTAGGTACACAGTTATGGTTTATATTGCAATATTTTCTAGATATGTGTATTAGGTTTTTTTATTTATTTATTAGTCATTTTCATCGTTCTTCTTCGTCTTCAACCATTATGGGATATAATTTATTTAATAAATATAATGAATAAGTCAGACGTACACTATCCTGAATTTGAAAAGTCAATTTATAATTCTATTACTTAGAAAAATTCTTTAAAGAAATGTATCAAAGTAGATAAATAATTACCATTAATTTTCAGTGGTTAAAAATGTTGCAAGAAGTTATAGGAACAACTAAGAGAGTGATAAAAAAAGGGAGCGATATTTTATAACCAAGAGTTGTTAACCAAAGCCTGGTCCCCTACTTGAACTTGTTATTTCCAGCCGATTTCTCGAAAGTCGTTGATCCGAAAAATTACCAGAGATATTGCGGTTCAAATTTAAAACTCCATCGTAACGACGCTTTACCAATAATCGTTGTAACCTGGCTCCTCTTCTATTGTTTTTCCCAGCATCGTTCACCACTGGCTTTGTCATCTCTCACGCTCCCACACTTCGTGGTCAGTCGACTGTCACGCTCAGTGAGACATTACAAATTCGTTGATAGCTTTTAACGAGTCGTTTCCGTTTGATAATTTACTTTTTCTCACAAACTGAGGTGCAAGGTAATCTAACTGCGATTACTTTTGCAAGAAACCATCAAGTATCAGAGTATTAAGGATACTGGAATATTATAAGTATTGCATTGTTACAGCATAAATAATATAGAAATATTAAGGATAGAAAGATTGTGATATCGAAGCATTTAATATCAGAACTTTGGGATATCAAGAATCATAAAGTTGAAATATTGGAGCACTTAGGATTATGAGTTTGGAACATCGGTGTATTTGGTATCAGAAGATTGAGGCATCAAAGTATTAACTAACGAAGATTAAAAGTATCTAGGGTTGAGATATCGAAGAACTCGGGTATTGAATTAATCAAATATTCTTATTAAATAATTTAGTATATTGAAATATTAAAAATCAAAATTTTGAAGTATTAAAAATTAAAGACGAGGGAAAGATTAGGAGTAATGGAGTAGCTTTAAAGATTGAGAAAAACTTCTGAAACAAAGTGACTCATGCAGTTCATTATAAAAAAAATAAACGTCTATAGTCTATAAAATGCTCGTTTATGTTAATCGCATTGTTTGCTCTACCTTTGTTGAGCGAAATGTATATACTTATATACTTCTTTCGTGTTTATGTCATCCGAAAGTATGGCATAAAGAGTCAGTATCTCGTAAAGGAATCATGCTGTAATTCAACAGGTCGTCAGGTCTAAGGTCTTCGGCACATGCGTGTGACGAACACAGACAATGGTCGTCGCCGTCGTCATATTAGAATGAACAAAATTGACGTTACCCTGAATAATTACGTTTCATCGTCATATTTATTTTAATCCTTTGCACTCTGAATTTTATTTCAATTTTGTTACCAGCAGCTCCCAAGGCTTTTAAGTGTTTTATTTAAAATTTACTTTAATTAATAAATAAGACAATTTAAATAAATAATAAATTTTATTCACACTATTGTTGTGTTTTGTAATTTTTAAGTGTGTCATATATTTTGAAACAATTTCCAGGGTGCAATCCTGGCTTTCTTTTGCACATTTTACAAAAATGGTGCTCCTGAGATAAAAACTGATGTCGAGTCACAGTCGACGTATGAGTGCAAAGGGTTAAGGAGCTTGTTAAGGATATGAACCAAATTATTCCTACGATAACATTTGATACGATTATAACATCAATTGTACAATTTATAGCTTTCTTTAGATTTTTATTCTTATGATAACGTTTAGTTTTATTTGTATGATATTAAACAATATTGCACATCATATCTTTAATATTAGTTAATATTAAAGTAGCAACAAGAAGCACCTGCACATACCTTTATTTTACAACGAGATATGTCTTTTATCAAATCTTACACTCCACTTTCATAGTATTTGTAGTATTGTAATATCAAACATAAATAAATTTATATATATATATAAAAATACTGTAACAAATGCTGTGAAAATACTTTGCATATTAGATGAAAATAAGTAACTATTAACAATATTTATTTTCTCCCATTTCTTATATATATACTGTAACAAATAGTGTGCAAATACTTTGTATATTAGATGAAAATAAGTAACTATTAACAATATTTATTTTCTCCCATTTCTTAAATATATATACTGTAACAAATAGTGTGCAAATACTTTGTATATTAGATGAAAATAAGTAACCATTAACAATATTTATTTTCTCCCATTTCTTAAATATATATACTGTAACAAATGGTGTACAAATACTTTGTATATTAGATGAAAATAAGTAACTATTAACAATATTTATTTTCTCCCATTTCTTATATATATACTGTAACAAATGGTGTACAAATACTTTGTATATTAGATGAAAATAAGTAACTATTAACAATATTTATTTTCTCCCATTTCTTATATATATATACTGTAACAAATAGTGTGCAAATACTTTGTATATTAGATAAAAATAAGTAACCATTTGTACATAAATAACCAGTAACAATATTTATTTTCTCCCATTTCTTATATATATATATAGTGTAACAAATAGCGTGGAAACACTTTGCATATTAGATGAAAATAAGTAACCATTTGTACATAAATAACCAGTAACAATATTTATTTTCTCCCATTTCTTATATATATATATATACTGTAACAAATAGTGTGCAAATACTTTGCATATTAGATGAAAGTAAGTAACCATTAACAATATTTATTTTCTCCCATTTCTTAAATATATACACTGTAACAAATGGTGTACAAATACTTTGTATATTAGATGAAAATAAGTAACCATTAACAATATTTATTTTTCTACAATTAATGTCCTTTTAGTAAAAGGTGTTAGCAAAATGCTTCTACAGACACCAAGCTCCTATTGCCTCGTAGAACAACTTCATCGTTTATAAAACAGGGTGTATAAAGGTACGATAGTTTTTAATGAAGCAGCGATCGTGTCATCCTTCGGGTCGTCGGGTCGAAGGTGTTCAATGTACATGCTCTTCAATTAACCCTCCCCGGCCTATCGACAGATCTGATCGGATCCGTGCAGCCACATCGAACAAACGTGCTCGTAGTACTTTCGCCATGCTCTCAGCGTGGGATGATTCGATCCTCTGTCTTTATACTTGCGTACCGTCAATGGATCGTAGTTTTTTCCACGTCAGTGATCCGCGTCATAAAGCCATCGATGTTTTATTCCAGCCTCGTTTTACCACCCACCTGTTCGTTATACTACCGCTTTAGAGTACCAAAGACTAGTTGTTAGTAAATCTCTACCGAACGTAACTGAATTTCAGTTCCTGAAGTGAGTATAAATAAAATTGTCACGACTTTTATCTCGAAGTAACGGTTGTTACATGTCTATTAGAGCCATTAAATGAAAAGAGCTATATCATGTGACAATAAAGGAGTCAAGTTAACAGGAGTTCTTTTCAACGAGGGATTAACCAAACAAAAGATTCTTCAAGCTAATTCAAGGTAATTCCGAAATCTCTTTCCGAATGAAGACACAGAAACAGATGATGGTGATAAAAATTATTTTGAACGCGTACAGAAAAGAGAAACCAGGTCTCGATCGATACGAATTTCGAGAGTTTCGATGAAGCAACGGTACTTGATAACCTTGAACCAATTATGCATGCGAATTATTTCGCAAACACTACTCTGTGTTCGCATTTCCCCTCGCTGTTTCTTCAGTCTCTCGATTTGCGGTCAGCTTCTTCGTTAATTTTCTATAACGCGCTTCTTATATCGACGTCGATCCTTCTCACGTAGATATTTTTTTCTAGAAAATTGCAGTTAAGTAATTTCAATTTGAAATTGAATTGTGACTAAGAAACGCGATACGAACTGAAATTCTTGAGATTCCGAGGATACCGCGTTCGGAAAAGAGAGAAGAGAAATTAAAGTAAACTAAGTGGTTAAACTGGTCGGCACACGACAATTAACCTGCATAGTCACTTTATCTAAATCTACCGAGCCAGTGGACTCGACAAAGTCGACCCTAAACTGGTATAACGTTTCTTTCTTCTCACGGTTGTACTCTGCACAATTGGCGTCTCGTCTAACAGAACTAGAAAGCCGAGCCAAGTGGATGAAAATCATCGTTATCATTTAGATACTGTAGATAGCGTGTCTATACTGTGTATAGATATTCGCTCTACAAACATAGTTGATTCACTTCGTCTCAAGTATTACTAGGAAAATTTTCACCTGATCGAATCCATATTTTTATTACAATGATCTTACAAATTCGCGTGTACATCTTCATCAACGTGTGATAAAAAAATAGAAGTTTTAAAGGGGAAGTTTAAGCGATGTTCTATCTTGCTCACTCTCAGTTAAGCAACGCGAAGAAATATTATTTTTACAAATATGCTGACAACTTCCCTTAGCGTGAATTATAGTGACTTGTCGAGGTCTCGAGCCTAGTTGAATTAATCAGAGATTTTAATATTCATATTAAAATTGACTGTTCCAAAAGTGAAATCAATAGAATGCCATTTAAACGAATTGAAATGAATTTCTATCCATTGAATCTGCTTATCTAAATTCTCGTTATTTGCTTTATTTTTATTACAATGATTTTACAAATTCGCGTGTACATCTTCATCAACGTGTGATAAAAAAATAGAAGTTTTAAAAGGAAAGTTTAAACGATGTTCTATCTTGCTCATTCTCAGTTAAGCAACGCGAAGAAATATTATTTTTTTTACAAATATGCTGACAACTTCCCTTAGCGTGAATTATAGTGACTTGTCGAGGTCTCGAGCCTAGTTGCATTAATCAGAGATTTTAATATTTATATTAAAATTGACTGTTCCAAAATTGAAACCAATAGAATGCCATTTAAACGAATTGAAATGAATTTCTATCCAGTGAATCTGCTTATCTAAATTCTCGTTATTTGCTTTATTTTTATTACAATGATCTTACAAATTCGCGTGTACATCTTCATCAACGTGTGATAAAAAAATAGAAGTTTTAAAGGGGAAGTTTAAGCGATGTTCTATCTTGCTCAATCTCAGTTAAGCAACGCGAAGAAATATTATTTTTACAAATATGCTGACAACTTCCCTTAGCGTGAATTATAGTGACTTGTCGAGGTCTCGAGCCTAGTTGAATTAATCAGAGATTTTAATATTCATATTAAAATTGACTGTTCCAAAAGTGAAACCAATAGAATGCCATTTAAACGAATTGAAATGAATTTCTATCCATTGAATCTGCTTATCTAAATTCTCTTTATTTGCTTTAGAAGAAACTCCTCTTACATGAACAGTTTGCTCCCTGGCAATAAATAAATGAAATTTTAAATTTTAAATTTTCATTCGTAACATAATATTTCAAATCCCAGTAAAAAACCTAATCTTCCTCTCTCAAACCATAAACTTAATGACACTGCATGCCGCCCCAATTTTGATAGTCACCACTTGTTGCTTCCTCCTTGGAACGCAGGCTTCTGCATCGCGCAATTGACGTATACGATCACATTAAACACAGACCGCTCCTATCATCACCGATATTTGGTTAACTGTACAAGAATGTGTGCGCAAGCAATCTCTTAATTGCTACAAACATCTCGGTCGAGCGTATTCTTTTTCCTTTTTCTCTTTTTTTTTCCTTGAAAAGAAGCGACTGACGAGCGATGAACGAGCTACGAGAGACGCACGAATAGTCGCGACGCGATTTACTTAATTACGGGGAACACCGTTAACGCCGTTGTAAATACGCCGTTGTACCGTTCGTCAACTTTCAATGTCGACCAGTATGTCCTGCCCTCGCAAAATTTACGAGGTACGCTTAGAATTTCCGTGCTCGCTCCTCCTCATCCTGTCTCCGAAGCGGAGATGTCTCTGGCTCGAACCTGAGTACAGTTAGCGGAACGGGCATTTAAATATCACTTCTTAGATACAAAAGGAATCTCCCTCTTATTCGAGAAACCAAAAGAAAAAAAGAATTTCGAACTGTCTGTCCTTCGCGAGAAATCAGAAGGATAGGAGAATTTTCTGCTCTTTCAAGACCCGCACACTTTTGCATCGTCGAAACACCTTGGATGCATGCAGCAACCATGATCTGAATATTTTAACAACATACATGTTCATGGTATAAAGATGGTTGCGACGTGAACGCGATAATTTCACTAGATACAAGGCAACCACATGCACGGATTGCAGTTTTTCTTGAAGATGCAAGGACACCGACGCGCAACATTCTCCAAATAACACTTCAATTTTTCAACAGCGTTTGCCGTGTTAATAGTTTTACATAATTTCCAAGGCAACGCAACGGTGATAGAAGGTCGCTACACTTTGATTTATGAAGGAGTTAGCAGGAGTTATTAGTTTCAGCAATAAGCATAATTATTCGTAAGATTTTGACATTAACACATTGACTATGTATGCCACGGATCTGAGTCTGCGCGTATAATATTGCTGTCCTTAGTTAAAATGTCCTACCTGTTATCAAAAAGCTGAAGATTTACTTTTCTGCTTGAGCCATCTTCGTTTTTCTTCATTCCATTTAAAATATTTAATTACTAACTTACAACAGTCTCTATGATATTAATTTTTTCTAACGATAAAATATTTCAACATATGTCGAAAAATAAAAGATTTCCGGACAGCACATTTTAACTACTAAAGGGGGCAGACTTAAATATGGGGCACAAACTGAAGATCACGAAATGTGCTAATAATTCACACGAATGTAAAAGTTTGACGTTACTGAGCCAGGTATTGTACGAAAATTGTTTGCTACTGTTGAGGTTGACTGATAGAAGAACGAGTGGATGAATTTGTAATGGAAAAATATACTGAATTAAATAAAGGTATAAGTATAATGTATAATGTTACAATAGAATAGAATCGATAGGGAGCACGTTCATATATTCATAGTAAAAAGGTCATTATCAAAAAAGTTAACCTTGTAACTCAAGCTAAAGGTTACAAGCAACATAAATAGAAGTCTATTTATTAGCTCCTTTGTTCCTAGACCTTGTAACCCAAAACATAATGTATATTCAAGGGCACAATGATATGGACCTCTCTTTATGTAGAATACTTTTTGTTTCACTAAATTCTATTTTCTACGCAACAGCGATCTGCAGGTCGTGGATATACAAAAATAAAGATGTAGAGATTTTCTTGAATGAATTACTTCAACAGTTGCTATACAGTATTGTAGATATTATGAAAATACATAATTAATGAAGCACCGAACATGTTAAAGAAAACTTTGTGTTCATTTATGTGCTATTTAAATTGAAAGTAGATTATCCTTTAGTGATTCGTGATAAACATGAAAAACAGTATATTTTAAGAGGAAGACCAAAGCAAAAAAGACTTTAGTGATTCTACGATTAGAGTCATGCATAAAAATACTTTCTACTGTCGCGAAATTCGCAAAGAAAAAATACATAGATTATCTCCGATAAGGATCTATTCTAAGCAACATTGTGGCAAGACCTACCAGCAGATGCCAACGGTTGAACAGGTTAATTACCGAGCAGCGACCAGTTTTATCTTCAGGCTGTTGCCGCGAAAAGTTTCCCGACCCCCCGGTAAATTCAAGGATCACTCGTTCCTAGAAACGTAATTACTCTGTGAAAGACCGTGGCGATGCGTCGAGATGCTTAAAAGACTTGTGGTAGGGAATAACGTAAAATCATGGTGAACTAAAAAAGAATTAATAAAGCTAACGTGTAGGCATCTTTTTTTAATTCTGACAGCAGCGTGGTGAAACGGAACTTCGTATCAATCGTGATTAACCACTGCGAAGAATATTGACGCCACTTCCTCGATGAACGTGTGAAACGGACGCATCGACTGCATTGCGTAACAATCGTAAACGTCGTTTATTAGAGAACCGTGGGCCGCTTGAAATTCACTTCTCACGTAACTCGTCAGCAACCGTGATATCGACACGAGAAGGAAATAATGACTCGATGATAGAGGAAAGGGAGCTCTGTGGCAAAAGCAATCGCCTCTGTCTTTTTCTCTTTCTCCACGCTCGCTGGCGAATGTGTAACGCAAGGTCCGTTAATTACCACAGATTTCTATCAGCCTTAACTAGAAACCGTGCGTTTATTCATCGCGCTCTCCACACAAGAGCAAAAGACACGATATCAATCAAATCGGACAAAAACGGTTTGTGGTATATGTGTAGCGCGTGATGAGAGACTAGAAGTGCGGATGAATTAGAAGCGATTCTTGTGTGGAAAAATAAACTTTAACACGAGCGCTACCAACCTCGTCAAAATAGCGGATATTAGGTCTTTTGTTTTTAGAAGTATTTGGTTAAAAGTATCTGCAGGAGTGCCGATGCTTTTGTGATATTAATGTTGAGTTAATTGAGATAGAAATGTAATTGTACATATTTATCTATTTATATTATATATTATATATTATCTATATCTATTGTAGTGGATACTAGGTCTTTTGTTTTTAAAAGTATTTGCTTTTGTGATATTAATGTTGAGTTAATTTAGATGAAAATGTAACTATACATATTTATCTTGTATATTATATATTATCTATATCTATTATAGAAGATATTAGGCTTTTGGTTTTAGAAGTATTTGGAAGGCTGCAAGAGTGCAGATGCTTTTGTGATGTTAATGTTGAGTTAATTGAGATAGAAATGTGACTGTACATATTTATCTATTTATATTATATATTATCTATATCTATTATAGTGAATATTAGGTCTTTTGTTTTTAAAAGTATTTGGTTAAAAGTATCTACAAGAGTGCAGATGCTTTTGTGATGTTAATGTTGAGTTAATTTAGATAGAAATGTAATTGTACATATTTATCTATTTATATTATATATTATCTATATCAATTATAGTGGATATTAGGTCTTTTGTTTTTAGAAGTATTTGGAAGGCTGCAAGAATACAGATGCTTTTGTGATATTAATGTTGAGTTAATTGAGATAGAAGTGTAACTGTACATATTTACCTATTTATATTATATATTATCTATATCTTGTATATTATATATTATCTCTATCTATTATAGTGAATATTAGACTTTTGGTTTTAGAAGTATTTGGAAGGCTGCAAGAATACAGATGCTTTTGTGATATTAATGTTGAGTTAATTGAGATAGAAATGTGACTGTACATATTTATCTATTTATATTATATATTATCTATATCTATTATAGCGAATATTAGGTCTTTTGTTTTTAGAAGTATTTGGAAGGCTGCAAGAATACAGATGCTTTTGTGATATTAATGTTGAGTTAATTGAGATAGAAGTGTAACTGTACATATTTACCTATTTATATTATATATTATCTCTATCTATTACAGTGAATATTAGACTTTTGGTTTTAGAAGTATCTGGAAGGTTGAAAGAGTGCAGATGCTTTTGTGATATTAATGTTGAGTTAATTGAGATAGAAATGTGACTGTACATATTTATCTATTTATATTATATATTATCTATATCAATTATAGTGAATATTAGGTCTTTTGTTTTTAGAAGTATTTGGAAGGCTGCAAGAATACAGATGCTTTTGTGATATTAATGTTGAGTTAATTGAGATAGAAATGTGACTGTACATATTTATCTATTTACATTATATATTATCTATATCTATTATAGCGAATATTAGGTCTTTTGTTTTTAAAAGTATTTGGTTAAAAGTATCTACAAGAGTGCAGATGCTTTTGTGATATTAATGTTGAGTTAATTTAGATAAAAATCTAACTGTAAATATTTATCTATTTGCTTTCGTTAGTATTTATTGTTGAGGTTGAGGTTGACTGATTGTAGAACGACTGGATGAATTTGTAATTGAAAAGTATACTGAAATAAATAAAGGTATAATATAAGTATAAGTTTATGCTGATTCAGATCCTTACTGTGTTAGTGTTACTAGATAATGGGATGATAGTGAGCACGTTCATATATTTATAACAAAAGGACATTACCAAAAAGATTAACCTTATAGCTTTGGCTAGAGGCTACAGGGAACATAAATAGAAATTTGTTTATTAATTCCCTTGTTCCTAGACCTTGCAACCCAAAACATAATGTATATTTAAGGGCACAATAATATACACCTTTCCTTATTTATAATATTTCTGCGTAATAGCAATCTCCAGGTCTTGGATATACATAAATAAAGATGTAGAGTTTTTCTTGAACTAATTACTTCAACATTTATTATAGTAAATATATTAAAGACTGGCAGTGGCAGATCTGGAATTCTTTCTTGGGGCAGAGGAGTGAAGTTTATAAAAGTACATAAGTACATTTTTAAACCTCCTTTTACAAATTCGCTTATAATCACTATTTTAATATCTTTACCTGATACTATAGCCTAAGCAATTAAATCCAAATTAATTATATACCTAACAAGTTTCTCACAGGATGAATATGACATAATATTTTTATATTTTATTACTCCTGAATGGGGAGGGGCATGATCGCATCTATCATCACCTCCTCTTTGCATCTGCCACTAAAGATTGGTAGTTTTCGTTTATGCTAGTTTGTTATACAATTTGTTTATATGAAGTGTTTTTCAATTTTTCCATTGGAATTTTACGTGAAATTTAGCTGAAGATATTTTTTATGAAATTATACACAACACTGTAGAATATAAAAAATTAATCTATTATAGTATCTACTAATATCCCATTCAAGTCAAGAAAAGCAATATAAATCTAAATATAATAAATATGATTAATCTTCTACAACAGTTTAATTTTCTAACAAAACACTCACAGCTAAACTTCACCTGACATTCTTTTTCATTTTCACTTGCAAATTATGTGCTTATAATTCTTCAAGAAAAACCAGAACCATTCTATACACTTATTAATTATCTTGTATCTTTTTCGTGAAATTCCTCAAATACAAAAACCACAAGATAAGAACGAAGGAAAAATCGAAGTCGACCAGCGTGGAATCGTGTCGTAATTTCCTTTCGGTTCGCCATCGACATAAATTTCGACCAACACAACACAAATTCCGATGCGCGTGCGTTCGATGACAAACTGACATTTACCACAAAAAATTCGATCAAACACGCCTGCCCCACAGCTGCCTCGCGTAAAATGCGAGCATCGCGAGACCACTCGTCTCATCGTTCACCCAAGTCAACTTGTTCAGAACGGTCGATTAATGAACGTGATTATGCAAAGTGGATCAGTATCTTTAAGTCGCTGGACCAGGCTTATCTCGTCGACGGTGACGCCGCGCTGTCTTCTGACGCGA
The DNA here is from genome assembly GCA_905332935.1 of Bombus hortorum. Taxonomy (NCBI): domain Eukaryota; kingdom Metazoa; phylum Arthropoda; class Insecta; order Hymenoptera; family Apidae; genus Bombus; species Bombus hortorum. The sequence continues at coordinate 15,746,438 of HG995193.1, forward strand.
ATCCTGCAGCACTACTGATAATTAAGGACGTTGATTTGCAAATTTTCCTGTGGGTAAAAGTGACGCAATTTCCCATCAATTTCCTTTCTGAATTCATTTTGTGCTTCAGGAGTCGTTGGTTTTAAAAAAGAATTCTGCATCTCAAGCTCAGTAACCTAAACGTTAAGTCACCATAGTCTGAATCATATGCGGATATTTCTATCATTGACAAATTCTTGGATCGCAACAGAAAGGAGTTTTATTTTAAAGTGAATTGTAAAAGTATGTAAATCATGAGTCGTTGGTGCAGAAATTAAAAAAATATGTAGGAATATACATATTCCAAAATACAAATTCAAACTGCAGAAACTAATCGTCACTGAGGACAATCTTATCAAAATACGCTGGTCTCGAATTTGCATACAATTAACTATATAATTAAGACCATATTCGCTAATGAAGATAGTATACACTGCATCCAAACAAATCGACATTTTGTAGCGAATAATCGTAAAAACGCGTCAGAGAACTCGAGCTTCCGGATTTAAAAAGATCAATGAAGCTTTCGAAGATTCGAAACCGATTTGGAGATCATAGATTCGAACAGATCTCAGCCTTGGCCATGTTTTCCAACGAGTATCGTACTATTAATACTCTTTAATTTGATAATATATCTTTTTCATTGTTAATTGAGGCGATGTAATTAGTAAAAAAATATCGTATTATTCCAATTCCTATGGTTACCATTTTTATATCGATTTCTTGTATCTACGAAGATGAGCCTTTTTATCCTGATTTCTCAACTTCGATCGAAAGCTGAAAAATCTGTCGAAAACTATTAGCGGTTTCTAGATAAAAACCGTAAGAGAACGTCCGTGTGGAGAACCATGCATCAGAGTTTAATTATTACGAACCTGTTGGTATGGCGACGACACAAGGATATCCGCAGATTGAGTCGCTTCTTCGGGATGACAATCTCCCTGTCGAGCTGCCATTCAGCTACTCGTCGGTGGTCTTTGAGGACCCATCACGGAGACTGCTTCGTCATTGTCACCGGAAGTAGCGTGTTCGCGTCAGAAGCGGCTGAAAATCTCGATAAAATCAACCTACTCTACCGTTCTCATTGACCATTGCACTAAGCTTTGTTTTATTGTGTGGTTAACACTAACTATCAAAATAGTAAAAGTAATCAATTTATAATTTTGCATAGAAATTTTGTAAATCTACAACAATGTATTTTGGGGCTTGAATAATTCTTTGTAAAATACACTTGTTTATGAAAGTAGAAAACTTTTGACCACCAGTAAATATGAAGGTAAATTCTGAAAAATAGTATTTGTAACATCAGTTTTCTCAATTTTCCAATTTATGGAATTGATCAGTAGATGAATTATTGAAATATTGAATACCTTTATTCTGGAAATATTGAGTATCCTGAAACATAAAAATACAATGTTTGTACGATTCTATCAATTTTGCTAATCGTAGCACGAAATTTCGTCTTCGTATTCCATGATCAAATATTGAATACGTTTATTCTGGAAATATTGGGTCACGAATGACCTAAAACATAAAAATACGAAGTCATATCGATCGCTTTGTGTCTCGTGCTATTTTTACACCAAAGAAAAAGGGCATTCCACTAATAAAAATCGTCGTCCAAGTGAGAGAAGCAAGAAGACATTCACAGCAATAGAACGTACCACTGAAGAGGAGATCACTAAATCAGAAAAACAAAAGTACGAGGTCAGTAAGATGAGAGTAAACAAGACGAACCTTAGTGCTAAAGCACTCTAGTTATTTTCATTTTCACTGACTCAGGCGGAAGCGATTTGCTCCGTAACGAAGCTAACACATTGTCCATTGATAATGCGACAATTAGTGGATTTAATATGCACAGCTGTACAATTGTAAACGCGCGTGGAAGATATCTCAATGAAGATATGTGGGTTGAATGAAATTCAAAACACAACGTTATCCTATGTATAATACAATATCATACAATACAACGTAATACAATAATTCTATATAATATAAACGACGTGAAATATATGGCGTAAAAGATAGTAAAATAGCAAGGAATTTGCAATGAAAAATGTAGAAAATAATTATTTCTTTGTCATCGTTGAAAAACATCTCACCTAACGCAATAAAAGAGTAATTCATAAACAATTCATTCTACCTACGAACTGTGAAAAGGTACGTTGCCTTGCGGAATGTTAAACGAAGTCCCCGTGAAACGTAGAGAGATCAAAGGTTTCTCAAACGTGTATCGCCAAGATAATTTCAAAATTACGATATTATGTTACACGCTGGTAAACACACACCGTACGACTAAATAGAAAATCAACGCGTTGGCAATCTCGACGGGAGATCTTGGAAGCTGCGAGGTAAAATCGAAAAGTAGAAACAGACGACGGAGAGAGGTGCAAAGAGAAGACGTTGGCGAGCAATGAAAGCAGAGTGAGGAACCACGAAAGACAAGTATCAGGAAGAGAGGTCGGGTTTTGCAGCGTAGGAGCAACGGGAAGAGGCGAACAAGGAAGCCGTGGGGAGGTCGTAAGAAGGCATAACGAGGAAGAAAGAATTGAACAAGAACGGTAAGGAGCCAAGGAGTCACACGGTGTTCCATAGGCATAGCGGATCTCGACGTAGCGGTAGATACTTTCAGATAATACTCTTATTTACATAGGTAGGTGCATAAATGAAAAGCAATGCGATGCATCGGAGTGCGCATATGGCCGACGAGTTATACATATCTGGGTAAGTGGATGCAGGCTCGTTCCTGAACCCACTTTAAGCTCTTAACGACGATTATTTTCGATATCATGGAGATTACCTGTGTTAATAATGCGTTTCTTTAAATAGATCCGCGCGTTTAATTGCTTACAATGGACCACCCGTTCGATGCACACCGCTTGCTCGTTGATATGGATCATTTGTTAATAAATGTACAGTAGTCTTGGACATTGAAATATTTTGTAATATAAATAAATAAAATTCAATATTTTACTTTCTGTAATGTTTCTAGTGGAACTTGGAATTACGAATATCCTGTTATTTAAAGTGTACTCCATTTATTGATTCTTTCAGGAATAGTTGTACACCATTTTCACATCATTTTTGTATCATAGCAGTTGTACATTGATACGAACTGAAGAGCAAATATAAATATTGTAAAGATAGATAGTAAGAAAAGGAGCAAACCTGTCTTAAGTAGGTGAGCTTCATAAAATTGTAAAAGGTAGGAGGAGAAGTAGTAACAGGAAAATATTCAGCAGATTCTCGACATGCTTTCCCATAATAAGAATGTTCAAAAATATAAAATTTAAGATAGCTGTTTTCCATTTATGACATAGTATGTTAGGTAACATTACGTTCGTTATCATTTGTTTCTGATTATTGGTACTGTAACTGTTTAAGCAGATTACAGGAAATGAACTTGCACTACTTCCAAAATAAGTGATTATGCAATGTTATGTATTAACGAAACCTCCATTGATTAAAACAGACGAATATTTTAAGCTTAAATTAGAAACTTTTTATATTAATAAATTCTATAAATGAAAGTTTGTAAATAATTTATAAATAAATTTATAAATAAAAAGTTCGCGTTAAAGTGTATGTAAATTCTTCGTTTTCTCAACTTTTTCACAAAATTTACCACTTAAAATATATGGTGTAATTGAGATAAAATTGAATACAATAGTCCAGAAAATACTAACCATTTACATATATAAAAGCCACATAAAACGATGGAATGTATTTGCAGGTCACTTAGTTTCATTCATTTATTGACGTAAGTCATAACAAATTTTGTGTTTAAATATTTAATATTGCCATTATACCACACGTTTAAAATGGCGATGTGAATTGAAAATCTCGCTTTTAAAATTACGCTTTTACCCTTTTCAAACGCTCAAGACATTCTTCCAAAAGAAATTCACCACCGAATTGCAGCATTTTACGGTAATAAAGTTATGGATGAATCATTGATCAGACGATGAGTGCGTTAATTCAATAGACAAACTGTATGTGATCGTAAGCGTTTTGTCTCTCATTACAGAGGAGCACAAGAACGTGCCTGCGACTTCATTGCAAATGATGGACGCGTCAAACGAGTCATATTGCCATTTCTTCTTTCTTTTTTTTTTTTTGCAAAACTTAAGGAATTTTCTGGTCGATAATCGTCGCAGAAGAAACGATGATTTAAAGGACTGCGTAAGACAATGGTTATGCGAATTGGCAGTGAAAGTGTATGAATAAAGGTATACGCAAAACTCGTATAACGTTAGGACAAGTGTTAAAATGGGGTGGTGGTTGTATTGAAAAATAACTTAGTATATATATGTCGGGGTAACGTTGGAAGTCGGGACGTGTAATGAATCTTCTTGTGAGTTGGCCATCGTTGTTCTATACCAGATGACACTTATTCAAGCGAATGTATTACAAAGGTTAACGAGTGATAGCGGTGATCGAATAATCGAGATGTCGATGACGATGAATTTAGGTTCGATAACGAATACACGGTCAACGGGATGACGATTGCGATTTGCAACTCGACGTACGTGTTCACTGGACTAGTCGAACTTATCGGATTGAACCCCAGTCCAAGTGCAACTGCCCTTATGTACTCCTCTCCGTACCTCTCTGTATCCCTCGGGTCAATCTTTGTTTTTAAGGAGAGTTATTTAATTACTTTATACCTCTGTTAGGTACACGTCTCTCCCGTGACCGTGGCTACGTTCAGTGACCCGTTATGTCACTTCGAGCCCAAGCCCACTGTCAAAAATCTCGGGCAATCATAATTGACTTAACTCATAGACAGCTATTTCTCAGTTTTATCGTTTAAGTACGGCTATAATAAAAAGTCTGGATTAAAGTATCGGGGACTTTCCCAAACATTGCAAAAGAAAGGCTCGGATGTCCTTTCATCTCCGATATATAAATATATTCAAGTAAAAAATGACCTTATAATTTGATTATATTGAAAGAGTAAAGAGACAATTAGATACAGCAAAGTATATCACGTGAAGAGATAATCGTTCACTTTGATCGCTGGATTGTACACCGCTTTATCCTCGATTTTGTTAAATTTACCTTGAAACTCCTTCTCAAACTGCCTCAAATGCCTGCAACGAGTTCAATCGATACGTTATTTCCACTTCTCTGTCTTTCAAACCGTATGTGCACGTACTTGAATTGGTTTTTCGCTAACTGATGAGACAACAAGATTTTTTCGATAAGTGGCTTCGAGTATACGCTCGCGAAATCCTTGATCCTGCAATGAACGTCAGCCTCTTCCTCGGTTAAAAGGATACAATTCCACGGTGACCACTCCTCGTTTACGTCGTATCGAACGATCCGTAATAGGAACATGTCTCTATTTTCACTGACTACTGAGTGGCCGTGCCAAATATTGTTCACCAAATGGTACATGTCGTGCTTTTGCATCATAAACGCGATGGCCGAAGGTGATTCTCTTTTCGTTTGACTTAATAATTGATAATTGACTTAACTCATAGACAGCTATTTCTTAGTTTTATCGTTTAAGTACGGCTATAATAAAAAGTCTGGACTAAAGTATTGGAGACCTTCCCAAACATTCCAGAAGAAAGGCCCTGATGTCCTTTCATCTCCGACATATGCTATTGTAGTATCATGGACGAGAAGCCTGGGGGGTGTGTGGGTGTAAATAAGAGATTGCTCAGGTGCGAATTATAAACAAGCGATTGTTGAGCATGTACGTAGCTAAGACAAAAGGCAAGGGGTTGCTAGGGGACAATAAACAAATTAACAGCAGTCTGAGTTGAGAAGCCAGAGAGTGCAGACTGCATTGTCGAGATAGTGTTGTTAGCGTTGTTGAGAGAGAGTCGAATTTGCGTTGACGAGAATTGTTAATTAATTATTTAGTTGTCTTAATTATAATACGTTGCTACGATTAGTTCATGTTAAATAATCATTGCTTTCTGTTTAATCCATTTATCATTAATAAACTGATTATAATAGTTTACGATACTACACTATTTATTTCAGATTTTGCGTTGACGAGAATTGTTAATTATTTATTTAGTTGTCTTAATTATAATACGTTGCTACGATTAGTTCATGTTAAATAATCATTGCTTTCTGTTTAATCCATTTATCATTAATAAACTGATTATAATAGTTTACGATACTACACTATTTCAGATGATATTGATCCAAATCAAATTTAAGCTTGGAAAACCACATCGTGAGTTTAGCTAAATTGCGCTAAAATTGATATAAATCTCTCAAGGAAGTTGAAAAACTGAAGAAAAGTTCTAAATAATATATCGCATTAAACAACGTTAGCAACATTCGCGTTTGCAAATAGGCGATTAATTTTATTAATTAAAACAGCAATAGCAAACTGTCTAAGAGAAAATAGAGCAAATATCGCTGTTGCACATTCGTATGCCTATGGGAATATATGCAAAAGGAAACTAATTTTTATTGACATGCCAACAACTTAATGAAATGTAAAGTCTAACATCGTTTACACTCATCTAGTTAAGTTCTCGTTCAATGAATCGATTGATTATTACCTCGCTATTTCCTTCCGCCAGGGAATTCAGCGATTTCGTTGCTTTATTTTCACCGCAATCTCGCGTAACAAGTTTCTTCTCCTGGAGAAGCTTCAATTTTCTACAAAAAGAACAATTATTTCATTAATTTGCACAGTTCATACTCGACAGCGTTAACTGTCACTTAAGATAATGATAGTCGCGAATGACTCACAACCTTCGATTAAGCAAATGGTGCAACTTATCAAACATACGACTAATTATGTAATTGCAAGCCGCGTTTACCTTCTGGCCTATGCTGGTCACTAGGATTAAAAAGCTCCTTTCTCGGCTTGCATGCTTCCAGCAACTTGTATTTTACACCTTGGTACTTGTTTTAATTTTCTGCATGGAAGAATAACAGGTCGTTAAGGAAGCGGATTATTCTCAGAAAGATCTACAGTCTTCGACTATCGAATTACATAAAATACTTACTGTTACGTTCTATTTAGTCACCGACGAGAAGGTAGCGTCAACTGACGTTTAATGCAACTGGCAATAAGCTCCACTTTCGGCTATCCCGCTATGTGCCGCAATACTGGCACGGGAGAGGATTAAAGTTGTTCGAAAATAAATTAAAAGTATGTAATGATTTATTCAAATCTTACTCGATTTCGATATTGGCAATTGACCGACAAACTGACGGATATAAAATTCTTCTGTTGACAAAATGATGATTCTTCGATAGACGAAATGATAACTAACTCTTCGATAGACAAGATGATAACTGACTCTTCGATAGACAAAGTGATAACTATTCGGTTGTGCAAAGGGTTAACGTTGATAAAGCATCCAATGCTTCATGGAAAAAGGGAAATGAAAAATTCAAAGTGACCATGTCCCATTCCATTGGTCGAAGATTAAACAGCTAAAGTTCTTCGACTGGTTTAAAAAATCTTCGATCAAGTGTATCTCTATAAATTTTGTTAACACGTTTTAACTAACTGCTAACCTGCTATGTGCGGCAATACTGGCACAGGAGAGGGTTAAAGTTGTTCGAAAGTAAATTAACAATATATAATGATTTATCCAAATCTTACTCGATTTCGATATTGACAATTGACCGACGGATATAAAATTCTTCGGTTGACAAGTGTTTCATTCTGAATGATATCCAAGTTGGATGAATTGCCTAGCTATGAAAGTACTTGCCAAAGTATATATCTAACGAATATTCTAATTTAGACAAAATTTAATAGATGATATTGAACCAAATCAAGAGAAATTTAGACTTGGAAAATTACACCTAAAACTTACCTAAATTGCGTTAAAATTGGCGTAGATTTCTCAAGGAAGTTGTAAAATAGAAAGAAGTCGATCCAATTTCGTCGTCACCGAATGAAATCCGCATTAAATTTCGTAGTGACGGCACCGTCATAAATTAAAGGGTAAAGGCAGTACCGGAGTGCAGTCTTCAGCCGGAGGGCGGTCATTTTACACCTTTGTTGTTGTTTCCCGAGGATATTCTCGGTTTCTTACCTAGAGGATACTTCTTACTATTTCGACGAGAAATTGTCAAGCTTATTGCACCCGTTTCTTCGAAATGGAGCAAATAAATCCATACCCAGGGTGGTCCCTCGAAAAAAAGAAAAAAATAATTCTAATTGCATTTACAAAACTTAAATACATGAAAAATATTTTTCTAAATCTCTTTAGATCTCCCACAGACTTTATACAGTCTAACACAGAAATCGTTTATAAGTAAGAAATTTTCTACGAGTTGCGAATCTACTGCAACTTCAAACCACGAAGTTAATTTTGTTTAAGACAAAGTGTCCTTAAAATCTTATTTAAGTTGCTTACTGTAATTGCTTCAATAAATTACTTTTACTATGTAACACGTCTCGTGCTCTCACGATTATTTATACAGTAAGAGTGAAAAGCGAGCATACACCTTGAAGACACAAAATTCATTCGAAAACTCTTACGCATACATTGACTACATTGAAAATTGATTAAAATATATAAAGTAGGAATGCAAATGAATAATTAAAAAATAAAGTCAATATTATACAAACCTTATTTTCTCAAGGTGTATACTTGAAACACAAAGGAGAGAGAAGAGAGAGGAAAGAAAGAGAAACGATGAATACGTCGATGATTTGAGGATTTTGCGGGAAGAGCTAACAGTATCGTGGCGATTCTGATGCGACTGGCTGCTGGCAGCCGTACCCACGCCGTCCGTTCTATTTCTCCGGAAGAAAGAACGATCGAGCGAATAGCAACCGTGAAATCGCGATACGTCTTCGTGTCCGTAAAGAATGATTAGAGGACCGTGGGCCCATCTACGCGATCGCTTTCACAAGACATCCGGGGATGTTATTTTATTCCCTCTAATTCGTCTTTGCGTATTTTCTGATTCCTCTGTTGATTCGATGACTGGTCAAACTTAAACCGTTATTTTCTCAGGGGTGTTTTATGATTAGTTTTATGATTGTTGCATAATAATGTTGTCTTTTTACGTTTTACAGATATTTTACATTTATGAAGCATTTAATAGTTGTTTTCATTTATGTATTTTATTATTGATTATTTGGAAACATTCATTATGCAACAACCTAATGGTTACTTGCATATGCATAAGTAGTAACTTTTTTTAAAATAATTGAAAATCAAATCTTATCTATATCTTATCATATTATAATCTATAAAGAATATTCCAAAGTTAGATTGTTGCATATTAATATTGCTTTTTTACATTTATGAAGCATTTCATAGTTGTTTTCATTTATGTATTTTATTACTGATTATTTGGAAACATTCATTATGCAACAACCTAATAGTTACTTGCATATGCATAAGTAGGTTTTGTTAAAATAATTGAAAGGCAAATCTTATCTATATCTTATCATATTATAATCTATAAAGAATATTCCAAAGTTAGATTGTTGCATATTAATATTGCTTTTTTACATTTATGAAGCATTCGATAGTTGTTTTCATTTATGTATTTTATTATAGATTATTTGGAAACATTCATTATGCAACAACCTAATAGTTACTTGCATTTGCATAAGTAGGTTTTGTTAAAATAATTGAAAGGCAAATCTTATCTATATCTTATATATTATAATCTATAAAGAATATTCCAAAGTTAGATTGTTGCATAATAATATTGCTTTTTTACATTTATGAAGCATTTCATAGTTGTTTTCATTTATGTATTTTATTACTGATTATTTGGAAACATTCATTATGCAACAACCTAATAGTTACTTGCATTTGCATAAGTAGGTTTTGTTAAAATAATTGAAAGGCAAATCTTATCTATATCTTATATATTATAATCTATAAAGAATATTCCAAAGTTAGATTGTTGCATAATAATATTGCTTTTTTACATTTATGAAGCATTTCATAGTTGTTTTCATTTATGTATTTTATTATTGATTATTTGGAAACATTCATTATGCAACAACCTAATAGTTACTTACACATGCATAAGTAGGTTTTGTTAAAATAATTGAAAGGCAAATCTTATCTATATCCTATCATATTATAATCTATAAAGAATATTCCAAAGTTAGATTGTTGCATATTAATATTGCTTTTTTACATTTATGAAGCATTTCATAGTTGTTTTCATTTATGTATTTTATTATTGATTATTTGGAAACATTCATTATGCAACAACCTAATAGTTACTTACATATGCATAAGTAGGTTTTGTTAAAATAATTGAAAGGCAAATCTTATCTATATCTTATCATATTATAATCTATAAAGAGTATTCCAAAGATAGATTGTTGCATATTAATATTGCTTTTTTACATTTATGAAGCATTTCATAGTTGTTTTCATTTATGTATTTTATTACTGATTATTTGGAAACATTCATTATGCAACAACCTAATGGTTACTTACATATGCATAAGTAGTAACTTTTTTTAAAATAATTGAAAATCAAATCTTATCTATATCTTATCATATTATAATGTATAAAGAATATTCCAAAGTTAGATTGTTGCATATTAATATTGCTTTTTTACATTTATGAAGCATTTCATAGTTGTTTTCATTTATGTATTTTATTATTGATTATTTGGAAACATTTATTATGCAACAACCTAATAGTTACTTACATATGCATAAGTAGGTTTTGTTAAAATAATTGAAAGGCAAATCTTATCTATATCCTATCATATTATAATCTATAAAGAATATTCCAAAGTTAGATTGTTGCATATTAATATTGCTTTTTTACATTTATGAAGCATTTCATAGTTGTTTTCATTTATGTATTTTATTATAGATTATTTGGAAACATTCATTATGCAACAACCTAATAGTTACTTGCACATACATAAGTAGTAACTTTTTTTAAAATAATTGAATATCAAATCTTATCTATATCTTATCACATTATAATCCATAAAGAATATTCCAAAGTTAGATTGTTGCATAATAATATTGTCTTTTTACATTTTACAGATATTTTACATTTATGAAGCATTCGATAGTTGTTTTCATTTATGTATTTTATTATAGATTATTTGGAAACATTCATTATGCAACAACCTAATAGTTACTTGCACATACATAAGTAGTAACTTTTTTTAAAATAATTGAAAATCAAATCTTATCTATATCTTATCATATTATAATCCATAAAGAATATTCCAATGTTAGATTGTTGCATATTAATATTGCTTTTTTACATTTTACAAATATTTTACATTTATGAAGCATTCGATAGTTGTTTTCATTTATGTATTTTATTATAGATTATTTGGAAACATTCATTATGCAACAACCTAATAGTTACTTACATATGCATAAGTAGGTTTTGTTAAAATAATTGAAAGGCAAATCTTATCTATATCCTATCATATTATAATCTATAAAGAATATTCCAAAGTTAGATTGTTGCATATTAATATTGCTTTTTTACATTTATGAAGCATTTCATAGTTGTTTTCATTTATATATTTTATTACTGATTATTTGGAAACATTCATTATGCAACAACCTAATAGTTACTTGCACATACATAAATAGTAACTTTTTTTAAAATAATTGAAAATCAAATCTTATCTATATCTTATCACATTATAATCTATAATGATTATTCCAAAGTCAAAGTAGAAATTTAAGAAGAATTCTCTAGTAAATGACGAGAGAGCCATGTTATGTACAAGACTTTTTCCATGTTGTAACAATATGGAGCTCTTAGTAGATGAACACACCAGAGAGAAAAACGCAAAAGCTATGCCAACACGTTTTTCCTCCGACACGTGCGTACGTCTGCGCTCTTCCGTTCCGCAATTTATTCGGAATGCTGTCTTAGGCGCCACCTTGGGTGCTTCTTACGCGAAACGCCAACGAAACGTATACTGCACGAGTCAATTCCACATTCTACCCTAGCAATTTCTTTCTTCGTGGTACTGTTGTGTAACACCATTTAAAGTCTTGCATTGGTTACTTTAGGACAAAGAAAGTAAAGTATGCGGTTCAAGTGAACGCATAGCTGTAAACGAGTTCCCTGAGCCTCATTGTGCTTTATTTAAAAGATAATATTGAGAATCACTAGCGCAAGAGGCGCAGTATTTGTTCAAGTAAAACAAGATTAATTTCTTTTTACGAGTGTAGCATTTATTGCCATTCGTATCCCGTTAGTTCTATTAAATTTAATCTAGTTATCCTATAAAATATTCTTTTTATTTTATGATACAAAGATCGCAACTGTAACGTCTTAATTAAACTAATAAACACAAATAACATCGAATTACATAATTACATAATATGAGATTCTCTAGTAATTCTTGTGATCAAACTAATGATACAACTCGTGCATTAACATAGACATAATTTCTTAAGCATTTCTGGCAAATTACATTGTTCAAAAATACACGAAATACGTATAATCCTACAGAAAAATATATAAAATATCCAAAATACAGTATTTATTATGATATTTATTCAAACAAATCTTCTCTTACATTCTGCTTCTTTAATTGTAACAAAATTCTTCACAAAAAATGTAATCCTACACTACTACCTGCTATCTATTAGTAAATATAAAATATATGCATGAGATTTGAATGCACCAGTTTAGATGCACCTGGTAGATTATCGTTTAAGCAAACTGAAGAAGCGAAAAGCAAGATCAAATATCAAGCATCATCGCTGCATCTCGTGACAAAATAAAACGTCGCGTTGCAATCAATTCGATACCTTGACTTTCTCCCATTCTTCCATTGTAATACGCGCGGTAAGTTTTATGGACACGCGTAATTACTCGATCAACGTGGCTAGCGCGAAGGTGTCGAGATTCCGGGCGTGCGATAAAGCCGCGTCCACACGAAACGCCGGCTGAACGGAGCCGTTGTACGCGGGGGATCGAGAAGAACGAGCATGTGGGTGAAGGCTGCAGCGTGGAGGGCTCTCCAGGATGTGTCGAAAGTGAAACCCAAGGCCCCCGTAGCAGCGTCGTGTTCACGCTGGGCGAGGAACGCCGCGTTCGTCCTCGACGCGCTTGATCATTGTTTTAAACCGAGATCGATCTTCTCCTGAAAATGTGACCGTGAAGAGTGTCCAACTGGAAACATCCCACCCTTCCATTGTCTAACAAACATCGTTGTCGTTATTTTTGCCTGTATTCGCCTTCGAACGCGTGCTTCCTTGCTTCGATAGATCCTTCTTTCTATTATCCTCTTATTTTGTATTCATTTATCTATTTATACCTTTCTTCAATTACCCGATACTTTTATCTCCTTATTTTTTAAATATTCAAAGCTATTGAATTTTCCTACATTTTGGATCCTCCTAAAATTTGTTAATTCTTAATGTGAATATTACAGTCATCAGAGTCTTAAGAAAGGTATCGTGGTTCGCTTTGGAAATTTTGATCATGTTAGAACGATTCAAGGATGAGTATACATGTAATTCCTTGATTTAGTGTTGGAGAACGAGGTCTGTAGGCTATCTGCGATGCGATCTATTATTCGTAGTTAGAGTATGTGTATGTACGTAAAAACTTCTCTATTGGCAAGTTCTTTGAGAGAAGCTTACATATCGTAACACAGATTTACATGTTTCTTATTGTTTAGCTTTTTTGGTCGACTGAAGGAAACGCGTTAAAATGGAGCAAACTACAATAAAGAAGAGTTATAGTATTTTCAAAAAGAAACACGTCCGACAGCGGGAGAGGGCAACTTACGTAATATCAAGCACGCCAACTGGATCATGAGTGCCAAGCATCCTTGAGCCAGTAAAATTGGGAAGAGAAGGTTCCCAACCACCGACCCTAGTCTTCCCGCTGACATCACCAGACTCACTGCGATCGCTCTAATTTTGATAGAAGATTTTAATTTAATTTTAAATTCTGAATTTTATGTTCCTATGGTGATACCTTAGTTAATATTATTATTTAATTGGTACTATTGTTATATTTAACCTTAGAGAAGTTGGAAACATAATGACGGTTGCAGCAACAATTATATTTAGGGTAGTGTTTGTCAATCCAATGAACAAACTCGTCAGAATTAGAGTTAGTAACGTGTCAGACGACCAGTTCAGACAAACTATACATATGAATGCTACTCCGTAAGAAATATCTGTAATCATACGTTAATACTATCAATTAAGCGCGTAATTAGCATTAAATTGATACTATCAATCAATGTATAAATATGATACAATAGCGTATAATACACTGATTACCAGAATACTGATTATTGGAATTGTATAATGTACAGTGAAAAATTTGAGGATCCCTTGTAAGAAAGATCGTAAAAAAGAACCGAAACTGGGAAAACTTCTTGTTTCTGATTAATATTAATAATTACAAAATAGCTCAAAATGAATGATCTTTCGTGCAAAAGAGAAATTATTCAGCGTGTGCCATAAACAGTTCGGATAATCGAGATTTTACCATAATTAAACTATACAATTTTCACTGTAAATACTTACACAGTAAGATTTTGTAATTCAAAATATTCAGTAGAAAGCTACTCAATAAAATAAGAATACCTCCAAAGGCAGTTACAACGATCGTATTCACATAAACAGACTCACTCACGACAATCTAGAAAATTCAAAGAATATTATGTAATCAGAGAAACAACGAGGAGAAATAAAATTTACTGAGAGGGATGATGAAAAAATGTTTGCTAAGTAGGTTGTCCCACGTTTGTACAGTTCACGTTCTCTTCAATGGCTGGGGAAGCTCCGTCTACGACAGAGAAGAAATCCAAAATCTCACAAAATGTCGATTTATGTCCTTCTGTTAGATTGTAATTCACTGGATCGAAGTTTCCTAGTATCGTGAATAGTTGGGGTTGCCACATACGAATCGTGTTGCTTCTGTAAAATAACAAACGTAAAAAGATTTACTTAATATCAATTTGTATTCTCTTCTTCCTTGGAATGTCGTCCTTTGATAAGATTGTTTCCTCACTGACGTTTCGTGGATTTTTTTACGATTACTGTTTTCATATCAGTCTTGATAAACGTCACCTCTCGATTTCTTGTCTTTTACGTCTTTTACCGAGCACAGCAACGCGACGTCAGTATTTATAGATAAAGCAAATAAGGTCGTTCGTCACAAACATTGTCATTCTGACAAAATGAATCCATTAAAAATTTCATTCTACTAATTACTTTTTAACAACAACCCATTTGCAAAGTTCCTTGTCACACTATTACCGATCACGGTAATTGTGTTTACTGCAAAGTTAATGTAATATTAATTCGGCCAAAACATTATGAAGAAACACTCACGTGTACATTGAACCAAATTGCATGACTGTGACCAAGAGAATTCTATTTAAATGTGGAGTAAAGAAAATTGCCTTCCTCTCTATTTTTCCATCGTAGTCGTTATCACTTTCTTCCTTAGGAAGTTCATTTTCTAAATATTGTATCTTAAACAGAAAACATTGACACTGTTGATCAAATCTTTTGTTAAAATAAGCATTATTTAATCCAAATATGTCTATCGTATTTCTAAAAAGATGATTGCAAGATGGTCATTTCTAGAAACTAGCTAATACAAGTACAAAAATTTAATTAATATATTTAGTTTAGATATCAAATGAAGAAAAATGTAATTCGTGGAACATCACGAAAGATTCGGACATATGTGAAAAAATTATTTAAAAGCTGAATAAATTGAAGCTTCTTACCGGATATTCTTCCGCGGATTTTCCCGTGTTGATGCTGTAAATCATCTTGAAAACCTTCAACGCATCCTCCATGTGACCCTGTGACATGAGAAACTTTGGACTTTCCGGAAACAGGAAGAGACAAATAACGCCGATCAATATTGGCATTCCACAGACGGAAAGAAAAAGTCTCCAGGAATTGTAGACAAACGCACCGTCCCACAGGACGATGGACCAGCGTTGTGGAATGATAATGAACGCCAACACTACAAGATTTAGTCATCTGACATATAAACAAGCATTTTATCTTGATGTCAAGTCACATATACCACACCTGCGCTTACGATATTTCCAGATGTAATGGCAAAACCGACGATCAATGAAATTCTTCCTCTTTCTTTTTTTCCATAAAATTCGGAAGTGTAAGCCACGATGGAAGCATGGGGTCCGCTTATTCTAACGTACAATAACTATTACATTATGTGTATTCGTGCATTTCTGAGAAACTTAAATGTAAAAAGTAATTTAAACATTAAAGAAAATTACTTTATAATATTTTATACCTGTTGCAATATTTAAAAAACGAAACAAGTCTTTACTCGAGTCCTAGTTGTTTAATTACGTCAATTAAAATTTGACCTTGCATTGTTACCCGTAATCCAATAATTACTTTTAATAACTTGAATTGACAATTAAAGGTTCGAATAATTTAGAATCTCTGTTATAAACTCACATGAAACCACTAAGGAATTTGAAAGAGACAAGCATCCAAAAATTCTGCGAAAACCCTGACAGGATGTTACAAATGCTATCAGCTATATAGCCATAAAGAAAAACGGCTCTCCTGCCCTTAGCATCCGCTATGTAACCCCATAGAAAACCACTAGAAATCATTCCTAAAAGTTTCAAATAAATGCCTTTAACATATATTCTTATGGACATTAAGATTTTAAACTTAGCGAACTAGTTGGCCCTGTTCGAGCAAAAACAATCTGTAGCGACCAGTAATATTGATCTAATCAAGTAACTAGTCGCTCAAGTGTTTCACGTTATCTGCATACTTGTACAGTGTATAAAATAATGTTAATCATGATATTCACTTGTGTAAAGAAATATATCAAGGAATGGACTTGCGATCATCGCGACAAAATCCTTTTGAGTTACAATACAAACCTACGTATATGATGGCATTTAGCACACCCTTCTGAAAGAATGTCATTTGCAAATCGCATTCTGCAGAGGGAAGAATCATCGCGACACTGGAACTGTCGATACTGGTTGCCCATGATACTGGAATAATCGTCAGTAGCAGAAGATATTGAAATTTTCCATAACCAGCTGCGGCAATGGCTGTCTCGAAATCCGCAGATTTCTTCTTTTGACTCGCTTCATCTGTTCAACATACATTAGACAAAATGCTTCTTAAGAAGCATCCGTTTGAACGATAGAACGATACGATTAATAAGAAAAACTTACTTGAATCTTTTCTATGCTCTTTGGTGAGCTTATCCGGAACAGCAATGATGCTAATTCTATGTGGCATTTTTATAATTGTCCACGCTGGTCGTAATTTTTATTTGTGCTAGATGATTTCTACTATGGAGCTTTCTCTGAATTTTGCATTTATCAGTGTATACGTTTTTCTATTTCACTTTGTCGGAGAAATGTGTCGGAGACAGTAACACGCGTCTCCTAAAACGGCTTAAATTAAACGAACTGATGAAAGCCATATAGAGCGTTGCCGTAACACGTGCACTTGCTCAGATATTCACAAACAGTTTTATCTTTTATGTAAATAACCGTCAGCAGTTCATCACTGGCATTACATATCGAATTAAGATGTAAAGTTATCGTTCTATCGATCAACTAAAGAATGATAAATGTTATAAAAAAAATCAGCAGTTTCATCTATCTCAGCATATTAACATTCGTTAATTATTTCTTCCATTTTCTTTTAATTAAAATTGACTTGATATACGTGCAGAATTCCATATTGGCAATTGAATATTTATATTACAGTAATTGAGTATATTTTACATTATTTTTACGAAATACACATAAACTGGAGATAACTTCTGAACATTTATTTAAATTAGATCAAATAGTACAAATAGAACTAGCACGAACGTAATATAAGCCAGCATCGCGCAACTCACGAGGCTTTAATTATACAATTATCTTCTTGCTCTTGCACGACAAGTTATTAGGGCAAAAACCATCGGATTTAAACAGACGATTTTATCGATTAAATTATTCTTTTCCGTTCTTTGAATTTGCTGTTCGAAAAGAGAGCAAAAATAATATGATATAAAGAATAATAAATATTTCTAATTCTTATTATTCTCTTTCATTTTCTTTATCATTCTTCCTCTCCTTTCTTAAATGACTGATTCGTTAATTGAAACAATAATGCTCTCGCGCTTATTTTTGCAAACATACATTTTCTACGCCACCTTGAAAAAGATGATTTCAACGACCTTTCTCGCTTATCACAAATCATTTTACGAAACATATCTAACGATTGTGTCATATAGTGATACAGTAAATCATAGAATATATCGTATGACAATAAAAACATGTTTAACTGCGTCGTGTTTGTTCAGATAAATTTTCCTTTCATATGGAATAGAAACGCATGGAATTTTTGAATCTATGAGTCAAGCTGTCCAAACAACAGCTCAAACAGGTCTATAAATTAAATACTATAGCGAAGCGATGATGTTATAAACACCATTTCTTATGATTTGCGATTTACGTCATCCTCTTGCGATGATTCTTCTTATAAAAGTTTAAATTGAATATCGATCATGGGCTTATGTAATCGATCAGTCAGGCTTCTGAGAGGCTCAATTGTATCATAATCAAGGCAGAGCAAAAAATCGAATATTTTCCGAAATCAATTTCCTCGACGCAAGAGGAACGGAGCAGGAAAACGAGAAGAACGCCTTGTTCGCCGTAATTAGCAATGCAGTTAGTTAACTTCGCGTTAACGATCAACAAATTGGTGGCCATTCCTTTTAACTCGTGGTAACTTACACGCTTCGCGTACTTTGACAGCAGCTTTTGTTCCTTTGTCTTGCGGCCAATACAGGAAATATCATGTCCACCCTGACCTTACGTCCGCGATACCAGCCAGATACTCGTTGAAAACGACCGAAACTCCTGCGAACCTAACGGCCATTGTCTTCACGGGAATCTCGATTGGCAATGGTCAAAGAATCCAAGTACTCGTAAAAATTCCATCGTTTCATAGATTTATCGTCAAATTTCTACTCCTTCCTTTTCTCCATTTCTTAAAACAATTACTTCCTATTGGATACTTGATGCTCCTCTGATAGTAGCTCTGATTTTGATTAAACGACTCGTAATAAAAACGGCTCTTTTCCTTTTTTTTCAGGAAATTGGAAGAATATTGGCATCTTGAATTGTTAATCAATAATTATATTTTATATTTTTAACATAATATTCACCGTATTATACAACTAACTTGTGCAACCTCCATAAAGGTTGTCTTTGTAGAACTATTTAACTTTGATTTGACAATAAATAAAGACAGAACATTTTTCATAATGCATATATGCTTGGTGCATTATTGCCTAAAAAAGAAAACAAAAATTTGGAGAGACGTTTCTGTTACAAGTCTCTCAGTTGTCTAACATCATCCAAATCTAAAACAAAATTTCATTTCCACTTTTCCTCTTCGATAGAGGTTGTCTTTGTACAATTATTTAACTTTGATTTCACAATAAATAAAGACAGAACATTTTTCATAATACATATATGCTAGGTGCATTATTGCCTAAAAAAGAAAACAAAAATTTGGAGAGACGTTTCTGTTACAAGTCTCTCAGTTGTCTAACATCATCCAAATCTAAAACAAAATTTCATTTCCACTTTTCCTCTTCGATAGAGGTTGTCTTTGTACAATTATTTAACTTTGATTTCACAATAAATAAAGACAGAACATTTTTCATAATGCATATATGCTAGGTGCATTATTGCCCAAAAAAGAAAACAAAAATTTAGAGAGACGTTTCTCTTACAAGTCCCTCAGATGTCTAACATCACCCAAATCTAAAACAAAATTTCATTTCCACTTTTTCTCTTCGATAGAGGTTGTCTTTGTACAATTATTTAACTTTGATTTGACAATAAATAGAGACAGAACATTTTTCATAATGCATATATGCTAGGTGCATTATTGCCCAAAAAAGAAAACAAAAATTTAGAGAGACGTTTCTCTTACAAGTCCCTCAGATGTCTAACATCACCCAAATCTAAAACAAAATTTCATTTCCACTTTTTCTCTTCGATAGAGGTTGTCTTTGTAGAACTATTTAATTTTGATTTGACAATAAATAAAGACAGAACATTTTTCATAATGCATATATGCTTGGTGCATTATTGCCTAAAAAAGAAAACAAAAATTTGGAGAGACGTTTCTGTTACAAGTCTCTCAGTTGTCTAACATCATCCAAATCTAAAACAAAATTTCATTTCCACTTTTCCTCTTCGATAGAGGTTGTCTTTGTATAATTATTTAACTTTGATTTCACAATAAATAAAGACAGAACATTTTTCATAATGCATATATGCTTGGTGCATTATTCCCTAAAAAAGAAAACAAAAATTTGGAGAGACGTTTCTGTTACAAGTCTCTCAGTTGTCTAACATTACCCAAATCTAAAATAAAATTTCATTTCCACTTTTTCTCTTCAATATGAAGTCTAATTAGTTTCGAAACGGCGAGTCTTACCAATATCTATTTACCTAGTTTATGCGAGTTCGCATTCTAGGAATCATCGCCTGTAAACATGAGATCTAATAGGCAGTTAATGAAATTTAGCTCTTCGTTACCGTGATCAACAGAGTGCCTCTGCCAAGCATATTATACTAATACGCTATTTTATACTCGCAATATAATTATCTATTACCTCTTTGATCTTTATTCAAACACCATTACATACCAATATACCTTCTACATCAGTTGATCGAGGAGTAAATTATCAAACATAAATGTTACCAATACATTCTACGTATAACAATCAGAAACAAAATCGTTTGATTTTATTTTCCATGTGAACTCTGATCAACTTCCGGAAAACCATTAGTATTATTCGAATCCACAGCAGAAAGACACTTGTCGGACGAAAGCTGTTGTTGGTTCTTCATCCGTTGCTTGCTGTAGTCATGGCTGGCTTCTCTCGCCTGTCGATATTCCAACGAGCTCATGTACTCCGTCACCTTGATCGCGAAAGAGGGAAAAGAGTTACAAGGTCAGGCCGTATCGTAAGAACACAAAGCTCGTCTCACCGAACTAATTAAAGTTTCCTGTTTTTAAGGCTCGTCCGAATCGACGTTGCGTGACAAATGGCCTGCTTTTTAGGCTGTTCGAACGATTTCTGGACGACGAGAAACGAGGGCTCCGTCGTTGTTCATACACACAACGCATAACATTGCAATACATACGTATTTGCACGGATAACCACCGATATAGTTGATCCTTTTACCGAAGCAGGGTCATCGTTGATTAGATATCGACAGCTTAATAATCGAGCTGATTGACCTCGTAACACTGATACGGTCAATCAGCACGGAATATGCGGTTTAATGCGAAATACCAAGAACACGTTTGATCGAGAACACATAGGAAACGTTCTTCCCTTCTTTCCCGTTCCTTTTCTTTTCGCGGGTACTATCTGTGTTATACAGGATGTCTCAGAAAATTGATGCCGAATTTCAGAAGTATATTCAGTTCTGATTGTAACAGAGGAAAGTCTTAATAAGCTTTGGGTCAAACATCATTAGCTTCGTTGGGTATGTATAAGACCTTTTCGACTGCGAGATTGTAAAAGCATGAGAAACTTCGTTGCATGTTTATCGTGCGTAAATCATTAGATTAAGCGTAATAAACACATCATTATTATATAATTGTACTGATATCGCTCATTGTTGGCAACAGTAATAAAATAATAATGCTTTTCACTTTAGTATTATAGCAGCCGCGCGAGTATATTTCACAGTTATATCATAATTTACTTTTACATTATTTAGTTAATTGCAATGAGGAAACATGCTGATATGACTGTTACAATGAATGAATCATATCGAACATACGGTAGCTCATGAAATTATTTGTATTATGTGTGTTACATAAAACGCTTTAAAATTTCCTTGTAATTAAATATCGTCTGCCTTCTATATACATTTTCGGATTAATGTCAAATTTTGTCAACATAATCGTGATAGTCACATCTCATTATACTGCTAATGAAATTTTAAAATATTTTTTATGTCGGGTTATCATTAGGGTTAGGGGCGTGTGTCGAATCTTTCTTCGGATTAGACATCGCTGTTATGCAAGAGCGGAATTTGACAAGTAACCGTGGTAATTAGATCCTCAGGATGTGAATGGCAATGAACTTAGACTCGATAACGAATCCACGGTCAACGGGATGACGAATGCGATTTCTGCCACAGTCTAAGTCGAACTCAACTTACTGATCCACGATTCGGGTGTGACTCAACGTACTTGTCCACAGTACAAGTAGAATTTATCTGATTGCATCTCAGTCCAAGTGCAACTGCCCTTATATACTCCTCTCCGTACCTTTCTGTATCCCTCGGGTCGATCTATTTGTTAGGTACAGGTCCCTTCCGTGACCCTGGCTACGTTCAACGACCTGTTATGTCACTTCGAGCCCAAGCCCACTGTCACAAATCTCGGGCAATCATAATTGACTTAACACATAAACACCTATTTCTCAGTTTTATCGTGTAAGTACGGCTATAATGAAAAGTCTGGACTAAAGTATTAGGGGCCTTCCCAAGCATTCCAGGAGAAAGGCCCCAATGTCCTTTCATTTCCGACATATATAATACATACAATATACGTATATAGAAGTTTTCTATAATTTTTCAGGTATTTTCATGAGTCACTGTTTGCTATAGACAGAGATAGATAATATGAATTTCGCTGATGAAAACGCCGTATAGCTTCCTTATTGGACCCATACTTATTCAATTTTACTATATACGTACTCCTGAGGTTTCAAGCTAACTTTCGGAAACATCCTGTATGGGTAACTATTGCGGATCTACGCGTACCTATACGAACATTATCGCGTTTTTCGGTTTAATTCGCATACTTGCCATTTAACCGCGATAGATTTTCATCCGCTGTTTGCGATCTTTCCGGCATCGAGGCTAGCGGGATTCGTAGCGGTAAAGGACGATTAATATAGGCAGAAATCGTACGCCG
Organism: Bombus hortorum; assembly: GCA_905332935.1. Lineage (NCBI taxonomy): Eukaryota > Metazoa > Arthropoda > Insecta > Hymenoptera > Apidae > Bombus > Bombus hortorum. Next base: position 15,769,369 of record HG995193.1, read on the forward strand.
CGATAATTGGTTTTTATCCAGAGGAAACTCGGCCAGATACGGGAAGAACGATAATGCGTTATGTAATCGATGAGAAGGTTGATATCGAAGTGAGCAGTGCATCTTCCCGGTGATAAAGTGAAAAACTAATCGATTCACGCCTCCGGTTGATTACCAGACATCGTGTTATCTTATAGAGTCGTTAAATCAGGTCAAAAATATACCTGTTCGAATTCTAAGAACGACTAATTGCCTTATATCGAGGGTAACTACAGTCACGCATCTCTTTAGTAGACTAACTTCTGTTTCTTAAAGCCAAATCGATCGAAAAATTCGTGAAATAATTCCAACACCTCCGTTTCCTGCTGTTAATTAAATATCGAATCACTGTTTGGCCCAGTTATATACTACTACTAAAAAGTATTCAGATACTTAGTTATTTTTGACAAGATATATTTTAATTAGAAAATTGAGGATAAATTGAAATGATTTTAGTCTTTAGCTAAGTATAATGATATATCGTAACGCGATTAAATTGGTTTTCAAAAGTCACTATTTAATAAATCTTTACGAACTAGTTTGTTACTCGTACACTCCTTATGTTTAAATCTCGCAATTTCTGAGTTGGAAATCAAATCAAGAGTCTTCTAAGTTGATATACAAACTTCGGATATTAACATAAATATTAATGTCTAAATAGTAAACGCGTTTAGTAATATACATAATAAATTGTAAAGTATATTACACTTGCAATAAATATCTTGTAATTTCTATAGAAATGTTCAGGTCTGCTTTTTTAATTCAATCAATATAGTCCTGACAGTATTCATGAAATTTAAAAAGAAAGTTTTCTATAGTAAATGTCCAAGTATATAAATTCACGAGTCGCTATACGTATGTACCTACGTGAATACATTGACAGAAATTCAACGTTGAGTGTGTATCGTAACGCGCATTGTGACAGTATGTGTTATTAATTGTCGTATCACGGGAGCGCTATATAAATCACGGTTCAAATACGTACAACGCATCGCGTGATATAAACATCTGATATCTGAACTTGGATCAGCGATGCAACCACGCTGGGGCGTGTTAGATTTTCCACACGCGAATACCAAAGAAGTACGTGAATCAGAGATAAATACCGAGGAAACACACCGAACCGAATCAAGAAAGTTTCATCGAACGGTATGATAATTAATTGTGCATTGGCCGTTATAAATCTCGTGCATCTGGCCAAGCCTTAAACGAAACTTCTGTGTAAAACATTTCACACGATCAATGCGCTCCCTAATGAGCGGATTGGACACGATGAATTAATGACGTCAGGTACTAGCTAGTCATTCCGATAATGTGAGTTGCCAACAATTAAATCGAACGATGATTCATAAGTTAGTTCAACTTGCATGGTATGTTTTATTCTCCTCTTACTGTACTTTTCTTTAGAAATTAATGTTTACATCTTTATTTAATTAGGAACTAATTAATCAGTTATAGATGAGTGGTGATTGCATTAAGGGAAATAGAAAAAAGTGCAATCCCTGATCACCGAATTAAGAGTCTTTGAAACTTTCCATATTTCTCACTTTTTTAATCAAATTGAAATTTGCATGAGCAAATTTTAATGGCTAAATTTATTAATTACTGCGATTTTTTATATACACATACTTGTTGATAATTTATTTCCTTTCTTTACCTTCATTATAGCTCATATTCTTTAGAATGTGCTCCATGTATATTGTTGTGTTATATATTTTATATTCTGATTGTTTTGCTAAAGATGTTGGTCAACGTTGAATAAATAATTTAACTATGCTCCAGAAATTGTCAATGGCATTCAAGTCAGATGAATTGCCTGACCTGGGAATAGTAGAATATTTTTTGACATGTTGTTATTATAAATTAAATAAAATGAAATATTCATAATCGTGTAGATATGTAGTAATAATTTGGACAGTCGAAAACAATTTGTGTGAGTGTGTATATATATGACATATTACAGTTAGAAAAGTGTATATGGTTCTAATTCGATGACCAGGGACTGTAATTTTATAGGATTCGAAATGATACGGTTACCTCTTTCTCGTATTTCATGTGACCCTTCAATATTCCGTATGAGATCATACCAATGATGGTCAAGAGGATCATTCGTTGCATTTGAATCTTGTTGGAAGACCACTTAAATGTAACCATGGTATGACTGGAATTTATAAGAATGATACCCAGTATATAAGAGTATGTGCAGTTTATTTAGAAAAAAACTAAAGTTCTTACTTTTACAAACATTTCTGTGTCTGATGTTAACAATCAATGCTAATTAAAGAAATGAGAAATCGCTTTTACGGTAACTGAGAATTTACCTCTTCATCGCGTGACTAAATACAAATCGCAGTCAATTTCAAGATCGATATCGTTACTATCTATCGCTATATTCAGTGTTGTTAATTTAGAAGCACCGAATATAGAGACTTTCTATTTGTAAATAGAAATGAAAATAGAATGTTGTGTGGTTTCCAAATCGCAACATAAAATATAAAAAAATGATGGTTCATTATAGATCGATATAAATTGCGTGTCATGCATGATGCTGCATATAATGTAATGTAATTTTAATCTCGTACACGTAACAATTTTATCGTAATTCTAGTGTCGTTTAATGCCACACGTGTTGATTGATGGAAGATATGTAGATACAGATTTTCACCTTTACTTGCACAACGTTAGACTTATTGTTTGTCACTAATTACTTATATTTATTTTTTATTTTATCTCTCATGAGACAATTTCTATTTCTAGCTCGATATGGTCATCGAATCTTATTCAAGATTTTTCACTGAAATAACACTTCTTCGAACGGCGAAAGATCTACCGTAGGTAAATGTCTAAAACGAGAACGAGAACCTGTTATAAACAGAATTTTTATTCTTAGCAATCATTCGCTAATTTATTCACTTTATTTCCTTCAACTTGCCAAATTGATAACACTTTACATGCATACATATACAAAGATATGTACATTATAAGTCATTAAAACACACGCGATTACGATAAAGACATCTCGTACATGTAGGTTGCAAGTATTTCCACTAGATGGCGATGAAATCTGGGCAAGATGGCGTCCGGTCAATAGACGAAGAGCAGGGAGGCCGGAGGTGCTCTCGAGGTTCGTGGGTGTTCTCAGCCCGGAGCTGGAGAGCCTTTGAGGCCGTCTATCATTGACATTTTTTTCTCCACCGTAGTGAAACGATCGACACGCGAATGAAACGTAAAAATGTTTTGTGAGGGAGTGCGCGTTACATATATGTCGGCTTGAACGTGCCGTGTTTCTCGAACTCGAAAGATGCTGCCATGTAAAGCGACGACAGAGGAGGCGCCTTCGCGAAACTGTCAGGAAGATCGTCGTCGTCGTACGTGAGTCAGTGCGCTCGGTCGATTGAAAGAAGGCACGTACGTACAAAATGGCTTCAGGCGACAATGTGGACGTGATCGAAGTGGTCGAGACAAGCTTCTCTGGCCCGGCACAGGCCACGGAGGATCATCTTAGGCCGGAACAGTACGCGGACGAGGACAGTGAGTAGCCCTTTATCCACGTTAAAAATCCTTTGTTGGTTCTCGGACAAGTGTCACGACTTAACCTATAAAAGCAACGCGATTTCAAACGCCTATAACAACGGGTATCGTTTCTCGCGGTGTGCGGGGCATTTGCGCCGCGAGACGTGACGAGATAGGCGTGATCGATCGATTTTACCCGATCGGATTTTCGTTTCGCTTCCGCATGCCCGCACTACGTTCCGTCCTTTGTTAAGTCGCCAACCGGACAACCCAGTATGCTCTTTCAGGGCTACACTGTGCTTAATCCAGTTCGCTATTTGACAGCTGATGGGTGTCACCAGTCGTATCGTATAATGACACCGGGCTTCTAAAAATCGTACTTATCTGTCAGACATACTTCTCTTCCAAATTTTTTTTTATGAATCATCCTTAAAACGCCTTGAAAGTACGACTAAATTTTCCTCCCGCTATCGCGTTACAAACACAAAGAAGACGACTACCGAATGAACTTTCACGAAAATAACATCGGTCCGAGTATGAATGAAAGTTGTACGTGGAAAACTGAGTTCTCAAACAGAAAAAAGTTGAATGAGTCTACCTTGTGAAGCCTTGTACAGGGGCTGAAATTTTGTGGTAACGGGAGCAACGGTACCGAGACTTACATATGTCAATAGTGAATCCGCGTCGCAATCACCGTGTGCACGACTTTCGTTTTTGAACTCGGTTAACGTTCCACTTTCTCGCTTCTTTCCCGGAATACACGCGATTGACTCGGCTGGTCATTTTAAGCGTGCGATCTTTCTTTCTTTACATGCATGGTTCCTCCGATATTACTCACATTAGAAACGGGACTTTCGTTCGTTCCGACGCCAACGTAATATGTGTACATATATATATATATTACGGTGTGCACGTCGAGAGTCGACTGTTACGTGACCTTATTTCGTGTAACAAACATGCTGTTTTCGATCTGTTACAGGTAAATCTACAGGGGATAAGGTGACAACATTTGAAGTAAGTAAAAAAACGTACAAATCTCGCCTATTTTTTCGATACGCTGTGCTACCCGCGAACAAATTTTTGTTTCACGCGCGTTCTGTAGATATTAACATTGACACTTGCATGCTCCGACTCAGTATACGATAGACGAAAGCAGGAGATAAGTAACAAACACTTTTACGTAGGCATCGCTATCAAAATTCTCGTGACAACTTTCAACTTGGCGACTATCATCCTTGCGTTCTAATCATTTATTTATTTACAAATTTAACAACGATTAAATTATTAAAAATTCTTGTTTACAAATCATAGTGCAGGTCATATATACGAGATATGAAAGTTTGCGTCATATAAAAATAATATTGCGCGAAATCCTTCTACATATACTGCCCTCCTTAATTTTATTATATTATAATTATAATTATAATTTATTATATTATATCATATTGATGAAATTATATAAGATAAGCATGAATCAAGTACTTTGCTACTAAAATCTCCAAAATTTCGACAAGTCGAGTTAATCACTTTAACCTGTGAGTGGCTTATGTATATATTGAAGTATGTGGAATTGCCTTATACCTCTAAAGTAAGATTATATTATACAGGCTCTTGCGAAGTAATTTAAAACAAAGATGACGCAAAATCAATAATGGATCAGTTTTCTGCAGTTTCGAAATGATAAATATAGGGCATTTTAAGTAAAGAGAACAATATTTATTTAAAAGTGGTGTTATAATATAACAAGCAATAAATGTAATAGAACGTTATATAAAGCAACGCGCTCTTAATCATGTAACGCGCGTGCATGTTTAAACGCTTGAATCCCGTGCAATTTATTTTCAAGCAAAAAAAGAATCAGCGCCCGGTAACGTAGTAACGTTCTCAAACACGGAACTATGCTTCACAGATGCAGGTGAACATTATGTAAGAAAAATCCTCGCCATCTCTCTGCTGCTTCTATATTTTCACATGTTTATTTCATTCGAATGCATCATTTCACTCAACATGTCAATTTTGTCGCGTCTCGTGTCATCTCTGAACAATCGATCGATACAGAACGCTTCGATTCTTTTCGATTATACAACCCATACAACCATTCATCATCTGTTTCATTCACGATCGACATTTCGATTGTCAAGATCGAAGATTCTATATTCGCGTCAGCACGTGCAATCGATATATCTTCGATGCGTATCGCGACTATGGTCGATAAACGAGACAGATACTCGCTGGTTCTCAGATCGATTAAATCGTTGTTTTATCGAGTATTATCATCTTTTATAACGCTCGCCGATATTTTCTGGGAAAAAACGCGCGGGAACGTTCCGACAATTGAAATCATTGATTCAAAATAGCAACGTTTTCAATAAGATGGTTGAATTCACCTTGCGACGAAATGTATTATGTGTACCACCGGTCTTTAGAGACAAGAATAGTTGTGTAATTATTCATTCGAATGACGCATGCTCGTGTATTTCTTCTTCGGTGCTTCTTCTCGTGCCTCGATGAACACTGAACATTCGACGTGACATTGGAGCATGTTCCCATTTAACAAACATAAGAAAAACTTAAAATGAAGATTCTTCAAGCGTTGAGATGTTATGGAGGGCAAAGTGAACGCGAGTAAAGTAATTTTTCTGCGCTATCTTGTTTTCGAGGTTAATCATTTACATGGATATCTTCAGCTTTCGTTTACTAATCTATTATTCACTAATTTTAGTATATTTTAACATGATCCGTGATTAAATACAGGCGAGTAACATTTTTTTTCGTAACTTGTAGATTAGAAATGTATGTACAATGTTTGTAGTGTTAGGATAGAGTGACGTGTTTTTTTTTCTTACAGAGCTCGGTAAACCAACATGGCACCACGGGCCCCAAGACCCCTGTGGGGGTGTCGCGGAACAAATCAGAGCGAGAGAGAAAGATCGGCCACAGGAGAGTTGGAGTGGGAGGTGAAATCACGTACAAAAAGGTATTTTGAAGAAGTACAGAAATATCGTATTTTATCGTTTCGTAAATAGTCTGACAAAATAAGGAAGCAGGATAAATAGATAAATCCCATTGAACAACTTATTGTTAAAATGATAACAATCAGGAAAGAGATAGATGCCAAGGTTAATAATAACACATTACCTTGGAACATGAACTTGATGAATAACAACAAAAGTGAAAAATTATTATTAGTCTAAAAATACATTAAACTCAGGGTCAAATTAAGCTAGGTTTTATTATTATGTTTCATTCACTGTGTAGATCCAAACGACACAAATCATGGGTTCCATCCAGCTAGGCATCCAACATGCAGTCGGTGGTTTGGCTAGTAAACCAGAGCGCGATTTACTGATGCAAGATTTCATGACTGTAGAAACGACGAATTTCCCGAGCGAGGGATCCAATCACACTCCAGCTCATCATTTTTCGGAGTTTAAGTTCAAAAATTACGCACCTATTGCATTTCGTTACTTTCGGGATCTCTTTGGCATTCAACCGGATGACTTTTTGGTAAATATAAATTGGTCTACGTATATTTGTGTTATTTCCTTTTGTTATCGTAAATCAGTCAAGAAAGAATACAATAGATTTCAAATTCCGTATGTTTCTGCCCGTAAACGGTCATCGTCTTATTTGTTTGCTAATTAGCGTACATCTAACGACACCATTTGAATATTCAGATGTCGATGTGTAGCGCTCCGTTACGCGAATTATCAAACCCCGGCGCTAGTGGAAGTATCTTTTACCTAACAGATGATGACGAGTTCATCATAAAGACTGTACAACACAAAGAAGGAGAATTTTTACAGACGCTTCTTCCAGGATATTATATGGTGAGTTCGAATATCTTTTTAAATATAATGTAGCTTTATATCAAAGATTGTCATTGAAGAAACAATTTTTATTTGTAGAATCTAAATCAAAATCCAAGGACATTATTGCCAAAGTTCTTCGGATTATATTGCTATCGGTGTAATAGTAAAAATGTTAGATTAGTCGCTATGAATAATCTTCTGCCATCGTCGGTGAAATTGCATCAAAAGTATGACTTAAAAGGATCAACATACAAAAGAAAGGTTCATAACTTTGAAATATTTATATCGGCTTTGTGAAAAGTTTTCCAACGAATTTAATGAAATATTCCTGTGATTTGTAGGCATCGAAATCAGAAAGATCTAAATCTTCTCCGACGTACAAAGATTTAGATTTCATGGAACACCATCCAGAAGGGATCTTTTTGGAGGCAGACACGTATAGTGCCCTAGTTAAAACTATTCAAAGAGATTGTCGGGTATTGGAAAGCTTTAAAATCATGGATTACTCTTTACTCGTTGGTCTTCATAACCTCGACCAGGCTGCAAGAGAAAAAGCGGTAGATATAATAGAAGTGATACGAAAATATTATAACTCGTTATCAAGGATATAAAGCACAATTTTTTCTATCACAGCAGGAGCAGAGATTATCAGCGAGTGCGGAGGAAGAAGTCGGCGAAGTGGGAGGTGAGACTACAGCACTTACTCAAGCAGAAAAAGAACGGGAACGAGAGGACAGAATAGGAGCCAGCGCTCTGAACCGATCACGAAGCATAAATCGACAAAGGTTGGTTGCGCACAGTACCGCTATGGAGAGTATTCAGGCTGAAAGCGAGCCGATAGACGAGGAGGACGATGTACCGTGAGTATCATGTTTTCATTTCCTCGCACGACGATTGTATACAAAACGAGTGCTCTAGTAACGTGATTTTAATTATGTTCGTGTTCCTAGCAGTCCAGGTGGAATTCCTGCTCGTAATGCCCGTGGCGAACGCCTTCTACTTTTCCTTGGTATTATTGATATTTTGCAAAGTTACAGGCTTAAGAAAAAATTAGAACATACTTGGAAGTCGATGATACACGATGGTGTAAGTTCCATAGACCTGCCTTATTTTTCCTATGATGATCGATGTTTCTATGATTCTTTATAAATAACCTTACTATATTGTCATTCATTTGTATATATTTTTATATATTGTTTTGTATAGATTTTAAAAAATGTGAATTATCTTTGTTTGCAGGATACTGTGTCTGTACATCGGCCAGGTTTTTACGCGCAACGTTTCCAAGATTTCATGGCGAAGACAGTATTCAAGAAAATACCGTCACGTAAGTACCATCCTAATCAGCCTCTTCTAACAAATTTGACCTCAATGTTAACACTGAACAAGGCTCATTCTTAATTTGTAAGCAATTTTTTTAATGAGTTACTTACCGTTATATTTTTGGGTTCATTAATATTGACTGACGTTTCTCGTAGTATCTCGTTAAATCGATTTAGCTATATATCGTATAAAGCGTTAAGTACAAGAAAAATGTTAAGCTTTAAGTAGAAATTATAACGACAAGTATTTTTATCACCAGCTGAACGTGATTAATTGAATTTTTCTGTTTATAGTAATAGCATCAATTACTGTGATTCAACTACATTATAAACAATACAATGTTATCGCATAGTACTTTTTATATAAAAAAGAAAAAAATGAAAAAATCTTTGAAACATATTTTAAATGTATGGATAGGTAAATGGGGGTGAACGAGAGTTCGGAAAGATTAAATTTCTAAGGGTAAAACGCTCAAAAATGTATGATATACTTATATATTTACGTGCATAGTTCTGCCATTTACAATTAAGTAGCGATGTAATGATCTTGTTTAAGATTCCAATTTGTATAGAACCGTAAGCCATAAGCTAGAGTTACGTATAACTATATATATTTTTTAGCTTTCTTATTATATAAGCGCTATCACTGAACGTTTAAATTTATTTATTCGATTCAGTGAAACATTATTTTATTTGTTCGTAATGCATGATAAGTTCACTATCGAATCGTATTATCAGCGGATCATTCGATTATGTAAATTTTCAATTCCATCGATTCCATTCACACATATCATTCCTTTATTTTTATTTTTCGGTTTATTTTCCATTTCTTTTTCTACTGAGAAAAGAAAAGAGCTATTCGAAGCGAGATTCAGCGAATATCAATTTCTTTCTATCATACTATTTATCACAGACAAATTTAGCCGTCCAAACAGATTCTAATAATCGTAATAGTGACTTAAGGTAATTAAGTGACTGCAGAGAATGCGATAAGTCCCGTGCGGATATCCGAAAACTATGTACGCATTTGCCTGCGTCTCATATCGAATTTTAGGAAAGTTTTTAAAACGAAATTGTGTTCTATGTGTACGTATAGTATATATGCGACAATATTAATTAATGTTCGGAGAGTATAGTTGGCAGCCTCGACGTCGATTTTTCGGATACCTGCATCTCCTTGATAAAGCAACGCTATCGATCAAATATCCTGGGTTTATTGAATGTCAGTTGGTCACTTTTGGGTTTTGTATTGTGGTGTAACTAATTGCTAACACGGCACACATGTTTCTTAATATTTTTTTTTTTTTTAATTTCGTTCAATTTCATAACGTTCTTTCAATTCGTTTTTCATTATTTTGCTCGTTTTAACATTCGATCTCATTATTCACTTCGCATTTCGTTTTGGAAACAATCATTTTTTATTTTGAGATGTTTAGTAAAAATGCCATTTCACGAGTATAAAGTAATCAATCCACTGGTGTCCACACACGTAGCTGAGTATTTTGTTGCTAGTAATTCCGCTAATGTCGAGCAAAATTTTGCTAAGTAACGCACGTAGATTATCGAAGCATCTCGAGAAACACTAGTAGCGATTACAATTGAATCGTATATAGATAAAAGAAAAGACAAATCGATAATAAAACGTAAGCTCTTTGTGGGATCAGCGCATCATTGTAAAGACAAGTCCGTACCATTTCTGTCTCTGGAACGTAACCGTCCCATATGAATAGAATTTTTAACGACATATGCCCTACGTGTATCGAGTGATTTTCAGTCAAGTTTTCCCATCGTCGAAGTTCCTTAATCGTTATCGTATGAACGTGCCAAAGTTTTGTAAAACTATTTCCACGTGTTCCTAGTAGTGTACAAAATAGTAAATGGGTCGGGATTACAGAGGTTTCTATTTTATGAACACGCGAGAGAGCAATCACTGACGACTTGCTGAAGCCTGCTATCGAAACAATGTCATAGATTGCACAAAATTCTTATAATAATCTATATAATAATAATAAATATAAAAATTGTATAATATTAATAGTTGCGAAATTTGTTAATGATATACAGTTCCAAAGAAGAAAGATTATAAATCATTTTTAAGTATCACTGACACTCATACAATATGAAATAATTTTGTGCGATCCATTGTAAAGTTTAAAAGAACTTCTTTACGGCGTGTATAGTCGAGTATATTTTGGCAAAGCTAGTTAGTACGGTATGGATGTATCAGAGAGAGTATACGAGAGAGAATGTGAGAGAGAATTAAATGGTAGAAGTAGATACACGTTCTTTTTTATTGTGAAAATATTCAGCTATCAGCTCAACGTGGACACCAATGTACATATTTATATATTTTGCAATAAACATTTTCGCTGTTTACAACTTCATTTCATTTATAAAGCCTACCCGTACACATTATGTTTTATTTGTTCACTTTTTTTTCTCTCATCATTATTTATCATTCTGCTTTTATACTCTCTTTCTCTTTACCTACCGATATTTATTTCATCAATTAATATTCCCATTACTATTTACCATTACCATCACCGCTACATTACTGCTTTATTGCAACGTATACTATTATCAAACACTATCTCGTCATCCATTATAAATAACTCTTCACGTTTCCTTCATCGTAGTCATGGGCTCATCTATAAGATTTTATTTTCTGCACTATACCGTCGCGTGACACTTTATGTACTGTCTTAAATAGCATATCATGCGATGTGTTTGTTGTTTGTGTTTAAACGTATATACGTTTGGGTTTTAATCGCCACCTGTTTACCACGTGTACTTTGCGATGCGATCACCTACTAAAGTACGGAATTCATGAAAGAACAAAAAGATCAACGAGACGATTTTCTATCGATCCCCCTTACCTCCATCATCTTTTCGATGCTATACAAATATTCTTCCACCCCTTTGTTGTTTCTTTCTTTTTTTTTTTTTTCTTTGTAGCTCTTTCGTTCGATCGAAATGACCAATTTATTTGAATTACCATAAGTTTTGCATTTCGTTCTGAAGATACGTACGATTATTCGAACGAAAACGCGGAATTTGTTTGTATTACGCGACCTATTTATTACGGCACCATTATTAATTCACGTTCTTAGAAAATCACCTCATTTAATGCGAACATAACAATTAAAAGTCAATCAAATTTGAGTTAACATCTTTCGAATTAATTAAGTAATGCTTAAGATCCGTGAACTCACGCCACAAACAGAAAGTTATTCCCTGAGAAGCACGAGTCGCTGCTTCAAATAAAAAACAAATCGTTTTCGTGCTCTTACCGTACAATTGATATTCAGATCACCGTTTTGTAAATTAAAGTTTCACAAGTAAAAAGAACATATGTATAAGATCCAATAAATGTATTTACACGTTCGAATAATCAAGCTTCCATCGAGATGAGAATCTCCAATCGTTGGAATGTAAATTAGCTCAAGATAGGACATATGAGAAGATAAACGACACACTGTATTTATTTGTTTAATCGTTTAATTTACAAGATCATGAATGATACTCTTTTACCGTCGCATTCTCCTTCTCTCTGTCTGTCTGTCTCTCTCTCTCTCTCTCTCTCATACACACACACACACTCTCTCTCTCTCTCTGATCTACGATTCTATTTCGAGGCAAGACCGTAAACCATGCTTTCCTTTATGTTGCTATTTTTGATTCTCGACAGTCCCTATGATCTATCGATCGTTTTAATAATTCCGGTATATATAAAAGATGTTTAAGTACGGAGTTAGCTAAATGTTGATGTTTTTGTGTCCCGTGCACTTCTTTTCGTGTCAACCCCCAATGACCTGATCTGACCTGCTACCGATCGAAACTCGAAAATCGAATACCAAAAGTGGACCTGCCTGAGATTAAGGGGAATCATCGCAAATTCCGTAACCTCGTCACCAGCTACATAGGTAACTTTGTCTGTCTGTTCGTCCATCTGTCTGTCCATTTTTGTATAGTTGTACGTATAGTTGTGTCTTTTTTTAATTTTATTTCTCTCTTAACTCGCCGTCTTTTTTAACTTTTTTTTTTTGTGTCTTTCTCTTTTAAATAAATTAACATCGATCGTTTATATATGCTTGTATGCGTACACGTTTTTCTCTCTCTTTCTGGTGTCGATCTGGTTTGTTGTTCCTTCGAGTCCTTAAATTGCTCCACGATATTTTTCTATCGTCGTATTGCTGTTTTTTTTTTTTTTTTTTTTTAATCGATTTTACCTTTGGTCTGTGTTTTATTTTATATTTCTTTGTTCTATATACTCACTGAACTATCAATATTCTTTGTATTTGTATCCGATCGAGTTTCAACTAATTTAGGCGCTTTTCTCTTTTTTCGCAAATACAGTCTTTGCTCAAAGTGAGTCTTTCTATATTGAAATTCAAGTAGCCACAGATACGTAGAACTTTCAGAGTACTGGATTTTCATAGATCTACCTGTATCTATTGTCTGGCATGTGAAACCAATCTTTTTTTAGCATTTGTAAATCCTAGATTTAAGATGTTACACATATTTACTTGTAAGTAAGAAAATGTAAAATGTAAAATGCTTCCTTTGCAACCATCTATTATTATTTTTTTTTTTTTTATTCAATCTCAATTTTAAAACAATTACATTCAAATGGAATTGCGTGTAACTGCAATCTGTTTCCCTTGAATATTGTATATAACGTTAATCTTCTGTGATATGCTTATTGTTTGTGGATTTGGAGTCTTCTTTTTGATTTTTCTTTCCCCTGTTACTTTATTTCTAATTTCTCTTTGTACTTTGCCAGTGTTCAATACTCACCGTCACTCTTTTCTTTCATAACTAGACACTCTTTTTCCAAATAGAAAATTTACACTCGAAGAATTCATCTTTGCAACGCTTCTTTGATTGTCTTTCTCTTTCTATCTAATCGAACTTTCCAACACTATGTGAACACATGTATATACGTTTGATATTGCGAATGTAATTTTAGATAATTTATATACTGGATCTGTAAAATGTACTCCGAACATCTTTGCTGATTATATCGAGAAAAGCGTATTCCACGCTTGAAAAATAAATTCATAATTTATGTACATATTTGTATACATACATAATGTTTCAATAATCTCGTATAGTTGGCAAAAGAAAGGAGTGCAGAAGTTGTAGAAAAAATTTGATCGAGTTTTCCGCCCTCGTTCTGATTTTCTCTATCGCTTTTTGCATCGTGAGATCTGCGTGCCTGGTTCGAATTCTCTCCCTTTCTTGTTATCACTTTCTCACACTTTTCTCTTTCCGTCCTTCTTTTTTAAGCTTCGACACGTTCACAATTTTTCAAGTACACCAAGTAATCACCCAACTCTTGATCAATGACCCTTTTTCTCCGCCAGAATTTAGGTCACCCTCCTCTCGAAAAGCATCTAAGGTACCACTATCCGATCCCATTTATAATCGCCATCGAGTTTTTATTATCGTACCGCCGATTTAGATGACGTGTATCCGAATTTTCGTTAGGAACACTTTTGTCCAGAACATAATCCACACGCTATATATATATTCGCATACTCACACATCACTCCGTTTTTAGCTATGATAACCACGAATTTAAACCCAATATCGAAGCATAGTCTGAAACTACGTATGCGAGTTGTGAAAAGCAGAACGACGGTGTTAAGTGCACCTTTATTCGCTTATTTTTGCTGCAATCACAAAGTTACAGAGTTACACCGAGTGTTCACAGTATTACGTATTGCGGTTTTTCTTACGAGTGATAAATCTATGAGGGAAGATAGAAGAGGATAAAATGCAAATTAGCAATTAGCAAAATGCAAAATTCAAATCATGATTTAACGCGTTGACGCCGGCGTGACCCATACTGAGGGGCGGCGGTGGGTCATAGAAAACAGTGTCAGGCTTTAATTTCCTATCTTTTCCCTGAACAATAACACACATATGATTTTTGGAAGTAGCTAGCATACATACTGGCCTTTTGTCAGTCCATTTTACGTAACATGTTCCTTACCCGCGCCGTTCTTATCCGACGGACATGCATGACTATTCTTTTTTCCTGTACGAAATTGAAAAATTTTTTGATTCGCGCTATGAACGTTGCTTATAGAAAAATGTCCACAGAATTGCGTGCGATGGTCAGAATTCGCGTCGGACCTTTACTTTTTGAGAAAAATCGAAAAGAGTACAAAATTAGGGCCAAAGCTGGTCGCGTCAGCTTTACTTAAAATTTATAGATACATGCAAATTGATATCGACAAACTATTGTATATCAATGTATTAGTTGAAGTCAACGGAATTTATTGAACCCAATAGGAATCGTATAGCTTTTGTAGTTTTGCTATAAATTGAGGTCAAAGTTGAAAAATTGCGGTCGTGTCGAACAGTCTAATGTGACCCATCGCCGCCCCACGTAGCGGACAGTGAATTCGGGCGCCGACGTCAACGTGTTAAGAATGTTATTGAAATAGCTGCACATAATTCTTCGTATATTACATGAAAGTGGTCATTGAAACGAATTCAACAGTCTACAACACGATAGAATTTGAGATCGCTGAAATAGCGATTTTATGGCACATCTATCGGATGACAAATTTCTATTGTTTTGAACATAACAAACAGCAAAGAATCCTAATGCATCGAATATTATTCAATGATTATCAACAACCTCTTTCATAGGATGAAACGAAAATTATAGCCATTTGATCATAGCTTGCTCCGTGACAAAACCATCACAAATTTCAAAAATGTATTTAGACCATCATATTACGTATAAAAAATAGTACCATGTGCAATTTATATAATAACATTTATACAAAAATTTGATCCTTTTCTGCGTTTCTCGTGAATTTATCAATTACACAGGAGAAAAACGCTGAGAAGTAATAGCATGAACACTATTTCTATGGTGCAATTGAAACCGTTTGAGAAAAATCTTCCCATAATCGACTGAACGATGCTGAAGAAAAGAAAAAAACGTCTGGTTGCGTGCCTTAGCTCTGCCGTTCGTTTCCCTCCCGTACATGAGAATAATTTCCCAGAGATTCGTAGCACATTGTCGAGACTCGCGGGCTCGTTCTAGTTAACTTTGTTGTCCGGATTCTAATCAGACCTGAACACAACGTATACAGCGATACAGTCTGATAGAAAGCAATAGAAGCCGTGGTCACGCGTGTTCTAGCGATTAGAAATGTTCACCGATCGCGATCGATCGAACATTTGTGAACGTCTGTTCGCCACGATACGTCGCCACTGTGTTCATGTACGTATATATATATATACATATAGTAACGGACAAGAAACAGTTAAATGGTATGAAAAATTATCATAATTTTACAAAAGAAAATCGTACTTGACAAGAACATGCAATGGTCAGCAAGATGCAATAGTAAAAGATATTTAATAGGAAAGTCACTAATGTAAGCATATTTAACAACTTTAAACTTTTCTCTGTCCGCTATTGTATGTACATACAGAGACATGTACAACAAAGAAAATGTAGCGTGTAGCACAAGTGACACACACGTAACTCTAACTCTCTGAAGATTATAGAAAGACTAAAAGGCCCTCTCGCTTTTAGATCGGTCAGATCGATAGTAAGAGGGAAAAATAGAAAAGCTTTCGGTGTTGTGTCAGCTTGACTATCGATATATCGTAGACATTGGCGAGGAGATTAGATGAACAGCCGAGGGTAATTCCTCGTTTTGCAGTAGTAGTTTCGTTTGTGCCTACCCCTGTCCGATAACGTAGAGAGATCAAAGAAGCGTAGCTCCAGACGTTGTGGAGAAAAAGTTTATTAGACTTAGCCGTGACAAGCAGTGCTGTAGCGAGATTCACTTTACATGGGTGTTGATAGCAAGTAAATTGGAATTTTTAATTACAGAAAAATTGAATAGCTTACGCTTTGTGGTATGTGTAATATTCGACATTTTATTATAACATAATCAAAAACCTGTTGGTAATTTGATGTAGTTTTATGTTTTAATTATTGATAGTGTAATTAACACTAGAACTACCGATAGTTAACACGAAGCTATTTCTACCAAGACCAGTCAAAATCACTGGTCTTTAAAAAATATGTAATAATGGAATATTTTTATATTTATTGATTTTCTGACAGAAGCAATTCCATGTTATGTAGTACATTTTTGGTATTTTTAATCCATCTGGGACCATGATCGACCTAAACGAGGGTTGACACAGTTATAAAATTGTAGAACCAGTCATTTTCACTGCTGTGGTACTTCTAGCGTTAGCATCTAGCGATCTAGCGATCGATCGGGAATTTTCCTGATAACTGATAACTGAATGATATGCGGTAAAAATTTAAAAAACGTGTGGCAAGTTGTAGAAAACAAGGAAACTGGTTAATTGGGTTCGATAAACTGATCGCAGGACCCTTTTACACTTTGACAAGTCCCAGTCATTTTGACTGGTACTGGTATAAGTAGCCTTGATACAAAATTATTTTCACTTTGGATAAATAAAAAACAAAATAAAATTCATTATATTATTATTTTAGTTGTCGTTGCAAAAGTCATTACATCAAAAAATATAACACGAAGTAGGAATTTTAAAATAAAATTGTAAAAGTCAGTTTGACTGGTGTGGTAGTGCCAGTGTCAATACTAAATTAATATTTAATGATTAACAATTACTTATCTATAATGAACAAGTAAATGTTGATGTTTACTATCAGTGGCTATTGCTATAATGTGATATAACATAGAAAATTATATTGATCACATTGACAGAATATTATCTCAAAGTATAAATAAATTGAAATATATAATAAATAAATAAATAAATCGAAAATAATATTCGATAAACAGATTGCAGGACCCTTTTACACTTTGACAAGTTCCTGTCATCTCGACTGGTGTTGGTATAAGTAGCCTTGTTACAAAACTATTTTCAGTTTGGATAAATAAAAAACAAAATAAAATTCATTATATTATCCTTTTAGTTGTCGTTGCGAAAGTCATTATATCAAAAAATATAACACGAAGTAGGAATTTTAAAATAAAATTGTAAAACCAGTCAGTTTGACTGGTGTGGTAGTCCCAGTGTCAATACTAAATTAATGTTTAATGATTAACAATTACTTATCTATAATGAACAAGTAAATGTTGATGTTTACTATCGGTGGCTATTGCTATAATGTGATATAACATAGAAAATTGTATTGATCACATTGACAGAATATTATCTCAAAATATAAATAAATCTAACTATAGATGAAACCTTCTATATGATAAATACGATGTCCCAAAAAATTCAAAAGAATCGAATGAAATATAATAAAATGTCGAGACAGGACCACAAAGGATTAATCGAAAGACCTAATGGAAAAATGGTACAAATGCATTTTTCTCGAAAATTAGATAAGTAGAAAAAACAATATATACATACATATGATGTACACTTAACTGAACTTAATAATTCTGAAGAACCCCATGGAAGGCGCATTAATTGCGATACGGTGTTGCAGTAAATACGGTGCGAAAATAGAAAGTCCGTAACGCAATGGCACGTGCGTAATGCGTTTCGCGACATACACGGCGTACACGAAGCGCAGCGAAGAACTTTTTCAAAACAAGTACGATGCTTCACGCATAAGCTAACACTTGCTACGGTACTGACGTCAGCTTTTGTAGCATTAACTCGTTTGATATCCCCCTTACGATACATAGGCACCGTTCTGAGACTTTTTTTCCAATTAATCGTTCCGATTTCCATGAGTATTATCGATGTTCTTAATCCTGCACATCGATTCCATCTACGTCGATTGCAAAGGTACTAACAACATATCGATATGTGTTTCAGCGTTGAAACATTCCCCATCGAAGAGAAAAAGCATAACGAGGCCTCTCAGGCCCTTGGACGGCGACTTCGATTCAACCGGTGAGTTTGTCTGATGATTTATATTTCCTAGAAATTCATTCTTTTTCAATATCTCTTTCTAATTCGTTTCGTAAGCTTCACGTGGTCTCGCGTGAGCGCAGCTACCGCGATTTCCGGACCATTTCAATGAGCTACATCATTTTGATGATATTTTCTTATTATTCGTTCTTTTTTTATTTGAAATACCTCGCAACAAGTTCTTCAGAAAAAGCAGAGAATTACTTGGAAGCTTCCAAGAAAATTATTTAACTTGTAACAAATTTATAGACGCTAAACAATAAAATGAAATACTTCTTTTGTAATTTTCCACTCTTATTCTTTCCATGTTTTTCTAACACAGCACTGAATTATTTTGATAATGTCACTTTTGAAATACACATACTAGTTGTTAGTTGTAATGGCAACACGGAGAAGATCGTTTTACAATTATTATAGTCGAGAAATTGGTCCGAAAATCGCGCAAATGTTATACGGACGAATACTTTCCACGATTTTATTATTGGCTTTGCGCTGAATTTCACATGTGTAGCCAGGCACAGCGATCAGTGCAATAAACTTAGACCCGGCATACCAATGTTCCCCGTGTCCAAAACGTTCACCACGATCCCTGTCAGTGTTGGCGCCACGAAATGCCATTGAACCACCATCCTCTATCAGCCGTTCCTTTTGACAAGATATTCTGCCGCTTTTACGAAGATTGCTCGCGCGTGCTTTCACGTGTTGATCACGTATGCCTGTTCGTATTTCGTGTTGGTAGGTAATCCATTATTTTACGATCCTATTAACCCTGCGGAAATCGCGGCGCATCTGATAGATGTTAGATTTGCATATCGTAAATACAACATATTTCCACAATAATGAAAGGGGAAGAGATAAAAGTGTGGGTAAAAAGGTAAAGGGGGAAGTTAAAAAAGAAGGAAAAATGGTGCAACGGAAGGGAGGGGCGTAGAGAAAAGGAAAGAAAGGCCAGGAAGCAGGAATGAAAACAATAGAGAATAAAAGGGGGAGCAGAGAGGAAGATAAATATGGAAAAAAGCAGAGAAGTGAAGGAAAAAATGATGAAGAGCGTTGAGTGGTGGAGAATAAACTGTGGAAGTAAGGGTTAAAGAAAAAGGCAGAGAAACTAAACTGCTAAGAGTAGCGCATATCTTTATTCCTACTGATTTCATAGTATGTGTAAGCAGAAATGATCTAATGTCTGTTTCAGTAATCTATTTTTTGATGTTATATCGTATCTACATTAAGAAAATTAAATATACTTTATATATTCCAACTAGTTTTTAGAACGCAACCTCCGCAGGGTTAAATTTGATGTCGTATGAGTAAAACTGGGAAATAGTATGGTTCCCATCGAGACAAACATTTTTTATTAGAATTTCATTCTCATTTCGCAATTGATTTGATCATTTTAAACTCGCCAAGAAACTATAAAGTAACCAAATCGCGTGACAATATCTCGTAAATCCGATACAATCGATAACATCGAAGAATTTAATAATCGCCAGCAATAAAGAAAAAGACATCAAAGAATACAATTCAACTCTGTCGTGAATTATTGCGTATCGAAAATATCGAGAATCTATGACTTTATCCGCCTGTCAATCGTCCCATCAAAATCCGTTTGATTTTGTCTGCAGACGCAAATAACGTACGTATACAGCTTTCTATCGTGAATGTCAGTCGAATGCGCGCATTCCGACCATCGAATCCTCTGTTTTGCCTCGAACGTCCCTTGCTCGAATCCCTGTTTTATTTCGGGATATCTTCGATCCGTGACTGGACAGAGAGACTTTGGAAATCGAAGAGCAATAAATCAACGTAGATGGTCTCTGTACGATCACGAACAATGAAAACAATGAGAACGTGGACGCGGCTTTGTAGAAAATGTCGAAAGAGAGAAAAAACGCGGAAGTTTCTCTGTCCGATCAAGAGCCGCACTCATGGTGATACGGTAATGGTACATGGTGTTGTATGGTGGTTTAGCGGTGCCGACAACCGGAACTTCGACAATGCATGCTACGTCACCCACGAAGGCTGGTGAGTCTCATACGATCATTTATTTTCCTAATATCCGTTTATTATCGTTGTCTCTCTTGTGTCGATTAAACGTCAAATGAAGAATCCTCGACATTTCTGTAACATCTAGTACGGTGAAAGAATAAGCGAGATATTTGTGATAAAATTGAAAGAGGTATTTAGAAATATTATCGAATCAATCACTGTCACTGATAAAGCAGTCTCGAATGATAGCCATCCGTTGTTCTATCGTCACGTACTTACATATTAATATTTTCTATCTAAACGAGCGGTGTCACGTTGCTTCGAAATTTTAATCGATCTAAACCCTCTTGCATAATAGCGCCAATATCGTTAATTAAAGTTTTCAAAGTCGCGAGAGTTACAAGTTGTCAAAACTAAAAATTACTTTTGCAAAATAATGATTACCCTATTTTATTTAAAATTCTGAGATAGAATCTTATGGCCTGTACCTCGTAAGTCGTCGTCGATTTACTAATAAGTATAATTAGAGTTGCCCAGAGGAACCCTGAAATGCTTTTCGTCGAAAGACATTTTATTTCCATCCAACTTAAAACACAGCGCGAATATCAAACTCGCACGCGATACGAAGATTTTCGGTTGAACGACTTGTCGAAGCAACGTTGCACGATTCGTATCGCCACGCGACCTCTCACTCACCCAGCTTCTCTGTTTCTGTCTGCCCCATCTCTCTGTCTCTCTCTGTCTCTTTACCCGACTTGATCACCGTTGTCGCTGTACACGCAACCCTCGTGCACTCGATCTACCCGTTTCCGGCCACCATCGTACGACCTTGGAAACCGCCCATCCTGGACGACACAACGAAAACAGTAACCCCGACAGACGCTGCGATCAGCACGACCAGCACGGTGATGTCGACCGGTTCCGCGCCAATCGCCACCTCCACCCCCGTGAACTTCGCCGCGGGCCCGGTGAGTCCGCCTCCGTTGACCTTGGCCGCGGGTCCAGCCCTTTCTCATCACGAGCCACCGGTGACGACCTCAGCGGCCAAGGTCACGAGCTACCCAGCCGTCCTGAAGGGCAGGACCGCCGCCAGTCCACCGAATCCGAATTTGGTACCCTCCGGCAAGATTCCACCCCCTGTTCCTCCAAGAGGTACCGGTCAATCGAGGACCACGAGGTCCTCTGAGGAGCACCGTGGCCCTGGAACAACCACCTCCACGTCCTCGATGACATCCAGCCGAGGTGACGAAGCAGCCATAATCACGAGATACCGCTTGCATGAAAGTTCGAGCATCCTGCACCATCTTCCCACACCCGATTACATTTCCACCGTTTCTGCTGCGTCCGCCGTCACTACTTCTACTACTACTTCTACTATCTACTCTGCCGCTACGTGTACCACCTCTTCTTTGCTGTTCTCCGCTGGTACCACCGCCACCTCGAACACCGCAAACTATTGCTCCGATTATAAAAATGCTACCGATACATTCACTACTTCTGTATCCACCGCCGTCAACGTGTTGCATGCGCGTACATCAACTCCTGCATACCTACCCCCGCGATACGACAGTCTGATGTTGCACGATCGAACGACCGACGTGGCTGCAGCTGCCTTCCAAAGCATTCACGAGGAACAAACGCCCATGCTTTGGAATGACCGTTGGCCGGCCGAGGATGATTACGAAGAGGAGGAGGAATTCGTGAGCGTGGAGAAGGTCGATGGTTCGTACGTGATTAGAACCAGCCCTTATCCGTTCAGACCAGAGAGAGGGAACTTCAAGCGAAGGGAGAAAAATATTTCAAGTAATCTTGAAGATTGTGTAGATAGCGGAGAGAGGAGAACCACGAGCTCGAAGGCTGATCACATGGCCAAGTTCACGTACTTCTTGAACCCTACGTCTAGACCAGAACTAATGAACTACAAAATGTCGCGGAAGGATAAGAAGCACTCGGAGACCTACTATGAGCTAATGAAGAGGAAGCAGAAGGAACTGGAATCCTCGATCACGACGATCACGACGATGGCGCAAAGAAGCAAGATCGAAGATAGAATCGAAGCTGCCAAGATGGACAGATCGAATACTACGATAAGTAAGCAAGAGGAGGGTCCTGAGAAAAAGATCGAAGTTCAGAGGATCATGGATCGGAGGAGGGATAGTAAATTGTTGAGAAAGATCAGAGAGAAGTCTGCTCAGAGAAGGAAGAAGTTGGCTCCTGAACCATCGCCAAAAATGCAACCTTTTAGAGGTCCAACGAGGGTGAATGATAATTTTGAATATTTTGAGAAGAAGAGGAAGATAGACACTGGTGAAACTGCGCCGTCGTCTTCGAAACCTGATTATGGGAATGATGGGAATTTGAACAAGTCGACGAGTGATGTGAAAATGTTGGAAAATAAAGAAAACCAGATTGTTCTTAAGAGTGATACGAGAACCTTTTTGGTTACTAAAGTTGATGAAGAGGTTCCGATAAAATTAAAGAATATTGACATGGTTTATTCGTATGAGAATGTGAGAAAAATTGATACCAGAAATAGTAAAACATTTGTAGTACCTAACAAAGTTCAAGTAGATGGACTAAATGATCAAATATCTGAAAAATCGAGATCGAATGCCAGATATAATGAAAAGCTGAAAAAGAGCAAGAATGAAAATTTTAATATTCTAAAATCTCTGACCAAGTCTGACAGATCGAAAGGCGAGTTTCAAGAGCATCCTTCAAACATTTTGATACCTAATGCTTCCTTTTTACACGGCTACAGAAAGTCTCAAAAGAGAACGTTGTAACCAAGGAAAAAGCTAATGTTAAACTTAAACAATTTTTTATCGGTGTAAAGGGACCAAAATATGAAAATATCTAAGGGATCAACAGGATATTTGAAGTATTAAAAAATGTACAACATGTAACACAAGGATGCGAAGAATTAAATGAAGTTTCGATTTGGAACCTGAAAATGAGAAACATACTCTGAAGGAGTATTACTCAATTAGCATATTCTAAAAAAAACTTTTCTCTCCCGCATGCGCAAATACACCTTGAGTTATTCTTTCTGTTTTTTCATCTTTCATCACACTCTCTCTCTCTCTCTCTCTCTCTCTCTCTCTCTCTCTCTCTCTCTCTCTCTCTCTCTCTCTCTCTCTCTCTCTCTCTCTCTCTCTCTCTCTCTCTCTCTCTCTCGTCTGTCAGTTTGTAACGATACAGATCTGTTTAAGACTCATGCAGAAACAAGAAAATATTTTTCCCACTATTACTTCTATGAGAACGAAGGAGTTAGTAGTTTTAATGTTTAAGTATTTTCTACCACTAGATGATGCACTTTGTCGTTACTGTTCTATTGTATACTCTGAGCTCGATGCCGTATCGACGTCGATTTTCTAGCGTCGACGAGGTATCGTTTGAAATGTCGGACCCGACTGTCCTCGGCACGCAGAAGTTCCACGTTTGAGAATGTAGTGCGTGTAAGAATTGGTTTATTTCTGGTCTCGATTGGAGTATATTGTATTCCTGCATGCGTAGCGATCTTCTATCCGTTGATAGGACAACAATAGACGTAACTTATGAAAACGTAATCGCAAAAGATTTTTTAATGTTATTATTATATTTTGAAATATTTCCATCTTATTCTATTTAGTATTTATAGAATTTGGTATAGCTATTATAATACTAAAAGTCGACGATTGTTTGAACGTTTAACCCTTCCTAGGCAACCGATCAGTATTTCACTGAAGAATTCCCGCGAAACGTATTTCTACTTTTCCCGAACATTTCCAGCTTTTAATTTAAAGGCTGATTGTATAATTTAGTAGAGACTTTAAGAAATATTCCAGAATCTTTTTCTGTTTTTTGAAAGCCTAGTATACTAAAGAATTCAGGCCATAAACGATCTATTTTGCCTACGAAGAGTGAAGATAAAAATTAAAGTTTCCAGGAAAAAGATTACAAATAGTTACGTCTATATCTAAAAGGTGTATTTAAAAATTGTCAGTCCTGTTGTGCATTGTTTGGTTGTCTAAACAGGACAGAATCTTATTGGTGTGTTTGTATGGTGTGCTCTTGTACCACAATAAAGGGACGTTCACACGAGTGTACTATTTACGGTGCAAATACCCTTCTCCGAGCAAAATATCAAGTTGCCGTATGATATGTTGGCTAAGTAGTTTACTGTTTGTGCACCTCTGTAGACACGCAAGTAAATGTAGCTTTATTATTGCAATATTTGTATAACTGTTGTCCCACTACGTCAAGTTAGAATGGCTTATTCGAACTGACTTCAATAGGAAGTACTGATTAATTTCTAACGTCACGATTATTTACTCGAACAGCAATGCTGCTGGCAAATTTGATAGCCTAAATTTAAGTAAAAAGTGTTCAAAGTACGCTTGTGCAACGAAATCTCATTCGCACCGTGTATTGTTCAATAAACGTTAGAAATGCTCGTAATTTTATTTTTTTAGCAACTGCTTACTGTTATCAATGGTAATACAGCGTCAAGTAGGTAGCACTCAAATCCTTCCCAATCGTTTCCTGTTACAAAGAAGTAGTTTTCAATTTTTCACATCCGTTTCTTTGACCCGATAAAATAACGTGCAAAACTTTGATCGTGGATTATTATATTGTTAGTATTTTACACGGTGTAAAAGTGAATATAAAATGCAATATTAATCATGAACACGGGTGTATTTATTTGCTTGCTTGAGCACAATGTAAAAAATATTTGTTACATCGGGTTGGCAAGATTTGCTCAAAATTGTTGGAAATATTTTTTATTTTTTCGCCTTTGAAGGGCGGTCTTTCCACGCTAACGACTCCCCCCTGTCCTTAGAACCCTTAACGACAAAGCAAGCACACTATATCGTGTTCATTAGGGCTAACTGTAGTGCGCTTTTTGTAGGTGGCACCCTTCCTTCTACCTGTTCCACCCCGCCCCCGCCCTTTGACGATGCAGTGCGCTCAAATGACCAGACCTTGGCTTCTGGTGGTCAACTTCAACAGGGTGCACCGACCACGATCTTAGCGAGCAGTCTAAGCAGTGCTCACTCCAAGCAGAACAAGGTTGTGCACCATGTCACTCTCACAAAGACTTATCACGATGCCGTGAGGTGAGCGAATTTTTATTTTCTTCCATAATTTCCACAAGAAATTCCGTCAAATCGAGAGATCTCGTATTTATCGAATTAAATTACTTGTAAAATATTTCACATTTGCAAACGACAACAACAACCGTATATACTTCCAGATGATACGGCGATTTTATTGTTTGTATTTTCAACAAAATAATTTGCGAACTCCCTATGGAATTTGACATCAAATTAAATTACAAAAGTAAAGGATGACTGTCCTTCGAAACCAAAAACTTGTGGATAATTATACTTTGCGACGAAAATCGTAACTGTTGTCAATTCTTTAATGCATCAAAATATACACTGTTCGAAATTTTAAAGAATCGTCTCCTGTATCACTTTCATTTCATAGCCAATCTTGTGCCCGGATATTTCGCCTAATCATCTTGAAGTCAATTTTTATCACGGAATAATCTCGAAATTTCTTCTCGCTTTTATTTGTTACGATAGAACTATTCATAATAGCAATCCTTTAATTATTTCGAGCAGCGTAAAAGTTGAGAAGTTGGGAAATTCACATGGAACTCGTGGTTTTGAAATTTTTATTATATATTAAACATAAAACAATTAAATACATCGCACTCGATTAATATTTCAGCATATCCGACGTACACTTGGAAAGCAGCGGTAGCGGAAGCGGAAGCGGCGGGAGGGAAACGAAATCTTCGTTGAGCGTAGAGAGCGGTGGTAGTAGTCGAGGAGGTGGGGGTCTGACCTGGACACCACCCGCTGGCAGCGCCGAGGGCTCTACGCCCACCTGGACAGAGGGCACGCCGTCCTTTACCGAGAGTTCCAGCAGCGGTGACGCAGGTAAGTTCCCGTACGCGCTCAACATCTACTACGCCACCTGAAGGCTCCCACTACGTGCCTCGAGGATTCCTTCGTTCTCTTCTTCTTGTTCTTCTTCTTCTTCTTCTCTTCGACCTTCGCGACAAAAGGATTTGCATCGGGCGTGACCATCCCGTTGATTGCCCTGTCGATTTATAGTGGCTGACTGGGAAAAAAAGGTGAAATGATATAAAATTTCAAGTAATTTAACATAAAATTTGAAAAAATTTTGAGTTTAGATTTAGACTGTCACCTAAATAAGATCAGACTTTTACTTGTTACTTTTGAGAGGCTGGTATTAGTCATGAAAGTTTTCATGCACTTTATAAGAGCGGTATTTTTATGAAAATAAAATTTTGCCAAATTTTATTGTCATTGGTCTATTTTATAACAAGAGGAATAATTACAAGATATTTTGAAGCCAAAAAAAGTTCCCATAAAATATTATTTAATCTGTTTGAAATAATAATACTGCATATATACATTGTTTTCTTGATTGTTGGAATATTTTCATAAAATAACTTTTAAAACACTAACTTTTATTCTGATTATATTTATCATTTATTTTTATATAATTTTCAGTGGCTGACGGAAGTATTCGCACGCTTACACTTACAAATTTCAATTAATACAACGAGGTGTACTAAACTAATTTGTTAAAACAATTTGATATCGATAGCGACGGGAAAGTGTCAAGATTACATCAGCAAAATTTGAAAATGATTCAATAATATAGACAGGAGTTATGATACATTTATTAGAAACATTCATCATAAGTGTCTCACAGAAGTATTCGAACGCTGTTGATAGTTTTTCATCTTCCTTTTCACCGAATGTGAACATCATTGCTAAATGAAAATATTGGTACGTTCACTTGATGTTGGGATATCGTTTCAGTAACAGTAACGTAAAAGTGTGCACGATAGTATTTAAAATGAATACCAAAAAGTCTGAAACAAAAGTGTGAAAGAGAAATGATATTCCGATTACATGAGGACGGCAAATGATATAACGAGATTGCCGGAATTGTGAACAAAAGTAAGTCCACAATACATTGTATCATAAGAAAGTCAAAGAACGAGGAAACACTTGCAAACAAAGCTCGATCAGGTCGACCAAAGAAATTGACTGGAAGAGAGGAGAAAGTTATCATTCGCGTATTAAAAGAAATCCTACTACATCCGCTCCTCAACTCGCAAGTATGGTAGCTGATATGTTTGATAAAGAAGTTCAGCCGGAATTATGTCGACGAATCTTACGAAACAATGATTTTCATGGCAGAGTACCGCGAAAGAAGCCATATATTAATGCAGTAAATCATAAAAAAAGATTGACTTTTGCAAAAACCTATATTAATAAAGGTAATTCTTTTTGCGACAAAGTCATCTTTTCGGACGAATCACAGTTTAACATTTTTGGCTCGGATGGTCAAAATTATGTGTGCAGAAAACCAAATACGAAATTGGAAATTCCACATTTACATGAAACAGCGAAACACGGAGGTGGATCGGTCATGGTGTGGGGGTGCATGGCTGCCAGTGGCATCGGAAATTTGATATTTAATGATAGAATACTTGATAAATATAAGTATTTAAATATTTTAAAAAATAACCATAAAGAAAGTGCCCGTAAATTAGGATTATTGGATGATTTCCACTTCCAATGAGATAATGATCCTAAGCATACTGCTAGAATTGTGAAAGAATGGATCGTATGTAACACACCACACATATTAATTACTCCACCGCAAAGTCCAGACATAAATCCGATTGAAAATTAATGGGCTAAAATCGGGAAAAGATGAAATAAATTTCAGATAATCTCAAAGCAAGTATTGAAAGATAAAATTATAGAAATATGGAACTCCGTTGAGTGTAGTTTTACAAAATCATTGGTTTACAGTATGGAACGTCGATTGAGACACGCTATTGCTGCTAAAGATGGTTCAACAAAATATTAATATTAAATAATTTAATAATATACGTAGCGTTCAAATACGTTTATGAGTCACTTACAATACGTGTTTCTAATAAACGTATCGTAACTCCTACCTACGTTGTTGAATCCTTTTCAAATTTTACTGACATAATCTTAAGACTCCCATCCTCCTATTGACATCTGCTTGTCTAAGCAAATTACTTTAATGTACACTATTTCAACCATTCAAGTTTGCATATGTAAGCGTTCGAATCCTTTCGTAAGCCACTGTACATATTTAATAAAGGTAGCCTTCGTAGGGTGCACAAGAATTTCGTGACTGTAGGTTCTTTGTTTCTCCGAAATTATTTTCTCTTTATTACGTTCGTTACTTGCTTAGTAGTTGCTGTTGCTTTTGTTAGAACACAGATAAATAGAATAGTTTCTATTGAATTTCGCTATACAAAAGATGTAAAAACCATTGATTCTAGTGCCATTCATAGTATAAAGGATAGCCTCGAGCAGTAAACAGATAAAACTCGGCAAACTATAATCATTTATCTTCTGAAAAAAAAAAAAAAAAATAGAATTATCTAAACAGCAAAATGTGCAAGTTAATTCAACGATGATTATTTTCGAACAATGTCGATTTATGGGCAATCAACGCGGCGCTCGCGCCAGCAATCAGAAGTCTGATTAACGTGCCACGATTTAAGGTAGTGTTCTGAAACGAGCGACAGTATACCGTTGTCCAAGTAATTCGAAGCACTGCGTATTAAGCTCGTAATATTAAGCTTATGTCGATAGAAATATTATTTCTGCTATTTGTAAACGGGGAATCACTCCGTGCTAAAATAAATGTGTAAAATACATAGAGACTCGTGTTACTAGCTAGCTGTTAATATCAGATACATGCCGCATAATCATCGAGATAAATAACGATAGTGTTTCTATGATCATGACACAAACAATACCTACATGTTGTTAACCACCTACATCGATTGCATTCTGTATACCAACGTTATTACGTGATCCGGAAACTAAATGAGTTTTACAGCAAATTAAGTTAGACGTTTTGCCATGGTATACTCGTCGTACCTCATTCTTCGTTATATTTTAACAAAATTCATCTAATCACGAAATCATCGTTGTGATACTGATTTGTACGAAGAATTAAAAGTGTTAATCTCGTTAAATGACTTACGTTACGTAGGTTTAATTCTAGTCTCAATTACATACCTTGTACTCGTTTTAATCGAATTGGAAAGGTCATGCGACGAATTGATCGTAGCTGAAGGAAAAAAGAATGGAAAGAAAAAGGAAGTTAAAACGAATAACAAAAACTCAGTGCCTAAATTTAATCTCATCGCCTATGTGTTGTAGACCATGTCTCGAGGTTATTCTCCGTAAGTGTTACGGCAAAAATGCTCTTAAGTCCATCGATCGTGTAAGATATGCCGCGAAGGTGCTCGTCGTGAAAACTAAAGTAACGATTAATAATAATGCAGAATGAAAGCTGAAACGAGAAAGGGGCGAGCATCTTCGGTTGTTTCTTTAAATAATTACGATACAATCCAACAAGCACTTTTCTTAGTCCTGTCTAGGTGATTTCAAAATCTTGTCAAAATATTCGAACACATTTATTTCTCGACGATGAGAGCGACAATAAAGCGACAATTGCAAAAGGAAAAAGTACACGAGATCTCATTCTCGCTGAAAACCCCATACACACGTTTCTTTTACTTCTTTTATGATTCCTTTTAAAGCAAGAATGGACATCGCCTAGAACCGATGTTACCTCTCGAGATAAGTCTAAACATTTTCTTTTTCTTTTTCCCTATCTCTTTAATTTTCTCTTGGATTTTTCGCTACACTCGCATATGAATATCTAGCTACATGTGAAATAGTTACACGCGCTTTTCGTCACACGTAGTCATCGATTAGAACGATGCACGCTTTTCTCTTATCGATGCATCTTGACAAATAAAAATCTCGAAAGGACCATCTATATAAAATGAAAAATTATGTCACCACACACTTTCAATGATCACACGCTCTTTGCATGGGATTTAGAATAAATCGAGAGGAAAAATAATACGATTTGCTGGTCCTTTTGAAGAGCAGGTTATTTATTATAAATTAAAAGTTTCTCCTTAGTTTCTCTTCCCCATAGATAGCCGATTCGACTCGAACACTACCGCTAGACAAACACGTATCTACGCTTCGGTGATCGAGCTACAGCAACAGGCTGATCTCTATTTTGCACTATGACGATTAACGATAATTTTAGGTTGTCCGACCACACCGATCAGGGGCAGCCAGCGTCACGATGACGGAGGGAGAATCGCTGCCACCGTCGAGGAGGCGCTAGCCAGTCTTACTACAGAAATGGTAAGTTGGTAATCGTAGCTTTGAACGATTGGTCACTCCAAGAGTTGTGGTAGCGATATTTGGAGATCGTATCGTCATGTAAATACTTCAAACTTACAGTATATGTAAGTTAGATTATATTTAAACGAAAAATGTAAGATTCTTTCACGACTTTGACCTATATAGGCAATTTTCAGGTAAAATAAAATAATAGGCATAAAATTAGGTTGACGATCTTCAAGTATCATTATTGTATCTTCCTCGACCGATTCCTCAAAGCGGTAAGTGTGTAATGAGAGCCCGGTGACCGATCGATCGGACTGTGTAAATGTTTCCCCCGAGTGGCCGAGGGTATTTGTAACTAATGAACTGCCCCCAGACGACGACGTGTCGCGAAGCGTGTCACCTGCGTCGCGCAACGCGATCGTCTAAAAGAAGAAAAAAAGATTTGACCTTCGTCGTGTCTTTGGTCTCGTCTGCGTTTCGTGTCTATGTCGAGTCCCTGTCTTTTGTGTCGAATCCATAAAGAAGTACCGATTCGATCGCGCACGGAACGTTCCAAAGCGATGATTTTTCAAACTTAAATACACATCTTTACAAACGATTCGAATATGTGAATGGTTTGAAAAAGATGCATGACAGTCTTATTTGAAGTCTTCTTTGCTTCGAGCATCTTGGGCTGATCTTAGTATAGTTTGATCTTTTAGCGATCTAATTATATTGTAGCATACTTTAGTCAAGGAAGCTGCATGTGGAAAGTTAGATGACAGAACAATCTTTTCAAGTTTGAGTATAGAATATTTTATAGCGTCAATTCTATTGTTTATTGTTATAATTGGGTTGCCCATTCGAGACCATCTCAGGTTATGAACAATGATATAAATTGCTATATGTATCTTCTTTTCTAATTTAGTTACATCTAATTAGTACATTTGAGATAAAAAATATATATCTGCGAGGTTACTCTTTCTATGTTTTATATATATATATGTCGGAGATGAAAGGACACCGGGTCTTCCCTTTGGAATTCCTTGGAAAATTCCCAATACTTAAATCTTCATAAATTAACCCGATTATAATTGTCCGAGATTTGCGATAACGAGCTTGGGCTCGAGGCGACAACTAGTCGCCGAACGTAGCCGCGGTTACGGGATGAACGTTTTTACCTAATAGAGGTATAGAGTAATTGTATAGCTCTTCTTAAAAAGAAATAGTTGCAGCGGCACTCGACAATAAACATTCCAATGGTTTTTACCCCGTGGCCCGCCACACACAGACCCTATTCTTCGGGCAAGATGATTGCCAGCTGTCGATGCATCTCCACAGGACACGTTCAGCTAGGCTGAGGACCCGCTATAAATCTTAGGATTTAGTTAACTAAGGTCCTTCAAACGGACAAACAGACTTTCTCCTAACAGTCTTTGAATCTATCACCTACTACGGGAAGATACGGGAAATCTGCTTTCCTCGCGAACGACGCTTCCCGCTAGCAACTTTCTCTCAAGGGCGGCTGGCATCTTTCTCTAACCACCAACATAGAAATTAACCAATTAACAGCAACGTCCATTTCCCTCACTTTCTGAACGAGGGTTGTTCTCGACGAATCCGATGATCTCGTGCCCCGAGACACACCCCATTATAGTTCTTCTCTGCAGCATCACCGTGACGGAGAGGAACATTCTCGTGCGATGTCGTCAGCGAGTAAAACAACGTCTTTACGATCGGTGGATACTTCACGTTTTAAACTTAAACTTTGGAAGAAAGTATATTCGTTATCCCGTTGACCTAAGATCATTGTCATTAGCATCTCGAGTATCTAGTTACCACGGTTACTTGTCAAATTCTGTAATAATCATATTTGTACTAGTAAATACCTTCTCTATTGCGTAATAGCAATGTCTAATCCAAATGAAGATTCCTTACACGCCCTTAATCATAATGTGAACCGGGCGTATAACGAATCTTCATGTGAATTGATCATCGTTGTTGTATACTATAGATGATATTTATTGATACGAATGTATTACAGTATGTAACAAGTAATAGCGGCGATTGAATAATCGAGAAGTCGATGACAGTGAGTTTAGGTTCGATAACGAATACACGATCAACGGGATGACGATTGCGATTTGGAAATCGACATACGTGTTCACTGAACTAGTCGAACTTATCGGATTGAACCCCAGCCCAAGTGCGACTGCCCTTGTATACTCCTCTCAGTACCTCTCTGTATCCCTCGGGTCAATCTTTGTTTTTAAGGAGAGTTATTTAATTACTTTATACCTCTGTTAGGTACACGTCCCTCCCGTGCCTCCTCGTCACTTCGAGCCCAGGCCCACTGTCATAAATCTCGGGCAAACATAATTAAATTAAATCATAAACAGCTATTTCTCAGTTTTATTATTTAAATACGGTTATAATAAAAAGTATTGCGGACTTCCCAAACATTCTAAAAGAAAGGCCCCGATGTTCTTTCATCTCTGACATATACAATGGAATAGATCGATCATAAAATACAGGATGTTTCTAAATTTGTGTTGCAATCCACAATTCCGTATGAAGCTCTATTTCTGAATAAATTCATAGACTACATTATTGTTTGTTACATTTAACATTTTTATATCACAGAGAAATTCTACACAAAAATTTGTTTTTTAAGTTTTTCAGCCTACACTGCATAATGCTGTGAATCCACAGAATAATACAATATCACAGAGATACTTATAAGACGTAGACATAAATCAGACTACATGCACCTGCACACATCACACTGGATAAAATTTAAACATCGATTTATTCGAAAATAAAGCTTCCTGCAAAAACGATGTCACACATCGTTTCGTATGGATTCGTCCTCTTTCAGATTATACTACGTAATTTTTTAAAAATTCTCTGTGTACTATATGCTGTATAGTCATAAAGCATACTGTCAGAAAGAGTATGAGGGCAATGAAATGGTCAAATCGACTTGGAACAAAGAAAAGTCATTCCACTTAAAATAAAAAAAAAAGGTCATCGAATTAGCAATCTGTCAGATTTCTCCACATAATGACTCGACTGTTGCGACACATTGAGAACGCATCCTCGAATTTCTGCGTACGCACGAACCACATCGTGCACCGTAAAATTCGTATCAGCAATTATGGTTCGCCAGTGCGAGCATTTTAACAAGAGTAAACAAGCTCGAGGGTTTGCAACACGCGAAAGAATGTCGAACACGTAGAACCGCGTAAAACGTCGGCCAGGTAATTCCATATTAACCCAGTATTATTGTCGTCGAGAATTAGTATTGGTGAAGCATTTCAAACGATCGTCCTGACACGACAATGTCTTTCATGTTTCACAAAATAGGTATTATTTCGTTAAAAGGAATCTTACGATTCACCTCAGAGCATCGTCGCTTGATATTTCATATTTTTCGAAATTATATTTCTAAGAGTAAGATATACTTTGGAACGATCCGTGCGAAAAGATCAGATTATCTGAAAGGTTTCTCTATTTCCTCAAATCAGAAGATACTGCAGCAAGAGTGAATTCAAAGCAGCTCATCCCTGTAACCTACGTCAAGTCAGTTTGGATTTGGTCTGGTGCGCCGTCGTAGCGACGAATCTTCGAAAAAAAAAGAAAAAAAAATAAGCGAAACTCGAACAGAGAAGAATAAATCATAGAGAAAAGCGTTTGGTCGCGAATCAAGACGGATTGTCAGGGTGGAAGGGGTGAAAAAGTTGAATGAAGACACGTAATCTGATATGTCTTTAATCATTCCTTGCGCATTTTCCTGTTACACGAAACACCATACTTTATCATATTCGATTCTGTACTTAACGAACAGCTTGCGTGGGTGGAAGGAATATTCGTCTTGATTCGCGAGTTTGTGAAGTATTAATCATCCAGCGTGTGTGAATCTTGCATTTATTCGTATGGGATGAATTAATGATTTAAATAGGCGCGTTCTCGCGGAGCAATTAAAGAATCGATGAAGAATTTACGATTCTAAAGCTTTGGAGCATGTCGGATAGGCCAGCAAGCTTATACAACGTGATAAAACTCGGCCTACAGTATTAGAGGACTGTATAATACTCGTTCAGGATACAAACACTTTGTGGAGAATTCAAGAATCCATCGTTCCAGTTGTATCTTTTATATGTCAGGTCTCATCGTATCGTTCGATTTTCAATAAGTAGCTAGTTGGACGTAATAATGTCACGTGTTTCCATATCTCACGAATTAATACACTGCTCAGTATAATTAGGCGTTCGTTTGTTTTTTTAGATTTTTCAAAATAAATTTTTATATCCATTACTTGTATCTGTATATTTTCTTTTAATTATTATCTTGGAGTCAACATTTATTAGAGTGTCATATCAACGACGTTTGAATCTATCAAGCCTATAAATGTTTAATTAATAAAATAGAACCGTTTATAGTAACAATGCTCTAATTATTTTGAGCAGCGTAACTTGATTTTAATCTATTTCTGTATCAAGCAATTATCACCTGACTTAATGTAGACAAGCTGTTTGTATCCTTTTTTAATAATTTTTTATTTCCTATTGAAATTTTATATTTTTATATTTTTCAAATTCCATGCAAAAGTTTTATATATTAAAGTTCCAAACTTACATACACACTCGTTGGATAACCATTCTGGTTGACTACATACGAATTTTGGAACTTATAGACTTATTCACCTATCAACCATATTTAGTCATACTTTTCTCAGAAAAGAAAAACACGTGTCATTATTACAGTCACATAATTCGTTTTCTCGTTGCTTGTTCATATCCTAGCATTTAGCTGTAAAATTGTATGATCATCGAATCGCCGGGCTTTACGAGTGACGTTTAGGTTACACGTGATGGGAAATTGTCGCGAAATATATTCATTCATTACCTCTTATCGTAACTGACAATTACCTGTTGTTACGTTAGTTAGTTGTAAACGTTAAGAGGAAGGCGCTCGAGAGGAATGAAAGGTGTAAAACGAGGAAATGAAATGACCCGCGGACGAAGGAGATGTAAATAATACTTACAATCTAATTAGGACGCAGTCCTCAATCCCGTTTTTATTACGATAATATAGCCACCGGTCGTGTACATGTACCTATATGTGTCTCACGTTCTGTCTGTCTCCTGTACGTAATTATACATATACTTATACATATGTACACTGTACACACATAAAACGAAACGTGTATACCGCATTTATTGTCGAGATGGTCGGTGAATTCTCGAATGTATTGCAAAATGAGGAAGTATTGATTAAAATTATCGTGATTTTGAATCATTTTTAAAACAGAAATTTGGATAATAAGCGTTAAAGATTTTGAAAATTGCTAAAATTTTAATAAAAGTAGTTGTATATTTTAGAAATATTCTGCAGAGCTCAAGAAATTCGTCTCTTGAGATTTTAAAATTTTGGAAGATTAAAAAGAAATTATAGATATTAAAAATAGATTTCCTACAAAGTTAAAAATTAAGATCTATAATTTCGAAAATTCTACATGTCTGAAATATTCTGCAGAGTTCAAGAAATTCGTCTTCCGAGATTTCAAAATTTTGGAAGATTAAAAAAAAATTATAGATATCAAAAATAGGTTTCAACAAAAATTAAAAATTAAAATCTTCTATAATTTCGAAAATTCTACATGTCAGAAATATTCTGCTGAGCTCAAGAAATTCGTCTCTCGAGAATTTAAAATTTTGCAAGATTAAAAAAAAATTATAGATATCAAAAATAGGTTTCCTACAAAATTAAAAATTGTCTATAATTTCAAAAATTCGAAAAATTTCAATAAAGAAAATTCTACATGTCAGGAATATTTTGCAGAGCTCAAGAAATTCGTCTTCCGAGATTTCAAAATTTTGGAAGATTGAAAAAAATTATAGATATCAAAAATAGGTTTCCTGCAAAATTAAAAATTAAAATCTATAATTTCGAAAATTCGAAAAATTTCAATAAAGAAAATTCTACATGTCAGGAATATTTTGCAGAGCTCAAGAAATTCGTCTCCCGAGAATTTAAAATTTTGGAAGATTCAAGGAAAATTATAAATATCAAAAATAGGTTTCAACAAAAATTAAAAATTAAAATCTTCTATAATTTCGAAAATTCTACGTGTCAGAAATATTCTGCTGAGCTCAAGAAATTCGTCTCTCGAGAATTTAAAATTTTGCAAGATTAAAAAAAAATTATAGATATCAAAAATAGGTTGCCTACAAAGTTAAAAATTAAAATCTATAATTTCGAAAATTCGAAAAATTTCAATAAAGAAAATCCTACATGTCAGAAATATTCCGCCGAGTTAATAAAATTGAATATTAATACTACAGTTTCGAAACTCGAAATTAATTGCAGAATTCATCGACAATCTCGATGAATATTATAAATATAGTAACTGCGCAAACTGTATTATACGTAATACGATAAATGAGATTAATTAGCGGGTGTGCCGCTGGTACCGTGTACGTATATATATATATATATATATGAATGAACAAAAAGTTTATATATATATAAATATTACAGTAGCCGCAGAGCAAAGTTAAAGGAACGTTTTGAAAAAAAAACCAAAATGTTGTTCAATTAACACATACGTACACGTATAATGATATATTGTCCTGAATGAAACGCTTTCAACAGTCGATATGTTGTATTTAGGAAAACGGTGGTAAAAATCTAGTCGCAATCTCGGTGATCGGTCCGTGTTGTTCTTTTTTCTCCGAGAACTTTTTATTTCGTAGCTTTAAATCGCGTCTTTTACTTTCTACATTTATAATATTTTTCCTCTTTTTTATCTAATAAAAAGGAATCACTTCATTTTTGTAAGTTAGCATAGTTGACTCATTTTTCTTTACTAAAAGCGTGTTTGAAAATTACAACGACTAGGAACGCGCACATTTTTCTTTTTTCGTTTTCTATTTTTTTCAATCTACGATTTAACCATTGAAATCCAGGGCAAATATAATAAATAAATAATCGATCGGTGTAAGAAATTGTTCGAGTACAAATTATCATCCTTTACACTGATTTTACAAATTTCCAACGAAAATTCAAGTAGTAGATTTCTATTGCGATCGACTTCCAATGAGGAAACGTGATTTCACGTACAACGTAGCGTAAAACTACTTACTTGATAAGAAACTATGAACCAATCTACGTGTCATTGTTGCATCGAAGCTGGCACCTCTGAAAATTTCAAAGGTTAAATCGGCTGGAAAAGCTTGAACCCGTGGACACAGATTGTACGACCGAGAGTAAAAAAAGGAAAACAGAAGCTTGATAAACTCGTAACTTTGTTAACTCGAGATACTGTTTTATGGAGTATCGTGTATTATCATTCTTGTTATATACATATATATATGGTAGCTAGTATGCGAAAGGACAGTACCAGTGTTTATTAGCGATCTTGAAAGTGTGATATTTTTTTAACAAACATATCGCATCGTACGTTCGAGTTCTGCGAGTGATTTCAATGCTTGTACTTGAAGGAATGCTCCAAGTAGAAATTCAGGGAGGATTAAGATGAAATTAAATTAGGATCGATGGAAACGCGCTTAGAGAAGATTTCGTGCCAATTAAATATTGTTGCTAACCAGAGACAAGAAATTTTCGTTTCAAACGACAAAACGAACAAATTCAACGAAAAGTATCGTTGTTAATCAATTTCTCTGAGCGCAATCAGTCGAAGATCCGTCGCTTTTTACGCTTCTCTTTGTCACAAATTTCAATTGTTTGTCGATAATCGTTCGCAAGTCGTTAAACCGGCATATCACATTCCACACTGAATAACATATTCTGTGTTGTGTGTGCTTTGAACACAATATCGTGTTAACTCTATGTAGAGATTAATCAGCTGTTTTTCATTAACTCACTTTATCAAAATTTATCTGTATTCAGAGTCACTCTGTTTTTTTTTTTTTTCCTCTTTGTGTGTTCCCATTTCTAACGTTTATCCCATAGTTTACAATCAATTGACACGATCAATTCAATCCGATTAATTGACTAATCTTAGTCGTTTCGTTCTTCATTCGTGCAATCAGAGGCAAAGTACGAAGCAAATGGAATTAAATCACAAAAAAAAAAACGAATTAATCGTGCATAAAAAAGTTTCATTGAAAGAAGAGCGATGTTAATTGAGCAAACGATAGAAATCACAGAATTGATCTTTTTTGTGCTCGCATTCAGAAAGAAACGAACAACACGAGGAATTTTGTGGAACAGAGAAGGTCCCTTTTGAAGTACAGTCAAGTGAGAGCGAGTTTCAAACGTGCCAGCGCGAACCATATGTCGATCATGAGGAACGTGCAAAATGTGTTAAGAGTTCAACGCCGGGAGCCATAAGGATCCAAAGAAGCGGGACTATAAGATAAATTCAAGTTTTTTTTTAGAAATATAATTCAACAAGAATCGCGTATATACTGTGTGTAGAAGGATAAATGGAGAGACTTAAGAAACCAAGAAGCAACTCAGATTTTATCGTCGAAATCTGTGATCATACGAACACGTCTAATAACTTCTTCCTTTCATATACATCGTTAAATTAACGATATTTTTAACTCGTTTTTATTACCGTATACTCGACCATTTTTTTAATATTGTCGAATTGTAGATAATTAGGGAGAAACTATGCCTGTTTAACCGGTTTGTACGATAGTCAGGCATAACTACGATCTTAATCCTCTCGTGACTATAAATCAGCCTTGCGTCTAAGTGTCTACTTAACTAACTGCATAAGATTTCCTTCTTTTTTTCCTTTTTCGTTGCATCAGCGTCATCGCGTCGTATGTTTTTTGATAATCGTGTAAACGAATGAAAAGAGAAAAGCAAAAAAAAAAAAAGAAGAGAGAAGTCTCGCATTAAGGGAATTATTATCGAAGCAATATACCGCATATCGCGATCGAAGAGACGAAAATGGAAAACAATCAAATTCCTCGCCTTTATAACGTCGTTGCGTGCGTGCGTGCGTGCGAAGGAAATGGCAGGATAAAGTGGCGATTTTGTGGAGTGACTCGTTTCGCGATCATTCGCAAACATTCTTCCACTTCGTGCTTCTTCTTTCAAATTCTCGAGACTTTACGTCTTTGTGATTCAAGTTATCCAGTAAATCTTCGAATTTGATAATGGCTCGAACATGGCAAAATACGAAACAATCTCGAGAAATTGATTTTGGAGAAGAAGTTGAGAAGCTCCCGTCGAATTTTACAACGCGTATTACATGTTAATTGATATTTCTAATCATATACTTTCCTCGGTATTCGTTAGATTCTTTTGGAGTTGCGTGCAAAATTACACAAGCTTTCGATGGAATGTGATTTATTCGTGTTGATATTTACTTCGACTTTATTACCTGAAAGCCGGTCCTCTTTGTATTCGAGGAAAATTTTCGAAAGATATAGTTTCGAGTAGATTTGCGTAGAGAAATCGTGAAACCAAACGTGCCATTGAAAATGTTCAATTGCGTAGAGAGAAAAATGCGTGCACGAGTGAGGTTGCAAGAGCAATTAAAAGCGATTGCAGTCGCTGGAATAATTAACCCTTTAACCTAGCAATATATGTTGATAAAACGACTAGCGTTTAAGGCATTAATCGAAACGCGTTGATATCTTAATAAGCTTAATATTAATTTTCACATTTTATTACCACACATTGCCATCTATAACAATTCCCGTCTTCAAATTGAATTGCCTGGTTAAAGAGTTAAAACGTTAAAGAGTGTAAACAAACAGTTATGGATCGGTTCTACTCACGCGATGTATTTCAAGCTATACATTTGTAACATTCTAATTTAAAAGTGCCTGCTACTATTTTTAATTATTCATAAGGAAACAATATTTTTTTTCCATTTTCATTGCACGAAAAAAAAAAAGAAAAAAAAAGAAAAAAGTGGAAGACCAACTTTCCTAGAGATATTTTAGAAGGCCGGTCCATTTCTGTTCCATTGAAGAAAATAAGGAAACGTGAAAATATACGTATTAATTATACGTAAAAGGTAAATGTATCAATATTATACATAAGTACGTTGAAACAATATGAAAAGATTCAGATGCATAATGCGAGCAATTGTGCTGTTGCGAAACAAATTGTCACTTAACCGAGATATTTCGGCAATACATACTATTACGATTATGATCATTACCATTATGATTATTACTATCACCATGATTATTGATATTATTTAAATAAAGCAGTTACTATTATTCTTATGACTGTTTCTGTTATCGTTTCGTTACCGCGATTTGAAATTCGCGCGTTTTCGTACGTCGGGGGTAACTTCTCGTTTCAATTTTCGTCCTTCAATTTCTAATTAAATATACAGTGGCTGGCGAAAGTAATATTTGAACACATGTAGATTATATACATTTATGAATATATTATGTGTACTATACAATCCATTTTGAAATTTTTATTAGCGCTATAGTGTCACGTGACTATCATTAATCGTATCAGAAAATTTTCAAACAAAACTGAAAATGTATGTAGAAGTTTCAAATTGAATGCAAGTTATATGTTTCGCAGAAAATATTTAAACGTTCTATTCTTGTTAATAAACCATAATATTTTCAGTGATGTTAATATGCTGTATGATCTCGATGTATACGAATTTTCTACTAAATATATGTTTGCATTAAATGTCTCGCAACTTCTATATATATTTTCAAATCGATTTGAAATTTTACCAATATAAACGTGACAGTCGTATCTCATTTCGATGCTAATTAAATTTCAAAATGTTTTATATAACACAGATAATATACCCTTGAAAACGTGTTCAAATACTACCATGAGTCACACTGTATATGTTGTATATACATACATGTATGACATATGCGTGTGTACCCCTGTCGGAAAAGATCGATCGACCGATACCTCGTATCATTTACGTAAACCCACCCTCGGCGCACTTTATTTTCACTTTCTTTTCATCCCTTTTTTTACCGAAATATTTTCTTATCCTGGTTTCTTTTATTTGCACCCGTTTCAGACCCACCTGTAGTCAAGCAAAAAACGAAGATAGTTATAGAAAAAAAGTGAAATGAAAAAGAGATAAAAAAAGAAAATACAAATTTGTATGCACGAGAGAGAGAGAGAAAGAGAGAATTGACTGCGGAGCCTGTGAATCCTCGCTGTCGGCGCATTTAGAAACCCTCCCCCTCCGGAATTAGCTTGAAAATGCATTAGGACGTTGATGTAAGTTCAACAGAAAGCAGGCATATAAGTGTGCGCATTTTAAACTGTATTTATAGAGTGTGCCGAAAATATCCGACCACGGAAGCGGCCTTTATTCATCCGTGCCGTGATACACATTTTCCACGAAGAAAAAGCGAAAGGTAGATTTTTGTAATTGTATTTTCCATTATACGATTGATTTCCTCGTGTCATCCTTTACTACTTTTGTGATATCTAGTTGCAGAATTTTTATACGTTTATAAGAAATTTAAGGATACAAAAGTGCATGTATAAATTGCAAAAATGCATATAAACTTCGAATATAAGAAATCTGAAATACGATATTTAGGTGATATTTCTTCATATTTGCCTATAAAAATATAAATTCGCATAAATGTCAGCAATACTTCAGCATACTTATCTATTCTTTTAATCGTCCCTTTTATTATTACGGATTTTTTTATTGAAAACAACATGACAAAAGGATAATTTCGGGACACTTTATATTAGCAACTAAGAGATCGATTCGAGACGTGATTTTGTTTCTTCAACGTTCTCTTAAATCATCTCAGATTTTTCCACTTTTTCTCCGAAAAGATCGAATAAACTGATGGCAAAGAAAATAAAGCAAACGTCTCAAATCGATGATAGACAATTTAGTTATTTATTTTTCTATTGTTTTACTGCTATGTACCGCCAGGAAGTTGCAGTTTCCTTAGCAGGACTCTCGTTCTGGCTTAAATGTACAATGTACACAGAACGCTGGATAAACGCGTCTTAAATCCTCTTTCGGAAAGACTGCGTGCGTTTACG
The DNA here is from genome assembly GCA_905332935.1 of Bombus hortorum. Taxonomy (NCBI): domain Eukaryota; kingdom Metazoa; phylum Arthropoda; class Insecta; order Hymenoptera; family Apidae; genus Bombus; species Bombus hortorum. The sequence goes on from HG995193.1 coordinate 15,812,140, forward strand.
TCCTCCGTTAATTTTTCTTCCTTTTTCTGCCTATTTTTGTTTCTAGTTCGTCGTTTCTTCGACGACTGTCGATATCTTGATATCTTGATTTCGCGTAGCCAGATGTTAAAGCATCTCAGACTTTTAGTGTCTGAAAGCGATGTGAAAAACGATTCGTGAAAACGCGATGGCAAATTTTTTCAATTTTATCCTCGTTCAAAGCAACAACTGGAGAATTTATTGAGAATTGCACGACTACACGTGTACAGCGTATACTTTGTACATTTAGAGAATTAATATATTATTATCCCTGTACACTACCATTAGTTCGTGAGTTTAAAAGTCTGTTCCCCAGTCTTTAATCGTCCAATTGAAGATATACCTAAAACATTGCATGGTATTCTTATAAAAAGGTCAATCTTCGATTTACAATCTATTAATTAAATTAATTAATGAGGTATGAGTGTCACGATTATGAAGCAGGATCAACAAGTTTAATCATTGAGAAATTCTTAAGTGTTTAATTCGTTCTATAATTAAACGTTTCTGTAAGAAATCTCTCACACATACACGCATCACGAAATAATAAATACTTGCAAATTTAATTCGTTTAAATTGCGGTCGCCGTTCCAAACAGCGCGACTCAAGCATGATCGTTTTCTCGAAAGGAAAAGTTTTGGAAAATCGCGGATTCCGTTTCGGTTCGCTGGAAGTTAAGCACTTGGAATATCGAGACTGTTTCCATCGACAACGGACGGAATCACTGGCGTCGACTATGCATTAGGAACTCGGTGCACTTGAATATCCTTTCAAGTGGTTCTCGCGACGTTCCTCCAGAAGAAGAAAAAATCGCGTTGTCACTGCTGTATATATTTACTAAAGGGTATTGCTTGTCTCTTGTATGTATGAAAAAAAGGTATCTACTCGTATGTTTGTATATTATAAATATGTACCTACACAGATATACATTACATACATATATGCACAGACACGGATACACATTGACAGACACACATACCCGAGTTACACACTAATACATAAACACACGGTCGATTATCATGTACATCGATGCATTTATTATGGCGCGTGCGACCGTGTGCACACACTTGCATTTTCCTCAAGAGTCACAATCTTGATACCTCATTTTGCTTGTACACGGCCGATCGCAGCGATAATGTACGATATAAGGGTGAATAAATTATTGTTGCGTTCTATTTATTTATCGAAGGACGACGGTCCTTCCATCGTAAAGAGTTCCGAGTCGCACGTAGGAAGATTTCGTTCGATTCTCGAGGGAGATCTTCCTTTGGCAATAATTGTTGTAACAATAAAGTTTGCGATGAAAATTATTCGTCTTGCATATTGCACTTTTGTTGTTCTTTTCATTCGTTCCCTTGTTTTAGGTTTAAACGATGGTTTAGCTAATATAAAGGTGAGTTGAACAACTGGAAGAGAATTAAGGTTTGAGAATTGATCATTTCGATTATGTTCGTGTCTCGTCCGATTGATCGATCGCGCATCAATTGCAGCGGAGAAATTAAGGTGTATGACAAAGTAGGGGCTAACGAGAAGGTGACTCAACTTACTTATAAAGGCTTATGTCGATGAAGTAGAATTAGGACAGAAGGTGCCTCGACCTCGCCGGTGCAATATATCCTGCATAAGGTAAGTACTAACTAAGGACACGTACGCATACGTTGAAATAATGACGGACTGCTTTATAATAAGCATCCTAATTGTTGCTCCAAGGTTGCCTTCTCTGTTAATTACGGGCATACCGCGATAATAAATGATTCGATAAACCCTGCTGCCTTATGAAGCTCGATCAAATTGAAAGTAACATTTAATTTTTCAATTACAGAAGATTATTAAAGGAACTACGATCGCTTGGATTTTTACTTACTTTTTAACGCTCTTTGATCATTAAGTCATCAAGTCTCCATGCGCCATGGACAAGCAAATTTTTCTTTTATTACCGCGTTAAGAATCAGGTGGTAAAAGTTATGTAAACATAGCGTTATTGAAAATTGTGTATGTACATTGAAAAGGTAACACTAAATATTATACTTTGACTCTTGTTAAGCTTCATACAGTTCTAGAATCTTGGTTTTAAAAAAATAGTCAACACAATCCTTGAAATTCTCTTTCATACAGTATGAAAAAGCAAAATTCAAGAATATACAGACTAAAGAGTTTTCTCTTATCTTATGATATTGAGAAATATAATATAATAGTGTAAGTGAACCGAGGAAGATCGCAGATAAAAGATTATCTCGATGAATCACTGCACTTTGATGCGTTAATTAAGAAAAATGAGAAAGATGGACAATAATTAATTGAATTTTCTACAGTATCCATGTGATCGCGTGTTCAGATCACATCGGAGGTAAACAGACGCGGCGTATTCATTGACTTTTCGCCGGTGATCGGTATGTCAGAAGTACGCTCATAAACGCACACGAGCCAGTACTTAAACAGACAGTATATGAGTCAAGGCTGCGCAGAGACCCTTACCTACTTTTTCCTTTTACGGTATTGAATCGGACCGATGCATGAATGTATGGGATGTGGTGACCGATAAACTTACGCAAAAGATTTCGCGCGTCGACAAATTGCCTGGCGAAATTTTCACCGTTCCCATCACGAACGCATTCCATTGAAATTAAGTCGTCAAATCAGACGATCACCATATAAAGACCGCGTGTTAAAATCAAACATAAAGATCAAGTATAATACTCGGCAAGTTTCCACGGGATCGCTATAGAAATTACGTGCGATTTTATAAAATGCTCGTGTTATTCGGTAAATCTTGAAATTGAATTACACGAACGACCAGGCTAAAAGCGTTGTCCGAGTCATTGCGAATTGACCATGACACGACTTGACTCAAGGAGACCGAGCGAGATACCTATAACCCCAATGCCAAAATTGTCGCCGCCTAATATTAGGATCTTCCTGCTGGAGACGCGATACACGAGACATTGTTACGATCGTGTATTTTTATCTTTCACACGTTATATTTCCGCCTTGCGTATAACAGCCACACAATTGATACCCGTTTTAACAAATCTTTTCCACGAAGATTATCTTATCTGTCACGATAAATAATCTACGTATTATTGGGACCATCGATGGTAAGTTTTCTTTTTTCTAATTGGAATTAAGGTAATCGAAGAAGAGTATCTAAATTTTTATAGCAACTTTGCGACAATCCCGGTGACTTTGATCTTGGTAACTATGGAAACTGGCTCAAGGAATTACGAACGTAATCTCGAATGGATCAATCTTTTTTATTTACTTACTTTACAGTGTTACTTCGATCCCTTCTTAGTACAATTATACAATTTCCGTTCAAAATCTTCTAACGATGCTCTTTACTCTCAGTTTTAGTCGTAACAATATATTTTCTCTTTTTTAAAGACAGTCTGAAGGATTGAAGATTCTTTCGAAGAATCAATTGATAAATAATTATTTCATTATTCTGCATTTCCACTATCAAGGTATAAATCTCATATTCATAATGTAAAAATAACTTTCTACTATGTATGGTTTTATTTAACGCACGGAATTTGTAGCGAAATTCCTCGACGCTTTTTTAAAAGCGTCTATTTCAAACAACGAATTACGCAATTTGTTGAGTATTAATGTTGAGTATTAAATTAATTTTCAATACAATCACTTCCGTGGTAATTATCAGCACGTTACTTGCTCGAGAGGAGGCGACAACGAAAAGAGAGAAAGACAGCTCCACTTTTACTTCGATGCCTCGGATATGCCTCAAACTCCATCAAAGACTCCACCGTCTTTTCCCAAATACTCTCCATTTCGGATCGCCGCGTTGGGCAAGAGCTCTCCAGGACCCGAGTGAAAATAAGCGGCGGTCCGATCGGGCGTTGTAGCGTCGCCGATTCTAAAGATAAATTCCGCAGCGGTGTATGTTTTCACAAGCCCGTACGTAGAAAATCCTCACCGCGAGTCTGTACACGTATAGTGTACACGCACACTCAGACAGTGATACGCGGTGTGGTAGGGATGAGAGACGTGAGAAAACGAGAGAAAGAGAGAGAAAGAGAAGCGCGTCCTGGCGCGCGACGTCATCGTCGTCTTTTACGACCGCGAGGAGAGAAGCCCGCAAGAAAAGGTGGGAGCCACGACGAACGGTTGTAGCCGAAGCTTTCAGCGACCAGTCGAGACTTAGCCTGCGAGTCAGACGCATCCCAGACGACGAACGAACCTGAATACTTGCCCCGTGAGTAAGCATGTGCACTTTTTCCAGTCCGTACCTACGTCCGATGCAACGGCCTGCTCGAGTTTCGCCTTTCGACCTCGCGTGTCTTGCAGGACCTTCCTGGATCTGCTCGATCGTGACTCTCGTTCCCTCTAACATCGTCAATGTGTGTGTCTGTCTGTGTATGTGTGCGTGCGTGTGTATGGGTGGGTTGTGCGAGAAAAAAAGTGACGTGAGTAGAACGTGCGTGCTTCTTTCGTGCGCAGGAAAGTGAAGAGGGTCGATCGCTGCCGGAGCCAGAAATCAGTTTTCGAATAGAGGCGGATGATCTTGCGGGTCGACGACGACTTTGCCTTGAGAAGGAGTCGAACCAAGTGGTAAACGAAGCTTGGATCGTCTTATATTTGATCTACTTTCTTTTTTTAATTGATACAGATACAATTGAGTTGAGAGAGAATCGATAATTGGAACGTCTATCGAAATCATCCGCATTTCATGCGAGCGATTTTAAAAAGCAATCGGTTATTATGCAAATTTTGGCGGTCGTTTCGTAACGTTCAAGCCCGCAACCCGTTGTCAATCGTGGATGCAGCCTAAGTTGGTATTTGCCAGAAAAAGTGTGACTCATAAAAAGTTTCAGGCATTCACGCGTAACCGCTGTGACAACATTGTACCAGACTACCGATTTCCTTGCTGTGCCAGAGTAGACAGGAATTTCTAACTGCGAGATAGCAGATCGCGGTCACGATGTTGTTCCGGACGCTCGCTGATAACAAATTCTCGAAAGAACCAGTGCAAACGTTACTACACTCTGCTTTTGGTGTTCGGTGTAGGCGATAGATGAAATTGCTAGAGCAACCTATAAAATGTTTTAAAAAGTGCATACTAATTTATTCATAATATCGCATGGAACTCATAGTATTCGCAGTCATTTGATAATTTATTACTTCATTATCGCACTTGTATCGAATTTTAATTGAAGAAATTTATTAAACAAGGTTGATTTTCTATGTCACGAACTAGGTCGCGTTCTTTTCGCACACAAATTTCTTATCTGCTCCAAAAAAGATGTAGCACGATCATCGTCATGACGTAGGTGGATTATGCAAAAATTTCCGCATCGAATGTCAAAAATTGTTACGATAGGAGGCCTGGTAGGGAGGATAATTTTCTTTCGAGCGTAATCAGACACCGATCCGAATGTAGTAACGAAACTCGGCTGTGCGTAACCCGAAAAGGTTCGACGGCAGGCGACCAGCGACGATTCCACCCTCTCCTCTCGCGTGTAAAAATAACCCTCTCCTTTGATACAAGCTCCTTTGCAATCCGGCAGCTGAGCTTATTTTTTATCCATCACTATTTCGACCGTGTGCTGTGTGACTTTCGATAGGCCTGACTTCATCACAATCCATACGTTAAAAACAGAAACGGAAGAAAAAATCCCCACCTTCGATTAGGTATCTCTTCCCGTCGTATCTTCTTTCTCTTTTTTTAATTTTATATTTCATCTTTGCAAACACTTTACTATGGATATATTATGGAAAATATATGATGGTGTCATCGTATTTAAGTTTCACAGAGTAAAAGTGAGAAGTGATGACACGAAGAAGTTCGTTTCTTCGGAGCATTGTGTCTAGAATTTCTGCTTCTTTGAACTGGTTGAAACTTCTTTTTCTTTCCTCTTCGCTTCTCCGGCATCTCTGATTACGAGCGAGCCAGGAATCGTGCGCATTCGTTCGTACAGATACCAATGATACGGATGCAGAGATTCATACACGCGTAGTATCAAGAAGTTCTTTAACCCTGTTACGATTCTCAAATTTTTAACGTTTCGATCATTCTCTCGCTCCAACCGGAAAAGAGACTCTAATCAAATTAATGTTTGAAGAAAATCATTATTACGCAATAGTGTATTACACGGTAGCAGCTAATCATTCGTATCAATAACAATTCCTCGATACTTTCCTCGTACTTTAGAAGTTGTCAAATCGTAGAAGAATACGATTTGGTTAAAGATATTTCAAAGAACACGGTAAACTTGAGAAACTAAATTCAACTTTCTATCCTCTTTCTTCTCATTTCAATATCAAGTTTCACTTTAAAAGCTTAAAAAAGAAAGAAGAGTTGGAAAGTAACCATCCACTGGTGACTCTTGATTAGAGTTTCGCTGCTTCCTTAGAAATTAAATTCGATCTTTTATAATCTATGTCCGTGTGCTTTCTTTTCATTCCAATGCCAAATTTAGCGCCAAAACCTTAATAAAGAAAAAACAACCGAACAGTGACACTCACTGTTAACGTCCCCGATTAAAATTTCACTCTCGCCAAAAGAACTCCATTCTGAAAGCGAAAGAGGATGGAAAAAAACAGCAGAGATAGAATGATCCTGGTAGAAACAATGTCTGGAATGTTTCCACGAAGAAAATTAACCCGTTCGTGGCTCTGTCCTGCTGGCCGTATCGGTACCCTCTCGTCCTCGCGATGCATCGGTTTCGCTCGTGTAGTGAAACGAGCGCATAAAATGCGAAAGCAGCGAGCCCGCGAAGAATCCTCTCGTTTCGCCTTGGTTCGTCCTGGAGGATCGCATACCTGAATGCCTGACGTCACGAGAGAGGAAGAAAGACGGCCGGAGCAGCGAAGACGTTTGATTTTATATATACGGACACGGTACAGAGCCCGGGCCTTCTTGAGCAAGAACCTGTCTCTATAAATAGGATATCCGGTCGTTCGCTAATTATACTTCGATGCATGCTGTCCGCATAGCGAGAACTTGCACGAATTTGCGGCCGATCCAGCGATTTCTATGGTAATTACCGTCGCGTTGCGTTTTTAAGAGATAGCTATGAGCTTCGACTTCTAAAACAAACGAGAGGGAAGAGGAAAATAAAAAGAAGATACAAAAGAACGGTCGTGAAAAAGCCATGAAATACATAGGAGAACTTTTCACGAAAAAAGAAAAAGATCAAATAATTAAGACGCGGTTAATTGCAATCTTGATTCGTCTCACGGTCATTGAAATCTCCGGCGCGATGAACGCGCGCGAACTCGATCATTCTCCTTGGGAATCGATCGAGTTCTACGGACCGGGCACCAAGGGAGAATTAAAAAGTACAATTTGCCGATCGAAGATAAAAGCGTATGGGAAGGAATACGGTTTACGTGCTGGAGAGAACGCATATTCGAGAACGTTAAGATGATAATGGAGACGTCCGTTGCTGTTCTAGATACGTTGTCTTTTTTCTGGTAAACGAGTGAACAAACCAAACCGCCACCATGGACGCGATCAAGAAGAAGATGCAGGGAATGAAGCTGGAGAAGGACAACGCGATGGATCGCGCGTTGCTCTGTGAACAGCAAGCTCGTGATGCAAATGCGCGAGCAGAAAAGGTAAATGTTTAAAATTTTCAGCACATTATGCGTTTCAGTTGGAGGACCCGAAATAACTCCTGACAAACTAAGAATAAAAAGTAGCCTGATGTAATAAAAAAAATACCAAAAATGTCTATTTACCTGCTTTGCTAAAATAGGGAATAAAAATAACGATGAAATAATCGCAAAATGGTAAAAGCGCGTTATAGGATGTTGGCATTTGTTCAAAAACGTTAATTATAGATCTGGAGTGTTTATACCTCTTTTCTCTGCCATAATCATACATATGCAACAAATGTGTAATTATTTTTATTGCGTTAACTATTTGATTTGTAACATTCTTTTGTCCAACAAAGGCCGAGGAAGAGGCGCGCGCCCTGCAGAAAAAGATCCAGACCATTGAAAACGAACTCGATCAAACTCAAGAGGCTCTTATGCAGGTCAATGCTAAACTTGAGGAGAAAGACAAGGCGCTGCAGAACGTAAGTTATTCGTAATATTCTATCATCGTAGTTCTATCGTAATTTCTTATCAAATTGAAGTTCTAAATTTCAAATATTTTAACCTTTCACGGACAATTTGCAGTATATTAAATTAGTTCATTTAGAAAGAGAAAGTTAGATAATTGAGTACACCGATACTTGGAGATAGAACAACAAATATCATATAAGAAACATTTTTAAAAAATAAACTCAACCGGTTTTCGAATATGAAAACCCGCCAGTCTTTATCAATCACCGCGTTGTTACCGACAGAATAGTGACGTTCGAGCGCCATCAGATGTCGCGGCGATCGTGCGCAGGCGTTTCACAAGAAAAGAATAGGTTCTCCGCGAACGGAGCGCACAGTCGAGCATTAGTACGCGAAGCTGCCGCTTCGTTAGTTCGGCAGTGGTCGGCAAACTTCGGTTTCGTGTCGTAGTTTATGGTAGGGGTAACCTGGATCGAGCATAGAGCAATAGACGGAGAAAGAGAGAGAGAAAGCAAGAGCAAGATAGAAATCAGACCAGGACGGTGCAGAGAGCAGAGACCAACGTGTCTCCTCTCGTGCATGCGTTCGCCTGTACGGAACGGTGGTGTGTGTGCAACATAGAGAGACAGACAGAAGGACGTATGCGTGGCGCGGTGAGAAACGTGTTACGAACAGTGACAGACAAGATGGCGGTGTGTCTTGTGCAGTAGTAGGAACAGTGGTGCGTAGAGTACGTTAGAAGGATAAATAGTGGAAGAAAGGGGTTAGGTGAAAGGTTTAGCAGCTGGATAGTATGGAACCAGCTCTTACGACGACCACGAGACGTCGCGGTCATCAACATCATCCGCGGTACACTACGCGTCGACGTATCGATGTCTCCAGCAGAGGACCCGCGCAGTGTGGCCCTGCTGATATCGTTAAAGATACGCCGATTGGTAACAACGAAGCGCCAACGACTACAACGTCATCGAGACTCGATGAAAAAAGCACTGTCATTGGTACGGAGTGTTCGACCGCGGTGACAGTACCCACGATCGTCGGCCCGAGGTGGTTCCAAGATCCGACGGCCACTACTGTACCCTCAAAAGACGACAACAAGATAACGAACAAGCTCGAGGATGATGACAGAGAGAACATCCGACACAGGCTCGCGCAGTGTAGCCTGGATGTTCCCGATAGAAACGAGAACGAGAGCTGTGACAGCTACGAGGCGGAACAACCATCGACTGACAAGCTTCGATTAAGGCCACGTGGGAACGAGATATGCAAAAACGAGTCCGACAGCGAGACGAGGAGCAAAGAAACTTCACCGGAGCCTGAGCACGCGGTCGCGAGGGCTCGCGGTGACGGGAACTCTGACGACGAGTCGACCAACGTCGAGGAGGACCCTGAACTTGCTGAGCTTGCCAAGCTTAGATGTCCTAGCGAAAGGACCGAGGTGCAAGCTGAAAGGGAAGCAAGAAGAAGAAAGAGATGCGCGGATTATCCTGGATTAGCTTTCGGATGGTCCATATTCTCCAGCGACACGATGATGAAATTCGGTCTCATAAGGAACGAATTGCAGAATATTATGGGGAACCAGCTGAAACGGGTCAGTATCGCATGATACATCGTTGATGCACCCGGTACATAGGTAAACGAGCGTGCTGCCTGAAGGTCATCGTATAACATGACCTTGACGCAGTTTGACGTCACGTCGGTCAATGGGTCCTCGAGGGTCATACAGCCCTTGATAACGAAACGAGATCATGACCAATGAAAATCTTGCTTTCTCTCTCGGACCATATTATACCACCCGTGTATATAATTCTTCATCTCTTTCGCATTTCTTTCTGTCGACTTACCCAACGTTTTCGTCGAACGAGGTAATCTTCGTAAATTCGATACCTTATATGGTTGAGGGCAGGATAAAAATACACGCGCAGTTAGGTTAGGTGATCTAGTGGTTAACCACGGACCCCACGGTGACGTTACAGACCATTAAATCGTAGGTTGCTTGAGAAGGTTTACAAAGGAACGTTGACGACTCTTGTTACTCTTTCTCGCGTTTTAATTACACGCTCTTTTCTACCGATCATTCTGGAAAATTACCGAACCGCCACGAATGCTGATTAGAGAAAGGCCGATTAATACATCGGAATTCCAGCCGTTGCCAAGTGAAAATCGAAATCAGTTTGCATTATCGCGTACCAAATAAATGATATACTACTTATTGCGCGTAATAATACTTAAGAGAACCATTAGTAGCGCTTTTAGTGACAAGCGACTTCTTACAGAACTTAACGATGCACGATCGTCCGACAAAGGATACTTATTGTATAGGGTTACTGAACGGAGACAATGGATGAAGCGTAATTCTTTCATCCAATATGATAAATGATATTCATATTTAGTCGACTCCAAGCGACCGTACGCCCAGGTAATTCAAATTTTTCGATTATTTATGTACAATCACGTCCGATGCACATCATAATATGCGGCGTTCTTACCAATTCGTTTTTGGTTTAAGCCACACCTTTCGATTTAATATGACGCGTTCGTACAACGAGTGCAACATTGCCAAACTTGGAAGCTTATATTCAGTTTCATGAAGAACCTAACCTAACCTGACCAAGTGCAATAATATATCGTAAAATAACATTATAATAGAAGTTTCTTGACGATTTTTAAACAATTTTAATATTTTTAATATCCTTGCGAAATAGGTGAAATAATTCAACAAATAAAAGATATCTTCGTATACATGTATGCTTTTGGAACACATTTCCAAAAACAAACCCCACCCTGCACTGGTAACACGCGTTAAACATGAATAGCACTCGTCAACATTCTAAAAATACGTGGCTGTTGGTACACGGATCCAGCGGCTCTTTTATTCGGCACTCTGAGAGAGCATTGCGTAAGCATAGCGCCCGGAACACGCTCCCACAAATCCGCTTCGTTATGAGCGTTTTATAAGCCGGTGACGATATAGAGTATGTGTAACACCGTTGCAAAATATTCATAACATATTGCGCCGGAATTTGAAATATGTTCTATACTTTATTGTCGACCTTTGAAACAAAGATCTGTTTCTTTACCCCGTTATCTTAGCCGATGTTTACACGTCACATTCTCTGCGATTTCACGGTAGATCAATGTGCTGCCATCTATACTTACATTCTTCGCATAATTCTGATGGTCGAGTTTCTGGATTCTCGAACTTACATTCGAATTCAGTTGATTGTTCTTAATTCGATACTAACCTGGGATTTGCATACCGTTTGAATTTATCGTAGAATGACTGAATATTAGAGATGGAGCTGCGATAGTTTTTCGTAAATGCACAATCATATATTTCTAACGTGTTATTTATACTTTGGAGTCACTTTTTAATATATATATATGTATATGTATATACATACATAACTGTTTATTCTTTCTTCTGTAAAAAATACTACTGACATATAAAAAGAAGAGTATTAGAGATAATACGAGTATTAACTGTACAGCTTGATATATTCTGTAATTAATTCTTCGCGACGCAAACTAGTAATTAAATTAATATGCATAGCCAGTCAAACTAGATAAAATGTGTTGAATATTTAATTGAAATTACACCACATGAATCCAAATTAAGAAATATGATGCAAGCAAAATAACATTTAGTCCGATTTTTCCCGAAATTATATTCTTGTATAAAACAATTACGTCATAATTCATTGAAAATGTTCAATTAACGGTCGCTACTCTTATATAATGATATTACAATAATTCTCCTGCTCTGGAACTTCGTAATAAAATATATAACTATTTCCGGTAGCGCTTAAATCATACGATACAATCCGTTATTCGATTTGTCCATAATTGTGTCTTTATTAAATCTCTCTAATGCCTACAAAATGAATAACAATTTATTACTAGGGGTCACATAACCGTTATATTACTGATCTCTATTATCATTTAAATTTCCGCGTCACTCATCCATCTCATTCTACCTACTCATCGTAAAACCGTCGATCATCGAAAACGACCAATTTTAGGAAAATTACGTCGGTACTGGAATTATCATTGATGCATAGAATAAATGCGAAATGCCCCTCACAGCGAATGAAAAGCAGAAGAAGCGAAACAACGCAGGAATTGTTGTCGACCATCCATTCGAACGGTTGGGCGCGCTCGCGACGGGCGCGGTATTTCCGGGGCTTTGCGCGCGACGACACGTCGATTGGCGTAGCGATACTCGGCGTGCGCATCATACTGTGACACGGTCTCGAAAAGAAAAAAATAACGATTAAATCAATGAACCGACTCTTTATAAATATAGGCGTGGTCAGATAGGAAGTATTTAAACGATGAGGTCAATTGCAATTTGATCAAAGGGAAATTTTCCACAAAATATCGTAGAAGAAACGTCGTTAAGGGCAAGGGACTATTTGACGTCCGCAGAACGGTAGCGCGCATGCGCGTGCTGACCGGGGGCGGCCATCTTGCTTTCCAGTCAACAGCAGCCAGTGGTCGTCAGTGTACGACAGCTCGGAGGCTACGAAACTCTCTCTCTCGCACGGGTACCGGTCGTCTATCGTACCCCGATATACTTTGTCTTCGTACGTCGTGTTCACCGGCTGTCTTAGATCCTTCATTCTTCCATTTACCGTTCGAGCATTATCTCGATCCGCGCACCAGACTCGTAATCGCGATATTTACAAGTGAGAAGACGATAACACGCGCGAATATCCAGCAGCATGTCGACGCAAGTGCAGGGCACCCTTCTCGACGTGCTCAAGAAGAAGATGAGGCAGACCAAGGAAGAAATGGAGAAGTACAAGGATGAGTGTGAAGAGTATCAGAAGCGGCTGCAAGTGGAAGTGATACGCCGCGAGGAAGTGAGTGAGAAAATTACCTCAACTTCGTATTTCGTTCGTTTTTTCTGCCTACGAATTGGCTCGATACAATGTAGGGTTCTTTGTCGAGGATATTTTTCCAGTTTCCTCTGTTTCGAGTTATTCCATTCTCTGGCATAACCTGACCTATCGTATGAGATAGCTCGTGAGTCTCGTCAATCGTTTCACGATGCTCGAACAGGGACGTGAATTAAACGCACAGAAGGGAAGAATTCAGTGAGGTTTGTCAATTTCGATGTCTGATTTAACAATCGTACGAAGTGCACCGATCGCAAAGCCAATCGATTCATCTCGTGATCGACTCATTGTGCGGTTAATTTCATCGAGAACACGTAACGAACTGTACGGTTCACGGCGTGTCTTTACCGGAAATATGGTGCTCAACTTCACTCGGTATTCGTCTGGAAAAGTATCGATCGGTTTGCGTGAGAGAAACTTGTTATATCGAAGAAAAATGGATACATTCTATCGAATGACATCACGTTTCGAATATTTAACCTAAAAGATAGGATAGTAGTCATGTTCAAAGTCGATGGACTTTCGATGGAAATCATTTTCACCTTTGTACACGAAACGCTGGAGCCGGCGTCCACACGGCTATAGGATCGATCGTGAGTGTCAGGCAGCCAGGCACGTCGTTGTCAGGCTGGGTTGTGCCTCTGGAGAGGGCAGCCAGGGGGATATAGAAGGGACACCGACTCGACTCGCACTCGAGACATTCTTGATACAACAAGGACCGGCTTGAAAACTTACCTCTGTCGCTACTCTCAAGCCTTAATCGAACAATCCTTCGTACATTCGGAAATGTCGTTACGATAACGCCCAGAGCTAATTAACCGTGCGCATTGCGCTAAACCAATGTGTCGCTCGTACTCACGGAATGGAATCAAGGGGAATACCCGGTCGACTTTTGTGTACGATCGTACAATAATTCTCGCATGCGAAGAGTTTCGTAGTATTATCGGTATGATACGATCTGATATATTTTTTCGAGGTTAATTGCGTTTCTTCGTTATTCTGCGCCATTTATGAAAAAAACTGAACATGAAGTAGATTATTTTGAAGATTACAATTTTTGATCATCTTTTTATAAATTAAGAATTTACAATATTAGGTAAGAATTTATATCTGATTGGTTAAATATAATTGATCAAAAATATTCAGGTAAATATGTACAGTGTCTGTAATTGTAAGAAGATTATTAGTTCATCAGCCTCGATTTCTACCACAGTCTCATTGTTTTTACCATTTTCTTTCACTGACGGTCTGGTAAAATACATAGCTGAACGCATAGGTGAATTTACATCTGGTCTGAAGATGTTCCAGTACATTTCAAAAAGGTATTACAAGTAATTCGAACATTCGACATGTTAAATACACATTTTTATTTTAAATGTAAAATTATAAATCTGCTTGTTCTCCATGCATTCTATTCTCATGACACTTTTAACAGACAGTTCAATGGTCCAACAGATTCCAACACAAGAGTACGATATATTGAATGCGTAACACGTTGAGGTTCCAAAGTTGAGCACCGGTGACGGAAGAAACATTGTTTTTTTTACCAAGAAAACATTACTGACCATATCTACCTGCTCGGTGTTATTTACACTAGCGATATTTAAAATCATCAGCGTTGGGGGTCGATAATTTTATTTTCCTGCGGAGACCTTTCGACCCTCTGTTGAGGAAGCCTGCCACAGACTAACATCCTGTATATAGTTCTACCGTGACTAACCTCTGCAAAATTATCGATTATGAATGAAGTAATCAAGTCACAGTATTATATATGATTTAGTAGAACTATCTTTTATCCTAGAGTATGGCGAATGTCTTGAAAAATATGTAACTTAATCCCTGAAAAATTCTTCATAGAAAAAGAAGAGACTTGGAATAAATCAAAAAACTTATTAATATTCAACTATTTGAGTAGAAAGTATACGTGATATCTACATATATGCATGATATGTATATAACATTTACTGTAGATCTATAGGGCGAAAAGCTGTACAATTACCAATAAATTATCTTTTGTATATTTACACTCATTATACATATCATATTAATTATTTCTAACTCCATTCAGTATCTGCTGGTAGAACCTCTGCATCTTTTAATCCATCCTACTAAACAATTGCTAAGATCTATCCTGGTAAAGAAGGAACCTTTATAATCAAACTACAGATATCTATACAAATTTATATTTCTGTAAACTTTGAATATTTCCGATATTTTTGTATATTGCGTATGTACGTATATATTTTGACATGTTTAAATTTCTCATAAATTTACAAATATCCATAATCCATCTGTAAGGATTCATGTAAAGGTTAATTAGGGCGATTCTTTCGTCGATTAGAGATTAACCTTGTATAGTCTCCGAAAAATGTCAATGTACCTCCCTCTGGTGACGTTGCTCGCTTTCTGCCGCTGACGTATCGTCGTCCTAAAAGGCCAACGAATAGGAGCTCGGTGAAGCTTCACTAACAAGCTTTTGTCATTGAGCAATGAAGTGCACTGCCGTGTATGCACTTCTTTTTTCTTCTTCTTTTTCTCGTCTAATAGAACTAAATAACTAACAACGTGTGTCCCACATGTTACGAACATTTATCCAAAGTATATACTCCTAAGTCCGGTTCATTGATTTACCGGGCAGCAACGGATTTAGCTTGTACCGTGAAAGTGATATTACGTACGAGCCGTACGCCAGCACGTGGCGTCTCTTTTATTGAGTTTATATAATCATGCCTCGATTGTCCTCATCCTGGGGGCAGACTTATTAATAAACAAATAAACATCGTCATAGCGCTTCGTTCCTGTTACGTTCTGTTTTTATTGGTTTAGCATATTGATAATTGATCGATCGATACATTTTGACTTGCTTCGCGGAGGAACGTTTTCAGGATGGATAGTAATCGTTCTACGTTTCTGAAATAATTCGATGCGTTTGGGAACGCTGAAAGCTTTTCGAGAGAAAGAGGACTTTGTGAAGTAATCGGATACCGTTGCTTTGGATGAAATTCTCTTGTAGGACTGCTATGATTCTACAATTCAAATCAGGTTTCTAAACTAAAAAAGTACGTATTTAATACCAGGATTCTCATCACCTACCTAACATGTCTATTTAAATACATAAATTACATATTATACGTAATGAAAATTATGTTCTTATTTCAGAAGCACTTCCTAACCTAACAAAAAAATGTCATCAAAATATCATAGGATTAAGTAATCTTACATATCCATATTCTATGATATAAACAAATATTCCTTATTGGAATTATCTACTGTACCATTACTGTATCATTTTCCTAGTCCCTTTTATAAGCAAGAAAATAAGTTTTTTCATTTTCCTGAAATTTTGTCTAACGCATTGTTGATACAATTAAACCACAGGTCTGATGCGTGCAACATATAAACACAGTAGTACAATCGCGTCGAATTAACAGAACGTAGTGGAGGCAACGGAGGGTGATCGTTGCCGGAAGTTTGGCACACTTACCGTCATTACCGCGGATATGATCGGCAAGACCTGTTCGCTTGCGCCAGTGTGCGTGGGCGTGTCGGTTTCCTCCGACACAGATCGACCGCGCACGACCTGATAGACGTGATCGATGATCGATACTGAGAATACATGGGACCGGAAATGACACTCGCGTTACTTTAAATATTATACACTGTGACGAATTATCCGGTCGACAATTTAACCCGCTACATCGTCTGGATACGAATTATGACATTGGACGCGTTACGAGCATGCATAGGCGTAGCCTCTGGTTTCTTTGAGTGAATCATTTTAAGTAGAAAGAACGGCCAATGAAATTCTTGGTAACAGAGTTTGATAATTCTCAAACTGTTATTGGGACGTTCTGAAAATTCAATGGGGCGTTGTAAGACATATTAAATATTAATTGACCGAATAATGTAACAATTTGGAATAAACAGGAAGTAGAATAGAATTTGATAATTCTCAAACGGTTATTGGGACGTTCTGAAAATTCAATGGGGTGTTGTAAGACATATTAAATATTAATTGACAACAATTTGGAATAAACAGGAAGTAGAATAAAATTTTATTTATTGGAAGAAAGGAAATTAGGTTTTAATTTAAACGAAACTTTAATTAAAGTCTTGCTGACTCCATTCGTTCAACCAAATGTGAACTTCTTTTATTTGAGTACCTACATCGTTATCATTTGAGATACATTGCATGAATTCTAGTTATATGAACCAATAAATTAAATTATCACCAGAAACCAAACAAATCCATTACAAGTGCACGCATATTAAAACAACGCCATCCTAAATCATACTAAAACAATTAATCGTGCAATATAAATTTATACTATTTATAATATTTCTGAACGCAAAAAAATGTCTCGAAATTTTCTACAAACATTAATGAAGAAAGTAGTTTTACATTACACAAATCAAAGTAAAGATATTAATCTATTTTGCAAGATAAGATAACCAAAATTAGTAGAATTGCACATTCGTCGATATCGATATCTTTGGCCGACGTGGACGCGTCATCGGCCAAGGGGAATAAACAATTAACCGCGCAATATAAATTTATAATATTTATAATATTTCTGAACGCAAAAAAATGTCTCGAAATTTTCTACAAACATTAATGAAGAAAGTAGTTTTACATTACACAAATCAAAGTAAAGATATCAATCTATTTTGTAAGATAAGATAACCAAAATTAGTAGAATTGCACATTCGTCGATATCGATATCTTTGGCCGATCTGGACGCGCCATAGGCCAAGGGGAATAAACAATTAATCGTGCAATATAAATTTATAATATTTATAATATTTCTGAACGCAAAAAAATGTCTCGAAATTTTCTACAAACATTAATGAAGAAAGTAGTTTTACATTACACAAATCAAAGTAAAGATATCAATCTATTTTGTAAGATAAGATAACCAAAATTAGTAGAATTGCACATTCGTCGATATCGATATCTTTGGCCGATGTGGACGCGTCATCGGCCAAGGGGAATAAACAATTAACCGCGCAATATAAATTTATAATATTTATAATATTTCTGAACGCAAAAAAATGTCTCGAAATTTTCTACAAACATTAATGAAGAAAGTAGTTTTACATTACACAAATCAAAGTAAAGATATCAATCTATTTTGCAAGATAAGATAACCAAAATTAGTAGAATTGCACATTCGTCGATATCGATATCTTTGGCCGATCTGGACGCGCCATAGGCCAAGGGGAATTACAGGTTTGTTGAATCGGCCCGGATGCAAAATGTTGGATGATCGAAGAACAGTACTTGCATGAAAGCGCGCGTAATGCCCGGTTCACGCACGATAAACTGGGATTTATCCGCTTGGCGCACAATCGTCGCAGGTGCAGCCACAAACGGGGACAAGGGCCTGCAATTGCGTACACTGTAGAGACGAATACGCGTGTAATCGAGCGTTAAGCAATTTACATTTGTAAGGGCGCGATCGGTTCGTTTCATTTGACGTAACACATCGACGAAGCCAACTTTTGAATACGTTACAATTCCATGTCTTAATTAAAGAACGCTTTAATTAGTATCACATTGTAGTAGGGTGTTTTGTGACCTAGTTTCACTCATTTCATTCCCATCTTCAGACGAAGCAACATTGATTTACCTTTCTAACGCTAACAAGAAGCGCAGTTTTATATTGAACTATTTATTTATTGGAAAAGTGTGCGGAATAATCTAAAAATGGCGTTTATTCGATAAGAAATAGATACGAGAAATAAGGATTGATAAGGAACGCGTTGAACAATTTTTGCAATAAATCAACACGTTGTAAACAGACTATCTGTAAGCTCTATTTAGTACTATCTTACGAACAAGTACAAAGTTCTCCAAATTGAATGAAAGTTTCAAGTTAAATAACATGGGCAAACAATAACTTCCATTTAATACAATTTCATGAAAGAATACAAAGTTCTTTAGCGATTGAATGAAAGTTTCAAGTTAAATAACATCATGGCAAGATACATCGAGTGAGAACTTTAATTACGTAGAAACCGTAACAAAGCGTCTGAGCCTAACATCTTTACGCAAAGTAATTATAAAATGCGGATTTTCTATTGGATCACGTCATAGAATCGAATAGAAACTTTTATGAATTTAATTAACCGATATTATTTGGAATCGAGTTTCATACCATTGCAGCTGTTTAATCCACGAAGCGTTAAGTCTCGCGCTTTTAATAGAATGTGATAAGTATTTCTTTTCTTATCATAAGATTAGTTTTCTTTTTGCGAGACAAGTATATATTCCATTTGCAAGGAATTTCAAGCTATTCGTATGAAAACGTAAGTGGATGCTGTGAAAATGGTTGACCCATTCAATTAAATCGGTTGTTACGACGAGCACGAGCACCGAAGGAAGTTAGGGTCATTGATATGCGAACACAGCGAAGACCTTGGCGATCCCGCGATGAATATTCTTGCGAATTCTAATCACGCGTTGTACGATTGTGAACAATAGCTCTTTAATCTTGTTTTCCTTTTTATATTTTTTATTTTCCTTCTTTCATCTTTTTTCTGAAATTCTTTTAAGGATAAGGAAGTCGAGGACATCTGTATCAAGCTAAAAATAAACGATGCAATCGTCGTTTGTCGAACGACGATAGCTTATCTGGTGTTTGGTCTTAACTTACTTCGTTCGTGTGGTAATGAATTTATTGCAACCTTGTAACTTGTTGGCTGAAAAATTGTGGGACGATAACTATCGTTGTTACGGCGTTGCAAAACTCTTATGGTCATTCATTAAATCAGGACCTCGTGCTACAGAGATTTATATTTATTACTGCAAATTGTCCGTCTTTATATTGTCACTTGAAACTTAATGCTAATGAGAACCGCGAGTGTCCTTTATCACTACGATAGATGCAGTAGAACGAGATATGCAAAAATATATAATTTAAAAGACACTAAATATCACAATTGCTTGAAATGAACGAGCTACGTGGTTATGAATCGATAGAGACAAATATAAAAAGACGGGTAAATAGGTCAGGAGAGAGCTAAATAGATTACGCAGAAAATAAGAACGTCATTCATCACGAAACTAAGTTCGTTTCTTGAGAAAAACAGCGAAATCAATACAATACTAAATATATAATACACTAGTAAAATTTCTATTTAAAGACTCCATTTATCTATGTACATATAGTAATATATATGTATATTTTAAATATAGTAATCTTCAATCTAAAAATACAGTGATAATAATAGGTCTATTGCCGCTTGCCTTATAGCTTCTGGTGTCAGCTACAGTTTACATTTTTACAGTTACATCAATAATACTTAATACGTAATTACTTAAACTACTTAAGTCGTAAGTTAAATTTTAATTTTCCGTACTTAATACTTTCTTTTGTGTTGCAGGCTGAGTCCGAAGTAGCCGCTCTGAATCGTCGTATCCAATTGTTGGAGGAGGACCTCGAGAGATCGGAGGAACGCCTCGCAACGGCCACTGCTAAATTGGCAGAGGCGTCGCAAGCTGCGGATGAGAGCGAACGGTAAAGGAACTGCACATTTTTATCTTCATGTTTTTCTGTAATGAACCGAGCACCGGACGACCACGTAAATCTTATAAATATCCGTCGACGAACGGAGATATTTATAATGGTGCCGTTCAGTATAGTGGCATTCATGTTTTACTCAATGGGCAGATAACAAACCCCTTCCCGTTTGATTGATCGATTCAATGAAAGTTCGATTCACTTTTCTTCGCCTCCTCGCAGGGTTCGTGTTAATAAAGTTGTCAGAGATTGTAGTCTTTTATTATTAGAAATTGTACATATATTAAAAAGGAAAATCGTATGATCGAGGTGTTGAGTTATTAAAGATGATATTTCTGATAGGCTTGTTGTCTGCCCTGTGGGACGATAGGAGATTAAGTTACAGATAATAATTTGAAGTAACTTATGCTCTTATTGAAGACATGGCGAGGATATTGTAAAGAAAATTAATTCTGCTTACTATAGTAGGAGTTGTTACGTGGATGTTTTAATTATAAATTCTTTGGAATAATAAAAATCGATAAAATGGTACTTGTACGTTACTCGTAATAATTAGAAGATTATATCTGTGATAAATGAACTTTTATCAGAGTATAATACAATTTCAAAATTCTTGTCATTGAATATACCAAATCACAAGAATACAATTAAACAGACGAATGTTAATGTATTTCTAGTAGATCTTTCGCCTTTACAATAACTTCATACACCGATGTTAACCCTTTGATTGCGGGCCATCCATTGACGGAACGTAAACACAGCGAGATACAAATGATATTTCACATTAATACAAATGCAGAAAAAATTAGAGTATTTAGTTTATTAAAAGAAATAATAATAACACATGGTGAGCATTATGGCCGAGCTTTTATAGCAACCCATAACAGTCAGAGGGTTAATTTTTCCAAAACACACAAGATGGTCGTTCGATGCTCCAAAAAGAATCGAAACTAACGCCGTACGTTCAATGAAATCGAGTGGGAAGAGCGAGTATCCTCAAACAAACTTCAATATTTTCCCATTTATAAATAATCGCACAATGTTGCATTGCGATGTTTCGCGGTTAATACTGCACCCAATATAGACCTAGTGTTATATTTATATGACAATCGGACCTAAGCACAGACGCAATTACACAGAGCAAATTCAAGGCTGCTGGTGAACCAGTAATTACTATGATTTTATGGAGCGTGCATTTTCATTATACGTTTATTATGCGTAAAGTGCCTGCTCAATTATCGATAGATCCATTGCAGAAAGTGATGCAATTATTACGCGAGCATTAAATTCCATCATCGTTTGATCAGCTAATGACGAAAAAAGGAAACGATCTTTTTCTGGCAAATGAACCCAATCAGTCGATTGATTAAATCTAATCGATCACTCGCCCTTCCTCTTGAATTTCCATCGATATCCCGGCATTATTTATCGCTAGGACTAACTTTTCGACGTTGAAAGAACTTGCAGATTATTATTTTGTCAGAATTTTCCGCTCTCGATCGATTAAAATGCCGATTCTTGTTTGCGTCGATAAGAATTATCAATTTATCAGAACCGTGACTTTGAGGATCTAGAACGAGTTACCTTTGTTCTGTACAGATTAATTTAGATTCAAAAACGGGTAGGAAATTTGCGGATAAACGATATCATTAGCGATTATAACGCTATTGACGATGGTGGATGACGTGTTTGAGGTTTGTTATCGCGGAAAAAGAAATTGATAACTAGCCGACACACAATTCGCGATATTTTATCGTTGCTTCATATGTATTCGATTAAGCTTTTTATGCTACTACATTATCTAAAAAAATGTTGCAGATTAGAAAGTCTCTCGTAAAGAGAAGTTCAAGAAAGTTGTTAAAGATTCTTCTTTATTATAAATTTTACCGTTTTTATAAATGAAATTTCTCGAAACGTGAAATTCATGATGAATGTTTAATGAGCTAGACCGCCCATAATTATCCTTTTAAATTGTAGAATATTGTATAATACGATCGTATAAAATAATCATTAGTGAAACATCAATATTTTTATCCAGAAATTAAAAAAAAAAAAAACGAATGTTAATTTATGCGCGATTCTATATGCTATAATTAATGAAAAATCGAAGAATATTTTATTCATAACCGCGAGAATCCTGTTTTCGTGTGTCGATGATCTTTCTTTCAACGGCGATCAAACCGGTGCTAAAAATCGAATGATAATCGATCACTAGGATACGCAAGGCACTCGAAAACCGTACCAATATGGAAGATGACCGAGTATCCCTGTTGGAGCAACAACTAGCACAGGCTAAACTGATCGCCGAGGAGGCGGATAAAAAATACGAGGAGGTGGGTCACGAACCAGCGAACGAAAAAAACAATCTTTTCGCGACAATCTTACGGAAGCCAATTTGTATTCATCTTGACGAACCACGATCAACTTTACCATTTTATAAACAAATTTCTTTTCGACGTATTTTATATCGATGAATTTTTTGTTGAACTCAAAGACATTAATGGAATTTATTCGATAAAGAATATCAGTGCTTTCGCCATTATATTTTCAATTTATATTTTAACCCATTTGCATAATGGCTCTAATTAAGAGGATTGGTCCCTATCGCTGCACGCAGTCACAGTGGTAGGTGCAGTAAATGACATCCGAATTCTTCATGAAATTTATCGAAAATTTACTGTTCAAAACGATTGGTAGACAATGTTACTTCGCAAACATCGCATCTTACATTCTTCGTAACAGAGGAAGAAAGTAAAAATTGTTTATTTAAAAAGAAATTATTTAGATGAAAATGGAAATTTAAAAAATAATCCGCGCTTGGATGCGAATGGGTTAAATTGCACTTTAGCATCGTGTTACAGTGCAACACATTTCAAAACGTTGATCGTTTAATTCCTAAAAATTGAATAATATAATTTTGATAATTTGTAACTCCCAAAGTCTTATTGATATTAACGATATTTCGTAAATTGAAAAAACTCGATACTATTTTAACCTGTCAGAATTAATTGACTTGAAATATCCTACTCTTATTCACAGTAGTCGAGTCACTTGATTTCGATTTATTGGAATTTAAGGAGCCTGTCTAATGTGAACGAACCTTAAACATTTCTTATTTACATTATGAATTAAGTAAATTATGGAAATATTATATCACCCACTAAAAAGAGAAAAGAAAAAAGTAGCGTAGAATTATACAGCCCGAGAAGATTCAGGTTTGTCAAGATAAAGTACCAATTTGCTCCCGCAGGTGTATCTTTCCAAAAATTTCAGCAGATAGTTGGGGAGCAGTGCTGTACCTGATCATCGTTACAACGAACGAGGCAACGACCGATAATTTAAAAACTTCTCCTTCCAGCGATCTTTTCTTTCTTAATGTATGTTAATCGCCGTTCTTTGTGATAATTATTAAAGAGCCCGCAAGATTCTCGAGAATCGCAGCTTGGCCGATGAAGAGCGTATGGACGCCCTCGAAAATCAGCTGAAGGAGGCCAGGTTCCTCGCTGAAGAAGCTGACAAGAAATACGATGAGGTTCGCGAGCCCACGACTGACAAGCGTGATGGCTGCAGTGACAATGATCATGATAAAAATAATGATGATAATGATGATGATGATGATGATGATGATGATGGTTCCTAGTTTATAGTCGAGATAATAGTGCCTAACCCCATAACTCTCTGTTTTCTCTCTGTGTGCTCGAAATTACCGTGGCTCGGTATAATACGAAAAAAAGAAACGAAAATCTACTCATTTCGATCGATCGAAAGTAAACGCGTTAATATTATACTCGAGAGTATTTCAATTGAATAATTCAAAGAATTTCGATTCTTCTTCAACCGATCGTCCGAATCGTTCGTGAAAGTTATTTCGAATAAAATCTCGTTTCTGATAAAAATTCCAAAATATTTCTAACGAAACAGTGATTAAATGAGAAAAGGAAAAAAAGAAAGAAAGAATGGAAGGAACGAAAGGTATTGATCGTCTGTGATTTCGTCGAGTGAGATAACGACTGATAACGATCGATCAACTGGTAAGAAGTGCAGTGTTTCAGTAAAATAATTCTTATTTTGGGAAAATTATTAAAAAAGAAAAGAAAAGAAAATGATGGATAAGTGATACACGTATATGAATAATATCAGTGTCACGTGTTTTGAGCGCGACTTAAATGTTAAAAACCGCTGTATATCTGTGATTTCCAAGTGTTTGTTGGAGCAAACAAAAGGGGGGGAGGAGGGAAGAACAAGTAAACAATGTTTCAAGTGCCAATTTCGTAGAAAAAAAAAAAAAAAGAAAAATGAAAGTCTACTTTGCATATAAAAATTATCGCGCAAAATCGTTTTTCTATATACATTCGGTGAATTTCGTAAGTTCGCGTGTTCGGTTTGTCTAATCGGAAACTGGCTTCGTTAAAATATGGTTAACGCGTTCTGTGTTGTGATAAAAACGAGACTATGTGCCTCTCGGTCAGCTGCGCGATTAAAATGGTGCTGCTTTTGTCCAAAGACTCCCTCTTTTTGCTTTTCTGGAATTCGGAACGTAGCTCAGAAATATTGCAAACATCCATCTGTTATGGTAGGTTGTGTAACATGACGACGTCGAAGTTACAAAGATTACAAAATAAACTTGTTTTAATATTATAATATTACACAGTTGAAGAAACATAAAATTCATTTTATTCGATTCTTCTTTCTCAGCAGATGTAATTTGTATGCAGAAATGAAAAATTCAAAGTAACGGCGCATCAGAATTAATTCCTTCATGGTTCTTGCACATCTATAGCATTTCATATGCAATTTCTTTTATAAATTCGATTATTTTCATATTACCCAACCGTGTTTTAAACTTTGAATAAAATAATTATGAGCTCGGTATATTCAAACGACTGTCTTGCAAAATTAAATTACGGGAAATTAATTCGTGAAACTTTCCTGGCACGCTAGAAAACGTGAAATATTACGAAAACGTTGTTCGATCAGCACAAACGAATCTTTGCTGCATCGAACGTATATTAACACACCCGGCAAACGATCAAAAAAGAAAGTTCCATTACATCGTCAGATTCATCGAATATCTTGATTTATTGCTTGTTATTGCTCAAATGCAGAGTGTCTTGCGCAAGTATTGATAAAAGTTTCACGGAAAACTACATTATTGATGACTCCTCTAGTGTTTGGCAAAAATTGATTTAATCCTAAAACGCATCGTTGTAACTTCAACGCGTCTGTATCCTCTCCCAATAACAAAATCGAACTCATCATTTATCTCTTTAGAGTGCCATTGTATTAACAAACATCGAAACTAGACAAATTCTACAATGTTTATTAATGTTTGCAGTGATACCGAATCAAATTTCCGAGATTCTATTAGAATCTCCATTTGCTTGTCTGTCTAACGATCTAACCGCATAATAGTTATTGCAGAAAATCAACGGAAGCGAGCCATAACCGAGTGTGATATTTCTTTCTGTGTTTTAACCCGATGCAATAATCGCTTATCATTGAACCCTCTGTATCTTGGACTTGCGAACGTTACATAAACCTCCCGCCAAATGACAAATTTTAGTCAGTACGTCATCCAGATAACGTGAGTTTCATTGGTTTAAAAAAAAAAAACATTCTTTCCAAAATTTTGCGAATTGTAATTCTTGCTTCAATATTTAGTTATTAGATAACTAAATCCAATTCCACTTAAT
This sequence comes from Bombus hortorum, assembly GCA_905332935.1. Taxonomy (NCBI): domain Eukaryota; kingdom Metazoa; phylum Arthropoda; class Insecta; order Hymenoptera; family Apidae; genus Bombus; species Bombus hortorum. The sequence continues at coordinate 15,838,303 of HG995193.1, forward strand.
GATTATTTCATGTCACGAATGTATCATCTTGATCAACTTGGTTTTTAAAAAATGTTAGTCATCGTTTGACATATAAAAACAACGTGGGTAAAATATAAAGTTTGCATTTGTTGATTTATATTTTCTAAATACTCAAAACGGTAAAAAATGCATATTCAATCTCAAAACTAAATATTAAAACATATGGAAGATATTTTGAATATGAAAGATAAGAAAAATATTTTGATGTAGCGTTGATTAACGATATATCAAATTTTCAAATTAATCTTTTATAAAATGTGCAGCTTCTTATGTTTTTCATATGCTACAATATTTGCTTTCTTCTAAATTTCTAAATTGTTGGCCAAAATGAAACATCTACAGAAGATAATACATTTTGTTTTATTTTTATATTTCTGTATCGAGTAGAGAATTATTGATCGAAATGGAAGATCCACGGACGATGATTGTCACGTGGATAGGCAGTTGCACGAGGAGTTGCGTCACGTTCGCATAAAAGATGTTGGTTGCATGCATAGAACGAAAGGTCTACGTAGACAAACGAAAGGGACATTCCAGAGAGCTCGCTGTTCACAGCTTTATTCCGTGGTTTATGCCGGGGGACGTGAATTCTCTTTCGTTTTCCACGACGATCTCGTTGTTACTGCATAGTATACGAGTATTTCTATCCATTCGTGCCAATCTCTAGGAACGAAGTGGAGAAAACGTCTTCTCTTGCTTCCTTTCTTATCTCCTCTTTACGAGATGCGTTCTACACAATTGAAAGAGCTCTTCGTTAAAGATTATTTCAACGCGTACACTTATTCGACTCATGTCGGTCCGAGCCACGAGTACCGTATATCTGGAGTTTTGTTTAAAATTCCAATCTCTCCGTGGCTCGTTGTCGCCAAGTTAAACGCGTTTAAATTATTCGTTCCTCGTCTAGCGAACGAAACAGTTCGAACAGAAAAGCACGTTTCACGGTTAGTGTTTCACTGGTTCAATATTTGCGATTCCATCACGAGTGGGATTTTGCGCGGAGGAACGCGGAATACTATTAACCCCTTAACCAAGCGCGACGAGTTAGCTCGAATAAGTGGGCGAATATTTGTGAACGAATAATGAGATGATTAAGTGGTTCCGTCTTCTGGCTCTTTCCGACCCGTTCCACTTGGTCGAGAATACGCGATCTGCATCTTCTTTTGCAAAGAAGCGTCTAGGAACTGTATTGAATTGTTGGAAATGTTGAAAAAGGGGATATCTTGGTGGTGATGGGTCGGCAAAGGAAATTTTTCGATTGGGATTACTTTTTCTCAATTGAATGGAAAGTGAGGGTGGAGGTGTTGGAGAGATTTGGAAGTTTGGTAGCTTTTTCAAACGGAGGTAAAGGAAATTTCGTTTTATAGTATCTTGTAGCTTGCAAGATACAAATACGTTTATGAATTAATATTTTTTCACTTTTATTTTACTTGCTTGTCTTATCTCTACATCATTATACCGCTACCAAGCAATTTAGTGATTACCAGATTTTAGATTAAGAAACTGTAATCGGCTGACATGGTTCTCCTTGAAAGCAAATAAGATTCCATTAGAATGCTCTTGGAAAAATTAGTATTGCTTTCTATTCGAAAAATTACACGTACAATTTATTTCTATTACACCATTTTCACTATAATTATCTAGCGAGCTGTTCGAGTATTATAACACACCATTACTAATTCTTTAAGGATAGCAATTGCAATAGAAGGAATAAAACAGGCATTTTTCAAGGACTCTATATCACATAGAAAATCTCATACAAAATGCAGGCCAAGAAGCTACCATCACTTCCTCTCCACATCTAACAACTGCAAACAAAATCTTCGTACTCCAATAAATCTCTGAAAGCAGTCAGTTAACACTAATCACCAACTCGTTGCAACCAAACGCTATTCCACGTTTCCGACCAGTCATTTACTTTAGAAATTCGCCACGTTCAAGGTAGAGTTACAAAAACGAATGGAGGGGAGACTAGGTTGAGTGGAGTCGATGGAAGCAACCAGACGCAAAAGGAGCGAGCTCTTTCAGTTCGTAGAGCGACATCGAGTCGGTCAGAGTCACGATGATCTCGATGATGGGGCGATAATGGCGGCAAGATCGAGGCGCGAGAGCGTCGATCTTGGCCCAGATGCCTGGTCGAGACACGAGACAAGGACCGGCGAAACGGAAAGAGAAAAAGAGCGAGCTAAGGAACTGCTGGAGAGAGACAAAAACGGAACATAAAGAGAAACCGTGTGTATGTGTCGTTTATACAGGTCGCCCGTAAATTGGCCATGGTTGAGGCCGATCTAGAACGTGCTGAGGAACGTGCCGAGGCCGGAGAGTCGTAAGCATCCGTTTCTCAAAAAATCAAAACACTCACACCCACCATATTTTTCTTTTCTTGCCATTAACAATGCCTCTTTTCGAATTTCAAGCGTGCGCCAAAAACCGCCAGTTTCTTATACCCCATTTTTCCCCCTGTTTTTCGCTACACTTTCTCATGTGTGCATGTCCACGAGGATGTACACCTGCCACACATGTATACATACACACAGAGGCACGATTAAAGACATTTGATGACACGTGATCACGTGTGCAACTGTCTTAACACAGATGTTTCCTAGTGTGTTCGTTTGGTTGCTTTTCTTTTCGAGTTTTCTCCCAATGAAAATTCATATAGTCGTTGGTTTGGAACCAAACTGGTTCCGTGCAGTTGCCATCGATCACAATTTGTGCCGTGGATCGATCCTGTTTGTCGATTGAATCGTGTTACTTTTAAAAGAGAAATCTGAGTCTGTAGACTCACTTTTATGCGAGGAGAGAAAACTTGTGTAAGAAAAATTGCAATTGCAAAAAACTATTTACAGTGTGTAGTGTAATAGCGGTTGTGACTGAGATTCCTCATCAAATTTTTGTATCCAAGAAAATCGGAATCAAAAAGTACTTAATACGATACAGCAACTTGTACATTACTTTTTCTATATTTTATAAAATACCTTTTTCTAATACCATAATTTGTGAATACATTATATACCTTATGAAATTCATTTTGATTCCTTTTTTTGGATAAAAATATATTTTTATAAGAGCGTTTCACTAAGATTCGAGCAGCAGACTGATGGAGCAATGGGAAACAAGGAGAAGCAGACTGGAAGCTGACTGTCCGCATGCATTTGCGATATAACTTTTGTTTTCTGTATTTTACTGTAATTTTTTTTCTTTTTGTTTCTGTTCATATTTTTTTTTTTCAAGTCCTTATCATCCTTGCTTTTTCGCATGACAAGTGTGGCTGTTGATCACAGGTTGCCAGAAAACTAGTCATGATGGAGCAGGATCTTGAGCGCGCCGAGGAAAAGGCAGAACTTTCGGAAGGGTAGGTGGTTCAGTTTGTGCATGTGTCACTGTTCTCTACATTCTTTTTGAATTTTTCAATGTTCACGAACAATTTCCTTCCGCTTGTCTAACAAGAACGAACGCTGGTCGATGACAAATCAATAGAAAATTATAGTCGGCGATATTAGTAATGTATAATCTATACAATATTGTTGCAAGAAAGTTCCATATAAATTTTGAAACACCCTGTACAATATTTTTGATACTAAATTTCTTAAATCTTAAGTGTCTGAAATTCTTTTCGTGAAGAAATTGTAAAAAGATCCTATTTTGAATAAAAAATTGTATTTCGTTTAAAATGATCACATTCAGAATAAGAAGATTATTTTTCAAATTAGAAATTAAAAAAATTACTTGCTCAAGAAAATATCCTAAATTCTGTGTTGAAAACAATTCGATCATCCTCGAAATTAAAACACAAAGAGCAGCGACCAGTGCTCTTCCACATACTTAAAGAAACACACTCGCAGGTAGGAATTCGTATCTACGACCTGGATTCGTTGTAAATGATTTTTTCATTTTACAGGAAGATCGTCGAGCTTGAAGAAGAGCTGCGTGTAGTTGGCAACAACCTGAAATCCCTCGAGGTTTCCGAAGAGAAGGTAAGTACTACTGACAAAATATATATATATATAATCTCGAATATACATACATATACAATCTGTTTCACTTTCTCTTTCTTTCAAATTCACTGCACGTTCGCGCCGCGACCAATTTGTATATCAGTTCTACGTCCTATAAACGTTTCTCATATACAAATGAAACATTTTCTATATTTTTGCATATCTTGTAAATTTATATAGTATTTTCTATTTACTACTTGAAAAGTATAGTAAAGAAAAAAGTACTTTTAAAGTATACAAAATAAAAATTAATGTTATAATTAAATTATACAAATATTTAATATTAATATTATAGTTAAAGTATACAAAGTAAAATTACTATTTTTTCTGTGAATACACAAAATAGTCTAATTATAGATATTGATAGATTTATTTATATAGTAGCCTTCTTCTCTTTTTCATTTCCGAAACGATTTCACCTCTGGAAATGATAGAAGAAATAATTTCCATGTCATAAAATATCACTATAGCGATATCAGAGGAGAACAAAGAGTTCAGTTTATTAATAATCCAATCATAATTCGATTTGCCTCGTAACGACGCGTTCATTTAACACTCGGCCTCTCGGTTTCCTTCGCGCGCATCAAAACCCTGGCTTCTCGAGGGACTTGCACACCGCGAAAGTTATCACGGGACAAAAGAATCGCTGTAAGGAAAACGGTAACACCATGTAAGAGAAATGTCGCAAGATTTTCCACGGTAACGTGAAATGAATACACGGGTTCGCAGGGGTTTTAATGCACCGCGTTCGTCCACAAAACGTGTATGATAAACGCGATAGAACATAACGCGAAAGATAAAAAATCGAACAGGCGGCATAGAATTAAAAAGGAAAAAAGAGAAGACGCGTGGATGGATCGAGAAAAGTAAATTTCCATATTAAGATGCATAATGTTCACGTTACTGTACCATAGGCCAACCAGCGTGAAGAGGAGTACAAGAACCAAATTAAGACTCTTACCTCTCGCCTGAAGGAGGTACAAATCATTTTAGAGAGTATTTTGCATCTGATTCTTGTTTTTCTTTAGCAGAGTGTGATTTGTCGTCGCGAGTTTTCCGCCGTTTCTACTAAAACATTAACTCGTTCAACCTTTTCTCTCCTCGTTTACGCTACTTTCTTTCTGTAACCTTAGCCGTCATTTTTCATCTTTCTTCTTCTCGTTTTGTTTTACTTCACACAATTTTGTTTCTTTTTTAGTTTTGTAAAGCTAACTTGAGATCGTTTTTTTTTCTCTTTTTGTTTGCGCTTGTCTAAAAATAGGCGACGCAAAGAGAGGAGACTTTCGTGGGCCAGGTGAAGATTCTGGATAGTCAATTAAAAGAGGTAAGTGAGAATCGAAACGAAAGTGAAATTCTTCATTGCGGGATTTGAAATATTATCAATTTTTCTAAAAAAGAAATCCTTAGAGACTCTTATCTGTCTATTATTTTGGTTTCGTTGTACAAACACTACAATTAGCTGAATTAGCAGAATTTTATTTAGGTTTTTTACATACTGTATCCTGTTGCTTCTTTCCATTAGATGCTCGTTCTTTCGTACACATTCCCCTTTTATTTTGCACACCTTTCATTAATACAGTTCAGGTACTGATATTTCACATATTACGCATAAGTACAAACGAAAAGAACAACTATGAAAGATGTATATCGATTGCTCAATCCCTGATAAGCAACGAATGAGGTACGAATGTTTGGGTGCTGAGTCATCAGTAAAAAAAATAGAGTTTTTTTTTTAATTAACAAAAAATAACGTGTGCGTTTAACTAACAGTTTTTCGTTATATTGTTTTCATTGGAAGTAAAAATAAAGCATGGAGTGCAATTGTACTAATAATAAGGAAAAATGGTAGTAAGGAAATCCGTCGATTTTAAAAGGATATTTTATTTTAATAATATCTCATATGTATAAATAATGATGTTAGTAAATATCGATACTCGATATCGCATTTTATTTCGATGAATTTAAATGGGATACAATATACGTATGCGTAATACTCTGTAAATTATTAGCATTGACGCATGCATAGAATTTAGTTTCCTATGTAGACATTTTAAAATCGACGACAAATCACATGAATGTGACAAAGTACAAATACTGATCTATTCTTCTCGTTCCTGCAGGCTGAAGCTCGTGCCGAGTTCGCAGAAAGATCCGTGCAGAAATTGCAGAAGGAGGTCGACAGGCTCGAAGGTGCGTATCTCATCCAACCATTTTTCATTTCCGTTTCTCTCGTGTCATCGTTCGGAATTTTCGTTTTCGAGACATTTTACTTTCTCGAACGGTCATTACGAACCTTCTTTCCAACTCTACTACGAATAGCAACCATTTTGTTGTTTCTTTGGTACTTTAGTCTAATTTAGCATTAGAAATTATGTTCTTAGTTAGAGTAAGAAAGAGAGAGAGAACTACGAATCGAACGTTACAAACAAGTCGAAGGGAGCAGAATATGAACAGTAAGATTGCATTCAGTTACAGTTGCGATAACCTGTTAGGGATCTATTAACGAAACCATAACATCGCTTCTTTCCAAATTCACCAAGCTCCTCGAGTTTGTTTGAGTGCATCCAATGATTAATAGAACCGCAGACGACAGTCAGTTGGAGTACTAGATTTATGGAGAAATCCAGTTCTTTATTTTCAACCGTTTAAAATCTGATTATAAATTACTCCACCTTTTGATGATACTTTCTTAGAAATTGTTGGCAGAATAATTATATCTCGATTTTCACTGTTGAATAACTTGTGTAATATTATGTAATGATCCCATTACAAATATATACACTGTTGGTCGTAAGGATTAGGACACCCATTTACATTTATTGGTCACTTTATTTAATCCTTCACGATACAAGTCATAACATGATGCGAATGAAATAAAATAGCTGAAGAACAATAAAATCACTAAAAGCGAGTGAAAAGAATTCAGTGTCCTAATTCGTGTAGCTGATAGCGTATTTTTACTTTTTACTACTTTTCTCTTCTTCCATCTACGAAACAATCATGCCTGTCGTTTGCTGTAAAACCTATTTCACGTATTTGCCGATTTTAATGCTAACTGCGACGACGACTTAAAACCCGAAAAAAGCGGTGACATAATCGTCATATGTCGCGTCGTCTCGTGTGACGTGTGTACATAGTTGCTCGATGATCACGACGTGTTTCATTGCTCTAACCACTGCAACCCCCGAGAGGGCATATCCGCGATCAATGAGAAAGTTGTGCGCGCTCGTCTGTGCCTTCTATGTGCGTGTGCAACCTCCCTCTAACCGGTGATCTTTACAGACGACCTTGCCGCCGAGAGAGAGAAAAACAAATTGCTCCAGGAAGAGATGGAGGCCACCCTGCATGACATCCAGAACATGTAGATCGTGTCTCGCGGCTGACAGAAACATGAGAGAAAAAAAAGTCGAGAAAAGATTTATATAAATAACAAAAACGTTGAGAATACAAAAGCATACGCAGATACTAGGGTACGATTCCTTCGGGATTAAAGGAACAAAAAAGAATAAAAAGTAAATACTGTAAACAGAATTCGAAAGGGGTGAGGGTCGGAGAACGAACGAACGAACGAACATCGAAAGTCTTTTGAGTTCGACGATATTTAACGAAATATCGTTGAGGAACAAAAAATACACGCTGTGCGACACGAGTGCTTTCGTAAACGTTTCGCAAAACGTTGAAAAACTTTTTTTTTTTTTCTTTTCTTCCTTCCTTTTCTCTTTTTCGTCGAAAAGAGAGGACATACTTTACACTTTATATACTTCGGCTGCGCACGCTTTTCGCTCGAACTGTCGTTTCTTCATCTTTTTCCTAACAAAGGATAGAACGATGGTTCAAGTCAAATGTATAATGTATAAAAAAAGAAAGGTAGGGTGTGCGGTTTGTCAAAAGGACTCGAAGATGAAAACTCCCTTTGTCTTCTGCGTTTCTTTTCTTCTTTTTCTTTGAAATTTTTTCGTTTCAAAAGATATCTTTCGCGACTGTCTTTTTTTTCTTTTCTTCTCTGGTAATGCTTGCTTTTAATTGGATTGTCGATTAATGTGATTAATTTCAATACTATTGAGTGTCTTTTAATTCCTTACGAGGCGAGTACTGTAAAAGAGAATCGTGAGCGAAGACATAGGAAACAGAGTAAAAAGGGCAACCGATCAAAGCGTGTACGTCAAGGAAGAATTTTCTATCGAGTTTGTCAAGTATTTTCCACGTATCGTGGTTTCCGAGGTTCACAACCGGTTCAATTTGATTCGCAACGTTCATGAGACATTGCGAGATTTATACCATTCTACTTTTTGAATTAATCTATTTTGCTGAAAATTCTATTCTTCTGTATTTTGATTATTATCTTTGTCTACATCAGATGGTTATATAACTTTTAAATAAACAATATTAATTTGAATAATTAATGGCTCCTCAATTTGTTAATTAATGCACATTTCAATGACAATCATAAAAAGTTCCAATATACGTGTTGGAACGAGCTTAGAAAAAATGCTTGACAAATTCGACCACATAAGTAAATTTTTCCTCGACGTAGGACTATTGTATGAATTGGCAGCAAAAGGACGAACATGACCATTGTTCGTTGCTTTTCGTCGTTAACGTTTTATAATTCCCTGGGGCTCAGCATGAAAAAGGAACGTTCTTGGCCTTCTTCCACTGCTCGTTCGTTCACTGATGATAAATCTTAAATGCTTCTAAGAGACGCTCACTGCCAGCTAAGTGATACCTTCGAGGAACAAATCCAGCATTAAGCTCGTATTTGCGCGTGATCCAGCCAAAAAGACACTAGTATTAATGTCACTGGTTAAAGCTTAGAATTTAGCAAGACATACGTCAGGAATAAGAGATATATAGAAAGGAACCGCAATATATGTTAAAAGTTTTTGTATATTTGTAGTTTAAATCGTATATTAATATACATGTATGATAATACAGGGCACTTCAGAATATATGGTCCAGTTCAAAGAGAAGGAGATTGTTTATATATAATTATGCATGAAGCGTGGAAGGAAAGTCTGCTGAACATTTTTAAGAGACTTTTATTCTATGTTTTCTTATTTAATTCTTTGTTGAATTGAATCTTACATAATGTTAAAAAGTAAATAAGAAATATGTTAAATTAAATAATTTGAAAATATTTAGGTTTTAATTTATACTGTTATTTGTATCATTATTCAATGTTGAAGTTTTAATTTTAAATTTAATAGGCAGATTTGTATTTTTATTTGATAGAAATATGTCAACATAGATACATATAAAAATACATTCCCATTTTCTACATTTTTTAAAAGCATATTAACTATAAACTATTTGATATTAAATATCAAAAGCTATTTGAACCGCACAGTGAATTTTTCAAACAGAATCTCCTTCTCTAATTTTCTACTACGTGTTCCCCAAGTACTCAATGTTTAATCACACAACGATTATTCAGCAAAATGCCATCTTGGAAACTTCCTCACAGAAAAGGGTGAACTTGCAATCGCAATTAACGCAGCAATCGTTAGAAATAAAAAGATGAACGAGCAAACTACGTTCGCAAAAATCGTGTGTCCTTGTAGTTCACGCTGAGCCACTCGACGTTTACCGATCGTGCCTGGATTAATCCTTTATTGTAATCATTCTCTGGCCAATAGAAAAGGAAAAAAAGAGAAGGAAAAAAAGAGGAAAAGAACGAACGAGAGAATTTCCATTTCATGGCGCGTAACTTCATCTTATGCGATTGTTCATTGCCGCAGTTAATTGATATCGTTAATTAATTAATATCTACATCCGTACTAAGACCACCTAATTCGTAGGTGTGTCATAGTTAATTCCACGTGAAACATTCCCCCCTCTTTATCATCGCGAAGAAGAAACTGCCTGACCATCTTTTACGTATCTAATCCCCTGGGTGATTCTCGTTCATTGTAGCTTGTCGGATGTCGTGTCGAGATGAATTTAGAAAGTTTTCTCAACTTTGTAAAAGTATGAAGTATTAGGTAATCCCGTAAGTAATGCAGTTTCTTGAAAGTTGGATTTAAACTTAAGGATATGAATTGCCACTTGTCACGCTAAAAATCTGACAAATGAAGAACAGAAAATTTAATAGAAAAATGACTAACAATTGAATCGTTCCAGCAATAAGGAACTCTACTTTCTAATAGAGTTATGTAAACCAATAAAAAGCAGTTCAAAATTAAATTACCTCTTCGAACGTGCTATAAATTCGTAGTCAACTAATAAACCTTTTCATTGTTGATTATACAAAGTCCTTCTATGGTAAAAAATAAGAGCAATACATCAGTGATTAATTCTTATGAGCAAATAATAATTATTGCTTTTCTCTTGAAACAAAGATGCCGCATTTACTTACGGAATGACCATTTCGAAGAATAGTTCGTGCAATAATGTTTTAGATTTTTTGTATAAATCGATTAATACGTTGGTGTGCTAACTAAATCTTTTTAGATCAAACGCAATGTACATTTGGGTTTTTCAAAATCTCGGGAAGACATCCGGAGGAATTAATGCGCGTCCAGCGATCGAAAACGTCACGAGTTATTCTATAGAGAGAGAACGATAGTGAAAAAGAGAGAGAGTGCGTGTGAGAAAGAGTAAGAGATCATGCTCTTACTCTCTAATTATGAAAAACGAAGAAAGCACAATAATTACGATTCCACGCGTCCTACCGTTAACGATAATGACATTTCTTTGTTATTCCCGTTTTTTTTTTTTCTTTTTGTCGAGAAAATGCCAATAGAGTGAAAGAGCATGAGAGGGAGAAAAAGGTGGAATGAATGAGAATGTGAGAATGAGTGCGACAGAGAAAATGCATAAAAAAAGGAAACGCAAATACTTGAGTTCACACTTGAGAGTTTTAGTTTATTAATTTACTTAATATTAATAAAAAAAACGAATGGAACGATAATAACACTAATATCATTGTAATGATTATTATATATATTGCTATTATTATAAAACTGTTTGTAATATATATTTTAATTTTGAAAAAACAGCGTGTCGTTTGTTTTTGTGCGTCTCTGTGTGAGTGTTGATTTTTTTTTTTTTTTTTAATCTGATCTCCAACAAAGCGTTAATTCCCGATTTCTTAACAAAAATAAAAAAAAAAAACTACTGACCATCAACTGTGTGTACAACGCGATATAACACACGACGCTGCCCGTTGTGTTAGCTGTGCGTAGTTGTTGCATGCCACAATACACAAAGGAGAACCAAAATGTGTCCATGGTACGTATCCAAAAAACAATCGTGGTGAGTAAACTCGCTTGTTATTTTATTTGCTAGTCTTCGAATTTTGTAACTACAATCCCGTTGTCCAGCATGGCCCATCCCTTTCCTACGATAATCGTCAAACTTTCGACTGTTTATTCGGAAGACATCTCCGATCATGTAAGTGTATTCGTAGTTTCTACAGATATATGTGTAGATAGTATAAAGGTCTTTCTCGAGTCGAAGTCGTGATGATTCAGAGAAACGTAATATGTAGTGATGTAACCACTGCTTTTCTCTGGACCGTCAAAGTTCTCTTAAATGAAGAACGCGGCCTTGAGGAAAGATTTTTATGACGCCATATTTGTTTCCTTCGAATCGATGCCATTTTAATTAGGCTCTCGTATTTTTAGAAACTTATAGAATATAGAATACTGAATTGTTTTTTAATAACTTTCTACAACTTTGTACTCCCTTAGAGAAGAATGTAGAATTATAGAAAATAGCCTCTCTCATTGTCACTTAAGGAACATGCATAGTATAGATTCTGCGTTTCCAACCTATGAGTCGCGATCCTGAAAGATTGTAAAATGTTTCCTGGGAAGTCATTGGTCAGTTTCAATTGAAAATTTTTGCCACTTATTTGCTTCAGTATGACAACAGTATTTTTATATTCAATAAAAATTGTAAAGTAAAAGTAAAATAAAAATTGGCCACCTTTACAATTTTTATTATTATTATATATTATTTAAAAATACAATAAAAATTGACTTTACCTTAAGACAAATTTTTAGCGTTTATTTATCAATAATCTTCCTTATATATAGAGAGAGAGTGGAGAAATCCTAAATTATTTGTCTATTACAAAGAGGATCGCGATTCGATAAAGGTTAGGAAACACTGATACAACTAAGAATCATCTTTCTTTATTCCTCAAATTTAAATCATATATTCATATTTCATACACGACGCGTTACATCAGCATCATAAACTATAAATCAAACTCCATGGTCTACGAGCAGCTGTCAGAGATACACGAGTCTCATCCATCTTTACTAAAACATCCAAGGAAGAACAGATTGAATCTACTCCAAAGCCCACTTCCTGTCCAACCAACGCTTCATACCTCTCTAACGATTCTCAACAGCTTAGCACTATCTTCTTAGAGCTTAGATCTGCTCGGACACTTACGACACTGTCGAGTAGATATCGAAGAGTTTGCAAATTTTCTTCGAAATAACATTGCGAATGCTTGCAGATGAGATGGTGGCTGAGAAGGAGAAATACAAGGAAATCGGAGACGGCTTGGATCAGGCATTCATGGAACTCTACGGCGTCTAACGTGCCACTAACCAACCTCTTTAACGCTTCGACCAAACAAATAAAAAAAAAATATATATATATAATCATATATATACCACCAAAATTTCAAACTTTCTCACAATCTCGCTTGCTCTTAACACGTACTCCGTAAGTTACTTCTCGAGCTTAACCTGCTTAACTAACGACTTCGAGGCTCTAATTTGCCACAAGACAGCATTTCTCCATGAAAGTGAAATATCGATATCCCTTACTGAACCGAGACAATGGAGATATCCGTAGAAACATCGTTTAAGGACGCATATTACCGTCATGAATATCATTTTTTCATCTTAACTCTTTGTTTTTTTTTCACAATTATTGTATCTTTTATTGTATGATTTTTGTGAAATTATTTTTGGATAGTACAATTAAAATTAAGCTTCGAATGTTTGATAATGAAGGAAATGGTGTAAACTTATCATAATAGATACATATAAGCAAAGAGTTAAAAATCAAATATTGTTTTGTCACCGAAATGCATTTTCTATTACCATCAGATCATTTTCATATCAATATTTTCATACATTAAGTATGCGTAAAGGCGACGGAGCAATATATTCGCTTTTTACTTTTTAGGATAATACAGATTATCTTCTATATATATATAAGTGTAACGATAAATGTTTTACTAGTTGCTTAACCTGATAAATTTTTAACGAAGTCATTGTTTATTTCAGACGAGCTTGTACACGAGAAAGAAAAGTACAAATACATCTGCGACGATCTGGACCTCACCTTCACCGAGTTGATCGAAAAGAATTAACCGATAATCGGCGATCGTATGCATCCGACGACTGTCGAAAAGATTGGCGGCTCTTCGTGCATCCGACAAACGCGGTGTACTATCGAGATCATATTGTAAAACCGACCAATCCGCTTACGTTATCGTTACTATTACTATTACACTTGTATCTCAAATTTCTTGCATCTGAAACAAATACGTTCCGCGTTCCTTCAGGTCCAATTCCTCCGTTTCGTTTTCTTTTTTTATTTTATCCGGTTAACGCCTTGGTTTTTCAATTATTTATCGCTTACGATCTTTTCCCTTCCTTTCCTTTTTTTTCTTCTTTATTCATTTTGTAAATCATACTCTAGATTACGATTAATCAAATCACTCGTTTATAATAATTCCGATTTTACGACAAAACGTATTCGGTAAGTACTCACATTCGGCGATACAGAAGTTTCTTAATGACTGTGAAGCGCATTCGTCGATCATTGTAACTAAGCAAACAGGCAAATAAAAATTTCGCCCTGAAACTACCGTCTTATTTTATTTGTTAACTATTTTATCGTAGATCATGTTCTAATACTGCGAGATTTCAATAAAAATATTAAAATTACAAGCATCTGTATTTTTTCTCAAACCCTTACATAGAATCCTATCCCTTTTTAAACCATCACTTATTAACAATACTAATATACTAACAAATAATAATAATGGTCTTAAAGCCATGAAAAACTATTGTAGATTTAATTACTCTTGTAATTTTAAGTTATAAGTTATAATAATTGTAGGTTATCTCGGATAAAGATGTAAGAAACCCACAATTCCTAAGCAAAATGGTGAATCTATGGTTAAGATAGTCCCTTTACTAAATTAATAACATCCTCTCTCTCTCTCTCTCTTTCTCTCTAACCAGATGATGGTTGTTAAACTGTGGATTTTTATGTACAGCTAAATACATTTGCTTTGTTTAGGCATTTTACACATATTAATATACTTTAATATTATGATATTTTCAATGCATTTTGAACATTGAACATTGGTAGAGCAATTTGTTTTATCTTCTAAATATTATGATGAAAAGTTTACTTTGCAACTTTTGTATATTTTTGCATCAGTCGACTCTGGTGTAACAAATGAAATGAAGAAAAGAATGCATTGCATTATAAGAAGAAATTATATTACAATCTCCAAATAAGCAAGTGCAATAAATTAAGTTAAATACATAAAAATCCGCAGCGTAGTGACGGTAAAAGATACCCAAGAACTAACACAGGATCTAACATTGGACTAGTGCCACGTAACCCTCCCTTTTGCATTGCAGACGTGGTGGTAAACGAGCGCTGTAAGTACAAAGCGATCGCCGACGAAATGGATCAGACGTTCGCCGACCTGGCCGGATATTAGCAGGCGGGCTAATTCTCTGATGAAATGTGTATACTTCATGTGTACACATACACGCGCGCATATACACTTCTCTGAATACATGTATCGTTTTAAAATGAGAAAGGGAAACAAAATATGAAAAAGGTCACGCTACGTTTAAAGAAACACTGCCAGCACGCGGATCCTTCGATGCACGACGCCCAGAGAAACCTTGATTGTTGATCAGGACGAAGAGGATGCAACGCCAGGCGTCTTCTCCAGACCCTACACAGCCCAAGACGCTCGATGGATTATGGAAACAGTCGGTTAGATTGTGTTTATTGGTTATTTTATTTTTTCGACTTTGGCTGAGATAAAGCAGGTCTGAAAGAAAAGATTAAAGTAATTTTAACGAAGAACGTTGGAAATACAAGTTGAAGATAGTTATTCGTCGATTTGATTTTCTAACAGCTGTTTTATTTTGCAAAGTTTGGTTAAGGAAATAGGAAGATAAAAGGAACAGAGAATGATCCTCAGTTTGATGAGTTTAGGGTAATTTTGGATGCATGATGGGGAAATAAGTTGAGGATACTGATTCGTCTAGTGATTTTGCGATAGTTACCTTATATTGCAGCATTTGTTTGCGGCGGTGAAAAAGAAAACGAAGAATAGATGACGAGAATTTGAAAAAATTTCAATGAAGCACGTTCAGATTAGAAGTCAAGCGGACTTGTTTGTCAATTTGATTTTCTAACAGCAGCTACTTTCATTTACAGAATCTGATGGAAAGAATAAGGATGATTTTATATTTAAAATACTTGACATAGGAATGGGCGGCAGTTTGAAAATCGTATAACAGTTTTCAGTGTGACGTTCATTCATGATTAAAAATTAGAATCTCAATCTAAAATAATTTAAACGAAGGAAACACTCAGAATATCATTCGGAGGAGAATGAATCTGTTAATTCACAATGATAGAAGAATATTTTTTGTTTACTTTTTTTTTTTATGTAGGTCTTTAGTACATGAAAAAAAGAGATATTATCTTTATTTAACTTTTTTCATTCAACCTTAGATTCGAATAATATGATTTATTATTCATTTATTGTTTCGTTTATTAACGATAACTAGAATTTAGATTTAAACGGTCGTATACTTTGACCAAATTTCTTCCCTGTCTCTTTACTATTTCTATTCTATTTATTTTGCACGTATTTTATATTATCAATTCCGTTCTTCCGTTAGTTTCTATTTATCATTGATTTTAAAAACGATTAACTAATCGATCAATCAACACATTTTTGCGCATTTAAAAAATTATTAACAACAAGTATCAATATCGGTGCTCTATAGCTGTGTAGGCGTTCTTTCATCCAGTTCATCCGTAATCGCGAATCCTAACCACCCACACCCACGTAGACGGTCCTGTATCCATCAGCAACGCATTTAATCGCGGAGTTCAGCTTGTGCAGCCAGATTGATAGTTATTCGTCTCGCGTACTCACCATTAAGTTTGTCGTGAATTGAGAAGCGGCTCACTTCGTGCCAAGGGATGGCGGTAACTTTCGTGTATAATCGAGATACTGTGCAGGGAGATAACCAACGTTTAATACTCGACAAATGACAAGAAACAAAATAAGGAGCATCAAAATTTGAGAAAGAAAATAAAGTGGAAGGTTAGTCGAGCGGAAAAAATAATTGGCGGATTTTTAAAGGAAATATTTGTCGTCGTCGAGTGTGTACGTATAAAAGTCGTTAAAAACGATTAGGAACAAAAGGTGTGAAAAAGAATTGTTTGAAGTTGAACGAATAGTGAAAAACAGCCACATCGAGTATATAGAACACGAATAGGTACATTGGACAAATTATTTTCGCGATCTTATGAATTGTATTCGAATATACGTTGCAGGTTATAGCTATTAAGATATTAGATCTATTTGATATATTTATTGAATAATTCTTAACAATAACTTTCAGTTTGATAAAGCTTGTTTTACTTAATATTACAAGTAGACCACGGATTTTTTAACATTTATGTTAAATTTAAAAATGCAAAGAAGATATCTATTTAGGTCGACTTTCGCGGTTATGTTCATAACGATATGAATTTGTATAAAGATTCAGGGTCCAATCATACTTGGATTTATAATAAAGTAATTTGAAAATAGAAACAGTAAAAATCATTGAATTTGTCAGAGATTTAAATATCACGGCGTGTCTTAATACTTGTGACTAGCAGTGTATATTGGTAAAAAAGAGGACAAACTCTTTGCTTCGTGTGTTGAGTTCTTTCATATCGATGTGGCTAGGCAGTGCGGTCTATCGATCGATATAGTCTGTCTGACATCGATTAACCTCTCAAGGCCATTTGTATCTAGAGCAATCCCCACTACACTCGCAATCAGTTTACTTGGTATCTCTCATCTATTATTTTCCAGGAAGAATGTGGCAAATTTCTAATTAAATTACTCACGGAATCTTGTTTCCTAATAATGTGAAATGTGTTTGTGGAGAATTTAAATGGAAGAAATGTATTTTAGAATAAAAAATAAATGGTCTTGAATATTCCATAGATTTTGGACAGACTCTAATGTCAATTTAGAGTTAACCTCGTTATATTTCGCGATCTTTAGCGCCTGCTTCTTTGCTTTCGTAACTCGTAACTTTACGAGACTGCCACCGCGTTTCGGTTAACACAAGCAGCTTTTATGTTGGATGTTTCGCTTAGACAAAAATGAATTTTGCCAAAAAAGATTGTACCGTTTTATGTTAATAAATTAAAATGATTTGTCTACCTTTTAATTACTCCAAGATTCTTTCTATCAACGTTCACATAACATGTTTATATCCACAGATCACTATTAAATATAAATTAAATATGAATATTAATTTTCAATTAGTATTAACGTTAAAGGAGAATTCTTGGTAATTAAAAGGTAAAGAATAAGAAAGTAAAGAAAGTGATAACAAATTGATAAGATTAAGAAACTCTCTTGGTATGTTTAACATTCTTAAAGATTGAATTTGTTCAGTTTCTCGGTGACTAAAAAAAGAAAAATGAGATATTGCTGAAATCTAATTGCGAAGGGCCTTATAGCAGAATTGGGTATTATTAAGATGAATCTTTCAAGTCATTCCATAAATATAAATCATATGTCACTGCATTTCTTCATGTAAATGCATTTTAATCGCTTTTATGCTCAATTTTTTCAAGTGTTCAGCCATTGAGTAGAATTTTACCCAAATCTGTTTTAAAACGGGCCCAACTGAGAACGTGCACTTACCACTGCGATGCCAGTCAGTCCTACGTAAAACAGTTAACCTTTTACTGTACTTATATCACTTTCAATAAATGTGCATTTTTGATACTTGAACGCAGCGTTATCTTATTTATCTTTGATTTGCAGCAATTGCAAGTTTTCTGTTTTGCAAGAGGATTTCATTTTACTTTGAACAACCGCACTGCTCTGTTTTCATAAACTTTATCATAGTATCATCGTTTTGAAAAAAGGCTCAGATTAAAGCTACTGACGACGCCACACCATACAAAATATCAAAAATAATCTATCCTTAGAAAATCTCTAAAAATAAATCTTCAATCTGAGCAATAGTTAACATAATCAAGAAACAGAAAAGAAAGATCTGTAGCGTTTACATTTTAAATGTAACAAAAAAGAATACAACGGATATGGTATGTAAGATATAATAAAGAATCTCTTTCTCATTCTCCGCTACTGTGATAAAATAAACGAATCTATGCGCGAGATCTGGAGAAAGAAAGGATAGAACAATGAATCATAGACGATGATTTACATAACATGTTCATTGTTTATGATCTCGTATCATAATATAATATTATCTGTTTTAAACAACGCTAACATATATTTCTGTATGCTTTCTCAATTATAAATCGTAGATTCTTCGACTTATTGGTGTTTTAATAATTACAAAAGGGGGAAATAATTATAATATATTTATAATAATAATAATAATAATAATAATATTAATAATAATAATAATGCTAACATGTTTCCAAAAATATGAATATATCTCCTCGCGGTTTATCACGAAGTCGCACGCCGGAAACGCGACGTACGCGCGCGTGTGCACGCAACAACATTACTATTTATTTCTTTTACGTAATAATATAGCTTATAATCTTCTATTCTCCTACTCAGGTAAATGCAATGTAATAGATACGGCTTGTGTCCCAGGAACCAGATTTCTTTTCATATTTTTCCAGCAGAGGGAAGAAAATAATGTCGAAAGACAATGATCAAGGATTAAGGGACGAAAATTAGAAGAGAAACGGCAATATGGGACGCGGTTAGTCTCCGAAATGGTGGCACGATGTTCTCGTTATACTTGAAATTTCCTCGCTATACTTATCTGTACATTAATCGAACGTTAAGAAGGTATAAAGCTATCTAGAAAAATCGAGACCATCGCGGAGAACAATCCTCTATTGCCGATAAACCCGCTTTTTACCACGAGAAATGTGTTCGCAGAAAGCGATCTAATCCTTTTAGTACTGTTTCGTGTGTTATATTTGTGTTGATCAGTTAAGTAGAATAAAATGATAGAAAGTTCAAGAAATGTATTTCGTTCAACCGCACGTGCAATACGCCGGGGATACGCCGGCTTAATAAAATGAAAAATTCTTTCGCAACGATTTCTTAAATTGTTACAATTTCAAATTTCGTTCGATACAAATACACAAATACAAATATAAATTTAGTACGACTTATAGCTAACGGTACATACTAACTACAGATAATACTTTGTTACATCGTGTACAATTTGGAGAACGTACGTTTCCTGAATCATTCGCTTGATAAAACGTTTGAAATTTTAAAACGCTGTAACACAAGAACGGTAGCAGAAATCGATATAGATCTTTTAATTATCGCTTGTTATCCATTGATATTTTCGCTGTTTAATCAGTCGAGTATCGCCGATACAGTGACTAAAAGGATCATCGAAAGCCGAAAAGTAAGCATTTCTTTGTTTAATGCAGGCGAATCTCGCGTGATAGAACTTAACAGCTATTCTAGGTAAATGTCGGTTAATGTCGTTAATTGGACAAAGTGAAACGGTAATAAAGGTTTCTAGCGATCGTTGCTTTCTTTCGAAACGCATCGGATCGAGCAAGGCAAGTGTAACGAAACTTTCCTATCAACAATTACACTACAAAATTTCTTCTTCGTTTATAATCCTAACTAGATTCACTTTTGTTTCCTACAATGTTCCCTCTTATGTGCTCCGATGATATGTAACTCAATACGGAACCTTAACTTACGTAATTTTTCTTTTTCTTTCATCGTTTCCTTTAAGTCGCTGCGCAAAAGCTCGCAGGAAAACATTGACCTAATTGGAGGTCTACGTATATAAGGCACATCGTTCTTTCTGTTTGCATCACAATAAACAATGCGTGTGGTATGTGGTGGTGAAGCCTAAATCTTCTGGTAAAATATTGCAATACGATATTCATATCTTTAAATAAATATCCATTGTAATTTGCATATCATTCTCGCCAACGATTTACAAAAAAGTGAGAACTACGCTTAAAGGTGTACAAAGGTCGGAAGAATATTGTTGAATATTAAAGTAATCGTTCTGATCGAGTGTACAAATGCAAAATGTTCGCGTATTGTAAAACGAAAACGCCTTATCATAGAAATACGAGCAAAAAAAAAAAAATAGAAAAGAATATTTTACGAATAAAGTACATAAAATTTCTCCAAAAAGAATATAAAACTTATATAAAAAAAAGTGAAGAATTTAAATCTTCCAGACTTTGTCACCGCTCAATCATTAAATCATTATTCATTTCATCATCATTACCGTGGAATCCTCGAAGCAACGGAATGGTTTCGAAAAATATTGTATAAAATTGTTGACCGACAGGATAAATCTGCGTCACCATGAAAAAGGTCGTATAAAAACTTGGTCGATACTCTCGTAGAAAAATGTTTAAGCACATGACAACTATATCGGTGCTCTTCGTAATAGAATCGAGCAGAATTTGGTCCCAAAGTGGAATTACCCTCTAGTTTGCTGACTTGAAATGCGAAAGATGCTTTTTAAATTTGCACTGGTTCGACGTAATTCGCAGGCAACATGCCGTGTCGTCCGGTGCGCTGTACCAGGCCGGTCATCCAACCCTCGTCAATGGCTGTACAGTTAACGATCAGATCACCGTCGCAGAAGCTCACCTCGTCCAAATCTTGCGCTTGGTAGTCGTACATCGCTCTATACACTCTCTAATGAAAAAGAAAATTATTTTAAAAATATATTTCAACTGGTGAAATAAGAAGATTAAATATGATTAGAGAAATAAATAAATAAATGGAAAATATTAACCAGTTCTTAATTGTTGAACGCATAATACAATCAATAGATTGCATAATTGACTAGATGCATATTAGAACCATCCAGGATTGAAGAATGAAACTTGAATCAAAATGAAAAGTGTATGGAAAAAATATGCGATTCAAGAGATGAAACAAATTTTTATACATAGATATACATACATATCTTAGAAACCAATATAGAATGTTCACAGAAACATAATAAATAATGGGCATAGTTATAAAAACTTTAGAAGCCAAAAAAGATGAGCTAGAAAGTATATTGGACAAACACAAACAATTTATTTCTTGAAATAAAGCCACATCCTTCTAGCAAGGAATGTGTTAAGTAGAAAAATGTATAACCATTAAAAAGTTAACAAAAGTGATATTGATTCACAGTATTTTTAGAAAATCCTTCAATTACTTTTATACCACCCAGTATCAAAGTTTGCATCTAATAGAAAGATACTTGAACTTATTGCATATTAGAACCATCCAGGATTGAAATATGAAACTTGAATCAAAATGAAAAGTGTATGAAAAAAATTTACAATTCAAGGGAGAAAACAAATTTTTATATACATGTTTGAAAAAAAAATATAGAATGTTCACAGAAACATAATAAATAATGGGCATAGTTATAAAAACTTTAGAAGCCAAAAAAGATGGTCTAGGAAGTATATTGGACAAACACATACAATTTATTCTTGAAATAAAGCCACATCCTTCTAGCAAGGAATGTGTTAAGTAGAAAAATGTACAACCATTAAAAAGTTAACAAAAATAGCATTGATTCACAGTATTTTCAGAAAATCCTTCAATTACTTTTGTACCACCCAATATCAAAGTTTGCATCTAATAGAAAGATACTTGAACTTATTGCATATTAGAACCATCCAGGATTGAAATATGAAACTTGAATCAAAATGAAAATTGTATGAAAAAAATTTACAATTCAAGGGAGAAAACAAATTTTTATATACATGTTTGAAAAAAAAAATATAGAATGTTCACAGAAACATAATAAATAATGGGCATAGTTATAAAAACTTTAGAAGCCAAAAAAGATGGGCTAGGAAGTATATTGGACAAACACAAACAATTTATTTCTTGAAATAAAGCCACATCCTTCTAGCAAGGAATGTGTTAAGTAGAAAAATGTACAACCATTAAAAAGTTAACAAAAATAGCATTGATTCACAGTATTTTCAGAAAATCCTTCAATTACTTTTGTACCACCCAATATCAAAGTTTGCATCTAATAGAAAGATACTTGAACTTATTGCATATTAGAACCATCCAGGATTGAAATATGAAACTTGAATCAAAATGAAAAGTGTATGAAAAAAAATATTGAATGTTCACAGAAACATAATATTGGACATGGTTATAAATGCTTTAGAATCCAAAAAAGATGGGCTAGGAAGTATATTGGACAAACATAAACAATTTATTTCTTGAAATAAAGCCACATCCTTCTAGCAAGGAATGTGTTAAGTAGAAAAATGTATAACCATTAAAAAGTTAAAAAAAAAATAGCACCACCCAATATCAAAGTTTGCATCTAATAGAAAGATATTTGAACTTTCTTCTTCCACCCCTATGGGCCATACTATTGAAAATAGCAATTTAAAAGATTAAAATAACTCACCCCCACATTGGTAGCTGGTGGTGGAGACGGCATATGCTGTGGGACGTGATTGTTATTCGTTGCTGGTGTCAACGATCCATAGTACTCGTTTACAGGGTCTATATCAGCCACCGAACCAATCTTTCTAGCTGGTGGATTCGTCACTGAAAGAATTCGTTAAATTTACTAAGTAGAATGGAAGATCGCGAATGAAATTTATGAGAAAAAGATTCGTCTCAAACACCAAGTATCGTTTCAGATACAACTTCCACAAAAACACCACGTGTTAGCGTTTCGTGTTTAATGAAAGTTTAGATCACGTAAAACATATAAAATAGATACAGTATGGTGCAGAAGAATTGGAAAGCAGTTACGAGTGAATCGACGAATGCAGTCGGCGAATTGGCAACAACAACGAAACGGAAAATAAGTATACCACATAGATAATAAAATAGAAAATAAATACCATTTCTACCACATAGAAAATAAATATACCATAGAAAACAGAAATAGTTTGTGACCAGCCACCGTTAAACACTACAAAACATCTTTCTTAATTATTATATTAAATCGTTTTATAAGTTTCGTCGTATTTTTTTTTTTTTTTTTTTTGTTACTAAAAATGTAACATAAAATTACAGGAAGCACCATGAATTTGATTGTAAATTATCTCTCGTTTTTTATTACCTTCTCATATAAAAATTAAACTCTTTCTACTAGTTTATAAAATTTCTGTGATTCAGAATTTGGTCAAAATTTCTTCTAAAAAGTTTCCTTCTGGGAAGCTAAACGAATATTCTTGGCATGTTCCTACATGTAATGCCAATTAATATCTTACTTGCTACTGTTATCTTTTTTTATACGAAACTTCTTTAAAGTCAAATTTTTACTAATTTCTTCACAAAATTGTACGAATCTTATAAAGCATACAGTGGCATAAGCGCTTATCGTCTGATCTTTCAATTGTCATTCTTTCACCACTGTATCGATCTTCTTGGAATTTCCACTTACCAAAGCTTAAATACTAATCTGAAAAACAGACAATTAAGAAGCAGCAGAATTCTGACAGATAAGCAACGGTGCTTTTTAAAAAACGAAAAAACAACAGAGCTTATAAAACGATCTGATATTTTGTACGAAAATCTGCTAAACGAACAGAGGTTGCAAGAACGTTCAGGTCGTCCCATGGAGGAACGATATAAATTTACCATGACGTCGCGTTCTGGAGATAATGGCCAACGATACAATAGGAGTGACCGAATTGTATCTACCTATCGTTCAAGCTAATCCAATTAGAAGTTGATCTATTGAAACTAACTATTACCGGTTGCTAACTATAACCAATGACCAACCCATATGGTTGACTATACGAAACAAGGCAACGAGGATATGTTCCAATTGTATTGAAGTATCGGTTCATTGTCAGAATAGCAGAGGGAAATAGAGCAGATAGTGTACAGGGTGTTCCATTTATCACTATCATTTATTTTTATCTCTTGCCGCTCTTTGTTCATTTTTGGGCTAATTGTAACTTACGAGTTTCTCACCAACATAGTTTCGATGAAATCATTTAACTGTTCAAGATTACTGTACCCACTGCTACAAGTTATGTCACGAGCAGGGATCCCTTAAGTGAAGAGAGGTTATTCCTACTCCCACTGCTGCTCTTGATACGGTCATAAAGATAATCTCGTATATTGGCCAAAAAGCCACATACACAAATAAGATTATATTGCTATCGACAGTGATAGTGGCAGTGGGAGTATGATTAAGGTATTAAGGGAATTGCCTGGTAACCCTGGTCACGAGCCACCTCCTCTATAAGTTTTGCATTTTTCTATTACTACTATGGCTTTGTATTCGTCGCTATCTTAAATCTTTTGTAACATCTTTTTACTGCACTTATGTGTTCGTATTCTGTATTCATATGTATCGTTATACCATTGTCATTGCATTGAAAGGAAACACTTTATTTGTGAGAATTATCAGTCTAAACAATTTTTAGATCGTACGTGCTGAGAAGCTATAATCAATTAGAATTTGTCTTGTCATGAGCAAGCAAAATTCCATTTATAGAAAGTTGAGCTCTTAACACATTGTTGACCAACAATTTTACTGACAATTTATCTCATGTCACCGGCTATTATTTCGTAATTGCACGTGCAAGTAAAAAGATATAAATAAACTTTAATCAATTTTATTTATTATTCAACTTTCGATATTTCTTTTTCCTATGATAAACAGTGTAACAGTCAGCTACGTGTAATGGTACGCAACAGCTTTCGCAAATATATCTAGTTTCGCTGCGTTTTCCTTTTGAAGAGCATACTCTACACGCTCTAGTCGGATTTGTTTTTCCGTCAGCGACTATTTTTTCTAAGACGTGGTTTCTCAGTTTTCCGGAAAGCCCGAAGGGTGCGTCGTTATAAGGAGCTGTTTTAGAAATTCGGGAAGCGTCAGGTGCAATTCTGCGTTCTTTGGGATCCACAGTTATCCATTCTCTAGCTACTTCCAGTAGAAACTTTTTGTATCTTGTTTTATTTTTTGGCAGACAGGTACGGTACGTTTTATATGCATTGAACAAGGTGCAGTTTATCAGAAAAAATGCTAATTTTTCGACCACTTTACAGTTTTTCGTAAAATACCGCTGTTCGACAAAAACTGATCTGCGCGATCTACCCCTTTCATGTGCTTATCGTATCGTAATATGCACGTAGGTTTAATGATATTTTGCTGATCTAATATCAGACTCGCTATCTTCTGATACAGTATCATTTTCCAAGTCATCACAATTTGATTCACAATCGCTCGGACAATCAGATAAAGCATCGGCGTGTAATTCATTGAAAGACTCTTCGTTGCTACGTTCCGTCGTCGTTGACATTTTTTTACAACAAAGCACGCAACTTGACGAGTCTTATAAGCGAGAGACACAGCTTGAGGTATGCTGACCAACAATTGCACTGTATCATCTCCAACAGCACACTGAGAAGTCGACGTTTGGCCATGAAAACACGAGTTGACTCGTGACCGGTCAACAATGCGCTAACTTACAAATTTTTCATTGGATTGCCATTAGAAAGTGATAGAATATCGCATTATTGTAATAAAGAATAGTCGTGGATAAAAATTTATCTGATACGTGTTCTACGAGATACACATTCCAATATCCTCAACCTACTAAGATTGACGACCAAAATAAAAAAATCTGTCAAACGATTACGTACTATATTATATATTTACATGAAATAAAAATGAACTACTCTATACGTAGATTCCTAACTACATAGATTATTATAAAAGTAACTAAATAAGCAAAGAGTAAGAAAAGAGGATGTAAAACTTGGTTCTAGAGCTAATCTTTTCTTAGAGAAGTTAGGAAGAAACCTACTCTGTAAAATGGACGAGAACTCACCTGGTCCCTTGTCGCTCGTATAAATCACAGTGGTTGCCCCAGCTTGCCTGGCGGAATAGGGGCTCGGTCTCACCTCGCTAAGAGGATCGTAATCGGCGATCCTACCTGGTGTCCTTTGCACCTGCGAGCTCGCAGTTCTAGCGGCCGGTGGATTCGCGTTCACGCCCGATGCAGGCGCGATCGAACCGTCCGTGTACTCTACGTACTCTAAAGTCAACAATACACAAGCTGCCGATATGCTTTTCCGACAACCATTCAAACGCCAACTTAAGCGATTCTCTCCAAGTTACGTATTCTCAAATATTCTAACTCAATTGGCAAGTTTCAGAAGCTGCTCTCGACTTTTGAGAGTTTTAAATAGATTTGATGTACGCGTTCGTCGAATACCTAGCCCTGATATCTATCGATCGAACGTATACAGGACAATGGGAAAGATAGCGTTGACTAAGAGACAATTAACGTACAAGCGAATATTAGTTGGTGACAGTGCATAAGTTCATAAATTAGTAGGACTCTTCGCTTCTTTTAAATGTTAGTACATCGAGGATAGTTTGATCGGGGGAACGTTAACTCGTTAAGGAAAATGGTTGTGTTAATGTTAATTTATATTGTAGTTTCTTTCTGTTAGTCAATTTGTATTAATAAATCCTGTTTTCTTTTTCATGTTAACATTATAAAAGAAACTTGTGTTAATGCAATGTTTATGTTGTAGTTTCTTTCTGTTAGTCAATTTGTATTAATAAATCCTGTTTTTTTTTTCATGTTAACATTATAAAAGAAACTTTCAAGAATTTATTTCATACTTTCCTGAATAATTATTTCTTTTTCCACATAGATACTGTTTTTATAAAGTTTGCAAAACGTTATGTAATTATAACGCTATGATAAACTATTTTCTCTTTGAATTATGAAAGCTCTTTTATGTACGTTATTTACGCAATACACTTATATAAAGTATATGATATTCTATGATATATACTTTATACCTCAATAAAACAATATATAAGAAGATAATTTATATCGTTATTTATGCATGGAAATGAATATATTTGTAATAGCATGGTACACTACTTTTCTCCAAGTCATAAAACCTGCTTTATGTGTCTGATTCCTATATACGTATTGCATTTACACATCTTTTATTCATTACTCCATTGTTCAGTCCTTAACGAGTTAAAATCTACTTAAACTTGTAGAAGTAATTTAAAGTTATCTATAATTAAATCTTAAACCTTCAGATTCCATGCGTATCAGAATTATCAAAACAAGTAACGAAAAAATGCTTATGGAATAATCTCACGAGTATTACGAACATTAATAGCTGTTAGCGATAGAAAGCTTCGAGAGCTTCGGATTCACCGGTTACAAAATCGCGGATACAAATACTTAGACAATCTAAGCAACGTGTGAATAAAGAGTACAGGTAAACCAGAGGACAAGTCTCAACTCACCGATCTGTTCGCCATTTTCTCCGGTCATCGTCCTCTTCTGCTCCATGATGGCCTTCTTCTGAAGCTCACCGTGATAAGCCACGTTCGAGATGATCTTGCTGTTCTGCTTGATTCTCAGGGTTTCCGGATCATCTGCCACCTGGGTGAACTTGCCTTTTGCCTTCTCGAATTCGGCGTGATACTTCACGTTACTCTGAATCTTCGTGTTCTCCGCGATACGCTTCAGTTCCAACGTTTCCGCCATCGTGGTGGCCTTCGCCTTTGGTATGTGTCTGAAATACATACAAGTAACAGACCGCACTATATGGAAAACTCGATTGCCAGCAGTAGACCAGTGGCGTGTGTCGATCTAGCGACACTTAATTAAGCATCGATAATCGCAGCGAGTTCATGGCGAAATGTTTCTGATACTTGTCCCACGCTAGCTGAGGAACGATGTCGCTCGAATTTGCAAGTTTGCTCGAGTCATTGAATTGTGTTTTCAATTAACACGTTCGTCGCCACGTCGCACATATCTATGCGACGGGTATACTTCCGTGGGGGCCCCGTCACCAAAGTATAGCGACGCTTTTCTTCTTCGAGTTAATTAAATATACGATATTATATATAGGATATACAGCATAAAAATATTAAAAACACATTGTACCATACTTTTTATTAATTTATATTCTGGCTAATATATTACGTTATTCTATATCGCGCGGTATTCGTTAAAACATTCCAAACACATTTGGGCTGATTTGGGGCACTTCGAACGATAGTTGTAGACTCCGTCATCGCTACCCTCCTCACTTTCAAATATATTTTCACGCTGTTTACCGAACATTTTGAGGATGAAAAAATCACCGATGTACGTCTCACAAGTATGCTTCTCGACTAAATGAAAGATCCGAGATATCTGCCACGAGATCCCTCGGAATACTCTGACTGGAAAGCTTATCGCTTTCTCCATTTCAGAAATAAATAATCCTTTCTTTACAATGAATCGAAGGCGATAAACGATGAATTCCTGCTTGTCGCTCTATTTACATTCTGCGTACCGGCGGTCGGATTTGGGCCCCGCAGGAAACTTGGCCGCGTTAATATTGGCTTCTAGGGGGCTACGTTGATTTCAAAGGATTGTTATTGGTTTGAAGCGTTTTGAGGAAAATTCTTTTTCAGCGACAAATACAGTAATGCGAAATTTGAAAGAAAGGAACGAGTCAAGTATGATCAAGTATCCCATAAGAGTCGACGAACGTGCAAAGAAGGGGGTGATCCCATGTAAAACAGAATGAGGTCGAAAATGTAGAATAACATTCTTTTAACACGCAGGGTAGTTTGGAAGAATGTAAAAATGTTACACAGTTGGCACATGTTTAAAACGAAGGGGATTAAAAGAAGGACAAGTGAATCATCTTGGCTGACGCGCGTTCCTCATGGAGAAATTATGGAAATCACAGTGAATAAGAGTTTCGAGTGCACGACAAGCGGTCGATGACGCCGTTGGTTATCGCTTACATCCTTTGTGAAGCACAGTTGATAATCGTACCGCAGGGAGAAGAGTATGAAACATACTCTGAACAGACAGTGACGGTGAAACACTTAGAAAAGTAGAGAAGGAGATGAACAATGTTGTGTCTTTCAATTTACCAAGTAAATTTTTTTTTAAAGCTTGCCATGTGAAACGATACAATTTAGTAGCATTCCATTTCTATAAAATTAAATTAACATCAAACTTTCCCCAAATCCTCTTATCAACATTAGGAATAAACTAATATTTTTATATCTTAATTCCATTCTATTTTTAATAAAAAGTTGAAGCTATCGAGGATAAGGAAATAATTATCGTCCGAATCATTCATTCTGAATTTTTTGACATTTTATTAGATTGTTAATCTTACGCATATATTCGATGGTACACGTAACGCGCCAATTAATGTTGATCAAAATCAAAGCTATTTCAGCAGGGTGCATCGCAATGAGAGCATCGTAATTCAACGGAACGAAAATGATGCGAACCAGAAACGTACTATACTAAGTATAATTAATCGGATGCAAAGTTTCCCGCGTTTCGCAACAAAACTTTCGACATCGGCTTGCGATCGTGAGTTTTTGCTCGTTTCTAAGCCTGCGACGAGGAAATAAAAGGCTTCTTATCATAGCGTTCAGAACGCACGTTACAACAGACGCTCGCGTGGATCGAGCGGAATAGAATTACGAGGTCGTTGCCGGCGTATTAATTAGGGGAGGAAACGGTGAGACGATGGGATGGACGCGTAATCGGATGCGCATACGTTTGAAACAAAGAAGAAAGTGGTGAAGAAAAATGGAAAAGATAATGGACGAGGGAAGAAAGAATGAACTTTAATAATTGAGGATGCAATCAACGTTTAATAGATATGTATTCACAAATCCAGTCGTAAATCAATTCCAATACAAAAGTTTCGAGAAAGTTCGATTGTCAGTTAGAAATTGTTTCATTAAAAAAAAAAAAAAAAAAGTGAAGAAGACAGGAAAAGGAATTGTAATTTCAGTGGAATATCGTAAACAGGTAATAAGCTTTTAATTACAGTTCTTATAAAATCATTGAATTTTCTTAGCCGATACATAAATTGTGTTTAAAACTACCGCTCTCTCTCTCTCTTTTCAAGGTATAATACCTCTATTTAACGCTATTTTCCTTCTCTGTTATATCTTTTTCGTTCCATGCAAACTTACAATATATTATAGTTGATCCTGCAATCCTGCCTCTAATAATAGTCGTTGCTAATTAGAAAAATTTCTCTCTCTCTTTATTGCTCTCTGAACGATGCCAGGATCCGATGAGGAAAATTCGCTTCAAACGCATGACGAGGAATTCGAGGCTTTATCAGAGGGCCACGACGCGATAAGAGGAGCCAGGAATCATGTAATCTTTCACAGTTTGTTGAATAATCGCGTCGCTCTGGCTGGTAATTGAAGGAAAGTGAAAAGGAAAGTAGAGAAGAGAGCACAAAGCGGTTCCAGTCGCAATCAACGTCGTCGGCCAGCCCAGGATCAAGCGGAGCAGGCTAATAAGCCGATATCGAGAGTCATCCACCGGATAGAAACGTTTTGCAGAACAGGTCGTCCGATCGAATCGATACGGAGCGGTTGTCGATCGAGACCGAGATCCAAATACATGCGCCTTTCAATCATGTGCGTATATGTAAATACCTCGCAGAAATTAAAATAATTAATTAATCTTGCTTTTTATAAACTTTGCCATTTTATTATCGTTTTAGAAAATTCCAGTCTTAAATTTATTTATGCCACATTATAGTAATTTTGTTTTATTGACGTAGGTACAAGCTACTTATCGTTTTGATTAGTCTTTTGATGGCAAAATAATATTTACGTTTTTCAATACTACGTTTAATGCAAATAGAAAGAAAGCTTAACTCGAGGTGAAACTGTAAAATATTAAAAGATTCAACCATTGATAATACGATTCACATAAAGAAGGGAGAAATAAATAGAAAAATACTAGACAACTAAATAGATATTAAAAGAATTTGATTGCTTTACATAATTGATTCAGCAGCGAAAGATCTGCAGATCTCTCGATCCATTGGTTACTTCTTTAAGACACTGACAGACAGATTACACCGTGGGTGTGTAAAATATTTAACACGTTGACTGCCACGCGTGTTTTCAAGAAAATCTCCGTCAGGCCACGCGTGTCCGCAGTACCAAGCGTTCTCTGCTAGATACTCCCATCGATATTTTAGCAATGCGAGTGGCTCAAGCGATGGTCTCAAGAATGATCTCTCGTTTCGTTTGTTCGCAATATTCAAACCACTAGCTGTTGTTGAATATAACGAAGGAAGTGTGGTATAGATTATTCCGACCAAGTGGTTTCTTATGCCACCAAAATTAGAAAAGGAATCAAATGGTACAGAAAACTTGGCGTCCAACTCCTTCTGGGAATTTTTGTTGCAAACGCTTTGACGGTTTACAAAATTGTAACAAGGAAGGATATAAATATTAGAATATTTTGAGAGTTATTAGCTGCAAAATTATTAGGATTGTCTGAAAATACAAAAAATCCTTGTCTTCGACGGAGTCAGCATAATATCGCCGTCCGGAAAAATGATTCCGGAAGAAGCATTAGACGCGCATACAAATAAAATATGTTATGCAAATAAAAGACGTCAAATGGACCGTACAAAGACGCAACAAATTTAAAGAAAACAACAACTTATTGTCCAAATTGCTCCGACCATCCTCAGCTGTGTATAGAATGCTTCAAAGTTTTACATTCTAAATAATTTTTTTAATAAACCATTTTCGTATTACTTTTATAACAGTTCAACAGTTTTATTATCATGGAATATCTTTTCAAA
Source organism: Bombus hortorum (assembly GCA_905332935.1). Lineage (NCBI taxonomy): Eukaryota > Metazoa > Arthropoda > Insecta > Hymenoptera > Apidae > Bombus > Bombus hortorum. Next base: position 15,870,181 of record HG995193.1, read on the forward strand.
TACCTACGACGATCCTTCGCAAGTAGTCCAATAAGCGTCACCCGAATATGGGTTACGCGGCCTGACCAGAAACTCTGCTGACACCCGAATGCGGGTGCCGTGGCAGTCATCGTGTTAAATAAAACTGGATGAATCACAAATTTGATGCAAAATATATATAATGGTACATCATTGTCGCTGTTATATCTGAGAGGACACCGGTACATAGATGTGCAATGCGATTCGATAAATCACGCGTCCCCTATCGCGTTTTATAAACAGCTTGTAATGAAGAGAAGCTCTCGTCAACGACAACAGAAAACGTAACTCTATAGCGAACAGATATTAACGAATAATATTTACAAATGAACTTGTATTTCTAAATTATTCACTGAAAAAGAGAAACAGACATTTTTAAAGGTAATAATAAAAGAAGATAATAATTCTCGGTTCTGTCACAAACAGATAATAACAAACGATATTTTCAAACACAAAAGATTTCAGAGGTAATAAACATCATAATACTATGGTAATCAGATAGTAACGAGTAATAACTCTGTACTCTTGCATTATTCCTTAAAAAAAGAAGAGAAGTATAAAAAGCAGAAATCTCAGAGATAATAAGAAGAGAAGGCGATAATTCACTTTTTTTTTTTTTTTTTTTTTTTTTGCTATTTCTGTGTGTAGAGAGGAACGAGACATGATTGTGCATGATGACAAATTGATGATATATTGTTTTTTTTTTTTTTTTTTTTTTTTTTTTTGTTGAATATTTCTTTGGTATGCATACACATCGTGTAGAGAACCCGCATAAGAATGCACTGAAAGTTCAAGTGTATCTGTGACACAAGCGTTAACGAGTGACTAGCTCCGATTAGTCATTGCGTTAGAACGCGCGAATAAATTATATTCAATATCGTTTCATGAATCACGCACGGCTAGTCGGTTCACCGATGACTTCCATCAGCTTGATTTTTCCAACAACCCGTTTTCAATTCATTCATCCGGCAGATACATATATTAATAAACTCGTTCACCTGGTCGATTTCAACCTTTCTGCTACATTCAACGGTTACAAATTCAAATTCCACGTCCTGTTTCCTGCGTTGTGAAAGTCTAACTCTATGAAAAGATCTGGCTGAAATAGTTAAATGTAAGAAACAAGCGTAGAAAAGCAACTCTTGCGAAAATTAGTTCTTATAGTGTGACCGATAATGTATGTGTCCTAATTGATATAAATAGTGATGATAAATAATAGCGCGTTCTAATTGATATAAAGGTATATGAAAAATGTATGAAAAAACATTAGAAAGTTTTAGTAAAAGAAAAAATAAAAGGAACAAGAACTGGAGCAAGGAATACACACAAATTTCTATTTTCTTCAATTACTCGGTCTATTCTAGCTAATTACCTTAACAAATCCTACAACATGTTACTCACTTACGGAATCCATTTCTCATATTGCATTTCTCTTTCTCGTTAAAAATATCTTTCTTTCTTCAAAGTAATACTGATTGTTTCAATATACTGTTCACTGCTTTAAACAATAAATGGGTCATAAAAGTTAATCTATATTTATTACATCAAACGAGTATTCTGGTTTAGAATGCCACTAAAATATTTGTCTCTAATCTTTTTCGAAAGAAAGCGTAAAGCTTTCTTATATCATTTGTTGCGCGCGTATTTATTCACGTTTGAAGAATATTCCATTTTTTCCAATAAATATTTCAATAAATACAATTTTTTCGCGCGAAACTAATCAAATGTGTGTGAGTTGTGTACAGCGCAAGAAAACACAGAAACCGTCGATAAGAAAATATCTTATAGATTCTCTGGATAAAATCTCAAACAATGTCTCAAAAAGTGGCATTCTAAACCAGGATAACCCTTTAATACAATAAACACGGATTAGCTTTTACGCTCCATTTAATGTTCAAAGTGGCGCCTCGTTAGTTGGACACAAAAGTGCGAAAAGGTGAGCCGCGTATCACGCCGAACAGCTCACACCAGCGTAATCAAGATTTGTGTCACGAGTCCGTTCTCCATGTACGGCATCTATAGCGTTGTCTACCCCAGGTAATTGTGCCAGCCAGGTTACGTAACACGTGGTTGTGCCACGCATGAATATAATAGATACGCGTACCGGGCCTTTTGTCGGTCCGCTTCACAGAACTGTGCACTGTGTGTGTTCTACATTGTACACCGTTAATGGCTAGGATATTTCCTGTCGTCTCGAGGATCCACGCTATTCGCTCCACGCTACGTATTCGCATCTGCATAAAACTCCCCGTTGCCTGTGCTACCGCAAGATGCAACCGATTGGCGCGCGCTTGCGACACTCCTGACATTTAGTGATCTAATGAAGCAGGAGATGTATTTGGTACGTTGTTTTCCCACTTAGAGAATTCCTATTTTTATTGGTGCTTGTGATTTTCCTCTAACGTCATAAGTTTTTTTATTATCTTCTTCTTTTCTTCTTTATTTTTGTTTAATTTGTTCAATATATATTCCACCTCGAACTGTGATATTTGGTATAAGCTATGAATTTGAAATTACATGGATTTTGTAGTAAAGTTGTTGATATGTTAAAAACTTTCCTTATCTTAAACAATTAAACAAACCAGTACAATAGAGTTTGTCTATTATTTGTTGCAATCTTGAAACAAAGATACGGTAATTGTCCTAACACTTTTATACGGGGCTGTATGTGCATGTACAGTGATGAATATATGAATAGACAAGGTCTTTATGCTAATTTCTAAAGTGTTTTTAGAATCTCTAATTACCTTGTCGAAAGTGTTTGTCATAGCACTTTATGACGAGCATGTTTTGCTCTTTGTATTCATAGGAATTTATGAAGCTTCTTTACAACTAGTGGGAAAGTTTTTATATGAATTCAACTTGATTTAGTTTATAATATTTTCCTGTTCTCGCAAGATAAATAAAATTCTAATCCTTGATGTATTTACTATTACTGACGCACATGTTACCTCAATTCAGTTATATAAATATTCTTACGTAAACGCAACTGCTGCATTTTCATTTGTATCAATTTGAATAAAATAAATTATAATTAGCTTCGTAATGGTTTTCTAATATTCTAAACTTCCAATTGATGATTTTTTTAGTTATTGCCACTGACAACTACAATTGTCACTATGGGTGAGTGGAAAATGGATAAAATGGACTGGAGCAAAAGAAAGCTCATCTAATAGACGATTCCTGGTTTTCAACAAAGCGATGGAGCAGAAACTAAGGCAAATGGAAGTAAAGGTAGAGGCAACATTGTTTTCTGAGACGTTGCGAAAATCTTGAACAAGGATACAAATTTTTCGGGCTATTAGGTTCAGTGAAAAGAAAAATCGAGGGCAGGTGATTCGTCCATTCGTATGGAATATTTTCAACTGTTTATAATAATATTAATAAATATGTAAGAACAGCGAGAAAGGTAGAATCCGAGGAAGAGAGGAAAAGAAGACAGTCAGAGGCGATTGCTATATGTTAGACTTTAGCCTAAGAACAAAGCCAACTGAGCCAAAGGTAGACATGTGAGAGTGTATAGATTAATATAGGATAGTGGATATAATTAAGAGAAAGATATATAAGCATATTTAAGCTTCTACTATTAGATATAAAATGAGATATGTACGTTTCGAATGAAAGCATGAGTGGGTGTGCCTATTTGGATATGATCAGTGCTCTATGTAAAGTATGGGAATGAGTGAGAGTTAGAAATATGTAAGCCAAGTGCTTTTTCCCAGCTGCGAAGCCGGAAAATAAATAGAAACGAAAACAACGATAACTGTCTTTTACTATTCAAGAACTGAAAATTCACTGAGAATTTATAATCAATAATTACATATCCTCCACTACTTTACTTCCTAATAAAACCTTCAAAAAATATCCTTTCTAAAAATCGAGTCCTGTCAACCATAGAAAATTAATAGATCCTCGTCCAGTGTTTATCCCACGAATAACGCCTAAGAAAGTTCAGAAATAATTAATGTGAAGTACATGCAATAAGAGCAGTTGAATGCAAAGAATCGTGTAACTGCAGGCGATCGTGGCTCGGACAGGTATACCGGTCCCGCAGTAGAGAACCACAAGGTCTCCTTTTTCCAATGACGTCTCGTTGGGGAGAAATTTTCCGAGACTGGTCTTATTGGATTCCGTAACCGCTGGCAGGAATCGCGAGAATGGCTTCGGAAGTAGCCTGCCTAGCAGTGTCGGCACAGAGACCGAACGAAGCCTTACTTCGACCGCATTACTCGAATTCCAACGAAGGCCGAAACGAGATTCCCACTTTTTCTTCTTCGGGCTTGTGTCCCTCTCGAGCCCGTAAAGATATCGACGAGGAGAGACAGCGTGCCACTGTGAACGAATTGAAATGTCGCGTATCAAAGAACTCGATCGATCGAACGACGATTGAGTTTCGAGCTGAGATGCTTTGGTTAATCTATTAACTCGCAGCAGACGAGTTAATTCGTTCTTTGGATCACCGACCTTCTCGACCTTGTGATTTTTTCATTTAAAAAATTTTTATATTTTAATCATTGTTTCGTTTCTGTATATTTGTGTATGCAAAATAAATTGTATCTATATTTGCAACAATTAAAATTGATAATTGAAACTGGTTTAGGTTTATTAATTAATAAATTGCGAATGTCTATGCATTCATATACGGAAAATTTAAATATGTATGGATATAAAGAATACAGATGAAAAATTATAATATTTAGTAGAAGAGATTTCTATTTAAATTTCAAATTTCTCCAAGTATGTTCATAAAAATATAAATTTACTTAGGTATCTGGCTATTTATAATCTTCTCTTTGAAAGCAAAGATAAGAAATTACACCAAGCAAAACACGTAAAATCATAGGATAGGTATAGGTATAGGTATAGGTATAGGTATAGGTATAGTAGGTATAGGTATAGGTATAGTAGGTATAGGTATAGTAGGTATCACAACCCTGATGAATGCCTATGGTTTGCCGGGGTTGTCTGACCACGCAGCAGGGGAAGAAGGAGGAGGGGTTTTTAGTGAGTATGGCGACGACATCTGCCGAGTCCCACATAACCCAGCGATTCGGGTCACTGGGTATGCGTAAAGCATTTTCCCCTCCTCCCGCAAAAAAAAAAAAAAAAAAAAAAGGTATAGTAGGTATAGGTATAGGTATAGTAGGTATAGGTATAGGTATAATAGGTATAGGTATATGTATAGGTATAGGTATAGGTATAGGTATAGGTATAGGTATAAGTATAAGTATAAGTATAGGTATAAGTATAGGTATAGTAGGTATAGGTACAGGTATAGGTATAGGTATAGGTATACGTATAGGTATAGGTATAGGTATAGGTATAGGTATAGGTATAGGTATAGGTATAGGTATACGTATAGGTATAGGTATAGGTATAGGTAGCATTAGATTAAGTAGATCGACATTGTAGAGACTGTAAGCGAAATCCTTTTCAAGGCTGTGAGGTGGAAATGCAAAGATGTATACATATATAATCTTATATATAACATTATATAAGAAATTACATATATATATATAATCTCTTTTCGTAACAAAACCTTTGATTTTGAAAAATATTCAAGGGCTAAAAGAAACCTCTATCTACACAGCAATCCCGAATCTAACAAAACTCAACAAAATTCTCAAAAATATCTACTAATTAATTTTACAATTTACTGATTTCGTAATTTTAGTAGTTTCCAGTTAAGAAGTGGTCTAATTAAGAAAAATTAAAAGTTAGAAAAAAAGCGGTTTGTCTAGACATCCGCAGCCTATTAATTACTCATTTCCGAGTAGTGAAAGTTGCTACTTAAGAAGCGATCCAATTAGCAGCTTATAAATAAAAAACATAATTACTTCCCATAAGCGTTATTCGCGTCATACAAAGCGCAATCTGTTGCAAGTAACGCGACAAGAAAGCTTGTCTGATACAGGGTTGTAAAATTACACTTAGTCCAAGTTGTCTCAGCTATGGTGGGGTTTAAAGGTGCATTGTGGGACAAGGTCGGTTCACCGTAGCCACGCAGTCGGGTCACGCTACGCTGGCCACCCCTTTTACTCTTAGCTGTTAAATTACTCCGAGTTGAGGCCACGCGATTTAACGACGCCAATGCTTCCGGCATTTTTTCTTCGACGATGCAATTTTCTCACGTATGGAGCACGCAGCTTAAAAGCTTCGTATGGTACTTTCTACAATTCTATTCCTATTGCGAATATAGTGCATATATTTGAGAATTTCATAGAGCCATTAATTGAACACGATCTCAACTCATACGAATTTTCTTTAAATGTACGAAACTCTTGCCTATCTCCGTAGGAAGGTGAGCCAAACAACATAATATAGCGAATCATTGCAAAGATTTCAAGATAACGTCACCGGTCTTCTTTTCTCTTTAAAAAGCGAAAACTTGGAACCTTGAAACACCTTTGTGTTGCAGAATCTTTATCCTGATAACATTCTTCACGTTCCACTATCTTTTGTAGTCTTGATAGAGCAATGTTAAATACACTTTGTCTATTTGAAAACTTGAGAGAATTATTAATCGAATTACTGTTGTAATCTTGTAGTTTATTTTTTTTTTATCGTTATAGCAAGATTTCAAAATAACGTCACTGAAATATAATTTGCTTTCTTCTGACGTGAGCTTTTCAGAACGAGAAAAGATTGACCTTGAATCACTCTTATACTTGAAAAGCGGTATTCGTATCTGTACACGATGCTATCAGAAATAATACAACTCTTATCGCATTTTTTATTTTATAACTGATACTTTATCATACGTAAAACATGCGCAAATTCAAATTCAGCAGTAAAACTGGAAATAAGAAGATGGATAAATATAACGATCATCCTGTACAAGCTAATATGCGAATCATTTAAATATCTTGATCATATACATAACATTTAAAAGCGATTTTAATAAAACGAATGAATAATGGAACGATTTAGAGAGACGTACGACCGTGTAACAAGCGTAATTTACGTACATAAATATATTACACATACGCAATGCATAACGACCACTGTTTTAAATTATGCATATACATATATGTGTGTTCTCGAGTTTCTTCCTCAGTTCGTATTTTATTCCCGGCTCTTGTGTCTCGTTTTACGCTACCGTGACATTTTTATTCAACGTACTATTCTAAACTAAAGTCGTTGCTTTCGTCAAAACGGAGGAAAAAGAATGTAAAAAATTCAAATCAAATTTCCTTACAATATTGATTAAAATAAAGATGTGTTTCACTGCTCGATGTTTAGCCGTAAGTATCTGATATTCACATAGAATTATTGCTTTAGCTTCATAGTGAATTACATTACAACTTTACTCACTGTTATGCATGTTACGTTCCCATGACTTATGGTATAATGAATTCCGAATAATAATAAACGTACAACACTATTTTATGGAAAATGACGATGTATGCATTTACGTTAACTCTCAATCAGCTACATATATTTCATACTCAAAGTTTTCATACATTCAAAAGTTGTAAAAGTTTATTAACACGAATATCAGTTGGCTATGATTTTATAGCACGTTTCAAAAAGCGATTTGATTTTGGATAATTCTGAGTTGGTCTATTCAAATGATTAAAAAGTGAAATCTCTTTCTTACAGCAGTTTCTTTAATTGTTTTTCAAATGATCACGTGAGATTGGCAATCGGAGAAACTGGAGAACGATACTAATGACTGGCAATTAGAGAAAGGACCGACGATTATGAGAGTGTGCCAAGTTGTTCTGAGGTGAACCGCAGCCACGCTGCCTGCCTCCTCTAAATAGAGAAGAACGAAGCAAAGGGAAGTGATTCATTCGTGGTGAACCGATGACGATCCGGAGGATGACATCATTTCCCAACGACGAGTTGAAATTCGGAGGAGACGTGGTCATTCGACCGCCTGGGCAATCGTGGATAACACTACCGGAAGGAAACGATGACTAATTTCTCAATAAATTATGGAAATTCCGACACTCGACAAGTTTTTTCGGTCATTAGAAATATCGCAGAAAATGATCTGGAGCAGAAAGGGAAAATCTAAAGGTTGTGCAATCGAGCTAGTATTACTAGCAGGAGTTTACAAGATATCAGTGTCAATAAATTCTCTTGCATAACGATGAAAATAACAAGTTTGATAATATGGCAGAACTTTAATTATCCGAGCTAATTATAATACACGCTCCTCGGATAATCAAACTATACAGATAATCGAGTAAGTTTGTTTTCGTGTGAGAGGAGATAATTTATGTTGAACTGCTTTTATAAATACTAAGATTAAGATATTAAAAAACAGGGTATTCAAAAATTTTTTCATTGAAAATATAACAATTTCTCGCAATCTTTATTCTTGTTTTTCTCCAAGAAAGAATTCCACGCACGTCTAACTAAACCTACGTTATTCAAGATTCAGATGTTAAATTTAGTAACACAATGTCCACCAGTACGCACGATCCTACTATTAAACAATATAAATCCATGCAAATCTAATTCTAAATATTGTTCCCGTTATCTCGGAATACAATGATTTCCAGAAGAACAGCCGCAATGATTCCACATCTGAGCATATGGCAAACGTAAAATGTATTAATTACCGGCAATTAAAATCTCAATTGGCCGGCAATTACGTTGCATAGCATCATATCCAAGGTGCTTTCATCCACGGGAAACAACGATCGTTTTCATTTCTAACGTTTCCGCACGCGTCCTTATCGAGCATCGCCATCATCGTTGCTGAAACGTTTAATTAAAACAGCGAGGAACGCAGGTATCGCGCAACGAGCATAATGACTACGCGCGTCTACGTGCCTATGCCATCCTGTCAATTACTATGATAACGAAAGGAAAGGGAGGAAGAAAGAATTAAAAAAAAAATAGCAGTTGGCGAAGAGGGGCGCGACAGACGCGGAGAAAAGACGTAGAGGAAAGACGCCGATGGAGAACGGAAGACGAGGAAAGGAACTGTCGCGTCGGTGAAACAAAAGCGGCCACGAAGAAACACGTGTTACCTTTTGCCATAGGCATTCGCCGGGTATAGTTAATTCTGCGCGCGTCGCGCGACGACAGAACCCGGAACAAGTGTTCGCGCGCATTTGTAAGCAACAGTACATCAACCAGGGGAAACGTTTCGCTTAATTCAAATTGTTTTCGCGCGCTTCACGACGTGGGAACCATCTGCTGGAGACATGGTTGGATTGGACCAGCTTTGGCGAACAAATGAAATTGGTAGGAAGGATGATATGCAATGGAAAAGTGGAAAATCGTGATAACAGCTGTATGTAATTTTCTAGTATCTAATCTTGGATTCTGTTAAAGGATTAAATACAAGTTTCATTCTGATATCATGTATCCACGTTTTGCAATTCGTAGAAGCTGTTAATCGAGGAACACGAGTTAATTCCTTTTACTGCGAATCTTAGTCTCCTAGAGATAATTCCTTTATTTGGATCAGTTTTCAGTATAATTTGGGTAAGTTTTATAACGCGTATATGTGGAAAAATTTCATTAATCGAGTCTCTTGAAACCCTTAGCATAAATAATTAGAATTGTATTTAACGGTAACTCTGAAAAATTTCCCTTTTTGTCTATGCGAATCATTTCAATTATCATTTACAGTAATCAGCCTTAAATTGAAAATTACGTAAAGATATTGTGTTCTTTTTGATATTCTTTTTGAATGAACGAATGCTCGGACGAAGGAGGTCATCTAACTAGCAGACAACGTACGTTGCTCATATATACGGGCTCATAAAAATTAAATGAACGGTGGACAGACGCGAGAAAGGGGGAAGATAAAGAGCAAGGGAAATGAAGGTGAGGGGTGAGCAGGACCGAGCGGGAGGATGCCAGACGAATGAATGAATCTCACGACTCACACGTGTTCTGCTTTGCTTATTCAGACCATCGCACCGTCTGATTCGACACGCATTGCTCGACACATGCACTCTGTCATTCCCGTAGCGAGGAACGCGATGCCGCCTCATAAACCGTTCGATTCGCGTAATTTTTCTTCTCCACCTTATAGTCACGTTCGGTGTAATTGGTAGAAGCCGTATGTTATTCGCTGCATAATGGAAGCTGAGTTTTCGACACAGAATCAAAGCACTTTTATAAGACGCGTACGTATGCGGCTACATCAATCGGTGTCCACATAGTGTTTTAATTTACGACTTTGCTATATCGGTCCCACTAATTATATGCACGCAGGATATTCGAATTTCTACAGGGTGATTCTACAAACGAGGACAACGTGCAGTTGTTCTTTAAACGATGGAGATGAAGATGAAGATTCCGACGAAAAGCAGATGTCGGATGGTTTAACGAGATCTATCTTCTTATAACGTGACTTCTGCAAGTTGCAGTTGTTCTGTACAGAGCAAATGTACTTCCTTCTTTGAGGCAGGAAAAAATGAAACAACAAACCGTGAAATATTATACAGCCGATTACAAAAGTTCTTTAAATTTGAAACACTGTGACAAAGATATTTTTGGCATCGAGATTCCTACTAATTGAACTTAAAAAGATAAACGATTCTATGACGAAATGTATTTTTTATTTCTCTTGATAATCCCATTATACATAATTTGATGAGTATATATAGGATTTTATAGATTGATTGTACACATGTACGTGTACAGTATATATAGAGCACGAAGCATAAAAATTGCAAATTTCATTCACACGGAATATAAAGATAAAATTCAACTTCGATCGTATATTAGAAATCCATGATCTATAAATAATGATCGAGAAAATCGTAACGTCTGCGCGTTCTCCGATTTCTTAAAGCCTCGTAAGGTATCGTCAATATGAGCGCAATCAAGCGAGGACGTTGCAGAAATTTCGTTTCCCCGTGGCAACGGAACGACCTAGTATTCGTGCAAATTGCAGGCCGTTACGTGGCGAAAAGACACAAAACGCCGGAGAAACGCAGATTCGACACGCGTTTCGAAGGATTTCATCATCGCAGATGCTCACTCGGAATACTCCGCGAGTCACTGCTTTACGGTAAAACGCTGTGCATACCGATCGTCTCCTGGATCGACCTGGATCATGAACTACGTTGTTCGATTTTGAAGAATCGAGCGCTATTGACTTGATAAATGTGGAATATTTGAAAAATACAAAATTCAATACAGAATTCAATGATACTGATTATTCAGATATTATTGATTGGTAATATCGCTGTTTGATAACATATTTCAATTGAAAGAGCATAAAAAATCATATTGTGGAGAAGTTATCACGAAAAAGCATTAAATCTCGCACGCTTTCTCCTCGGCCTTCCCCTCGTATATTCCAACTGATCTACGTCAGTGACACGAAATTGAGTGGTACTTGAAATCAATTTCAACGTGTCAACCGACGATAAACAAGCAGTAACTGCACTTATTTTTTTTTTTTTCAGTAACACTGATGATCAACATTTGCAAAAATATAGAAAGGAATTTTATACAAATATACGCTCGTCCACCGCGAATTTTATTTCAATTGATTATATAATATATATTATTTAAATATATATTACATTATATATATATTATATAAATATATATTATATATTATTAATATATATTATTAAATATATATTATATAAATATATATTATATATTATTAATATATATTATTAAATATATATTATATAAATATATATTATATATGATATGATGTATAATATAATTATATATGAATATATATGAAAGAATTTTATTTCAATTGATTATATATGAATATATATGAAAAAAAAATTTTTTTTTTCAGTAACACCGATGATCAACATTTGCAAAGATATAGAAAGGAATTTTGTACAAATATGGTGCGCTCATCCACCGCGAATTTTGTTTTAATTGATTATATATGAATATTATATATATTATATATATGATGTATAATATAATTATATATGACTATACATGAAAAAACATTTTTTTTTCAGTAACAACGAGGATCAATATTTGCAAACATATAAAAAGGAATTTTGTACAAATATGGTGTGCTCATCCACCGCGAATTTTATTTCAATTTATTATATATAAATAAATATATATTATATATATGACGTATAATATAATTATATATGAATATATATGAAAAAGAATTTTTTTTTCAGTAAAACCGATGAGCAACATTTGCAAACATATAGAAAGGAATTTTGTACAAATATGGTGCGCTCATGCATCGCGAATTTTATTTCAATTGATTATATATGAATATTGATGACATATGAATAATAACGATGATTATAATCTAAGGCAAAAATAAGTATATCTAATTATGGATGAATTTCAATTTTAATATTTCCAACATCAAATTTTCTAACTTCTTTTGAGGCTCGGTGCAGACGACTGCGTTGCGGCAGTGTAACCGCTGCCTTCTATTAGGTTGTCCAAAAAGTGTCATTCTTTCGCAAACGTGATTTTTATTAGGTTGTCCGAAAAGTGTCTTTCTTTTACAGACACGTCTTTTACAACGACGCATCTTTATACAAACATGAAACCTAATCTGTCGAACATTGTGATCTTTATTTTGCTAGAACAAAATGGATCATACATAAAATAATATAAAATCGATAAAATAATATAAAACGGAAAATATTGTGCACCCATTATTTCCTTATAAAACGAAAGAAACTTTTCGGACGACCTAATACAACAGTGCACCTTCGTACAAACGTGAAACCAAGTCTGTGAAATATCGCGGTGTTTATCTCATCAGAACAAAATGGATCATAATTCGATAAAATAATATAAAACAAAAACATTGTGCGTCCATTATTTCATCATAAAACGAAAGAAACCTAATGGAATAACAGGGATACGAAGCGATGGCAAATTAACGTAAAACGTTCGTGTGAGCTGGAAGAAAAATTGAACGCCGCTCGCCTGCAACGAACCTAAATTCCTTCCAAATTTCTAATTCCTTATCAGAAGCTAGAGAACGACGTTTCCCAGAACGCAGGGGAACAGATGGCATGCTTCCCCCGTACCGATGCCTGGTTCACTCAATACACTTTCGGATCCTTTCACTCAGATCCCCATTGGAGACCATGAGTTGCAACGACGCGACACAGCGCAGTGGACGTGGCAAGGACACGGCAGCTGAAAGGAGCCACGATAAAAGGAGGATCCGTTGAGAAAACACGACAACTATACGTTATCCTGACCGCAGAATCGCGCGCTTTCGCCACCTCGACTGCATCTAACCATGAAAACTGGCCATTTCTTACAAATCCATGTTTCTTTCTCACCAATCATTTTTCTTTCTCGTCTAAACACGAGCTTCGCAATTTATTACACGCTAAAGAAGCTGAGTACACGCGTGACCGATGATTCAATTGGAAATGAGAGAGCTGTTAGTCATTAAGAATTAATAGCTTGGTTTCGTCACGGCGTGCATTATGAAGTTTATAACAACGTTTGAGAAATGATAAAATTAACAGTTTGAATACTTGAAAATCTGTTCACGAGATTATATATGTAATAGGGTAATTCATTCACAGAATTACGTTGTCCGAAAAGTTCCTTTCGTTTTATAAGGAAACAGTAGATGCACAAGATTTTTTGTTGCATATTATTTTATTGAATGCAAACTAATAGTAAAAGCACTAAGAAGAGCAGCAAGGTATGAAGGGAAAGCCATAGAGTCAAAAAAGGAACTAGTAAAGGAGTGCATAAAAGGAAGAGAGAGAAACTGGGGAAATGTCCAAGAAGGGAAAAGAGCAAGAAAGAGAAAGGAGGAACTAGAAGAAGTGAGAAATGGAGGGACTCAAAGGGAAGCAAGAAAAGAACAAGGAAGGACGACGGTAGACCAAATTATAGAAGAAAGGAGAAAGAGAGAAACAGAAGAGAGGGGGAAAAGGATAAGGGCGTCAAAATATAATAAACATTATAGAAAAATTGCCATGGAAGAATTACCAAAATACTTAGAAGGAAAGATGAAGAGGAAGGACAGAAAAAATATTAGCAAGATTCAGATGTGGAAACGAGACCAAAGCAAGGGAATACTGGAAAGAAGAGGGAGAAAGAAGATGCAGACTATGTAAAAGGAAAGAAGACCTAAGACACGTAATAGAAGAATGCGAAATAACGGAAGGGACAAAGGAAACAGAGAAAATATTAAACGAGACGAGAGAAGGAATAATGGAACTGAAAGCAATAATGGAGAAGAGAAGGGCAATACAAGACGAGGAGAAACGACAATAAGGAAGCACAGCAAGGAGGCAGAAGCCCAAAAGTTGCAATAGTCTTAGAGATAGATTACACAGCGGAGTGCAATATAATAGAGTAGATAAGAGGGAAGATAGATACGTAAGAAACGAGTTTAGAGTTTAGTTAGACAGATATAAGGGAGGAGGCAATAAGGTGATAACGCCATAAGAAGGAGAAAATGTAAAAAGCGTGATTAGGCGAAAAGATGTAAAACCGAAAACTCGTTCAAAGCCGACAGGCACGGACTAAGTAATAACAAATAAATAAATATTGTTTTATTGAATTATGTTTGATCCATTTTATTCTACTACTACAAAATGGATCATACATAAATCCATAAAATAATATAAAATAAAAAAATGCTGTGCATCTATTATTTCACTTATGAAACGAAAGAAACTTTTGGGACAACCTAATAGTTCTGTGAATGAATTACTCTGTTACATATATAATCTCGTAAACAGATTTTCAAGTATTCAAACTTATTTTATGGATTTGTGTATGATCAATTTTATAGTAATAGAATAAAATGGATCAAACATAATTCAATAAAATAATATAAAACAAAAAACATTGTGCATCTACTACTTGCTTATGAAACGAAAGGAACCTTTCGGACAACCTAATATTTGAAATTAGAGAAAAGTTGGACGAATGTCTGGTAAACTCTATTTCTCTTAAATTTTATCATTACAATTGTTATACTTTAATACTTTCATAAATCATGACAAAGTTAGAGCCATTAGAATTTGAATGCTGGAAAGTCTGTCTAAGACACCAATGACAAGTGATTTACATAAATATTTTAAATTAAGGAGAAATTGAACAAAAGTTAAAGAATTAATGGCTTTGATTTCGTCACAAAAGTTTATGAAACGTGGAATTTGAAAGATGATAATAGTAAGAATTCGAATGCTTGAAAATCTATTAAATGAGAAACTAATGGAGAAGCGATTTATGGAAATATTTGAAATTGGCAAAAGTTAAACGAAAGATCAAAAAGAAGTAGATTTATATATCAGAATTTATTATCCAAGAAGGAGGATGTTTGCTTTTATATTTCCTATCTAAATGATAAACTTTTGGCTTTAATTACATAGATAAGAGTGATTAAGTGAACTAGTCATTTTATCTGTTTATCTATTCTGTTTACAAAGATCATTACATAAGATCATGCATCATGTCACAATATAAAGTGAGGAATTCTGTGCTACTTACGCCTCGCAGTATGGCTGTTTGTTGAAACCCTTGTACGTCCGCATGTTCAGAATCATGCCGCAACCCTGACACTTGAAGCACTGTTTGTGCCATATCTGCAAGAAATATAACTTTGAGTGAGTTTTCCCCTCGAACTTTGTACATAAATATATATTAATGAAACATTAATCAGTATATTTGTAAACTGTTATAGACACTTAAAAAATAAAAGAGGAAATATATAAAAAGACAGAAGTATTGGGTTGTCTGAAAAGTTTCTTTCGTTTCATCAGGTGATAGATGAACAATTTCTGTTTTATATTATTCTATTGAATTAGATATGATCCATTTCGTTATATTTCTATTATTATGTTCGTGCATAATTCGATAAACTAATATATTTCTTTATAAAACGAAAGAAACATTTCGGACAAGCTAATACCAAGAATATCGTGCACATTGTTCATCTTCTTTTTTATATGAACAACTCCATACAAAAGGTAGGGAAAAATGATATTGAAAAGATTATTTTTTTTTAATTTATCACGAAGATCTCCAGTATCTATAGTATAATATTTATGTCATCTTACTATAGAAATGTATATATATATAAAAGAGGAAATATATAAAAAGGAAGACAGAAATATTGGGTTGTTCGAAAAGTTTCTTTCGTTTCATCAGGTGATAGATGAACGATTTCTGTTTTATATTATTCTATTGAATTAGATATGATCCATTTCGTTATATTTCTATTATTATGTTCGTGCATAATTCGATAAACTAATATAAAACAGAAAACATTGTGCGTCTATTATTTCCTTATGAAACGAAAGAAACATTTCGGACAACCTAATACCAAGAATATCGTGCACATTGTTCATCTCCTTTTTTATATGAACAACTCCATACAAAAGGTAGGGAAAAATGATATTGAAAAGATTATTTTTTTTTAATTTATCACGAAGATCTCCGGTATCTATAGTATAATATTTATATCATCTCCTTAATATAAAGAAGATTATATCTCTATTCTTGCGGTCATAGAAGTGACTCTATACCAAGAGTCAAAGAAAATACAAGAAAAGAACGGCAACACGTCCAAACCAGCTGGCTGCTGAAGCGAGCAAAACTCCCATAGAAAGAAGACTAGAAAGAAAACACCCCGGTGACCTCACTAAAGAAATAAAATAGTCAAACTCGAAGATGGTATCCCGCTGGTGGTAGCCATCCACATGTTACTTAGCAATTAAGTTAGAAAAATTTACCAATTGTCCAGCTGGACAAATTGTAAAGTACAAATTAAATAATAAAAAAATAAGAAAGAAATAAGAGTGACTCGTTTGATTCTGAAAAAGCTGGACGCTAACTATGTATCCAAGCAATCAAACCGTAAAACATACAAGCTATTTTCTTTATTTTGAAAGATCCATGAGACTTTTGAGCGGCTCAAATATAATTCCAGTATTTTGGTATCAGACTGAAGAAACTGAGAAGTAAAATGAAACATTCTGAAGGATAAAAGTAAAAAAGAATACCAAGAACTATTCGTCTCGTATCACACGCAAAAACGAACAGTTTCGCTCGCCGTATTTTCACCCACGTGCAGGAAAGAAACATTATTCGTAGGTTTCTAGGAGAACAAAAGCCATCTAATCGTGGCAATGCCTTTGTTTCATTGTTATTCATTGGTAGCATCTAAACGATAGTACGCAGCCTCCCAACATTGTGTTTTCTGCGTGAGGATTTATCACGTGCCAACAATAAGCACGCACTCTGACCCAACTATCCATTTTCTAATGATAAATAAACGCGTGAAATAGTATTCTTCGATAAGATTGGCGAACGTTCAATGAGTGAAAAACGTAATTATCGTTTTTCTGCCGAAGGTCGCGAACAATTGGAGATATCCAGAAGAAAATATCCTCGAAGGACCCCTGCTAAACATTTTCACGTTTCGCAGTCTGTAAAAGTAGATCAGGAACACGATATCTATGAAAATTAATTCGTTTTGTAAATCATCATGCGTCATCATAACTGTACCAAAGAGACCACAACGACAATTCGATTTAGAATGCGTTTGGTTCTGTATAGATCCATCAGTCGAACGTCACAGCTGACCCAGAGATAACCGAAGGCCGTCATAGTTGCTGGTCGATAATTAGCAAGGCTGCTGGTGATGTCAGATGTCGAATAAGGTCGCGGATCTTAGAGTAGAACGGCCATCGCGGGAAGGCCTACACCCGGAAAGAGAGAAATGACTCACGAGCGTGTGAGTCAACTTTGATCGCGGTCAACAAAGGGTTATAATTATTCCTCGTGAAAAACGCCTTGTCTCTTGGACGCTTTTTATTCTCCAGACGTTTCATTGTATTTAAGATGAAGTTTCTCTCCTTTTGTGTGAATTGTCGTAAAGATCGCGAAAACCAGTGAATTCTAGTTCAAACGTAAAAATTACCTAAGAAATAGAAAACTATTAACCATTTTTGGATCTGCTGTGGCCCGCATATTTTTTAACGTAAAGGAACTTAATAATATGTTAATAATCTAACATAAACGTTGACCATTTTAATAATGGCTATTTAATAATCATTTTAATAATACAAATCACGGTAGAAAAGAAAGACAATTTGATCTTTTTGTTATGCGTGCCAACTTTATCTAGCGATTGTATGGTTCTTGCGAAGCATTGTAAAATGGAAAACTAAAAGGCAAAGCAAAATTGCCGGCTAGTGAACTTTCCAAAACCGTTAAACGTTACTACGTTTGCGCTAATTACCGCGTAGATAAGATAGTCTTTTGTGGTCTCTAATGTATTTAACATCGAGCAAGCCGATCATCGATCATCGTTAACCAATCACCTGCGTGAAAAAACAGCAACAAAATATATAAATAATTCATCTATATATTATATATATCCAAGCGTATACTAAATTGTTAAAGAGAAATATCGGAAAACACTAAAATGCATGAAACACAATTAAGAAGATACACAATTTGCATTGTTGGCTAAATACGATGAGTTAGCCAAATCTGAAATTTCAAAGTCTAATGTTTCAAAGCTTTAAATTTCCATGTCGAATTTTTCAATATTTCAAATTTCAGACGTCCCTGTTTCAAATTTCAATATCCAATTTTTGTATATTTCAAATTTCCAATCTCTAAAATATGAAATTTTAATATTTCAATCGCACCAACAACCATAGCAAAGAAGAGAGAGAAACACGGGAATGCAAAAGAAGAGATAGTAACCGGTTGAAGCAATGGCAAAAGTACTTGAGCAATCTTGTCACGTTTCGATTTCTAGACGATGCAGGTCGTCAGTGTCAGTCCGTGAGACGGTGGAATGCATCGTCGAACAAACGCAACGGTACCTTATTTGTATCGTGCAGGCAATGTTAATCGCGCCACGAACAAATGCTAGCAGTGCCACTTTCGATCGTGCTTTACGCCGAGAACGCTATGGGACCGGCTAGCACGTGACGCACACCCTGGATCTCGTTGTTTCAATTTAATTGCAATTACTTAATCGCGATTAGCGGTAATTGCTCGTGGTACCGCTTTCAAATCGGCCAGTGAACAGTTAGTTACTTGATTGCAAGTAAAAATTCGACTCGTGAACGTCACGAACGCGTAACTTTGCTGAAATTACTTGTAAGTCGGTGAATAATTGAAGAAAATGATGATTTTATTATATGATAATATTATTACGATATTCAAGATTAGGAAATTGGTTTGGAAAATTGTAGAAAGTTTGATAAATCTGTGGTAACATAATTGGTATTTTAATTGTATATTTCGAAAATGCTGAGAAAATGGTAGTGGTATTATCAATCACAAGTTATCGCTTGATAAATTCTTTCGTATAATTCAAACAAGATTGATAAATTTTGCAGACGAATGATATTCAAGATTAGGAAATTGGTTTGGAAAATTGTAGAAAGTTTGATAACTCTGTGGTAGCGTAATTGGTATTTTAATTGTATATTTCGAAAATGCTGAGAAAATGGTAGTGATATTATCAATCACAAGTTATCGCTTGATAAATTCTTTCGTATAATTCAAACAAGATTGATAAATTTTGCAGACGAATGATATTCAAGATTAGGAAATTGGTTTGGAAAATTGTAGAAAGTTTGATAACTCTGTGGTAACGTAATTGGTATTTTAATTGTATATTTCGAAAATGCTGAGAAAATGGTAGTGGTATTATCAAGCAAAAGTTATCGCTTGATAAATTCTTTCGTATAATTCAAACAAGATTGATAAATTTTGCAGACGAATGATATTCAAGATTAGGAAATTGGTTTGGAAAATTGTAGAAAGTTTGATAAATCTGTGGTAACGTAATTGATACTCTAATTGTATATTTCGAAATTTGAGAAGATGGTAGTGATATTATCAATCACAAGTTATTGCTTGATAAATTCTTTCGTATAATTGTAACAAGATTGATATATTTTACAGATGAATGATATTCAAGATTAGGAAATTGGTTTGGAAAATTGTAGAAAGTTTGATAAATCTGTGGTAACGTAGTTGGTTTTTTAATTGTATATTTCGAAAATGCTGAGAAGATGGTAGTGGTATTATCAATCACAAGTTATCGCTTGATAAATTCTTTCGTATAATTCAAACAAGATTAATAAATTTTGCAGATGAATGATATTCAAGATTAGGAAATTGGTTTGGAAAATTGTAGAAAGTTTGATAAATCTGTGGTAACGTAATTGGTATTTTAATTGTATATTTCGAAAATGCTGAGAAAATGGTAGTGGTATTATCAAGCAAAAGTTATCGCTTGATAAATTCTTTCGTATAATTCAAACAAGATTAATAAATTTTGCAGATGAATGATATTCAAGATTAGGGAATTGGTTTGGAAAATTGTAGAAAGTTTGATAAATCTGTGGTAACATAATTGGTATTTTAATTGTATATTTCGAAAATGCTGAGAAAATGGTAGTGGTATTATCAATCACAAGTTATCGCTTGATAAATTCTTTCGTATAATTCAAACAAGATTGATAAATTTTGCAGACGAATGATATTCAAGATTAGGAAATTGGTTCGGAAAATTGTAGAAAGTTTGATAACTCTGTGGTAACGTAATTGATACTCTAATTGTATATTTCGAAATTTGAGAAGATGGTAGTGATATTATCAATCACAAGTTATTGCTTGATAAATTCTTTCGTATAATTGTAACAAGATTGATATATTTTACAGATGAATGATATTCAAGATTAGGAAATTGGTTTGGAAAATTGTAGAAAGTTTGATAACTCTGTGGTAGCGTAATTGGTATTTTAATTGTATATTTCGAAAATGCTGAGAAGATGGTAGCGATATTATCAATCACAAGTTATTGCTTGATAAATTCTTTCGTATAATTCAAACAAGATTGATAAATTTTGCAGATGAATGATATTCAAGATTAGGAAATTGGTTTGGAAAATTGTAGAAAGTTTGATAACTCTGTGGTAACGTAATTGATACTCTAATTGTATATTTCGAAAATGCTGAGAAGATGGTAGTGATATTATCAATCACAAGTTATTGCTTGATAAATTCTTTCGTATAATTCAAACAAGATTGATAAATTTTACAGATGAATTTTCTAAATTACAAATTGATTGTTTTAATCGATGCGTATTAAACAATTGTAGAAATTGTTTCATGTAACAAGAATTTATAACTTATAACATGTAATTTATAAATTTACTGATATTATCAGTAGATTGCAAATGTTTATACAAATAAAGAAACAGAATCTAGATATATATACATATAGATATATTTGTACCTCTAAATATTATAGCAATTTTTAATTTATCCATACTTCATAGTTATTTATACATATTCCATGTATTTTGTATATTTCAATTTCCCACAAACACATAGAAATCGGCGATTTAATTAATAATTAGAAAATTATTTAAAAACTACTCGAATGAACACGTCATCAAAATGTAGTACATAGCTGCGTATTTTGTTCGCGTTTGAGTCATGAAATTTCCCGAGGACTCACGGTTGCGTGTACGCATCCAAAACGATCTCACGAGGTAGCGACGAGTAGCAACTTAACTCGATTACTCAATTACGTACGATGTTTGCGATTCGATTATACAGTCGATATTCACAAACGACACGATAAAACCCGATGGAACATTGTACTCGGGGCACTTTCACTCGTTTTTGGAATGTTTTTCGTTCATGCAACGACCAATCCCTTATTTCGCAAGACATTTTACTCGCCATAAACGTTGTCCAGGATCAAATATGGTCATCGAGCTTTACGATGTTTTACGATGAAAACGATGCCGTTAATTGATCACATCGCACGATACATAAGATCGTAGCTATTAAGTTTAACTACATATTTTTATATTTGCCGATATTGGTTCCTAAACTGTGCTCACTTTAGGTATATGTGTGTCGTT
The DNA here is from genome assembly GCA_905332935.1 of Bombus hortorum. NCBI lineage: Eukaryota > Metazoa > Arthropoda > Insecta > Hymenoptera > Apidae > Bombus > Bombus hortorum. The sequence continues at coordinate 15,892,023 of HG995193.1, forward strand.
TTAAGTGTTCACTTTTCATTTCATTCATCTACCTATTTATATTTACGTATATTTTTAATACTAAAACTACCTATAGTTAACACGAAGCTATTTCTACCAAAACCAGCCAAAATGACTGGTCTTTAAAAAAAACCTAATAATAGAATATTTTTACATTTATTGATTTATTACTTTCTTACATGTAATACATTTTTGGTATTATTGATCCATCTGCGACCATGATCAACCTAAACGAGGGTTGACACGTTTATAAAATTGTAGAACCAGTCATTTTCACTGCTGTGGTATTGCTAGCGTTAGCAACCAGCGATCCAGCGTTCGATCCGCAATTTTCCTGATAACTGATATCGTCATATCGAATGATACGCGGTAAAAATTTCAAAAACGCGTGGCAAGTTGTAGAAAACGAGGAATCTGGTTAATTGGGTTCGATAAACAGATCGCAGGACCCTTTTACACTTTGACAAGTCCCAGTCATTTTGACTGGTATTGGTATAAGTAGCCTTAATACAAAATTATTTTCAGTTTGAATAAATAAAAAAGAAAAGAAAATTCATTATATTATTCTTTTAGTTATCGTTGCAAAAGTCATTACATCATTGCGGAAAAAATATAACATGAAGTAGGAATTTTAAAATAAAATTGTAAAACCAGTCAATTTGACTAGTATGGTAGTTCTAGTGTTAATTTATGCAATATAATACATTGTAGAAATTTACGTTGAAATAAATGGATTCACCTAATCAGGTACTAACTGAAATTTCTTTCGAATAAATTCACTTTCACCCCATAGAATTACGTTAATTATAGAATGTTCTAATATCATCGAGAAATTATCACTGTTGACTAAACGATTGACATACATGCCTCTCTATGTATACTTCTATGCCTTAACCCTTTGCACTCCGAATTTTACTTCAATTTCTTTAGCAGCAGCTCTCAACCCTTTTATTTAAGTTTTTTATTTAAAATTTACATTAATTAAAAAATAAAACAATTTGAATAAATAAAGGAAGAAAGAAATTCACTTAAATATCAGTTTTATTCACACTATTCTTGTATTTTGTAATTTCTAAGTGTATAACATATCCTAAAACAATTTCCAGGATGCAATCCTGCTTTTCTGTCGCAAATTTCACAAAAAAAGATAGGAGTGCAAAGGGTTACTATAGAAAATGCTTGTTTCATTTTGAATCTGATAGCTGTAGCGGTCAATTTAAAAAATGCAATGGGCAAATTTCCAAAAAATTCGACTGGACAATTTAAATAAATAAAGGGAGAAAGAAATTCACTTAAATACCAGTTTTATTCACACTATTCTTGTATTTTGTAATTTCTAAGTGTATAACATATCCTAAAACAATTTCCAGGATGCAATCCTGCTTTTCTGTCGCAAATTTCACAAAAAAGATAGGAGTGCAAAGGGTTACTATAGAAAATGCTTGTTTCATTTTGAATCTGATAGCTATAGCGATCAATTTAAAAAATGCAATGGGCAAATTTCCAAAAAATTCGACTGGACAATTTGAATAAATAAAGGGAGGAAGAAATTCACTTAAATACCAGTTTTATTCGCACTATTCTTGTATTTTGTAATTTCTAAGTGTATGATATATCCTGAAACAATGTCCAGGATGCAATCCTGCTTTTCTTTCGCAAAAAAGGTGAAACATGAAAGAATGTCGAGTGGGACTCGACAAAGAGGCTCCTGAGATAAAAACTGATGTCGACATAGCAGTGCAAAGGGTTAATATTCCCCTAATTATCATGGTGGCACTTAGTACGAACCCCATTAAGCTCTATCGAGATCGACACCAGCAATCAATCAAATGATCCTTCCCTTCAACACTCCTGCACATTGTGCTGAATATTCATATACTTTCTGCATTATGTGCGTTCTGTACATGTTTGCACTTACACATATATATGTAACATAGATACCCATAACTTACCTATAAAACGTCAGTTTTGTCAACATTGGAAGTAAAAAAATTGCAGGAATTTCGCTTTCGTACGAGCAACGATCGCTCATATGTTACACAATTACAAGGAACAGAGGCAGAGGATGGTAACAATCGGTCGTGTAATCGTGCACGTTGAATAACCAGCGAGGTTTTTCCGTATAAGGATGTTTCCCTACTCGGGAAGAAAGCGCGGCGTGCGAAATTAAATCGACCGCATAGAGGCAAGGAATCGTATCACACTATCACGATGGAATCGCATCGCGCGACGTTTCGTCGTTGAAAGTGAAAGTTGGCGCGGCCGAATCGCTTCTCCGCGGACAATGACAGCCAAATGATCCCGTATGACCTTTCTAACCTTCTAAATATCAAACGTTGTACATATCTCATCGATGGAAACGTATATGCCCGTCTACATTATTTTATTATTCGTGGTCGATGGAAATTTGCAGAATAGAAGTAGTTTAATTAAAATCGAATGAAATTTAATGTTGAATGACTTGCTAGGGATGGAGATAGTATTTCCTGATGTGGAAAAATAGTTCGAAGTTTATGTTAAAATTACTGTAGAAGATAGGAAAAAATAAATTGAAAAAATTCAAGAAAGAATTTTAAGTTTAAAAATTAATCTATATAGCATTAGTGCCTAATCTATTGGGTTGTCGGAAAAGTTTCTTTCGTTTCATAAGGTGATAATAGATGAACAATTTCTGTTTTATATTATTTTATCGAATTAGGTATGATTATTATGTGCATAATTCAATAAACCAATATAAAACAAAAACATTGTGCGTCTATTATTTCCTTATAAAACGAAAGAAACTTTTCGGATAACCTAATACATAGATCAGGGATTAATTTATATCTAGAGATGCAACTTAAATTAATTCGGACTGCTTTGAACGTATATAAATGGCGGGAAATTTGAATCATTTCAAACATGATTCGATAGTTGAAACGTTTGGAGGTTTTGTAAGGAGGTATAAATTGTTTTGCGGTGAAATTTGAACGAATACAACTTGATTTGTTTCGCTACGCTCGCAAATGGCAAGGATGTTGATTCGTCAGGAATAAAAATGCGATGTTGAAAGTAGAAACTGGCGTCGCAGTTGGTAGTTCTATCGGATAGTTTTTTCCTTGCTTTGCAAGGGAAATAGTTTGCGGTTTTAAATTTATAGAAATGTCGCCGAGGATACAGGTTTGTGGTGATAAATTAGTATGTTGCAGCCTGTCGGAGAATTGAAATGCAACGAGGAGGTTCTCGATTTTTTCCTACTAAAAGGTATCTAGTAGATGTTACTCGCGCACGTAGAATAATTATTCGCGTTTTCGCAACAACCGGTGGGAAACAACCGGATGCCGTGTCGCATCGCTGGCATAACATAAATTTCTAACGGCTGAAACCGGGGATGCAGGAAAGTAAAAGGCTCATTCTTCTAGATCACATCGTGCATCCCATGATATTACCTCAGATCATTCTATTATCTAATACAATTCTCTTTGTTCAACAAGAATAAATTCTTCAAAATTTAGATAACATTTTTTATTTAATATAACATTTAATTTTAACATTATCGATCATTCTAAATTGTTGAAAATACATAATTAATCGAGTTCTTTGACATTTTTAGATAATTATTTTTTTTTAATGATTATTTATTCTAATGTCATTTAATCGACGATTCTTGTTTGATTAATTAACGCCCTCGCTGTTTATCGTTAGAGAAAGATAGTCCGACTAATTTCAAAGTGGAGATCACGGATATTCTCGACGATGAAAAATATTCTTCTCAGTGGAATCACATAAAAGACATTCGAGCAAATATTTGTAGTTCGAATCTCAAGCGGAGCGCAAACGTTCGTACGCTCGGCTCGAATCAATGTATTTTTGAAGCGATGTAGGCGCAACAGGTTGGGAATGACTCCCACCTGTTGCAACCGTGTGCCAGGCCCACGCAACCGAGTAGCCTCAGCCTGGAATTCGATTATAATTTCACTAAACTACGTTATTCCCGAGGATCACATAGCACGTTACTATAGTCATATGATAGATGATCGTTTCGGATTTGTTGCCGAGCTATCGTGACATTTCCATTTTTCGTTTCGTTGATCTTTCGTATTTGAGTGGTATTCAAAGCAAAGGTGAGCGCTTGAATATGTTCATTTCACTTTAATTTCAAACTGTTATTGATACAATTTGAAAATTGATCAGCTATAAAATTTACAAATTGAAAAATGTACAAGTTTGAAAGTTTGATAAATTGAGAATGAGAAAATTTGGAAATGATAAAGCTTACAAGTTTAAAAGCTCGAGAATTGAAAGTTACAAAGATAAAAATTCAAAATGACAATACAAACGTGTTCAATTCCCATGGAAGCAAAGAGGACAACAGTTCACTCCTCGCCCTCGACCACGCCTTAATTTAATCATAGCGCGTGTTTTTGGAAAAAGAAAGAAATAACGGGCAAGGGGGGAAAGAAAACAGAGAGGAGGAGGATCAACAATGCCGAGGGTGGTGAAAAAAGCAGCTAGCGGTTCCTTCTCGGTTAATGGGACGAGGATTAATTGCTTCTACACCAGGATGCGTATGTCTGGCCGTACGCACATGCGGGTCGTGTAAATTGAAACAAGACACTATTTGAATCCGGCGCTGCACCATAACCGCGCCACATATATACGATCAAACGTGCAAAAATAGAACAAACACTGTGAACGCGCTTCAAGCCCAGTGAAAGTATCCATTACAACGAAAAAATTCGTATAACGTGCGCGTGGAATAAAGAGCGATCCATAGATCGCAATTTAAAGATACATAATATAAACGAGATCGGTCAAATACTTTGCCACTACGAATTTGAAAACAATAAGAAACTAGCAATTTTTATATTCTTTTCCGCCTTACAGAGTACATATTCCTTTGCAGTCTAATATTATACATATTTATAATATTAAATTACATATATACATATAGACAAAGAGAGATACTTTTCTATACATAAACTTGTTAATAAGCGGTGTAAAAGTCTGTATGGACAGATTACAGATACGTATCTATGTCACACATGCTCCGTGCTCACTGGATGCTTTCATTTACCCAATCACTGTCGTCATTAGTTCTATGGCGCCAATTTCAAATTTCGAGGAATACGATAAATAAATTTGAAGGAAGAAAATAAATTAGTTATGGTTTTTCTATTATAAAATTATACATAACGATCGTTTTGTTTATTCCATTATGGAAGAACTCATTGCAATAATATAAGTTATAACAGGAATTTGAGATTGTGAAGAATACAAGCTACTTTTTGAATTAATAAAAAGAAAATTCTTTCGTTATCATTTTTATCTTATAGAGTTATACTTGACAATAATTTCGCTATTTAATTACGAAGAATTAGTTATATAACGCGAAAGAAAAACGAAAAATTGTCCCATTGTCGTTTTTCCACCATATAGTCATATTTAACGACCGTTTTGTTTCTTAATTGCAGACAACTACGTTACAAAAAGACAACGTCCTTTTAGAAGTAATTTAAATTTCTCCTGATTAGAGGAACGCGGCACGCGTTAATTGTTCTTCGTGCGCTAAATTCGTCTTCGTCGACGATGCAACGCTCTCGCTACTCGCTTTGATCCGCGCACGTTGTCCTCCGTACTCGACGTTTCTTCACAGATGGAGACCACTGAATCAAGATGGAGAAGGAACAAAGATACGAAAGAAGAGCGTGCGAGAGAGAGAGCGAGAGAGAAGGAGAGGAAGGTGCTTCTATACACGCTATACGCAAGAACGTACAGGCTACGAATAACGAGAAGGCAAGATATGCGCGTGCGCGTGCGCATGCGGAGAAAGGAAAAATCAGCGAGCGCGGTAACAGACTGTAATTTTACAAAGAAATAATTATTCGCGGGTAGATCCGATTCTAGTGGTTTGCCTTCGCACATAAAGTATATATATATATATATATAATTAAGTTTCTACATAACACAAAGTTGACCGATCACGAATAAACACGTATCTTCATGCACAAAATTAAATTGTTAGCTTTTTATAAAGCAGCCTGTGGCGCGAATTCAGTTTTTGTATAAAATAACCGGTCAACGATGTGTTAAAGCTTGTATGATTTTAACAATTGAAAAAGTAAAAAATTTGATATTTTCATACGTATATTATATATTAAAACTGATCAAAAATCATAATTTTGAGCCACATACGTATGTATACTGTGTATCATACACACACATATATATATATAAATACTAAATGTTAGACAAATGAATTAAATTAAGGAAAAATTAGAGCTGTAAATCGTAAGGTCCTAAAGTTTAACATGCACTGTATTTAATAAAATTAAAGACAGATTGTAATTTCATTTTTCATTAGAAAAATCCTTTAGAAAGGTTAATGGCTGAGTAATCTAGTCGTGACCCAGAGAAGGGGCTAAAAATACATGAACTTAGAGGAGAGCAGGCGAAGGACGTAGGAAGTGAATTTAGAAAACCAACGTGAAGAGATCGCGCGTTTACGATACGTCCAAATTTAGGAGGTCGAGCCTCTGCGTCCAGCTTCGGTTCGCTTTCCGGCGCAGAGCACCGCCTACACGATTTAAGCCTCGTTAACGCGATCCTATGTGCACTGCGTACGTTAAACAAATTGTAACTGCCTATACGTTATTTCAACGTCTATAATCTTATTGAAGACGATTAAGCGACTGAAAGTGGCGATATATTCAACTATTCCACAAATACAATTTACAAACTAACGAAAGGGTTAATGGCAATAAACACGTGCAATTCACGCCAAATCATTAGTTACCGCGTCGATAGCGACATGCTTGGCACGTGCAGTTTTCTATGTGCCACATTGTATGCAGTGTCGTGACGCTTCCGTCGAAACAACCCTATTAACGACATTGCCTCGCTACGAGTTAGTTGAACTGTCCCGAGACGCGATTCTGTGACACAAGATAAAAGGAAAATCAAGAATGAGAAAATTATTTTGCAGAGAGGCTTCATCTTCGAGAGAAATGCGTTTGAAAATCAAGAAAGTAGAAATGAAGTTAAATTATCTAGTAGTTTATTATATTACTTAAGATTTTGTTGAAAATGTTGCCCATTGGCACGGCCATGACACATCTGTATCTAAACTAAAGTAATAAACTAACCTCAAAATGTTTATTATTGTCATTTATTATGTTCGTCGTGTTCATTACTAAATCTTCAAAATAAATTAGTAAGGAGATATTGATAAATAAGTCCTGACATTGTACTCTGTGTATACGAAAAAACATAAGAGAGGTTCGTGTTAAAACAAGTTAGAACATGTACACTCGATAAGTTTTCATATATAAAACGAAGCATCCTATATCAACGTGTTATTATTGATTTTCTACAATTTTATATAATATTATTGATTACTACAATTTTCAACACACGGTATATACCAAACTAAAATATCCACTAGGAACAAATTTCACATCCTCTGAAAAATGACTACACATATCTCAATTAACCGTCTATTCGGATAAGCGTGCATAAGTTGATGATAATGGTTTCGATGAAAATGAACTAAGAACTACAAACGTACTATAAAGAAGCAGCATCTTCGACAGAAAAATGTTGGTCGATTCGATGGAAGGGAGAACAGAGAATATGTTGTACGCTGGCGTGGACGGACAGAACGACACAGACAATTATGCCGAATGGAACAGCACGCCTCAGTAAGCGGAACTAAACGAGAACGGTACATCCTACGATCTGTTGCAAAAAGTTCCGAGCCGTTCCACGCTATCCGTTCACAGCGGGATCATTCTTGAGGGAGATATGTATAAACCAAGAGCGGAACGTTTTCGAGGCGCAAAGAAAACAAAGAGGCTCGTGTAGTTCTTTTACAGACGATAATCTACAATCTAGAATCTAGACTTTAGATAATATACGTTGTCTATACAAAAAATCTTATCGCGTATTAGAGATTCTTTATATAAAGATTATTAGTTTCTAAAATGCAAAAACAAAGTTCACTTTACTTATTAAATTCGCATGCGTAGCGGGTTGAAAATAATCGCACCGCACGAAAATCGTAAATCTTTCCGGGAAACTTTGAAGAGACAGAATAAGACCACTTCTGTCGTTCGAGTAACAGTAAACCAATAATTTAGCTCGTGTTTATTGTATTAAATCGAATAAAGGTAATATAAATGTAATTTTATAACCTATTTTCATTTCATGACAGAATAGGTTTGGTTGAAACATTTGTTACTACATACAGATGAATAGACTACGGACTTTTATGTATTTATGAAAAATCTGATGGTGCAAAAATACACAGAATACACAAAATATGGAAAAATATGTAAATATCGAAGATATAATACCCGTTATCATTTTTTGCGGATAGAAAAAATTTCTACTTAGGTTCCATTTTTTAAACTGTATTCATAAAAATATGAATTTGCATGCATATCCGCAATCTACAGACGAGAGAAAACGTAGTTAGATCTTCGAAAATTCACCAGACAAACACCACAAAAACGTACCTTGTCGAGGCACTTGAGCTCCTCGATCGGGTAGACCGTTTTCTCGCAGCGGGCGCACGTCTTGCTCATCTTCTACTTCTTCCTTCGTTTCTTCGTCGTCTTTCTTCTCTTTCACTCCTTCACAGCCGCAGTTCCGCGTACGTATGTATCTTGGCCTCTCTTGTCTTCACGAAACACTGCGCGAACGTAAAAACACGTGTAACACTAACGACACATCCGCGCGGTCTTTCGTATCGGGACGATCGCAGTAAATCAGAGACAGAGCACGTACACGATTTGAGATTGTTTACGAATTTTCTCGACGACAACCGCCACGATTAAGAAAATGCACACCAGCAGAAAACCTCGAACTACACGGGTGCCACAGAGCCGCACCAAACTACACTGCCCTCTTGTTCTCGTCTAGCTACAAAAACTTCTTGACTGACAGTAATGGTGGTGTACTACGCTAATCAAAACGATAACGAAATATTTATATATATCAAATCTTTCCAAAATCTTTTCTGCAAGAAATTATTTATTTGAAAGACTTTAATTACGTACAAGTGAGATACTGATTTTATTATTCTTCGAAATGTTGGTTAGAAATATTATTTCAAGCGTAGCTATCTCGAGTGCGATCTGTTGGTAAGGTAGAGTATGTCGAAAATATCTTGATAATTTAGGTTTAGAATTACTTTCTCAGATTAAATTTTTTTACTTTGAAGTATCTTTTTTGTGTGGTGTTTTTATAGATAATATGCAGTAATTGGATATTTAATGATGCTATAATCGATACGTCTAATTCAATTGGGAAAGTTTTAAACTAGTAAGTGGTTTAACATACTGCGCTAGTCAATGTAACAACGTGTGCTATTTACGTCTATCAGTAATTTAATTTTCGTATGGCTAGAATTGAATGTAAGTAATCAAGGAATGCGTGTGATAATTTTAACACGATTATCTCCGTTTGCACTATAAATATAAGTAACTTTAAAACGTGACGTATATAAATATCAGCGTGACAAAGTCGGTATAGTAGAAAACTATTACGTTTGTAAAAAACACTAATCTAAAACAGTTCGCTTCTACTTTACGTTACATCCAATTTATTATTACATATACTGTAATATATTTACGTATAACATTAATCTGTAATCTTTCAATTTATTATTCTTGATTTGTTACCGACACTCCATGATTGTTCCGTCTTGTAGCGCACTCTATGCTATCACAACACGTTTCAAAATTTAAGATAAAGAAAATCCAATACTACACTTCGAACATGTCTAATTACGTATAAAATATTATAAAATCATTTATTAAAATACACACTTAATAGTAATAAATTAGTTACATCGTTAGATTTGTAGAATTAAAGTTGCTGCTGACCTTTAAGAAACTGATAAACGAAACTGAAATCTTTCTTTGCAAATCCTTGAGCGATAATTGCCCTATAAATTTGATGAGCCAAGGATCCAAAAGGAATACTTGCTTCTACCTTAGTCGCGGCAGCCTGCACCAACCCTAAATCCTTGGCCATTAAAGTCACTCCAAAACCACCCTAAAATTAAATCCATTAAATACACCAATAAAACGAATCTCAACAAAATAAAAGAAATGCAATGTAATTAAGTACCTCGTAATTTTTAGAGCTTGGAACATTGTCGAGGAGACCCGGAACAGGATTGTACAACTCGGATGACCAACATCTGCCGGAGCTAGAGTTCACGATATTAGCTAACACCTTGGGATCTAAACCTAGCCTAAAATACGATAACCAAATGAAACAGTTATATTTATAGCGTAGTATGAAATACAAACTGCACGAGTTACTTTTGTCCGAGATTAAATGCTTCAGCTGTACCGATCATGCTAATAGCCAAAAGCATGTTATTGCACAATTTTGCTGCTTGGCCCATACCCACGTTTCCACAGTGAATTATCTTAGATCCCATGGATGTTAAAAGAGGCTTGGCAAGTTCGAAATTTTCCTTAGAACCTCCAACCATGAATGTTAACGTTCCATCCTTAGCTGCGTTTATACCTAATTGGAGTTAAACGAAATGACATTAACACGTGGTCAAACATATCTTCGCATCGTCCATGAGTATATTGGACCATCTACAACCACATCTAACTTTTTACTATCGTATCTCGCTGGTCACATTATTCAATCATTTTTTAAGTCAAATGTTTAAAGGATTTTTCTGGAAAGATCTCGCTCAGAGTGTAAATAATCCAATTTGTCTAAGATGCGAATGGTACTAGATTTCCAATTTTTATGTAGGGCAGTGGGTTTTATTTTTGAGACAAGAAATTGTTTATAGTTCAAGTAAACAGATTACATCTATTAAACAGTTATAACATCCGATTGAATGTGGTTTGTCAATACGTAATCTTGGGCAGAAACTTGATGGAAATGTAGAATGCGAGTTTCAAGTCGTTTAAATAGACAGAAAGAGAAAAAGCAAGAAGAACGGAAGGAAGAAAAAAAGATACGGGACATACTCTATAATGGTAGATCTGGAGCACCTATGTGCAACAACTATTTTCCCTGCATCTAACTGTAGAGTGCAAGCACATTGTGGATAAAACCAGCGTAACAATTATTAATACTTTAATATTTTCTTCCAGGTGAACGGGGTCGTTTGCGACTCATGGTTCCTTGGAGACTTTTGTTCCTTACGGTGAATGAAGAGTTGCAATAAAAAAATGTTGATCTTGAAAATCATACCCAGGTTCAATTTTTCACGAACTTTTCTTACAAATTTTCATCGATTCAGAAATGCAGATTTACTCCACGCTGATTTATATACATTACTCACTTTTCATATACTCTGTCTTGTTTCCTCGTGCACTTTAAAACTTCCATTAATGCGTATGAATTTCGCAATCTATTTAGAATTACCTCCAGATACTGGACTGTCTATAAAATTAACGCTGATCTTTTCAGCCTCCTTCGCCAAGATTTGAGACACAAACGGATCTGTTGTGCTGCTATCGATCAGCAGAGTGCCCCTTTTTGCTGAACTGAAAGTACAAAAAGAGAAAAAAGAGACTCGGCTATTTCTTTTTTAAAGATAATACGCTTGATAAACTGAGAGGATACTTAAGACGTAACACGACTACTTATTTACCTCAATAAACCATTTTTAATGTTATAAACGTCCAGAACATCCTGATTAGATGGCAACATCGAAACGACTACTTCGACGTCTTTTGCCACTTCAGTAGGATCCGAAGCTCTGTCAGCACCTACCTCTGTCAAATTCGATACAGCTGATTCGTTCACATCAAAGACGACTAGTTTGTGACCCTGTAACACAATATCAATCAATATACATTCGATTTCGAATGAATCTTTAGATAAGCATTATTTGATCGCAAATATGCATATATGGAAAATTTAAGCTTCTTCAAGTGGATTTTTCTTTTGTAAATAAACATAATACGCAAAAATATAGGAAATATCTCTGGTAAAGTTTCGTAATTGTTATATCGTTACTTGTTATATAATTTAATAGGTGAAGCCATTTTCTATTTATTTAGCCTTATTTCTTTGCTTCGCTTATTCTTTCCAAAATTACGTATTTGCATAAATATGCGTAGTTTAATAATAATGAATAATTTACGTTTCGTAGAATATTTCTCGCCATGTGACCACCCATGTTGCCCAAACCGATGAAACCGACTCGAGAAAAACATCGTTTGCCTGCATCACATATAAGGAAATAAAAATATAATATAAACATTGATTTCTTAATATCATTGAATACTTTTACTATAAGATAAACAACCTGCACAAACACAGATAACAAATTTCTGCAATGAAGTGAAAATACTCATTGTAAAAATGCTTGTATCACAATACGTTAAAAAAATTGATAGTTATCGTTGAATTGTGTCATTATAGAATATTATCATGCACGATAGTCATATAAACAATTAACTGTATCACGAAATATCACATGTACACGAAAAGGATAGCACTACAAAGTAACGAGGTATAATATTTTCGTGGGTAAAGTTCATTTGTCGAGTGTTCGGTACAAAATTCAACGAGAAACTAACCAAGCAGCTCATGAATGATGTTTACCATAAACGTGTTATCGACATGAGTTCAGTCTAACCTTATCGTATAGATAAATATTTTTCTGTTAGCTGCGTTGTACTAGAAAATATACATATATATATATACAGCTATTGTATTATTATAATATGCTTTTCAATGACATTGTATGTATTGCGTAACGAAGATAATACAACTACAAAAATGGAAACTACTTTTTTCAAGTTCATGCCTTGTCCTTTGTCATTTAAAAAATAATTGCTGTATGCTGTTTTATGTACGTATTTATTTATTTCTTACGAGTGAAAGAAATGAAAATACACGTTCTTTGTTATCAGACGATCATCTTTTTTCTGGTAGTGCATTCAAACATCTACTTGATAATGAACAAAATTTATTTAATTCTGAAGATGGTAAGACGAAAACTTTAAAACACTTCGTTATAAAAGAACTTTGCTGAATGGTTTTTTTATTTTACGAGACAAGCGAAAAGGCAGGTCATTAAATTTGCACAATGTTATTCAGAATCCATTGTATACAAAACATGGACATGAAAGGAATTAGAAACAAGCACGTATTTGACCTATTACGTTACATTCCGCCGCATTACCATCAATTGTATTGAAATTTTTCTACAATAAATCCAGAAGAGCGAGCATCAGCCTCAAAAATAAATCAAACCTTGATGCAGGGAATAACAGTGACAGTGATAAGCCGGACAAATACATATGTCGGAGATGAAAGGACATCTTTCTTTTGGAATGTTTGGGGAAGTCCCCGATACTTTAATCCAGACTTTTTATTATAGCCGTACTTAAACGATAAAACTGAGAAATAGCTGTTTATGAGTTAATTCAATTGTGGTTGCCCGGGATGTATGACAGTGGGCTTAGGCTCCAAGTGACATAATGGGTCACTGAACGTAGCCACGGTCACGGGAGGGACGTGTACCTAACAGAGGTATAAAGTAATTAAATAACTCTCCTTAAAAACAAAGATTGACCCGAGGGATACGGAGAGGAGTATATAAAGGCAATTCCACTTGGACTGGGGCTGAATCCGAGAAGTTCGACTAGTCCAGTGAACACGTACGTCGAGTTGCAAATCGCAATCGTCATTCCGTTGACCGTGTATTCGTTATCGAACCTAAATTCATCGTCATCGACGTCTCGATTATTCAATCACCGCTATCAGCTGTTAACCTTTGTAATACATTCGCTTGAATAAGTATCATCTGGTATACAACAACGATTGCCAACTCACAAGAAAATTCATTACACGCCCTGAATTTCAACGTATAGATTGACTTATTCAGATTTTTCTATCGATACTTGACATGCGACGTAATTTTTTGATGCTATCTGATTTCTTTCAAAGAACAATATCGATTTTCTTCTGTTTTTGTCGCAACTAATTTCATTAGTGTTTTATTGCTACTTACGATCTAAATCGTTCCAGCTTTGTTGATGTTTGCATGTACGTGTATGTGTGTGTGTGTGTGTGTGTGTGTGTGCCGACGAAGAACTAAGTGATTCGAAGGAACATCCTCGTTCGAAGGAAAAAATACTGTATATGGTTGACTATATAATAGAAATATTTACAGAATACTAGGAGCTGTCCAGTAATCGTGCCTCATGTTGCGCGTAATTATTCTGTATAAACTATCTTGAGCGAGTGTTCTATCGATTCGATGTACGAATGATTCTGACGTAAGATATTTCAACCGTTCGAGTCGTTCTGACTGCCTAGAATGTTTTATAGACTCTAACGACGAAAAGGAGGAAAAAATGGCTTTGACTCCTTCCTTCCACGGCCAATTTCAGGAGGATGGCAGTCGGGTGCAAGCGATATTGTACTTGATAGATGGCGTTTTGACAGCTTAGGGGAATTTACATGGTTCCGTTTGCTCATGGTCACTGAGTATCGTTGCAGTAACTTGTACGTTTATAGCAGATGCACCGCAGGTACTCGAAGACAGCCAAAGGTTGCGAGTTTAATACACTAAAAAAAAAAAAATATTAATAGTAACCTTGTTGATTTCTATCTGCTAGTCATGCTTGTCGTAATAATCTGTACGTTATCTTATCGTTTTCGATAGAATAAACAATAAGTAATAACAATAAATAACAACAAAAAAAAAGCAAGATCATTTCCTGTATCCTTACTGGTACTTGTTTGTCATTCTTGCATAACTAATTGAAGAAAAACTTTGCCTATCTCGATTTTTATACCAACGGTCTTTTATCAATTCGCTTCTGAATCTCCATATACAAAATTTAATGTCATTTAATAGCACCTTCATATAATTAGAAAAATTTGCCATTATGCAAATGAAATGTAAAACACGATAAAAAGCACTTCATTGAAAAACAAGAGTTGTCTCATCTGGAAGAAAAAGGAGATAATATCTTGTATGACTCATGTATAATATATTGCTCAGTTCCATATTTTTTATTGCTTTTTACAGAGCAAAAGGTCATGCACATTCTTAATAGATTCATGACAACATATTTAATGACACAGATATATGTAGCTATCAATCCATATTTAATCCTTTTAGAATTGAGTTTTTCCTAGAACCTGGAAAAAATTTTTTGTCGGTTGGGAGCTCATGGTAAAATCTTATCAAATTTTTATATGGATAATAATATATTCTACTATTGGGTTGGCAATTAAGTGATTGCAGATTTTGTCATTACCACCAATTACCACCTAATGTTAACAACTTCGTTGCCAACCCAATAGTTAGAAGTGTCTAGTAAAAGTATCATAGTAAAAATAATCTTGCTATTGTACGAAGATTCATCATTCTTGCTATGAATCTTCAATTATTAATATATTAATAATATACGAAGAAGACAAAATTTTATTATTAATTTAAATTTCAGTTTTATCGAAAACAAATGCATTTATCTCGTATAATCTAATAAATACGTTTAATCTAATATGTTTAATTAATTGACGGTTTGTTGGAATATAATGAAACAACCTATAACAATTTAGAATTTACTTTCACCTTTGAAAACATCATTCTATTTTATATATATTTCATGAACAATGCGCAAGATATGAAAAACAAAGAGGATAATAAAGAAAAAGCTTCGAGGAACGATAACAAAGAATATTCCTCATAACTGATATTTAATGTTATTTTGTTAGATTATCTTTTCACACGCGAGATATCGATGAATACTTAAAACATCATCAATTAGACATCAACGAAGCTATAAGCTTTGAAACTTGTTCATAATTATGTGTTTTGTGTCAACCATGAGTTGTAATTCTGTTTACACACATTTTATCGTCGTTCTTATCTGTCGTCAAACCGCACCCTTAATTTACGTTTGTGTACAATAAAGCACTTAAATTGCACGTATCGTCGTGTTCAGAAGCTTGTGTATATATTTGCGTCATTCTCTACGTCGAATCGTACTCCCAGTAACTTGAGAGGAGGTTACACTCAGACTGGCCCTATGTTGACACAGAGAACTTGGCAAAAAAGAGAGACGACGCTGTACTACACGGAAAACACACGATTTGGAGATTAAACAAAGGATTTCCTTGCCTCGCGAAAAGATTTGTGCTTCCTCGGGAAACGCCATGAGTAACTCTTAACGCTCCGACTTTTAATTGTGAATATCGACCGGCAGCTGCAACTTATTCTCATCATACTTCGACTTGCAAGTTTTTAAGTGTCAAATTTTAAGGAGTAGAGCGCCGCACATCGGTGGTGTTAGAGAGACACATTTGTAGCGTTACAGGTTAAGTTGCGCGCGAAATTAATTAAATGGCAGGAATGCTTCCGTATGAATAATCGTATGAGTTCATTATGAAGGTGTATTCGTTGACTTACACATTTGTAGCGTCTATTTTTATAGTGATGGCCGATAAAAGAAATATCTTCTTATCGAAAGGAAAATCGTGGATTGCGGATGAGTATTTTACGAAACTTATCAAGTTGTCGTTTACTTCTTCTGGATGCTGCAACGTTTTCTTAAGTGGTTAGTAAAAATAAATTATGGGTTTTATTTATGTTTCTTTACTTAAATTACTTAAAAATTATGGATTTTTAATTAGATACGACTGAAGATTCGGAAACATTGTTCAGTCAATTTAGAAGCATCTATCCATCCAATTACCTCTTGAAATCGAACACGCACGACTGCCACGAATTCTTTTTGTTAGGATCAAGTGAAGAAGGAATCATGGAGTCTATAAAACAGTAAAATAAGAGAATCACGTTTGAGTGTATAAAGCCTGTTCCGTTTTTAATAGAAATGTAACTGTTTCATTATAGAATACCGTTGCTACAGTGGAATACAGAGATTCTGATTATAGTGAATAACGATATTTCCAATGATTCTCGTCTATTGAACGATTCTGTGTACGGAATTGCAAATATAAATATTCTTTCTACGTCGGGAATGTGGATGCTATCAAAAAACTACATAAAACCGCGAGTCTTTACTAAAGTTGACAGGTAATACATAGTGATAAATAATACAAATTACGGTAGAACTTCATTTACTGAAAAGAATTGTTAATTAACTCGTGTTATGTAAATGAAAGACGATACAATAGAATGAATGAATAAATGTATAAAATAAAGTCTATTTATATAACAGCAATTACAAAAACAACAGTTTTACATAAACGAAGTTCTATCATAAGAAGAAATTGTAAATATCATTACAATGTGTAGTGTTATCATTTTCTTTGTTAAAATTCAAAGATACAAAGAAGTCCAGATAAACGACAAGGTAAACTTTCATGGTAAAGAATTACAAGTTTGCAGCGATTATATCCCTCCTATGACGTACTTAAACCATACGATTCAGAAAACAATTAATGGTGTACAAGCAGAAGTATACACAATGGATAGTGGTATATAAATAAATGAATCACATAATTTAATGAAACTTTTGCCATAAGAGCTGTAAGATATATTTTTAAAATACAGATTTGGATTGGGACGGCATCGAGATGCGGTTGTTTCTAGTAATGGCGGAAAAATTGAATTTCACGTGGACTTTGAGGAAACCAGAGGGAAACTACACGTAAATATAAGGAATATAATCATTGTTGTTTTCATTAGTTCTTTGAATTATTTGTTATTATTCATTAAAATGGAAAATTGTATTATTACATTGGCTTTAATTTGCTTTTAACTTTATCTTAATTTGTTAGATATGGCAAACGAATCAACGACACATATTGGATGGGCGGTATAATACAAATGATACATGATGAGAAGGTACACTAATTCATTCTGTATTTATTCCCCTAAAAAATAAGTAGAAAATTAATTAAAAATCTTTTGATATTTATCGTGTGTTTCTGCAGGTAGATTTAGCGTTCGCCAGTATTTGGCTAATATTGGATCAAGGAACATTCGTGCAGTTATCCGAACCTTGGTATCAATTACATATACATTTTTTGGTACCTCGTCCTCGTCGAACCACAGGCTTTTTGGCGTTGAAAAGACCATTCTCAGAAGAAGTTTGGTTCTTACTCTTATCTGTATTGCTGCTACACAGCTTCTATGCATATGTTCGGACTTGGATTGATCCCAAATTTCCAAAACGTAAGAAACCATATAAAATACTTTTTACCATATATTTCATCGTCATATTATCATCTTATAGATTCCAATTCATATTCCTTCATTATGTACGTCGGGTTCACATTATGATTAGGGTTAGGGGCGTGTAATGAATCTTCACTGGAATTAGCCATCGTAGTTATACAATCGGAGTAATGTTGATTAGCACAAGTGTGAATATTACAGAATTGACAAGTAACCGTGGTAATTAGATACTCGAGATACTAATGGCAATGATCTTAGGTTCAATAACGAATCCGCGGTCAACGGGATAACAAATATATCCTCTTCCAAGGTCTAAGTCGGACTCTTTGTTAAAACGTGAAGCATTCACTGATCGCGAAGACGCTGTTTCACTCGTTGATGAGATCGTATGAGAGTGACTTTCCGTCACGATGATGCTGCAGAGGAAAACCATAATGGGGTGTGTCTCGGGGCACGAGATCATCGGATTCATCGAGGACAATCCTCGTTCGAGAAGTGAGGGAAATGGACGTTGTTGTTAATTGGTTAATTTCTATGTCGGTGGTTAGAAGAGGATGCTAGCCACCCTTGAGAGAAAGTTGCTAGCGGGAAAGCGCCGTTCGTGAGAAAAGCAGATTTCCCGTATCTTCCCGTAGTAAGTGGTAGATTTAGGGACTGTTAGGATAAAGATTGTTTGTCCGTTTGAAGGACCTTAGTTAACTAAATCTTAAGATTTATAGCGGGTCCTCAGGCTAGCTGAACATGTACTGTGAAGATGCATCGATATCTGGCAATCATCTTGCCCGAAGAATAGGGTCTGTGTATGGCGAGCCATGGGGTAGAAACCATTGGAATTTTTACTGTCGAGTGCCGCTACAAGTACTTCTTTTTAAGGAGAGCTATACAATTACTCTATACCTCTATTAGGTAAAAACGTTCATCCCGTGACCGCGGCTACGTTCGGCGACTAGTTGTCGCTTCGAGCCCAAGCTCGTTATCGCAAATCTCGGACAATTATAATCGGGTTAATTTATGAAGATTTAAGTATTGAGAATTTTCCAAGGAATTCCGAAGGGAAGGCCCGGTATCCTTTCATCTCCGACATATATATATATATGTATATGTCGGGGTAACGTTGAAATTCAGGGCGTGTAATGAATCTTCTTATGAGTTGGCTCATCGTTGTATATCAGATGATACTTATTGAAGCGAATATATTACAAAGGTTAACAGGTGATAGCGGTGATTGAATAATCGAGACGTCGATGACGATGAATTTAGGTTCGATAACGAATATACTCCTCTCTGTATCCCTCGGGTCAATCTTTGTTTCTAAGGAGAGTTATTTAATTACTTTAGACCTCTGTTAGGTACACGTCCCTCCCGTGACCGTGGCTACGTTCAGTGACCCGTTATGTCTCTTCGAGCTCAAGCCCGCTGTCATAAATCCCGGGAAATCACAATAGACTTAACTCATAAACAGCTATTTCTCAGTTTTATTGTTCAAGTACGGCTATAATAAAAAGCCTGAATTAAAGTATTGGGGACTTTCCCAAACATTCCAAAAGGAAGGCCCGGATGTCCTTTCATCTCCGACAAATATATATATATATATTTATATTTATACAAACGATTATTGATAATACTATCCCTTTGCGGACGGTTCGAAGTCAACCGTACCATAAGGCCAAGCTGCTGCCGCGATAGTCGGTAAAATTGCCAGCGCACATTTCTGCATAGATGCGATTCTCCACAGGATAAATAAAATGACACGTGAGTCTTTTATATATACGCATATATGAGATATATGAGTTTCTCGACCATAGCGACGAAGCGTTTACGTGGGACACGTATATGAATCCTCTGGCTCTATCAGTTGTTTTCGCCAAACGCATATATGAGTTCCTCAGGCAAATTGGTGGTTTATGCAGAACGCATATATGCGGCGGTAGTCCGCAAAGGGCTATATCATTCATACAAACCATTATTGATAATACCATATAAACCATTTTTGATAATCTACGTCGTTGAATAAAAAAATAATAAGTACACACAGGAGTCAAGGAAAAGTGAGTTTCTAAAACAATCTTTTCAGGATATCGTAATTTTCTAGTTATCCTAACCGATCTGATCGGCTGTTTACTAAGCATATCGGTACCGAAGAGAGTCGGAACCACGATCAACAAACTACAGATTCTCTTCTGGCAGACTGCGGGCTGGTTAATAATTACCGCTTATTGCAGTAGCCTTGCGGCTAGACTCGCGAGTTCAGACTACGAGAGCAGGTAACACGGAATCGAAGTTTCTAATCATCAGACGAAACGAAAAATCGCTGCAGTAGACTACTACTATAGTTTCGCTTTAACTGGTCTCTGTTTTTACTAGTCGCATCTGTTTTTGTTGAAATAGAAATAATTGCTCTACACATCAGGATATGATTTTGATAATACTATTTAATATGCCAAGTAAGTACCTAATTATGGAAGTACATTATATATACTACAACCAGAAGTATTAGGTTGCAGCATATAAGGTTGCAGAGTGTTCGGCAATAGGTGTACAAAAATTTAATGGATTATTCTTGAACCTAAAATAAGATGAAAATCCTGAATAAAAAAGTGCGTTTTCTACTTTGTTTTTTAATTATTGGCAATTAAAAATTAGTCGAAATGTCCCTGTACGCGAGCAAACCTCCTTACACGAACGAAAATAGGGCATCGTAAGCAGTGGGCTGCACAAGGATTCTCAAATCGAACGATACATAGGCAGCAGTTTACCTCGTAAGTCGTAGAAAAGAAAATTATGACATTTGAATGACGTAAATCATCCTACGCGACGTTTTGTAAGAAAGGACATAGGTTAAACATTATACTTGCCTACTCATTCAAAACCATAACAGCATATCGCAAACCGCCTGATAGAATTTTCGAGTAGAAAATATTATTTCTCTAATAATAGTACATATATCTCTATATATTTCATGTATATCTATACATCTCTAATAACAGCACACATAAGCAACGCTTATACAAATTTCGTACTCGCACCGCAAGCATGTATGTGCACACTAGGATATATTTATTGAAAAACTTTGCTAAATTTCATAGGAAGCAAATGAGGATGTCCACTGTGCAGATAAATTTAAATAAAAAATCATAATAAATATTTTTAGGATCGATACCATCGAACAATTTGTTGGAGCAAATTTGCAATGGGGAAAAACGGGTCAACCACCTCCGTTCGCCGATTTCATCGACCTCACGGTACGTTATTTCAATCAAAATGATAATTTTCCAAAATTCACATTAAAAACGAAAATACATTTGATTTAACTAGAATCCACATGCAGTGCAACTGCTGAATAGATATCGTCAGGTGCAGAATAGTACACAGCTAAAGCAATTCATTATGCAAGGTAATTACGCCATTCCAGGAAAAATAATCGACACTTATTTTTTCCCAAACGACTATATATCAAACGAAGACTTAAAGGTACCTATGCTTAATTATATTCTACATATGTTTCATACACGTGTTGAAAAAGAATATTTATGTTACGAGTAATATAATTCATAATAGAATTACAGGCTGATGAGAGAACCTGTGGGACACTTTTATGCTGTTTTTGCCATTCAACCATGGCTTCTGAAACCCATAAACAGGGTAAAATTACGATTCTCAGTATCAAAATTCTACATAAATGAGGATAGCAGCAGAAAAACATGATGAGCGCAATTTCTTTAATTTTTTGGTTTTAACATCACTCTACGATTAGATAGGAAAATTGTAATATAACATAATTGAAAATGGACGTAACTTGATAGGTTCAAAGGTGGGAAAAATTTCTTTCAAAATTATTGGTAATAACTGGAAGTCAACGAATTTTAATGCAAACGATATTGTAACATATTCGATATTCTAATATTACGACGAAGAATACTTTGAAGATCGCGAAGAAGATAGAAAACATGATTAGTTTCAAAATCGAACATATCTTTCATCCAAAAGTTTTACGTCAGCTATTAGATTAACTTAAGGAGCGGTATAGTCATCGTGAATGTAGTCTCCGTAGTTGCCTGGCCGCTATAGTGTGGTTGCTGATGTAGATGTCGCGGGGGGGGGGATTACTGCATTTTTCTTCTCATTTCTGATGCCGCAGAAAAAAATCGGACTCCGATCGCCGGGATTTGAAAACCCGGGTCTCGAACGTTCGTAACCTAAGGCGCTAACCACTGCGCTGCCGTCGTCCGACACTAGTTAGTGTGGAGTGGTGGTATTTTTGCTGTCGAGTGACGCCACAAACTTCAAAATTAGAGAAACTTAAGTACATAATGAAAGCATGATATTAATATGAGAAAGGAAGCATACATATATAAGATATCAGAAATAAAGAAATTAACATTAGTTTCTATCCTATATGACAAATTTATTGGTGGATAGATTTACAGTGGTAATAGAACTGGCAAACAGGAAACGATGGTTATTTAATGTGAGCTTAACGCAGCAGTGTGATATAACTAAGACAACTAAATTGATAATTCACAACTCGCAATTAACAATTTACAACTCATAACGATGATTAACCAAGGCGCAATTCGCTCACAACTCTTTCGCGACAAATAAATTCCTCACAATTAGACTCTCAATTAACAACTGACTGCTAATCGATTTTCTTCCTCAAGCATCTCTTTTTCATCTTTTCGTACCTTCACCACGCACGTATCCCGTAATCGTCCGCGATCATGATCACATACATCCTCTTCCGGGTACTATTTGAAGAACAAGAACATTGATGGACCGTTTGGCTCATTGAAGTTGCCTGTCTCTTTTGGCACTTATTCTTTCTCGCAACATTATTTATAGTTCACCGGATATTTCTTAGGTAATCCACGATGCTACACATAGATGTACGTATACAGTACTGACGTACTTATAATTTTCTTTTAAACATATGTATAATCTGAAATTCGTCATCTACTAAATACCAAAGTTTTTGAAAAAGTAAGCGATATCTTAAAATATGTATTTTGCGGAGGATTGTGTAAAGGCAATTTTGATATTACGGAATTGATTGATGATGCAGTGAATTACAAAACCGGTTGCTTGTAAAAAATAAGATACGCAATTCAGTGTAATGTTCTTTTAATTCCGTATTTACAGATATATGAGATAAGCAACCTGTATAAAATATGATAATATTATTCGACGCAGTTTGTATGTTTCATATAATATCTATAAATTTTAATAATCTTTGTAATTTGCATCATATGAATATGTATCAATAATAACTTCTATCTTTTCCTATGTATACAGATCATTCTCTGGTTAAAGGAAACCGGCATCGTTATTTGGCATTTACGCGATGTTATACGTAGACGGAATAACTATAATCTACGTGAGGTTCTCGTGGAGCACGATAAGTACGACGGGCACGTTCAAGTTCTCGGACTGATGCCGCTCGGCGCTGGATTTTTCTTGTTACTCGTTGGCGCGTCGATAGCAACGTTTGTATTTTACTTGGAATTGAAACGCACTGCTAAAACAAAACACGATGCATAAAAATTCGATTTCACAGATAGCATGATCACAAATGATTTTATATAGTTGCTACATCATTGTACAAATAAAGCAATCTCGTCGTCAAGTTGTTGACAATTCTAATCTTCACAAAAATGTGAAATATCTCATCAAAAGATTAATAATCATTAACAATTTGAGGACGACGTTTTTATTATTATTTATTATTGCAATTTGTACGTTTAGGAATTTAGAAAGAACAAAGACCCTTTAAACTGTAATCTAATATCCGAAATATTGCACATTAACCGCTGAATGTTATTCATCGAAAGCTGACTGAGTATCGTATACATATGTAGTATGCAAGCACAACCCGCGTAAAAATATAGTGTGATCGCGTAGTAACATGGTCGTGATTCGAATACATCTGCTAACAATGATTCATGATTCCAATAGAAGAAAATGGATCATACACAATTCAATAAAATAATATAAAACAGCAAATGTTTTGCATCTACAATTTCCTTATAAAACGAAAGAAAATTTTGAAATAACCTAATATTTGAACGCTTCTATGAATATATGTATATGTTACGAAATAAACATTTTTGAAATTAGAAAGTGAGTATGTATAAAGAAATTACAAGATATTAGTATATAAGTTACAATATTTAGTGAGATCATTATTGGAATTTATTTCGTCCGAGGGAATAACAATGTGAGAATTTTTTTTAATAATTTATGATGCTCATTTTCACAGTCCAAATGTTACCTTAGAAAACGCCAGGTTTCCTCCAATATTCGTAATAGTATGTTTTTTTTATTTAGCATATCGTTACTCTGCAAAATTCCGTGACTAATACGCATCGCTAAGAGTTCTTCACATTTCAAGCACGTGGAAAAACGAAGGGAAAAGTATAAATGACGCTTCGCGAGCGTATATGCTGATTGGCCATTTTCTTGCGTGGTGGAAACCAATCAGCGTCCGTATTTCGGAATCTCCGCTTGGGATCTTATTAGAGTTCGACATGACATCTGCAGTTTCGTTTGTGTCGTTCAACCGCGAGCATCAAGTAAGAAATTATTAGATACTCGAGAGTTGTGATTTCGAATCAATAATATCTTCTCCACCAGTGTAAGTTATGAATAGTTAGTTCATTCTCTTAACCTTTCGAGAGAAGAGTTTCATATAATCTGATTTTCACGGTAGCATACCCACTGGAAGTGGATCATTTGAAAAGACAACAGCTCCAGCTGCATGTCCTGATTCATCAACATCTTCAAACATTCGTGGAGACAAAATCATTCCATTAGTCGCAACGATCAGTTGACCGCCTTCCCAACCATAACCGACTCGTCAACGTCTCCAATTATTCGTACCATTACGTGGAGTGAAGTATCGTTCGTCAGTGAAGAATCACACGGGGGTTTTTCAATTGTAAGCAGTATCGATATATAATCACGGGCGAGTGTGTCGTTAATCATTCGTAATGTTTCATCGTGCATCGCATCGCAGTACCTGTTTCGTAACGTGTAATCATCCGCATTCGCAAGCATTCGTAAATGCAATCTTAACCGACAAGGTTACGTTTCCAGACTGGTTTCAAGTTTCAAATTTTATCAATACAGTTATGACAGTCGTATGTCGTTCCAGTGTTTACACCATTATCTCTAAAAAAAACGTGTACGTGCGATAAATTTTGGCGATATAGGTGCAACATAGATGATACTACTATAGGCATTATTAAACAACGATTAGCAATCTTTTACGTTTTGATTTTTGAGAATTATCAATCACAAGTTACTCAGAAACTACATTTATCGATAAATCAACAATACGATTGCGAAATCAGTTCCGTCGATGGAAGCATTTAGTTCAACATCGCGCTGCATTCCAGTAGTATTATACCGATAAAAATAAGCAGTACGCTAACTGGCAATGACCGGTTTATAAAGTACGGGATAAGAATTGTTATGTGGATTGAACGACACGGACGGTGGAGTACAATAAAGCTACGTGCACAATGCGACGTAGAACTAGAGTAAAGTGATCCCCATTGCCTGATGATTTATATGAGATACGAGATACGTGATTTTTGTGCCAGTTTTCTCAGCAAAATGATATTAGCAATCATTCTACGAATGAAAATAAGAAAAAAATGTTGCATAACTATAGATAGAAAACCGCGTTAGTAAAAAAATTATAAGAAAGATAACTGACCAATTTTCGTTTAAATATGGGTATACATCGTTGGTATTTATCTAATCTATTTACTCAAGTCATGTTTATAAATTGAGGTTGTGATAGTATGACTAGTATTAACAATAACAATATTGACAGTTATTTATTAAGTTGTGTGATTTCGTATCAACGTGCTACGAGAGTTTTCCAATAGAAAGTATGCCAATATTTATTTTATTTACGGTTTCACAAATGTAAATGCTTTACACGCTGTACGGGAATATCGGCGAAGATTTTTCAACGGCAGAGTAACGTATAGTTGTGGAGAGTTCCTGAACGATTATGTGAAAGCGGATCCAAGAATTTTAAGAGTGTGTGGTGATAATGTGCTACGGATAAAGTGTTTATCGTGCGTTCTATCGACTAAGAATATTCAGATCTACTATTTGGCGGGCGCTGCATACTAATTGCAGATATCCGTATAATTACATTGCGTAACAGAAACTTTCGCTTACTGATTATGCAAAGAGCTAAATGATATATGTTTTTAACACACACAATAACCATCGATGCAGGCATGAAACGCCACACTCTGTTCGAAAGAGAGCATATTAATGCTAATTAATATTCAAAAAAGTACGTGCAGTTAATCGCAGTTATAGAAAGTAAGGTCCAAGTAAATATTTTACTGTTACACGTTCCTTCCAATATATTAAATTTACTGCACGTACTTTTTTGAATCTTTTGCAAGATTTTGGTCCAAAATTGGCAGGAAATATGCCACTATTTTTTCGTTTTAAATTAATGGATACAATTTTGCTGTGGGAATGTTGCAACGATTAAACGAGAATAACTCTCACAAATAAGTAAATCAAAGAGGACCAGTTACATAACCTTTAAAA
Source organism: Bombus hortorum (assembly GCA_905332935.1). Taxonomy (NCBI): domain Eukaryota; kingdom Metazoa; phylum Arthropoda; class Insecta; order Hymenoptera; family Apidae; genus Bombus; species Bombus hortorum. The sequence continues at coordinate 15,918,736 of HG995193.1, forward strand.
TCCCCAGACATCATACTTGACTTTCATTTATGAGGACCAGCAAAAGAAAAAGGTTAACGTCTAAAAACAAGGTTTACCAGATTAATTAATTCACGTAACCAGTCGACGCAAAGAATTTGTGATGTATTTATACAAATGAAAAATAACCAAGAAAATATTCGTAAGACATTCAATTTTTCATAGATGTCAATCTTTTATTAATAAGAATGGCCGATACTATGAAATGCACCTAATGAAGATAAATACTACCTGCTGTTATTTCGTGTCTTGTAATTTTTTAACTAACCTACGTTTATATAACATCATTTTCTTATTTTCAATCGTAGTAAAATATGCTAATATCGTCTTGTTGAAACGATCTGGGACACCTTGTATATTGTAGATTCAAATGAAATAGGATCTGTGACGAAGCGTTAAATTTCAGCGAAAACAGTGCCGTGAGAAACGTTGTAACTTTCTATGCGAAATCTTGAATTCTCACATTATTTCAAAGAGAACGTTTTATTTATTTAGCAAAGAACAATGAGGACTAAGAAACACATCAACGACGGTAAATGTTTATTTAAATACCTGTATATTTGATTTTTCTTCTTTTTTCTTTTTGTTAATTATATAAGTAATATATTCTTTTCCTATCAATACAATGAAAGTGGATTAACGTTATCGATACGCACTGAGGTTTCTCTAAGAGTAATCTTATAAAAAATATTAAACATTGAGTTGAGATAAGAAATTTCTATCCGCCATTTTGCGAACTCATAATTACCAAATGATTGGAACTGTTATTAGCTCAACCGGCAACAGTGGACGAGCATTTACAACTGATCTTGCATGATAGGGAAATTATTGACCATGACTTAGTAAAAGTGACACCGGCTGATCTACCGGAGTGGTTCGACGAAAGGTTATTCAAAATGTAAGTAGAAAATTAAAATAAATAATCAAATTTGCCTGGTAGCGTGAGATTGTGACAAGCAAAGAAAACACACAAGTAATTGATGAAAATTATAATTTTAGAGGCCAGGAGTATTATAACGGAAATTTACTAGGATTTGGAGTTGCACTCGCATCAGGCCTCACAGTGATATTAGCCGTTCCAGACATACTGGAGGTAATTTACATACTAACGCATTTGAAATCAATTGGAAAATCAACTAGTTTTTTCTATATCAGCAGCACGAGAACATGCCAAGTAAAATAAACCATTCGGATTTTAATCACAACACATACTGAATTTCACCATTGTTTCCTATAATTCCGTTCTTTGGATTATTTTCAAAATTTGCATGTTCGATCAAAACAACTGACGAAAATATCATAAAATAAAAAGGATGAGATTAATGTGCTGTCCAAGTAACGAAATATTTTTTACTTTGAAGGTTCTTCTTTTCACCAGGCAAAATGCCACGATCAACTTGTCTTACAAGCGATTCTCCCAAACGCTGCTACTTATGTACGCGCTCTTTCACTCGGATATGCTGAAGCCAAATTCCAAGTGAGTTTAAAAAAATTCCGTTAAATATCGCATAAAAATATTCGATAGAACGTGTGATATTAAATCTGCTTGAAACATTTACATCGAAGATGGTTCAGTGCGCTGAACGTAATTCGACAAAAACACGTGAAGGTCAGTAGAAAGCGTGTTCAACAGAATCTCCATGGGATATACCAAAAGGACATGGCGATCACGCAATTCGGTTTCTTAGGATACGTGTTTGTGTGCCCCGAGAAAATTGGACTGGCGTATGCTACTGAGGAGCAGAAGATAGGTTTTAATCATTTTTGGCAAGTAACGGGTCACCTATTGGGTATAGACGACAGGTAACAGGTTTATAAAATGTACAAAGCAAAACTGGAAATTCCATGATAAGAAATGGCTCCACTTGTTGCGATCTTTTTAGGATAAATATTTGTAGAAGAACGGTGGAGGAAACGGTAGAACTATGTACGAGAATTCAAAATGAAATATTGGCAAAACATTTAGAAAACCCACAACCGGAATTTTTACGGATTATGGCAAATATAACGCATGGATTGTGGTACGTCGATTTTTCAGTAAACGAGGACGCTTTCCTTGCTCTGGCATACAATCTAACGGGAGTAAAATGTTAGTACGTTTAAATATATTTTATTTGCTTTTATTAGAAAGGCGATACCGAGCTAATTTTCTTTTTTAGATATAAAGCCCATTGGATGGTACTCTTATTTGAACAATAAGACTCGTGAATTGATATTACACTCGTGTAGTAAGTAATTGCTTTTTGCTAGAAAAAGGAATTAAAAAGTATGTAGAAATTATAAGATAATAATAGCATAAAATACTTACATTCTTCAAAGTTAAATATTAAGTTGCGTAATATATCCTGTCGCGATTCTTTAAATTCTTAGATACATGTACTTTTAAATCAAGCTTTTTTAAATGCGATGTAAACGATTTGTGCGAAACGTGTAATATATCGGTGATCTCTCTTCTTGAACGTCTTAGATTAGATTTTGTCCAATTAAACTTGCTATTTTATCCACACTAATTTTTATCGGCCTGCCACTTTCTTTTCGATCTACCAAGTTGTAGCCTCTATCGTTGTATTTTCTAATTCGTCTTTAAGTAATACGTTTGTTAATGGCATTATCACCATAAATATCACAAATTCTTCTCTTCATTTGTTCCGCAGTCTCTTTCCTAAGAATAGAAAGTCATTAAATGCTGAAAATGAATACTGTGATCGCTCGTTTCAAAGAAGCATTTTTCTCGATCGAAACTAAAGAAGAACTAATCGATACTGCAGATGAAATATTTCCAGAATACACTTAACTCGATATCTTTATGCATCCCAATTGTTATAATATAAGCAACAGATAACGTTTCCCGAAAAGCGTACCGCCGTCGTACCTACGCGACAGGACTATTACATGGCTTATAATTACCTAAAATAAAAGATTTCATATATTCCTGTTGAATACTTTTTTAATAAAATTGTGTTACAGATATACCGTTCATTGGTTGGGTGGTACGACAAATATTCAATGCAATACTAGCACTGTCTTACTGGATACTGGAATATTATCCACTGGTACCAATGTTAGCATTTGGGAGAGAGAATGCAAAACTTTGTCTATATTCGAAAAATTAATATTATTGTAATTATTGTAATATAGAGTATGTTCAGCAGCGGGTGTAGAAGAATTTAATAGGTTATTTGCTAAAATAAGCTAAAATAAGATGAAGATCGAAAATAAACAAATTACGTTTTCGACTTTGTTTTTTAATTATTGACAATTAAAAATTAGTCGAAATATCCCTGTGCGTGAGCAAACCTCCTTACATGATGAAAGTAGATTAGCCTAAGCAGCGGGGTGCACAGGAATCCTCAAATCGAACGACACACGAGTAGCAGCTTATCTCACGTAAGAAGAGAATTACATTTGAAGACGTAATGTGCGCGACGTTTTGTAAGAAAAATCGTAGATTTAACATTATACCTGCTTACTTATTAAAATCCATAACGGCATATCAAAAACCGCCTCATGGAATTGTCGAGTAAGGGGCATTAATGTATCCTCTAATCCTTTGGCTCCACAAATAAATAATAAATAATAGCATATGTTACATAATGGTTGTACGAATTTCTGTGTGATTTTTCTGTGGACGCCTGCTGTCAGGACGATCGCGGAGTGTGTGTAAAATTTACTTAAGGATCACTCCTTACGTCGTTTTTATATATTATATATACTACATATTAATATATAATATTATTGATATTAAATGATAAAATTAAAACATATATTATATATTTGATAAATTCAATAATTATAAAAATATATAATACATGTACGCAGTTGATCTAGCAGATTAAAATTGCCTATTTATTGAAATTTTGAATGAAGTACGATTTAAATGTCTATAATTATTTTACTTCTGAAACGAGTAATATTGTATGTACAAACATATGTATTTACATAAAATACACGTATTTATCTGCGGTAGCAACTTTATTCTATGTATGCATACCGTATCGATAATGTCGCATGTGACAGGAAGATGATAACAGATCATCTGACTCTCGAAATAATGTAACACGAAAAAGAATTACATGACATCTATCCTATGCGTTGTCTGTACCAAGCCTCATCGATGTACACATCTATTGCTTAATCATCGAGTGCTTTACAGATTTGTATTATCTATAGTCGATACCAACTAGATTTGCGACCGACGATGAAACGAGTTATGATAGTAATACTGATCGCCAGAGTTCGTTGTGTGTCACATAACGTTAACTAAATATTGAAATGGTAATGAATGATTAATTAGAAATTATACACAATCATAATTCATTAAACCAGAATGAATGAAACATAATCTGTAGATAATATGTGGACTTGTCATTTAACTAGTGATTGACCGTCTCAAGAAACACAGACAACCTTCATTGTAACGAACAGAAAAAGGCAGACATATTTTTTCAGAAATATATAACATACCTTTGCCGGTGTGCATATCGATAAATCTATCGTGGCGAAGAATCGTCTGAAGGAATATCGTGGAATGAAAATCCTAATGATCGTGCATTAACGACGCATTTACCGTTTCCTATATCTCTCGATTATTAACCGCGTTTAATGAATCGTCCGATAGCTTTTTACTTCAGAAACACATCAATCGGTCATTCAATCGAATCAACCACTTTCCAGCTATTTCCTCCATGCCATTCTCTGTGTCTGTAACTGTCAAAAATTGGTCATTCTATCTGGCGGCGAGCATACCCCGATATCCCTGTCCGGCACTGGCGATAATTATCAGTTGCAATTTGTCTGGCACTGTTCTCCGCTCTACTCCACCCACAAACACCGCTCGAATCTCCGCTCTTGCGCGCGTTCATCCATTCGGTGTGCCATTATCCCATCTCTCGCCGCGCAACGCCATCCTCTCCCTTCACCCTCCCCCTTCAGGATCGCAGGATCATTTTTTACGCGAGTCGCGTGATTCCATGTTCGCCGCATCTTCGATGCGAGCTGGTTAGAGAGACTCGCGTGAGAAGTAAGTCTCTGCTCGCACACACCTTCGTGCACCGTGCCAGGACACGATCGCTCGCGTGCGCGCGCGTTCACTCCGACTAACACACTGAATCACAGCAACACACACACAAACAAGGAAACGCACACCTGCTCGCTTACTTATACACGGAGGAACGGAGGCGTATATAACACGGGTCCCGAGTACATAATACACAGCCATATATCCTTCTGTCCCGTAGCTACTCTCCCTCGACCCTGTCGCCTCTCTTCTCGGTTCCTCTCCTCGTTCCTTGGCACACCGGCCCTTCCCGCCCCTCGCACCAACGCCGCAGCTAGCGAGCCCCTTCTTCCTTCCCGCTCCTCGAACGCCCGGCGTCTCCGCGCGCCATCGAGTCCTACTCATTCCCCCTTTTGCTCGGCTTGCACGACCTAAACGAGATGACTCGTCGCGAGGACAGAGGAGCGGCGTCAGAGGAGACGCTCTGCTGCCGCCGTTGCTGCTGTTGAAGAAGAAGGAAGATGTGAAAGCAGGAAAGAAGGAGGGGAATAGGTATCAGAGGCCGTCCAGAGAGGAGAAAGAAGATGGCCCTGCGGCCCTCGTGTTGCACAAAGAGATCCGCGAGACCGTCCGCCTCTAAAGCTCGATCCATACGCAGCAACGGCAACGTGGCTCCGAATTGTTTTGCGCCGTTGTAAATTGCCAGCCGCCCTGGCTACCACTATCGTCAACAACCTCTTCCTTTCAGAACTCACTGTTGGGGTTATTTGAATCACCCAAGATTCCGACACCTTAAAATTCGATCTCGAATTTTGCAGCGAGTAGCAGTTGAACTTGTGTATAATATTGTACGACACTGTTAGTCTTTAATTGTATACTTACATGTACGTATATCGAAATTGAGTGACGAATAAAAAATGGAATCGATTAGTTTGCCTCTTGAGAAGCTTATGGAACAATCATCTTCCGTACATTTGGTTACTATGTGAACGCGAATACGAAAGAGGCAGTTTAAGTCACAAAGCTTTAAAGTACGCTTTTCCGAAAAAATAGATTCTTGTCACGAGTACGCTCTCTTCGGGCACAATCACATATCACTCACAAGTTTCGACTCGCGTGATTATCTTTTGCGGGCTTTTCGCATTAAGAAATGGATTGACCGGTAGATAGATATCTATGAAAATGAAGAAATGAGATTTGTGAATAGTTCGGTGTTTTAACGCGGCAGCACGGGTTGAATGATCAACGTAGATTACATGCGATGTGTCTTTCTACACTCGCTTCGTTCCATGTATTCCACCGGGTTTCATACGTACGCAATACATAGTACATATACACGCTCTCCGCAAAGTAGATGAAATATCATCATGTATCGTATTACAATGTTACCCGGCATCGATATATAGCCGCGATACGAGAGAATTCCGTGGAACATATGTTCCAAGGTGCAGAGCGCATTAGCGATAAAACTGTCTTGTTTCACGATTCGAAGGTGAATTCCGAAGTATGAGATTCTCTCGAAACTAGGAAGAGACGATCCCGGAAACTGTGTCAAGGTTGCAATAAATATATTCACGTCGCTTTCAAAGAAATCAATCTTCGTTAATCATTTATGAAATTTTACTACGTGTTTACATATAGCTCGAACATTCTAACTATACGCACGCGTATCTATTATACTATAAAATGGATCTCTTTGAAAGTTATCAAATCTTGATGCCTACTTATTCTCCAAAATATTTACTTTCCGCTTGACTGCAAATCTCGTATTTACGAGCCCCGTGAACCGGGCAAGTTTCCCCCGTAAACATGCACCTATGTACATACATACATACATGTACTCATAGAAAAATACTCGGAACGAGCTTATGTACGTTCTCGCGCCTATATAAATCACAGAGATTCCATTCTTCCGGTACGATTTTCGATGTTGCACCGTGGCTGTGTGAAAACTACCAAAGATTACGGGTCGGCTGGTCGCCGAGGTTCGTGCAGAAGCTATTACGAGACATTATCTCGCGCAGGTGTCTGGCCGCGGAGAAGGCGATCGCCGCGCGCACGACAGAAATTCACGTAGTCGGTAAGAGGAGAACGTTCGTTAGGCTTTCACGAGTTAAGCTAGATAGCCAGAGGCATTGCGTACGATCTCCAGCGCGTATCGCATCCACTCGGACGACGTGCCTTTTTTCCCTTCCTTTCTCGTTCCCTGTTCACTCCCCCTTCCGCCACCCCCTTTACCATCGCACACCCCTTCCTCCCGTTCTCTGGCTCGCTACCCCCTCCCTCCCGAACCTTCCGCGCGCCCGGTATCCCTTCCATCGTCTTACAGCATCGAGGAAACCGTCTCTTCTCCCTTTCTCCCTCGCAACGTGTCTTTTACTTACTCTCTCTTTCTCCCTCTCTTTCTCCCTTTTCCTTTTCTTCTTTCTTTACGCGTCGTGGTTCGCGAGGTACGCGACCGAACCAACGACTCCTCTCTTTCTCTGGATGAGAAACGACTGTCCTCCGATACTTTCGAGCCGGCGCAACGACGAACCTGAACACGATGGCGAAATGCGAGCATCCGCGGCCACCATGGGGAGAAAAAATAGGCGAGGGGACTTTCCTCTTACGAAGGCTGCTGCTACCAGCTCTCCATCTTTTTCTATCCTTTGTTTGCCTTGGTTCCTCTGATTTGTCTGATCTCGTTTCTATCGACGCGACAGATCGTATACGTACGAAGATCACAGGAGGAAACGTGGTAAATGCCTTTTTGGTGGTTTTTACGATCAACATGAACTTGTAAATTTAACATGGAACTGATCGACGATGTACTGAATCTTAAAACCGCGAGAAGTAGGAGATGTGACTTATCGTATTCTTTTCCTATGATCTTCATATATGCTATGTATTGCGTAATCGAATGCAAATTAATAAGCAATTACAATTACCCGATCGACTAGCAGTTCATTTTAAACGCGTGTCGATTATGCTTAACGACGGTATGAAATGTCTCGTAACGTATATATTAGCATACGCTATTACGCAACCAAAATAATACGAATAGTTGCAAACGCTATTAATACCGTGGACAAATTCTCGGCTACTTTAGAATCACGGCGTTCTCCATCCGCGTGTACACGTGTGTCTCGAATCAGTTTTCTGTTTTAGCGGATATTGAGAACGCGGCTTCGTATCTCGAATGAAACCGAGGGGCTCGCTTTTCTCTTTCTTCGGATAAGAAATGAACGTCCGCCAATGCTTTCGAGTCGGCGCAACGGTGTCGACGATGGAGCACGACGAAGGCGATGACAAAGTGCGAGCAGTTGTAATGAGTTTCCTCAAAGTCCCTCTATTTCCAAGATTACATCGGAAGGTAGAGACGTAACAGTTGAATTCGTTGCACGCTTGTCAGCTCTTTTCCTCAGACTCTACCCCCTACGCTATATTAACTAGATGTAAATAAGGAAATGCATTATTACTCCATGCAACTAATTGCATATTGCGATAGCCGACGTGGAAATGCATAATCGCGTGGAACACGTACAGGATGCTAGCCGCTCGATTATTGTACGTTGATTTAACATTTATTATGGAAACGTATTTACTCTGAATCTATTGACCGTGCCATTTCTTAATCCAAATCTTTTTTATTGGCTTAATAGTTAATAAATACAACCTAATTTCTACTGGACAATCTTAGTATTTGTAAACGTAAGTGTAATATAACTTATCTGTAACGGAAACGATACAAAAATTGTTATATTCAGGAGATTTGCCACGTAAGCGATGAACCGATTGATTTTCGTCGTAGTTTGTAAACTTTAGTTACACCGTAGCAACAAACTGTTGTTATCTGTAGTGTATTTGCGTTTTATTCATGACCGATACGTATTTCTGTGAATAATAAGCTTTCGAGAGATTGGTAAAGATTTTTACAACATCTTCGAACATTTTAAATTAAGATTATCATAAAGGATGACGAAATGAATGTTCGGAGAAGACCACGATAAGTCTCATTCCCTATTTTGTTACCGCGAAGCAGTTTTATGATTCACCACGTTGCCAATCACTGCGGTATTACAGAAATTTTCTTTATATTTGATTTTGGAGATAGACACGCGTTTTTAACAGCCTGAAAAATTGTCAAAATATCAATTGTCATATAGCAAAAAATGGAAAGCAAAGTACGTGAAACATAGCAGCGTTATCTTCGAAATAGTTCGAACACGAGAGACACGTGTTCTCGTAGTAAGAAACAAGTAATCGCTTAATTATTGTCCTATCGGTGATATTCAATTTTCGTAAGGACTGGGCTGCGGCGTTTCAACCACTGCGTGGATCGAAGAACGTCCTGAAAAAACCCACCAATGGAAGGGCTCGGTCTCGCGTCCTCGCCGATGCTATTTACGTCGGCGTGGTTCAATCATCGTGCAAATACTGACCAATTTTTACGACTTGTCGTACCTTTTATCGATCGAAAACGAATGATCGGTAAAATTTATGAAACGTTCGTTGTCTTGCTATATCGATGTTTTATTGGCCTCTTCTATGTCATGATGCTCTCATCGGAGAAGCAAAGCGAAGAGTTTGCGAACACGTGTGTGTTAAGAGGGGTTGGTGGAGGAATCGAAGCGAGTAAAAAATAGACACCCGTTAGTTCGTTGGGTCGCGCAGAACCGGTGTACGCTGTTCAGAAGCCAATTAACGTAGTTACAGGGAGCAGAGTTCGAGAACAGCGAAGGTTTTATTACGATTACGACAGAAGGGTAACGAGGTAACTGTATCAACCTTATCACAGTTATCCGTGCTTATAGTAATAATCCGTTTACGTGTCGTTGCTCGTAAGAAAGAAACTAGAAGGATCAGATAATTTTCTTGAATCCTTACATCAATATTTTTTTTCCTTTTGTATTTCGCATGGGTGGCTATAATTTTTTTTCTTTTGTAAGCGATCAATTCGAACTTCTCGTGGGATGTTTGAGATTTTTCATGTTACGTTAAATCTAATTAGTAAGCCCAGAACAACTTGACTCGACAGATTCCATCGACAGAAAAATCATGAAAACGCCGAATTACAAATTGTTGGATGTCGTCAAACACGAATGCGATCGAGAAAACAAAAGCCACACCGATTTGCCGTTCAAATACTACACGGTGGCTGGAAAAATGCAACGTGTGCCGGATGATACGTACTTACACGATAGTACGTATCGGTGTAAATCAGTGGACACCCGTTAGATGGTGTAACGAGGGGAGGCGGGCCAGGTGGTCCGTCGGTGCGAATATCCATTATAGATTCGGCGGAGTGTAGCTGTCGTACGATCCTACTCATTTTCCGTGTATTCGTGCAGCGTATTTCTGGCATCGATGAGCGTAGGTCCATCGTATTGGTAAGAGGTTGTGTCTGTGTCGGTGGAAGAGGCGAGTTAGTTCACGAGGGCGCCTGTGTCGGCGCTCGCGGCGCCACCGGTTCATTCCGCCATCGGCGCCCGCGACGTACGGACGTGAAAAGACGCGAGCACGGCTCTCGTTTGGGCGGACAACGTGAAGGAGTGGACAACCGTTGCATATCGCGTACATACAACAAAACAAAAACATCGGACACGCAACACATCGATTAACGCAAAATTCGTCGGTCATATATTACGGGTGTTCCGGACGTGATATACATACATATATGTATACGTATGTATACATATGTACATACATACATATATATATATATATTCGTAGCGTGTGAAATCAGTGCGACGGATATCAGTGAGAATCCAGAGAGAGGAGAGCATCGATTGTCCTTTGTGTGATCGTCGTTACTCGGCTTCTTGTTCCTCGGGACGCCACCGCGACGTGTCGTGCCGGGGCTCGAACGAGTGAGAGTCTCATCGTGGGCTTCGAGGTCCAATTGCAAACGTCGTCGTGTTATACCTGCGCGTCCCTCTCACAAAGTGAGGCTCGTCGAAGGTCTCGTCGTCTCACCGGTGGCTGGGAGACGTGGAATGATATTTCGTCGAATCGGAGGTGCAGCCAGGCTCGTTAGGCTGCGACGTGACACGCGAGCCGAGTATTTGATACGTTAGGTAAGGAATATGCTGCGTATCGCCCAAGTCGATAAAAAGAAAAGAGGCCGCGTTAAATCGTGTACATTCGTATAGTGAAACAGTTCGCGCCGTTTATTCGGTTCCGATTCTTCGCAAAAAGTGCAACCGATAGTAGTCATAGTTCATTGAATCCTTGAAATTTGAGGTTGTGACACAGTTGTGCTTCGGTAACTAAAGAAATCGATAGATCGTAAATCGATAGGTGAGACACGGTCAGAAGCGATACGGTAATTAGTGTTTTTCGTTCTTTATGCGACGTTCTATATATATGTTATGTATGTGTGTTTATCAGATGTTCATGTATGATTGGAAAAGTGCAAGCAAGATAAAAGGTTAGATACAATACGACACACGAGGACCGAATTTGTTTAGGTAAGATAAAAATAATGCAGTTAGATTCAGAGGGATGTCGATTAAATGGTACATCCTCTTTCGTTTTCTTTATACGGTATAACATTGCCTCTGTATATATGTATGTATATATATATATAAGTATGTGGTGCACGTCCTGTCTTGTTTTGGATTTTATTGTCCGGTCTAGCGGCGATCAACATGGAAACGTTCGAACGTTTCCAAGCAATCGAGAAAGATTAACGTGATGACGCGCGCGTTGCGTGACAAACGTGTCATCTTTCGACACACTCGAAATTCTTATACTACTAATACCCTTGTGCTTTACACGCGTACGTGTTTTTTCGTTCTCTTTCAATACTGTGCATCACCGATCTACGAACTCAAGTCAATGAAAGAAAAAATATCGAAACTCAAAGGTTTGATGAAAAACGTAGGTCTTCGGGGATCTTTAGAACCGTGGAAACCGGAGAACGTTTAAAGAAGCACGGTGACGCAATTTTCGTGCAGGTGCAATTACATGGCAATCGCGCGAGGCACGTCAGCAAAATCGAGAGCCGTCGTAACGGGTCTTCTTTGGTTTCGCGGAGCGCAAACGCCGTTTTACCGTTAACGACCTAAATCGACGCCGAAGAACGAGATGCGCGCTCTTTTGCGAGTTCTTCGTGAGAGCACTTCTTACGTCGAGTACGGCTGGAGTGGCAGAGGCCGAGGATGCGCACCGACTCTTCGTGCTTGGCAAAAGTTTTTTCGACCGTTTAATTTGATGACTTCAGAGTCGCTTTAAGGGAGCAACTGATAACACGCCCCCCCACCCCCCACCCACCCCCATCATCTATCAATCGGTGTGCCTTCGCGTTGGACACGCTTCGCATCCCAAAGTTCCACGCCAATGCGAGCTGCAGCGTAACATTGGCGTACGAATTTTTAAATGTCGATTTCATATATTGGGCGACAAACGATCGCAGATAAATACTTTTTCGCCATTTCGTTATGCTACCATGACAAAAGCGACGAAGAATTTTAAACAAGAACTGGGACAAGTGCTCGTGGAACGTTCCAAATTCGTAACAAAATTCAATATGACTAACTGACGAAGAAATTGTACATCATTGAATGTACTATGTATCTTTATCGATGATAGGTAACCACGCAGCGGGAGGGAGTGGTGGGGGGATCGGTCAAATGATAACGCAACGGAAGCACGTATACGTCACTCATTCGACCATACCAGGCACGCTCTGGTTTTCTAGCGAAAATTACGGGCTCGCTTCGCCGCGTAATCTCGACTACGTCGATGCAGCTTACATCGCTGACAAATAGATCGATAACATTCGAGAAACAGTTATATCCCATCGCGGCTGCCGCTACGCGTTCGGCTTTTCACGCGTGTCGGTTTATTTCCGTGTTTCGTTTCAACGATTCTTACCTTTTCAAGCGTAACGTTCTGGAGAATATCTTCGCCTTCGTTCCTCTGAATATGATTCGCGAAACAAGGAGAGGGAACAATTTTTTCCTCTTTTCGTGGATAAAACCCGCATATTTTTCCTTTTAATGCTTTTATCCGGTTGAAATAAGAAAAGAAACTCGTAGAGTGCTCGGTTAAATCGTCTACCGCTCGGTGGAATTCGAACGTTGGCAAGAATGGACTTAGAGAGGTTTAGCGGTCAAGCGAATTCGAGGATACCTTCAGACTGGTAGACTGGCGGACGAAATGACCTAGGCCGTTCTTTCACATTGTCACGTCTGATTGGCTCGATCAACCGTTTCTACCTGTGACTTTGTATAGCTCATCTTCAGTTTGTCGTGGAAGTTGGAACGCAGTGCCAGGACGCTGAATTTAGTGCTCAGTTTCTCAACTTTTTTTTTCTCTGTGTTTATCAACCTTCTGCGAGTGTATACATTTCTGGCTACGAGCATTAGCACATCTGTTAGGTACGTTTGCTGCAACGCTTTAACAAATTTTACTATAAATGAAGCAAGAAGCGACTTGTAATATATCGATATATTAATTAGTATATATATATATATAATATATAATATATTGCATTTAACAAATGGAAAAGTAACAGTCTATCAGCTAGTTACTAGACAAAAATCTAAAGATAGTACATATATAGATTTAGGATTATTGTGCGTACAGATTCGATAAAACACGCGACACTTTTACCAGGAGACGATTTTCTCCGATTTATCCGATCGATTCGGGGGTTTAAGCCTGCTATCGTCTCGATCGTAAAATTTTAGCATTTCATGTCCGAACGATATTAAACGTCTCCGGGGCGAGATAAAGAGCGCAGAAAAGACAAAGGGGGCGTATCTTCTGTAGAAGGATCGATCGTCTTATGAAATCGAAACGTGACTAATCGCGGAAGAGGAGTCGCTGTTACCGAGCGTGGTATCGTGCCAGACGAAAACGTTTCTCCGCCTCGATAGTTTCGATCTGACCAGGAACGATAATTGTTAACAACGAACGGTCGTTGGAAAAAACGGCGAAATGTTGGATTCAGCAAATTAAACGACGCGCTCACCCTTCCAGCTGATGAATCTCGTGACTAACCGGCGTAATCCGCGCAGCGCAATTAGCATACATGAATAAAGAATCTATGAATCCTTTAAGTCAACTGGCAAACGCCGGCTGAATGAATAGATGTTTGCAACTTGTTCGTAATGCGACGAATAGGCTCACGTTTCTTATAATCAAACCTATTTTTATAAGGTGAATCGTGATTTTAATGGTTTCTTTAATTTCATTAAGCGATTTAGTCGAGTCTTGTCATCGATAAAAGTCAATAAAAATTAATTTCTCACCGAGGAAATTTATTAACAAATATTTCAGTCGATAGGTGATTGCTTGATAGGAAGATGGACAAATATCGTGTTAAACGAGCTGACAATGCGAAATATGTATACTGATAGTTTGTAGGGTATTGGAAACGCTCTTCTGTTATGTTTACGCGAGTATGGTAGTTGTGATTTGAAAGAAAGGAAAGTAACTTGCATGTACAGTCGGTGCATTTCCTAAATCGACGCGTAGAATTTCCAAACGATCTTCATTGATGCTGCAAGTGAGGGAACTTTCATACCTGTTAACTGGACGCTTTTACTGCTTCCGACAAATTGTTCGGCAGCGTGGTGACCTTACTTTATTGCGAGCCTAGCGATAGTCTATTCAAAATGCGTTTTACGGGCTATTAACGAAGGTTCCGTAATTTCCTGGAATAACGTCCGAACGAAAATTCTTTCCTCACGAATTCGGTCCTGTAAAATCGATTGCTTCGTTGTTCTGCTGAAAAAAGAAACGCGATAAAACGCGACGTTTACCTCGAACAGTCTTTAAGAGCTCGTAGCTACATCCGATCATTGGAATTCTACGGATAAAAAGAGACACAGAAGAATAAAAAGAGACACAGGGACAGAAAAACAGGGAGACGCGGTATCTTATATTGCCGGTGGAACTCGAGACACGCAGGTAGCGAGCATAATTTTCTATCTACCTACGAACGCCCCGTAAATTGATCGAGGTTACGTCGAGCGTATTTTGTTATAGTGGAAAAGGACTCGTATACGCCTCGAACGATTCTCAGCCGCTTATTACCGGGCTTCGTTCGTTCGTGCTCAGTCACGCAACGCGCCACTCGGTATCGTGGGATTCGCTGGTTGTCGAATGAACTCGTTTACGAACTCGGGAAGGACGAACTGTGTGTTGCGTCGTCGTGACTGTGTCCACGTTTTCGATGAAAATCGATCGTTCTCGTTGTCGTAGTCACAGTCGTCGTCGTCGTCGTCGTCGTCGTCTTCGTCGCCACGTTGAAAAACGTTGAACGTTCGCGCGCTGCCACGTTGTACGAGACGTTACGTGCCCGTTCGACCTTTCCCCGAGCCTCTTTCGCAGCCTTCGTTCCAGGGGCAAAAAGGGTCCCTCTCCGTTCGCCTCTCTGTCTCTCCACGCGCTACGGTTTCGTCCTGACTCTTTACCCCTCTTTTTCTCCACGCGGCTCCCTTTCTTTCTATCTGCTAGTTCACCCTCCCTCTCTTTCTATTCCTTTCTCCGTGTTACTCGTCCTTTTTCTCTCTCTTTCTCGCTGCCTCTTTGTCGCACGCGGTAAATCGCTCTCGCACTCGACAAGAACGGGGCGAGTTCCCGAAATAATCGTGCGTATCGATCCTCACGCGGGGCGTGCAGGGTGAATTTATTCTCGTGCACGGGGAGAACCAGAGACTCGTACAAGCTCGCCTCGTTACTTAATCGTTCCGCGTTAGAAACGAAGGGTATATAGCGTGGAAACTATAGCGACGTAGCAGAGGCGGTAGCGTCTCCTGCTTGTTTGTCCGAGAAATATATAACCGAGCTGTTTGTCGGTGACACAGGAATAACGAGCATTCGTTGGCCAGTTTGTTCCGAAAGATATTCTATAGTGGTAATTACACCGTCTATTATGATACATATTCGTTGTGTTTTCATAGCGAGCAATCGAACATGGGGTAGAGCATGTGCCACTGGGTAGCATTCTAACGTTGGCAGGCCTGTTGACTGTTTGTTTCGATCCTTGACTTGTTCATTTTACCACTTCTCGAAATTGGCGTCAGTTTCGTTCGGAATTTCAGTTTTCGCCGTAAGCGGAGAACGAGAGCAAGTGTTATCGTCGGTCGATATTTGCGGCAGCACCGGTCATTAGATCCGCTTTAACGGCGGGGACGCAGTGTGTGACACACGGAAACGTGCACTCTTCGACCATTTCCGTGGCGTTGCGTATCGCGCTCGCGAACGTGCCGTATTTCTTTGGCTTGAGAGCTAGAGATCCGTGGAACGCCGCGATCGTTTTACGAAGCCTCCTCCTCGTGTGTCGTATTCTGGCGCGAAGTCAACAGTACATAATCGTAAAATTCGCTTGATCGCGAGGCTAAGAACTTAGAAACAACATGCGAGTCCCGAGTGTTCGCTTCGCAAGGAACGCCCAAGGTACATATTTACCGGGTTGGTAGACATTCTGTGAATTCGCGTATTTGCGCGTCTGTCGTTAAAAAACATGACCCGCATCGTCTTACGTCTCTTCTCTCGTTTCTTCGTTATTTTTCCCGGTCCCCGGAGCACAGGTAACGACTAGTCTCTCGTATTTTCGTTCGCGTTTTCCTTTTTTTTTTTTGCTTTCCTTTCTCCCTCTCTCTCTTTTTTTTTTTTTTTTTTTTGTTCTTCGCGGCGTCGCGGCGCAGAGAACCCTTGCGCGTTTTTTCGCGGGACATTGTTCGGCGCGCGTTTTGTCCGCACGTCAGCCATCACGGCGTATTGTATTCATTGTTTAGAGGCTGTTGGAGCTCCACAGGCAAGAAGACGGCAAGAGAGAGAAGGGCGCCTCGTAGTGGCTCCGAAGGAAAGGAAAACTCACCGTTCGCCGGCTTATAGACAACGCCGGGCTCTTGCTCGCTTGCTTTCTTTCTTTTTCTCCCCCGTGTTTCCCCCTCTCCCTTTCACTCGACTCCGAGGCTTGCACGAAATCGCGTGTCGCTCCCGTACCGCGTAGAAATGTCGCCTCCTCAGGATCACGAGGTTCCGTGATCGCAGCTGTGCGCACGGCCAACGTTCTTCCTTCTTCGTGCGCTTCCTCTCCACCTACGGCCCGTTGGAAATTCAATTTCTGTGCAAACGAGTGAAATCAAGAGGAAGCGAATACAGGAAGAGAAACTGGACACGGGGAAGAGAGGGGCATCGCAAGGTAACCGCGAGGAAACGTAGATAAAAGGAGGAACGAAATTTACAGTTGTACCGTTCTGTGTATCGGACCAGTGAGACAAGAGAGAGACAGACAGACGGACGGACAGAGAGAGAGAGAGAGAGAGGGCGCTTATTGTTCTGCTTTTGAAGAAACGCATTGGAGAAGGAGAAAGAATTGACAGAGGCGGACGCAAACGATTGCGCGTGTTTGTATACACGTATATGCTGCCTACGGAGTAGGACAAAGGGCACGTGTGCGACAGAGGTAAACGCATAAGAACGGAGAGAAGAAACTGGAAAGGATGCGTCCGATTTGCCAGTGATCGAACGTAGGCCTAGTCGTTATTGCTTCGTGCGTGGGTGAAAACAGTGGTGTCGCTGGAAAACTGACCGAAGGAGAGCGAGAAGAGGAGGAGTAGGGGAGGAAGGGAGGAAAAGCGGCTGGCGGCGGAGGCCACTTCCTGTGGGCGACGACAAGGTACAGAAAACAATTTCAATATCAAACATATTATTCGCGAGTTTTTGAAACCTAAGCTAAACCAAGGTCGTCGTTTAACGCCGCCCTTGGTAATAGCGGCAATTCTCGCGGAAGTAGAGCAATTGGTGTTAAGTTGTATTTATAACACCCTGTTAAAATTATAAACGCTCTCCCATGGAAAATGTATCGACGTACATACATATATGGTATATGGGAACTCGACCGAAGTCTTCTCTGTATTTGTACGACGGGAGGAATCAAAATTAGGAAAGCGTTTACAGTGTTGGCAGGGTTTGTGTTGTATGCGCGTGGTAGTAATTCGTTATCTTGTTACTCTAATTATTATTTATCGGGGTTAGTAAGTTGGCAGTACGCGCGTCAGATGACACAAATTGAAACACAAATTTAAACACATTTCGAGAATCGAATAAACGTTCGTTGCGTTCCAAGGAATTCTCACGTAGGAAAACGGAACCGTAAAAGCTTAGAACAAAGGGTCAGAGAGTAGCGTCAGTGAATAGTTATACATGACCATGAGACATTCAAAAGTTTTCTGTTTACCGTTACTAATCTCGAGGACTACCTCCGTTAGGGTCGTTCTCGGCGACGAGTGACCGTAGGCAGTTTTAGTACGTGCTATTAGACTGTGCAATCTGTAGCCCGGAGTTGCTCGCCGATAAAACCCCGGACGAAATAGCAGGTTATTTAACAGGAGAAATAATCGTTTTTAAACAAGCGTGTACTTCATTCCCGTCGATACTAAAATCTTTTACGCCCTGGTCAGTTTATAGGAGAGAAGAAGACGCAGCTTTTAAGAGAACCGATTTAATTAAATAATCCTTGTTATTACACGCGGTTCGTGGATTGTATAATAATCAGGTCGCTTCGCGGGAACACACTGAAACGCCAGACGTTTCATCTCGAAATGGTTTTAAATGACAATGACCACCATCGAGTCGAGTTGGTTCTCTCTGTGTACCGTAATACTCGATCGGCGCTCGTTCTCGCCATTATGCTAATGAGACGTATTGTCGTCGGCCATGGCGGCCAAACTACTCGTCGTTCAAGGAACCCGTGTCTGTTAAAAAATCCTTTATGTCGACTAATCGATTCCACGTTATCGTTCAAACGAATTACATTATGCGGTAAAATGCGTACTCCTACGAATACTTGTGTATTTACGTGTCGATACGCCAACACAAACTGCGTTCCTTTTTACAAAAAAATAATAAAAGAAAAGAAAAAAAAAAAGAAGAGATATACGCAGAGCACGTTGCACGGAATTCGCTGTTTGCAACGATGTCTTCTCTATATTTATTGCGTAATGCTTGAAATTTTTGTTACGGCCCGTAGTCACGTTGGTCGTTACACGCAGCGCCCGTTCGAAAATCCCCGATTATATCGACGTCGTTATTCACGACGGCGCGCGACAGTTGTTACTGCTCGTTACGTCTCCGGGTGTCTCTGGTTTATTTAGAATTTTGAGGTGCGCTCGCGGCCATCGCGCGTATTTTTTTCCCCCCCACTGAATCTCTTTTTCCTCTATTTCGACAGAGAGAGAGAGAGAGAGAGAGAGAGAGAGAGAGAGAGAGAGTGAGTGGAAAGGGGGACGAGAGGCGCCCCCGTGTGCAGTTTTTATTTCCGGTGCGTTAAAAGCGGTACGAGAACTCGCTGACGGGTGCAAACTTCACGCAACGAAGAATAATCGCTTGGCGCCCAAGCGTCGATTCTCGGAAGCTGAACATTTTTCGTGCACTTTTTTTCCTCGCTCCGGAGACGGCAAACGATAGCGATGTCGATGATAACGGGAAAAGCGAACGACGCTAACGACATGGTCGCTGTCTGTACGATACCGTTCGTGATAATCGAATTCTCGTAACGGTTGACAATGTCTATCGATTCATTATGACATTAGATGTCGCCTCTCGCGCAGAAAGGGGAGAAATGCGTTTACACTGAAGCTGTCGCGTGATCGATACGAGAGTCGACCGACTGCCGCGTACGTTCGCTCGTTCGCTCGTCTAAAAACTAAGAATCGCATCGACTCGGTCACGAAACATCTCCCCTGTTCCAACTACATAGTAGGGAGAAATAATTTTATTTGCTCGTTTCTTAGGTGACAGCGCAGTAATTATGGTTTTAGAGGGGAATAACGATGTTTGACCTCGTTATCGAAACTAGACAGAATACGTGATAAGTGTGTTTTTGCTAATTCTTTCAATTTCAATTCACTTTACGACTAAATAAAATAGTTCAAAGTAGAAAGGATCTGTTAGATCGGAAGGTAGAATTGGCGAGGAAATTTGTAGAAGCTAAAGATACGGCTCTTAAGATAAGTAATACTTTGACATTTTTTAGTACTTTAACATTACAACGATCAATGTTCTTCTTTGTGAAACATAGAGAATCTAACTTTTCCTGCTCTCTATTCTTTACAAAATTCAAACGGAAGTTAAAACGTAATATCATTTAGGGAAATTTATCTGGGCTCATTTTATAATGTTACTAAATAATATTTGAATAGTTGATAGATAGAAGATAATTAAATTTACTTCACTAAGTTACTAAAATTGAATCCAGCTAATGGAAAAATTCGAAACATGTTACTCGCTTTTTATTTCGAGCTGAACAACCATTAATTGGTGCACTTTCTCTCTAAATTCGAATACGAATAAACGATCGCACTCTGTTGCGAATTTCCAACGGTCATGCGCGATTGCAGCCACCCTATGGATTCATCGTCGATAACTGTTTGTGTGTTTTAAGTGTTTTAACGTTGACCTTGCCGCTCGGCATGCTCGCGGAGGCTCAAGATATCGCTGACGGATATTATATGGTACAATGGAACAATAGGGCGACTACTGTGAGATCGCGTTCGCGCGTACAAAAGCCATAATAAACGAGGATGTATTAGCAATGTGATTCGAGTTAAAATCACGCCGAAACGTACACATCCGTGAGTTCGCTGAAACGTGGTGTTGCATCGGCGGAGGGAAGCAACGCATAGTTTAGCGAACGTAAGAGGGAGAAAGATAAGTAGGGAAAGGGAGGGAGGAGTGGGATAAACGAAGACAAACCGATAGAGAGAGTAACAGGAACAATGGAATCCAGAATTATTAATGCCCGTTGAATTAATCACTTCAAATGTACGACCGTTAACGTCCTTACGCCAAGAGTAATCTATTTTGATTAAGATTAATTAATCAATTATCCGGTAAATTACCAAGTCTCGGAGCAGCGGCGACTCGAATTGTTTTTACATTTTCATTCCGCGAAACCAGCCCGCTCATTTTTTCGTTCCTCTCTTCTAGTTACTTTTTCCCGTGATAATAGTCGTGAAACGTAATTACGACATTTATTATTGTAACGCCTTTGTAGCGCAAGGGAAACCGATGAAAACGAAGAAGAACATCAACGGTAAAAGTTCCGTCTTATTCGTCGTATCTCGTAAATACCTCCCGTCAACGTCGAAAGAAAGTACACATGTACCCGTAAAACGTTCGATTCCACTCGTTCCGCGAGTTTATCGTTTTTACAATAGCCACGACAACGCACCCTGCCGGAGAGAATTCGTTTCGCAGCCGAATGCGACATGTTCTTTCGGTCGTCGATATAACGAGCAACCAGCGAGCAGGAAGTAAAAGTGCGGTTAGTGCTTGTAATTAACTCACACACACGGTCTGCGTGCGTTTTCAGCCGTCGAACGGAATATGTATCTTTTCTTCGCGTCGACTCGCGCATACGCGATGGTTCTTCGATCTGTTTTATCGATGCAACGATTAAAGAAAGACACTTGCAACCCGAACCTATCGCTCGACAATGAATTTCGTTATTTCGCGTTGTTCCGTATCGATACAATCGGCGTTGCCAACGTACTAGACGCTTCGTTCCCTTCGATCTTAACGCTATCGAGACAATAGAACAAACCATCTGCGTCAACCAGTTTATAACGCCGGCACGCTTATCTAATTATCATATGATCTTCGTTCTGGTCACGCGATTGAAAGAAACGATTTAATTTGCACAAGGTGTGTAATTATCGGCGAATTTCGAAACTGGAGCGATTTAATTTCACCGAGACAAAGAATCCGATAAGGGGCTCGTCCGTTTGTTGCTCAAAAGTGATACACGCATCAGATTACGCGACGGTGGCGGTGGCTATCGCGGCTGCAATTATTCCTCTCGCGACACGTACAAACGCGCATATACACTCGCCTTTATTTCCTACGGCCGTTTTTCAGAGGCGCGTATACGCTCGTGCTTGCGCTCACGCGCGTATACCTGTCTCTCGCACGCGATTCCATATAAGAAAGTCGATGGTAACGCCTAACGTGCCTTCTGAAACTCGATACATATGTGTGGTACGGATTCGTGGCACACGAGCGGCAACACCGCTATAGGTTCCTCTATTGTGTACGAGTACACACACGAGGTCCCTCGCACACGGTCACCGCGCGAACGTACGCGTGTCGAGGTTTCCATGCGATAGTGTGCGTACCCGGTGATCCTAGTTTGCTGGCAGCTGCCATGAAAAAACCGAAAGCCGGCCTTTTGCGGCCCTTCCCGAGAGATCCCGGCTGTCCATGGCCCCGTCATGTATTCAACCTTCGAAAACGGAAGAATACGAACGAGCGTTTGTCTTGCTCTGTTCGCTAACCGTGACAGCCGGATATTGGGAGGCGAAGAATATATAGTACAGAGCGTAGTTTCGAGATTTTCGGCCAACCTTCATTTTCTCCCTATGAAATGTTGCATTCGAAAGTTCCGTATTCATCGAATAAACGATGTTTATAGGGAAATGTTAAAACAAGGATCGCGTATTGGCGTTTGCTTGTAACGATTCGAATATTCGCCGTGAATAAGAACGGAAAGGGTGGCGTAACCGCAAAATGGGAGCATAATCAGTATCGCGTGGTTTCGCGCGGATCGTTTCGTAGTTAATAAACATCGAAGAGGAGAGGTTACGAGCGAGTACAAAGAAATGCAAGGACCGACGTTAATTACGACACATCGAGCATCGAACGACTCGCCGACGAGACCGACTAATGCTACCCTATTCAGGACTTGCACGTTATATTCTGTCTCCCTTTCTTCATTGAAATCGCGCTCTACTTTTCCTATTCTCGTTTTATTCGACAAACGGCCAGCCCTCTTGTTATTGATTAATGTATTCGGTATTCCGGATCAACGATGCGCCGGCTTCCTCTCTATTCTGTTTCTGTATCGCCTCCCTCTTCGTCTCCCAATCTTATCGATTGTTTTATTTCAACTGGCCGTTATCTCTTCTACGCTACGCTACCGCGCTCTCTCTCTCTCTCTCTTCGACTTACGTTTCGCCAATTGCCGGCTTAATGACGGGTGTAATTCCGCGATTTCATGTCAGATTATTCCTCGCTTCGTATATACATATGTGTTTACTATATCGTCTTTTTCCTCTCCTTCTATTATACCAGTTAATGACTTAATGCAAAGACACGCTACATTGTATTAAATATGAGCCTTTTCAACAACGTGTTTCATTATAGTCTTAATTCCATTCAATATCTCATAATGACAATTCAATATTCACCATGGGATTGTAATTTGTAGAAAAACGCAGACAGTTCTCCTATACTACTCAACAACCACGTTATCTTATCAGCCATGTGACACACATACGTTCCCGCGATCATTGATCGCTGTTTATCGCATCGATTCTTACCAACCTGTCCCTCCACAAATCCGAAGCTTCTCGTTTACCAAAGCTTTTTTCCCACTAGTTTCACGCACGCAGCTACGCTACTCCGTAAATTTGGTTCTCTAAATCGTCGTCTATTCGGCAACAGCCCTTCATGTTCCCTGCATCGATGTTAAATATCATCCTCCCCCTCGATTTCGTCTCGAATTTCTCTGGCCCAAGTTTTCGTCTGCTTTCGACTTGCAAAAACGCAGGCATTTCGCCGGGTTTCTCGGTCTTCTTGGTCCTTTGCGAGAGCAAACGAAGGCGCGCGTGTTCCATCGAGACGGGAAGCGGTCGAGCGAGAGAAAGAAAGCGAGCATCGACTCGAAGCGGAGATGACGAGGACGCGCTGGCGGTGATCTCTCTTCTTCTCGCGGCATCTTTCTCTGCGGGGAAAGGGTCCTCTTTCCCGCGCGTGCACCAGGTTCTGCTCTTCGCTCGTTCTGTAATCTGTACGGCACGGCGGTCCGCGATTGGACCGCGGGAGGGGTCGTTGTGGGAAGGGACGACGAAAGTGAGAGAGAGCGAGTGGGATAGAGGTCGGAGAGCGAGGAAAAGGGATGCCGGGACGATGGCAGAGAAAGAGGATGAGGAGGAGATGGCGGTGGAGGGAGGGTGTTACCGTCGCATTTCAGAGAGGACTTTAGCGCTCTGGATGGAGGTAGGCTAGCCTAGTGAGCACCAGAAGGGATAGAGAAAGAGAAACGCGAAACGCTAAAGGCGAAGAAAGAGAGAGAAGTTGGCGAACAGTGCTGCGTGTAAGAGGGAGAAAAAGGGTCGTGAGAGGAAGCGAAAGAAGACTAGGGGATCCACAGAGCCGGCACGTCTCTCTGGCTATGCTGTATGCCGTGCCGGCAGGGTACCCTGCTTCACATTGCCTCCGTCTTTCTCGCGCGTGTTCGCTTTTTCACTCTGTCGTTGGCGTTCGAGCTCGTTCCTACCCTCTCTTTCTCTGCCTGCCGCGTCCTCTCTACGTTTCTCTCTTTCTGCAACGGTCGTAGCGTTCGCGCTCGATCTCTCTCTCGGTCGCCGCTGCCTCTGGTCTCCTGGTTCCTCTCCTCGCGCTCGTTCGTTCAATACTCTGGGAGAGAGTGAGGTAGGAGGTGGAGGAGGAGGAGGTGGCGGAGGAAGAGGAGGAGGAAACGGTTGCGAGGGGAGGTAGAGGCCAGAGGGAGAGAAGCAGCAACTCTCTCGCGCAAACCCGACGGACTTACGGAACACGATTCCACCGTTGGTTGGTGGGCTACGGATGGTTTGTTCGCACGATCGAAACCAGCCCGGCGCGACCGAAGGAGAGCCAAAAGAGAGAGAGAGAGAGAGAGAGCTCTCCGCTCGCTGATACGGAATGGAACCGCGATCGGTTGAAACGCGGCGACGGCAACGGCGACAACGACGACGACGACGACGGCGGCGACGGCGACGGCGGTGGTGCCGGTGACTCTCGCCAATAGGTAGTATCGTTTCTAAATAGGTAGTTGACGACGCGACGTCAGCTACGACCGGCTAATGTGGTTTCTAGGTCGATGGCCTGACACACGGGGCACTTGTTAAACCGATGTGCTCCGAATATTCTATGGTGTCGAGTATTCTTTCGCGTTACTCGAGTCCAAAGTTTAGGGGAAGTTAAAGCTTAAGGGAAATGAGAATGAAAGAACGTTGGCGAGGGATAACCCACGAATACGATGTATGTTATAACGTTTTTGCACCCTTCCGTTGGTTACCATTGTCGAAGAATCGAATAAGGTCACAGGGAGAAGCGAAGGAAACAAGACGTGGATATTAAATAAAAAGTAACGTGTATCGTGTACGGCTCCGGGACTATTGTCCTATTGGAGGGGTAGTACCTTTTATTGTCATAAAAGAGGTTCACCAAGGCGTAAGGGAGAATGGAATCGGGAGTCCTGGTCGTACGACTCTTCCGTTCGTTCCACGATATAATACACGAAGGCTCGATGATGTATCGTTAAACAAAAAGCACTTGGCTGTGTTTGTATACGGAAGTACGTACGGCAGAAGACTCGCGATACCGGTGAGCAGACAGGCGAGTTCAGTCAAGTTACCAGCGCAAAGTTGTTGTGCTTCGTCGGCTAACCATCTGTCTTTCTCTTCCTTCGTTGCTCTCCTCTTTTTCTTTTCGTCCGTTCTCCTCTCAATACGCGGTTGTCTGCAATCGCATGTAAGCGCGCGGTACACCTATATGCATAGCTGCGCGTATCCATACATATGCACACATTCACCTATCTGGAGTCGTGACCTACGGTGATCGATACAGAGTGCCGCTCATTTGCCACGAGGTGAAACGACTACCACTCTTCGTCTCGTTTCCTCTCTTTATTTTCCTTTCTTTTCCCTTCCTCTGTAATTTCTCCCTCCGCTCTTCCTCGTCGGCAATATACCTCCGGTTCCTCTTTCTCTCTGTATCTTGGCCTTCTTCTTCCTTGCCTTCTCTCGCCCTCTTTTACCGCGGTGACGATCTTCCTACTCGACGCTCGACGAATAATTAGGACGGGTTCGTTGTTAGCATGGAGATTCGTCGGCGAGGCTATACCTTCTCCGTTGCGCCAGCCCTTTCTCCTCTTTCCTCTTCGTCTCATGCACGGACGAGTAAGTTACGCCCGTTGTGAAAAGAGAGAAAAACAGAAGGGTCCAGAAGGAACGACGAAAAGACAAAACGAAAGGTCCTATGCGAATGCCAGGGGAGAGAAGATGGAGAAGATGGGGAAGACGACAGAAGGAAAAAGAGGAGGAGAGAGAACGCCGGGTATGGTACCGAGTTTCGGATAAAATTCATCGGTGCTCAAACCGATCTTTTTCTCTTTCTTCCCCTATCTTTCCCTATATCCTCGTTCTCCTTCACTCTCGAAATGTTCTTGCTCGTTTCTTCATCGGCTCGTCTCTTGTAGAGTTCTGGCTCACTCCATCGCCCGGTGAAACGTTGCTCCTCGTGGCAAAAGGGACTCTGCACTCGTTCCTTCACCTCGCTCTCCGGAGCGTACGTTTTTTTCCAACTCGTTTCTCAGGTATTCCGCCGCTCTTAACGGTCGAGCGAGAGGAGAGTGGTGGACGAGTTCGAGAGACGACGCTTCGCGCGTCTCTCCTTCACCTCCTCCTATTAATTTTCCACAATTCGTTTTGTTCGTAAGACCATTCGTGAGAAACATTATCGTTACCCTTCTGCTTGCTAATTCGCGATATTCTTTGAGGCTCGAGCGGTTGTCGCGAGCCGTGACAGTCTCGTTTCATGCCCTTCACAATCGCTGCGTGTACGCGTCGCTTCGGGACAGTATTTCAGTCAACGATATCGAACCTAGTAATTAGTAAAACGACGAACAAAAATCTAGGTAGCTATCAGCGGAGAGATTGGAGTTGCTTCGTAACCTTAATTCCAATCGTATCGTATCCGTTCCACGAACTATTGGGCGAAACGAGTATTCGTGAATCAGGTAGGCATGTCTTCTTACGCTCGATACATGCGAACAAACGTTTCCTCGGCTAGTTGCTCCGATACTGTATGCCTCGTTTATAAGCCGTTGGCGAAGTCTCCAACGTTGTAGCAGCCGATCTCCCAATCGGTACCGCGGCCATAAATCTAGCGAAGGTGCGCGCCGGTTTAGCCGTGAATTAATCGACGATGAGTTACACACGGCTTAACCGTGTTTGCGTTGCTCGGTCGTGTACCAATCACACGCATACACCGATGCTGAATTCATTTAATTTTATTCAATATCGAGTCCTGATCGAATGTTTATAGACTTTCCATATTTTCGTATTTCGGATTATTCCGTGGTTTGCAGTACACTTTAGTTGGATATAAAGTATTACCTTCGACGTATCGCGGCAGTAATCCATCGTTAACACGGAATTAAAGGAATAACGAGTTACGATGTTTCGTGTAGAAGCTTGTGAATATTCTTAGACGTAAAGGATCGTAATTAGCGGATTTTCTTTGTTGTATCAACATTGTTGCAAAATACTGGTAAATCGTTATTTCTACTGATTTTCCATTTTCGCATTAACGAACATTCTCAGATGTTCGTATTCTGTTTAATCGACGAATATGCAATTCTACGTGCCGTTGTTATCTTCCTGGAATTCTTTCGCCAGTTATTCCCTTCCAAACTTCGAATTGCGTTACTACCCTCTAACGAAACAGACGATGCACATACACGTTCGATAAAAACAGCCAGAAAACGAGCATGGGATTCAGAGAAATGCGAGATAATGCGTGTCCCGCGAGATTTATACCGCGATATCGCGAATTTATTACGCTTGTCATCGATTATGCACACTCGCGTGTAAAATGGTAAACGTCGGAACCGGGTCAGTCTTCGATATATGCTATCGGCTACGAACGAAAAGAACAGAATGAGAAAGAGGGGAAAAAGAAATGCAATCGTTTCGAAGCTTGCTCGCGAGAAAACCAGGCGAAACAGAAGGGGGACATCCGGATGCGATGCTCGAAATGGTACGTAGAGGAGGCCCTCGTATTCGATTTTAAATTGTTCATAAATTAAACAGTACAAACGCCGTAGTTAATCAAATGTAGCGTAATTTTCAAATACGGCTCGTACTGACTTGGTAGGAAAATATTGTCGCTGTTGTGCATATAAAAATAAATTAGTTTACCGTGTTACTACTTTCTTTTGTGTCTGTTCGTCTTCATAGAGAGAAATTGGTTTTGCTCGAAAAAGCGAACTGATACTTTTTCCGTTAAAATAATTCTACAATGGCGAAAAAGGTTGCTATATTTCTTCGTGCTCGGAGAAAACGTTGGAGACACCAGTATAATGAGAAAGAGTTTCAAATGTATAGTCACTTTTACATCTTTTTTAAATTCATTAACACAATCGACCAAAAACACACTTTGTCTGCTAATTATAACAAAATTACTTGCAATAATATAAAAATGCTCGTCCGCATTGACTTCTATGCTTAGCACAGAATTTAGCGTTTTATAAATTCAAAATATCATCTGTATAAAACGATTTGATTGTAATCTGTGAAATATGAGCCGCTCGATGCTATGACCTACACTTCTCCTACGATCGAAACTCGGCATTACTTTCGCATCAACGATATTTCGTTCGGGATATCGATACTTTGAAACACAGAAACGTCCAGAAGCGAAACGAAGACGATAAACGAGGCGTACTATCCCCAATGTGTGTTGTCGAACGAAATTGAATTCTGTTTGGTTTTGGAAGCATAGGTGTCGCGTTGAGACCAGGGAAACAGGATCGAGAAGGTGTGACGTGTAGAACGTGAGGGCAGGTGTTCGTCGCACGTACGACTGTCCCGTAATAAGATTCTGTGGCCGTGCCAAGCGAAAGCTGCGGCTGCTCGATGAAAAATGGACGCGTCTTTGACTTTTTCTTTATCAAACTGTAGTTAAAAGTGCGAAGTAAATAACTGGAGAATCAGGAAGAAAACAAACCGCGAATATTGGAAAAGTATTCAGGTTGTTATTTCTACCGATGAAACGAGAACTAGAATGAAGGTTAACTGGTGCTTAACATCCTCCACGTTTCTTCGTTCGGACAGCATTCCTTTCGAGTGTCCCTCTTCAAAGAACGTGTATCTCTAAATCACCGGATATACATATGTATAGATTGCTCATACAAATTTGTATCTGGCACTGTAATTTGTTAATATATTTTTTATAAAACAATAAATACATCGGTAAATGTGAGCAATTTTTTCCAGTCACAATGAGTATCATATTCCGTTACTCGTACACCTACGGAATAATGAAAGAAAATAGTAGAACCAAAGTGAAATTTAATGTGGTCGGCTTTATGGCTTGTTATTCGAGATTGCATAATACGGCGTCGTAATGAAGTACTGCTTATAGTTAAACGATCGCGAGCGTAACTTCATTCATAAATGTGGGCGGCTGAGGAGGGGGAAATGTTGGAGAGGGGAGGACGTTTGTTACAGCGCGAAACGACGAATCGTATTTCATGTACGACTATTGTATCGAGCGTTGCCTCTGCCGAGCTCTCCACGACTTTTTCACCCGTTCGCCAGCCACGACGGGGACCGTTATATAAATCTATGACGTCCGCGCTAACAGTTGTCGAACGCTTGTAAATTAGACGAACCATGATTTCCTAAACGTTAATTACTTTTTCTCTGTCTCTTTATTTTGCCTATTCGTTTCACATTGTTGCGCGAGTATTATCCCGCGAGGACATTAAATCGCAAATATCGCAGCAAAACGCATTCATTGGAAAAGTGACCGGTCGCCGCGTCGACTGGAAGATGAAGTTTTGCTATTACACCAATCGGTGCGTCATAAATCGAGAGCGCGCGCGCGCGCATCTCGTGATTCACGATTATAGATGTATCGTAAATCATCGGAGTGCAGGCCGGAATTTTCAAATTACCGTACAATTCGTGTATAATTTTACGGCGTGCGTTGCCACCATATTTTATCGGTAACGGTAATTTCTCATTACCAGCTGCCTTTTTCTTCCCCTCCTTTTTATTTTTTATTTGATTTCTTCGTTCCATATCTCGCTTCACTTGCGCATCGTAAGAAAGCGTCTTTAGTATATATCGATAGTATATTGACGGGCATAGGTGAACGTGTTAACGCTGTTCGCTAGCCACAATGCGAAACGTGAAAGACAAATGTGTATCGTTGTTTTTGTTACGAACCCTACGATTGTACGATTCGCTGAAAAGTCACATTGACCATTAATTGAATAAGAGATAGAAAGGCGGTGCTGTTGCAAACACTGTTCCTTAGAATTCACCGTTATCCGCACT
Organism: Bombus hortorum; assembly: GCA_905332935.1. Lineage (NCBI taxonomy): Eukaryota > Metazoa > Arthropoda > Insecta > Hymenoptera > Apidae > Bombus > Bombus hortorum. Next base: position 15,948,862 of record HG995193.1, read on the forward strand.
TACGGATATAAATCATTCTGTTCTTGAAAATATGAATCCCGTACTTACGTAATGAAATGAAGAAATTAATTAAAGGTGTTGATCAGTTAACGTCGATATGAAAAGTAAGAAGAAAGAGGAGAAAGAAGAACGTATGCAGTACGAACGAACGATCTTTGATAGTATTTCATCGAGACAAAGAATCTGAAATATCCAATACACGTTTCACGGCAAAAAATTGTCGCACGAACGAATCGAGAACGTCGGAATAAGAGTTTCTTTGAATTTATTGGCTGGCAGGTGATTGGCCGCTCCCAAAGGTAGACTTTCTTTCCCTCTTTTATTTTTTCACATTCACGTCCCTACGAAATTTGATTCTCGAGATATCTGCTCGCCAGCATTAAACGAAAAATTCTCCTCGATGACGTTACGTCGCGTGCTAGCCAGTCGCCTGTGCTACACGATCCCGCAAGCTGTAAATCAGCGGAACAATGAACTCGGCGTAGTAAACGTCCACCTCGATATAATTTATTTTCGAACGAAAGCGATAATTAGTCCCGACAGTGGAACTTTCTCGGCGCAACTGTATCATTCGTGATTTTTGCAACAAGATCGACTGACAAGGATCGCCCGTGTCTTGCCGCATCCATACATCATGATCGCGCTACACGGACGGAACGATAATTCGTAGAAAGACGTATACGTCATTCCTCATCGGTGCATTTCGATAGATTGCATTGATATCAAAGAAAATGAACGCCAAGATATCGACGCGAATAATTTTCTGATCGTCGAGCTGACGAATTAATTAATGAATTACGGAAATTATTCGGCGCTTGTACCACTAAAAATCTATATCTACTTTGTAATCTTTCGTTGATTAAAAAATTGTTAATATATTGTGGTGATTAATGTACATAATTAATTAATATTTCACTAATGGTTCTTGTTATCTTGTATTTAGAGGACAAGAAAATTCGCTACCAGTCGAATGAACGTTTTATCATTTTATTCATGCCATTTTCAGGTTTCGTTACAATCAATCGTTCAACGTAGTATAGTTTGTCATCGTTTCATAACAGTCTGCATGATACAACTTTGCTTAAAAGATAAACATCTTTAAATACTTCAAAAGTATCTCATATACCTTTACTTGTCATTTGAATTTTGAAACGCGGACAAATTTTAAGACATTTTAACCAAACAAAACAGGACAGACGATCTACTTGCTATTTAATGCATTAAACATAACACCTTGCCTACAATATGACAAAAAAACACAAGAATACGAATGCTTATACATCCTCTCCCCTTATTGTGTATCGTTCCAAGAATACGTCTGGCGGTGCAATGGCATGCAAGAAGTAGCCGAAGCAAATTACTGAAAATGAGAGTTGAATCGATAAACAGCACTAAAACGATCGTACCATACCAATATCGCAAGAAATAAAAGTCGGACTATGGTTAAACCATGGATTAAAAAGGAGGGAAAAAATGTCGAGCTTCTAATTATCGACCAAATTTGTCGCTGCGAAGAGACGATTCTTCGTGGACCACCCTGTTTCGAATTCCACGACTCGTTCTCCCCACCACTGCGGCTGCGGACCAGCGATAGAGGAACACTTATCGCGTTCGTGCCGGTATGACCTAAGTTAGGTATGTACGGCCGTCGAGCTCGCCAGAGAATACAGAGAACATCTCTGCTTCTCTTCGTTTTCTTTCCTCCTTGTTTCTCTCCCTTCCCCTTCTTCGGTATTCTCTTTCTCGTTGGTTCTTCGTCCTTTTCTCTCTACGTCGCTCGTATGTTTACTCGTCGTTACCATCGTCGTCGCCGCCGCTTCTGTTTCTGCAGTGGGCTCTTTATACTCGACCACACGCGTACGCACGTATATGACGCACACGCGTCCAACGTATATACGCCTCGGTCGTATTTGGATCGCTATATGCGCCACGACGCGCGACGCATCGTCGGCACACGCGTGTACGTAAATGCGTCGCGAGTAGCCGCTCAACGGGAGAGAGAAGATAAGCGCGCAGGAAAGTGCGTTTAGCGCAAGCACGCGCGTGTTTCGGCCACGCACGCGCTCTACCCCTGTTTGCGTTTCGCGCTCGTGTACACATACCCAACGAGGGTAATTAGCAGCCGCGAGTGGCGCGATTTTTGAACGCCAGACGGATCAACAGTCATTGGTTTTATTTTGGTTGAGTGTTGGTTGGGGTAAACATGAATCGTGAAGTGGGGTAGGTGTGGTTAGTTTTTTCGATTATGTATTTTGGATCAGTAAATATTTACGTATGGCTCACCATGTACTTAAATTTGAAATTTGGAATTTGAAATTTGAAATTCGGAATTCGAAATTTGAAATTTGAAATTCGGAATTCGAAATATGAAATTTGAAATTTGAAATTTGAAATTTGAAATTTGAAATTTGAAATTTGAAATTTGAAATTTGAAATGCGAAATATGAAATTCGAAATATGAAATTCGAAATTCGAAATATGAAATTTGAAATTTGAAATTTGAAATTTGAAATTTGAAATTTGAAATTTGAAATTTGAAATTGGAAATTCGAAATACGAAATATGAAATTCTAAATTCGAAATATGAAATTCGAAATTCGAAATATGAAATTTGAAATTTGAAATTTGAAATTTGAAATTTGAAATTTGAAATTCGAAATATGAAATTTGAAATATGAAATATGAAATTTGAAATTCGAAATATGAAATTCGAAATATGAAATTTTAAATTTTAAATTTGAAATTTGAAATATGAAATTTGAAATATGAAATTCGAAATATGAAATTTGAAATTCGAAATTCGAAATATGAAATTTGAAATTTGAAATTTGAAATTTGAAATTTGAAATTCGAAATATGAAATTTGAAGTATGAAATATGAAATATGAAATTTGAAATATGAAATATGAAATTTGAAATTCGAAATATGAAATTCGAAATATGAAATTTTAAATTTTAAATTTGAAATTTGAAATATGAAATTTGAAATATGAAATTCGAAATATGAAATTTGAAATTTTAAATTTGAAATATAAAATTTGAAATATGAAATTCGAAATATGAAATTCGAAATATGAAATTCGAAATATGAAATTTGAAATTTGAAATTTGAAATTTGAAATTTGAAATTTGAAATTTGAAATTCGAAATACGAAATATGAAATTCTAAATTCGAAGAATGAAAATCGAAATTCGAAATATGAAATTTGAAATTTGAAATTTGAAATTTGAAATTTGAAATTTGAAATTTGAAATTTGAAATTTGAAATTTGAAATTTGAAATTCGAAATATGAAATTTGAAATATGAAATATGAAATATGAAATATGAAATTTGAAATTCGAAATATGAAATTCGAAATATGAAATTCGAAATATGAAATTTTAAATTTTAAATTTGAAATTTGAAATTTGAAATTTGAAATATGAAATTCGAAATTTGAAATTTGGAATTCGAAATATGAAATTTGAAATATGAAATTTGAAATATGAAATTTGAAATTTGAAATTCGAAATATGAAATATGAAATTCGAAATTTGAAATTCGGAATTCGGAATTTGAAATTTGAAATTCGAAATTCGAAATTTGAAATTTGAGCTTGAATTCAAAGCTGAATTTGAACTTGAATTTCAATTTGAATTCAAAATGTAATCAATTCCAAGCTAAGCTAACATACTACAGCGATATATGAATTAATGTTAAAAATCGAGGCTATTCTTTTAACTAAAACATTAGAACGCGTTTTTTTAATTTTTTGAGTAGAAAGTTAGAAATAGGTTTGAACGATCAATTCATTTTCGACCAAATTACGTTGAATAAACACCTAGCAAGTAATAGGTGCTACCGGTGAATACCCTCAATTTAACCGAATATTTTAGTTGGCGCTTTTTTACTCTGTACAAAATAAAAAAGAATAAAAAGAAAATAGCGTTACAATACAGGTTTTATGTGACAAATTAAAAAGCACGTGTTAAATAAACGCGCGTTTGAAAGGATGCAAGGTACATATAATTCGCATGCGTTCGCTTCGGAACCACAGACACGTGACACTCACATGTCTTCTATTGGGAGATCCTATCGTCTGACTTTATATTATATGTTCCTCCTACCTAGAAAGTCATTTCTCATCGCGAGCTTTAATACACGTATCGGCATACATACGTGTGAATTCATATATGTGTGTATGTATATGCATACAATTGGTTTTGCGTTAGCAACGTGCGGTTGGATCAAGCAATACGACGAATTGTCAGTGATTTCGAGGAAAGACAGAGAGAGAAAGAGGAAAATGTGAGACTTGTTTGAACCTAGGAAACGGTCATCAATTAAAACTAAAGCATTTCCTCTTATACAAAGAGGAAGTGCAGTAGTCATCGCGATCGTTGTTTTATGAATACATCATTATCGATTATATTCTCGTTTTCCTTCCCACTATCTACAGTTTATAGTTATCAAATTAAAACATAGGACGAAAGAAGGAAATTTCATTTTTCTAATTGTTATACAATATATTCATTTGTATTGTACACATATTACGTTAAATTGGGCGATCATGTGTATGTAGCAATTATTTCATTTATTTCATTTGTTACAATAATATATCGAAGAACATGACTATATTCTGCTTGAATGCCATTGAAAATGTCTCGAGCTTGATCAAATCACCTGTATGTATATTCTTCTTTGGCTACTTGTATTACTCGATTGCAGAACAAAAATTCAGAATATTCATTCGGATAATAACCACATAAAATATATATATGACATATATGGAGTATGGTGTTGAAGGCAAAGAGAGAGAACGCAAATTATTAATTATTAATTATTAACGCAAATTATATATGAATAATACCAATTTTGTAGGTTTTGTACATTAGTAGTTTGAGTGGTCCCAGCGCGTCATATGAAAAAGCATTCATAATAATCAAATAGTTTTATAAAGCAAAGACTGAAATTGTTTATCGCACGAATCGTTCGATAAATTCTATAGGACGAGGAAAAACAGAAAAGACTCGCTATATAGATAATCTTTCGAAAACGAAGCAATCGTGAGACGTGTCTCTCAAGGGAGAGGTAACACGATGGAAGGATGATCAACCTTGCGCAAGGTGATCGATCGCGATATTCGATCTACGAGAATGGTGTAGGTGTGTATATAGTAGGGAGTCGATGGAAATTTGCGAATTTTCTTTTGCTAGCTTTTTTCCGATTCGATTCCATTTCTGTTACCCGCCACTTTATACGGTGGCTCACGAAAGTATTCGAATGCTTGTAGAAATTTGTTATCGATGTACATATTGAAATTTCAGTCAATTAGTTACATTAGTAGCCACGATATTTAAAGAGACCATCACCAACGCTAATTATATTTTTAATATCAACCTTCTCGTTGTATACTAATTTTTTACCAAGTGAATGCTTGCGATAGATGTTTTGTACTTTCTATACACATTTTCCGATTGGCTTCTAATTCTACCAACATAGCGATAATACTCGCATCTCACCTAATCAAATTTCTTATATTTTTAATATCAACCTTCTCGTTGTATACTAATCTTTTACCAACTGAATGTTTGCGTTATATGTTTTGTACTTTCTATGTACATTTTCCGATTGGCTTCTAATTCTATCAACATAGCGATAATACTCGTATCTCACCTAATCAAATTTCTTATATTTTTAATATCAACCTTCTCGTTGTATACTAATCTTTTACCAACTGAATGTTTGCGATAGATGTTTTGTACTTTCTATGTACATTTTCCGATTGGCTTCAAATTTTACCAACATAGCGATAATACTCGCATCTCACCTAATCAAATTTCTTATATTTTTAATATCAACCTTCTCGTTGTATACTAATCTTTTACCAACTGAATGTTTGCGTTATATGTTTTGTACTTTCTATGTACATTTTCCGATTGGCTTCAAATTTTACCAACATAGCGATAATACTCGCATCTCACCTAATCAGATTTCTTATATTTTTAATATCAACCTTTTCGTTGTATACTAATTTTTTACCAACTGAATGTTTGCGATAGATGTTTTGTACTTTCTATGTACATTTTCCGATTGGCTTCTAATTCTACCAACATAGCGATAATACTCGTATCTCACCTAATCAAACTTCTTATATTTTTAATATCAACCTTCTCGTTGTATACTAATCTTTTACCAACTGAATGTTTGCGTTATATGTTTTGTACTTTCTATGTACATTTTCCGATTGGCTTCAAATTCTATCAACATAGCGATAATACTCGTATCTCACCTAATCAAATTTCTTGTATTTTTAATATCAACCTTCTCCTTGTATACTAATCTTTTACCAACTGAATGTTTGCGATAGATGTTTTGTACTTTCTATGTACATTTTCCGATTGGCTTCAAATTTTACCAACATAGCGATAATACTCGTATCTCACCTAATCAAATTTCAAAGTTTAACACGCATAATATGTTCATAAAACTTCTCTGTGGTTATGAATGTAGGTATGTATATTTCTTTTTCTCAACTAGTTTCGCACACATTGGCCGATTTCGCTAAACATTTCCTCTCCCTTCTCCTCTTTAATCATCTCTCGACCAAACATCATTAATTCTGCACGGCTAGTGTTGCGCGTTAACGTTAGATTTATTCGCATTCCGCTCGAACTTCGATTCGACTAATCCAGGCAAATTGCTATAATCAATCAGATGAGTTCGCTTTTGATTTCCCGGTGCTCGTACAGCGTTAAACGTGGAAAGGCAGAATATTCCAGTTTAACGAAAAAGATAAAAAAATAGGAAAGTAGGAAAAAAAGAGACATCTTTTACGCGTTTCACGCGATTGACTCTAACGCCAAAGCTCCCTGCGTTGCATAACAATAACAGCGACCAATTTTATGGTATAGAATTTTTTTTTCAACCATCCGTTACGTAACAGCGGCACGTGATGTAAAGTGCTGTTACAGGAGAAGCATTTAAATCGTGATGTATCGCGTTGCCGCGAAAGCATCGATATCACTGCACGCAGTACAGACACAGAAAAGAAACTTATCGGTACGCCAAGCTGGCGTGTACCGTAATACATACGACTCCCCTACCTTTCCAAGTTCAAATTCAAATTTATGTGAAACGCCAAGCACACTGTAACTGAGATCGTCAAAATTTGTCGCCAGTCATGATAAAGAAATGTCGCATGCAGAGATAAAGAAACTGAAAAACATATGGCTACGTTAGAATTTGAAATCTTGGTTACAGATGTTAATAGAACTTGGTTTATTGAAACGAAATCTTAGTTAATGTCCGATCGACTGAATTTGTGCTGCTTGAATCCACTTGTCTGAGCGCAAGCTACTATTATGCGAACGAAAAATAACAGATGGCGAGAAAAATTGGTGAGCTCCTCCTATTCTATGAACTCCAATTACATATATCGACTGTTCGTCCCTCGACAGGTTCAGATAAATACAGTTCCACCGTAGAGACTCGGTAATACTTTATGTCATGTACATAGGTATACGTATGCGTATTAACAATTAAGGTTTATATTTGCATTGAAATTTTTCCAATTTGTTTAAGTAAAAATGCATTTCTCTCTTATTCTTTACTATCGCGTAGAATCCTAAAATAATAGAATGTATTGGGTTGCCACCTAATGACAAAATCCACAATTACTTAGTTGCCAACCCAATATACGACCGCGAATGCTTAACACCTAATTAGCGTCTAATTTGTTGTGTAAATCGTTCAATGTCATTAACGCTTAATTAGTAAAAATCTGCAACTAAGAATCATAAGTCCAACCTAACCTCAATCCAATACATTCTATTATAGGATTCTGCATTGCCATCTAATGACAAGATCCGCAACCAAATAGTAGAGGTTAGGTACTGTTCTAAGTTAGCTCACGATTCTAAGATATCGGTCAATGTTTAAGTTATAAGCTTGCTACGTCGTACTGCACCAGCGCCATGTTTTTATTTCATACTCATTTACGTTAAAGGTTAATGGCACATATATAAGGCACAATAGGGATTTGAACACCAGACAGTAAGATATAATATGAATGTAACTGCGCGTTCGATCGAGTGTAGCTCGAGCTACATACATTTAACAAGGACTGAATAATTGTTATCTACAACAGAACAGTTCCGATAACCTAATGGTTTCGATAATAGGTTCACTAGCTGTCCCTTCCACCTGTTCTTATTAATATCGATAATAGGAGTTGACGCTCAGAAAATTGAAATCGAGCACGTCCGTGTGTCTTGTCTGAATTGATGCAACTCGTATGCAATTCATTTCAAATACAAACAAATAATAGTTTTGTTACCAATTTGTATATTTGAAACTCAACGTCAGCTTGTTCCTATGTGATAAAACTTCATTTATCTGAACCCATCGGCGATAAACTTTGGATAATAATAGAAGTTTGATAATTATCCCTGTTATCTATGATTCTTCACTCGTATGGTAAGACTCTGCATTCAAATAAGAACATTCAATCAATAAGAATTGATTTAATCGAGTATTAAATAACATTATGGTATGTACAGCAATGTGTCGTCCGCGCGAATAAATTAAAAATGAAATTCCGCAGGTTCGAAATTTATCCGACTCTCTGTAACCCTACCGTTTTACCTGCGGGTTAACCCGAGCATCGAAGGTTAATTATACCGCCGCTAGGAGGAAAATATTTCATCGTCTGGGTGGAATCCTTGGTGAATAGACCCACCTACTCGGATCCTTCGGCACGACGACGAGAGACCGTTGCTTTGAGGCCCCGGTTCGCCGAAGGGCAACGTGATTCATGATCGCCGACGATGATTCACAGCTCCGCCGTGACGTTTCCTCGTTCGACGCGCAGAAGCGTACTGGCTCGTGGGAGAAAATGTCGTTTGCGCCTCCTTTTCCTTCCTGTGCGTTCTCGTTCACCGTCGTTGTATACCAACGGTGTTTCACCTCGATCGAAGATTATTCCTCAACGGCTTTGATCGCCGTTCTTAGCTAATCTCTGTGATTGATGTTTCGAGAGAAAGAGATATCGCATCCTTTCTGCAACAGTGATATACAACTGGGAAAAATGTAATGTGTTTTTCTGTGAGGAAATACTTTAGAGTTGCAGACCGTAAAGTTAGAATAATAAAACCTAAGCTTTATATTCTTTTATGAAATCTATTAATCCTGCCGTGATTATTGGTTCATTCTTTTATTCATATTATGGAATTGTTATAAAATTATATATTTTGCAATCGTTACAAATCTCGTTTAATTTATAGAAAAATTTCTCATTCCAATTCTACGCTAAAATTGAAGAGTTATAATAGCGACGAGAAGGTAGTGCTATATTTAAATTGTAGGTATTTAATGGAAAGAAAGCTGTAGGTTTTACATTGATAGGTACAGAAGCTTATTACTACGAATTAATTGAAATTAATTGAAAAAAGTGATTCGCTTGTATTTATTCAATGCCATTTTCAACCGAAAGATATCATCCATCGTGAATTCGTCAGATTTTGAGAGGAGCGTTGAACGTATCTATTTGTTCTCACTAATACGTTTTTAATTAATCACGTTTATAAAGCGAGTATCTAGTTTTCACTTCATACGACTGTACCTCTACCTTCCATCAACCTCTTAAAGATTGCGTTGCAGTTGTGTTACGGCACTCGATATATGGATATGTGAGAGGACGTAACCGGCGCGGCGTGTTTAAAGCATCGCGTGAAAGTATTGCAACCTCCTTTCTCCTCTTAAAGCTGCCCGTAATTCGCCGTAAAGATCGCTCGTCTTTCGCATACACAAAGGTGTTTTTTGTCCGAAAACACGGAGGTGTCGAACAAGACTTGCCCTGTCGTATAATGGCCGCGGCGTATTCCAAGGAACTTCCTGCCACGGTTATCGTTTCGATCTTTCACGAGTCGCGTGATCGTATTCACGGGCTTGTATCTCGAGCAAGTTGGCGTGCCTTTGCGCTAACGCGTAATTTACTTCCTTCATAGAAGAGGCAAGTTTCGCGGTAAAGCGGGAAAATTTGCCGGCCCTTCGGCCTCCGCATTGTTTTCTTGCATTCCTCGTTGCTCTTGTGTGAGCGTGTTTCTCAGCTCGTAAATCAAATCCAAGTCGAGTCATTAATTACGACCGATAATCATTGATGGCTAAGCGCGAGATAGGCCAATACGTATATCTGAAAGTAACTAGGAGTTCTTCTTGTTGGTGAAGTTTGAATCGTTGAAACGATTCTTATGCTCCTCGTAATTATAAAACTAGCTAAAAGTTCTCAATTTTTATATATAGGTTCATGAAAGTATCCGAAATCTTGCCGACAGCTCTTGTGACTGTGTTATGTATGGTATGCGATACTTTCGAAATCTTAACACGTTGCGTACGGCGCTGCCTGGGCCCGCACGTTTTTGATCCGCACAGACCTACCGATATACTGGCTATACCGACTGTTTTTACATGTTTGGAACGTCAACATTCAGTTGTTTTGTTAATCATTTGTCACAAGAATGCGTAAGGCTTCATTACCCTGATAACGTAACAAAAACATTTGTCTCTGGTTGCTGAAGTCATCGATACAGTGGAAAAAACATGAAAACGAGATATCCCGTGACTCGGCCAGAACGTTCGGCTTGCTAAAACCGAGATATCTCGCGACCCGTACGTAACGTGTTAAGATTTCAGTAGCACTGTTATGAAACTCGACTATTATTATTATATTGGTAAACGAAAACAAAACACACAACCTGCGAGGACACACGAATGTAAAAAATCAGTCAGGCGTGGAGTTGATCGACTCGGTTCTCGAAAGACATATATATATATTATTGAGATATGTGTAATTTGAGATATGCGCTACACTAGATTGGCTGCGTAGTAGTGACACACATACATGAGTATGAGTTTGTGAGAGTACGTGCGTGCGCAGCGTCTCGTAAAACAGAAGAACGCAACTGTTCCTTTTCTAGTGTGGTAAAAAAGATGGTGGGACAAAGAGAGTGCTGAGAAGCGTGCTAATGTGTATCGACGAATATTTTGTAAATCACATATTAATTTATTTCTCAACATACATATATAAGTCGAACTGTTTGATTAGAAATATGCAAAATTAGTCGGATTAGTAGTATAGAACTGTACTTTGTACCTGTATAAAAATTGAAGATTTTAGGAAGACGCAGCGCATGGCGATCGAAGTGGAAGAGATATGTGGTCCGTTCGAGTTTGTTAGGCAATGTTAGGAACATCATCGATGCCTAATGGCGACAAGTGAAAGCAGCGTTCGAAAATATAATGATCGTTAAGTAAGTCTTCTCGGTTCGCTCTAACGATCGGTTTTCCTCTCGTCGTTTCTTCAACGTTTGCAAATCCTGGCGCGTCTCTCGAACGATTCGCTGCAACTTCACGATCCGTTCTTTTTCCGCAGACATCTATAATTTTACAGAGGAATCACAAATAACCGCGATACCTCACGATTCCTCAACGATTCTTTACGTTGTAGAAATTCTGGGCTAACGTCCAACCGACAATAACGACATAAACGTCGAGACCGAAATAGCGTTAGGCAAACTAGAAAAGCAAACGACATGTAGAAATACAAAAGCGGAGTGAGGCTTGTAATCATTCTGTTTATCGCTCGTGCATATTGAAAGAAAATTAACGACGGACGATAAAACCGATTTTATTTGTTTGATGTTTACCGTGTAATTGACTTAAGTATTCGAACATGGCAGAAAAAGAATTTAGTAATTGAGTGATCGGGGGAAAAACACAAGTACGTTTCTATCGATTTTCCGATTTTTATGTCATTTTATGATCAAACAGAAGATTTCAATATAACATAATTGAAAAGAATAGATAGATACTGAGATGTACATTAGAAGATAGCTGATAAACTGAATTGTGGAATACCGTTTCGCGGAAGACAGACATTTTGACGATAAAATTTAATAAATAATGTTTATATTATCGTTAAATTAAAACTGTCGAAGAAACAGCATTTATCGCACCAATGGTGTCGTAAAGGGGATGGAAAAGACGAGTTTAGCCTGAAAACCAGATACAAAAACAATGTTGGTAATAGGAAATTGACAACATGGGGATTCTTAAAACTGCTCTTCTGTATGAAATGTGACTTTTGGTGTCTTTCCTCTATCGTCGCCAATTTTTTCGCTACTCCATTGTCTAGTCTAGTCCGACGTGTCACACGCTTCCGTTTAATTTCCCCGCGATAGTATTCAGCGCGAATCTCCGTGTTCAAATAGAGGACTAACGATGCTCGACGATAGTGTATGACTTTAATATGTCGCGGAAGTGCGACAAAGCGGCCAGTAGGGGCGCTGGTTCGCGTACAAATTGAAAACGCGAGGTATTAAGAGACGGACATTTTAATATGAATAGCCCGGCGCCCGCGTAATCGAAAAATTAATAACGCATCGCGAGTAGTCCTCCGCGGCGTACTTTATAGACGGGGGAGAAAAGAGACATCGTGTAAACGTAACATACGGGAAAACACACGGTCCCCGTCTCTGTCCGCGGTACGCCGTGTAATTTAATCAGCTGCACGTCTAATTTGGGAATTAATAATAACCCGTTACTAATATTTGAACTATAGCGAAGCGTGGGCACAATGCGTTTCGTATACCGTTCGCGGTCGCGGCCCACCTCGAAACAAAGGTTAATGGCGACTTCATACAAAGTCCAACGATATGGCGTCGTCGCGATGCGAAAGCACGCGGTAATGAAATTACGGTAAATAACACACAGAGAGCAGTAGAGTGAAAAAGAGAGGGAGACATAGACGTATACGGTAAGGAAAGAGATATAGCAAGAAACAGTAGGAAGAGAAAGGAGAAAAGCACGCGGCCAATGCGCGCATGGGCCTGGTAATTTCGCTGGAAACTGGCGAGAGTCCCTGGCCGAGTATCGTTCGGAAGCCATTTTCGCGTTGCTTCGTTTCGTCGTCTCTTTGGCATCGCCTTTTGGTCCGCGTTCCCTGCTCCTCCTCTCGCTCCCCTTCGCAGCGATCCTGCTGCCTCTCCTTACCCGCGCAAAGCCCCGACCTTTTTCCATCTTTCTCTCTCCTGGCTGTGAACGCGAGCCGAACTGCAGGTGTCTGTGCTGTGCGGACTTCTCTCGTTCCGTCTTCCTCGTTCTTACCGCTACGCCTGATTCTCGTCCTCCCTTTCGCGTTGTTTCTGAAGCGCGCGCGACCGAGCAAAAGGAGACAGAGAAAGAGGGTACCAGGCGGTAGTACACCGGAGCGAACGAGAAAGAGAAGATCGTGTCTACGGTTACGAGAAGAAAGGGTGAAAGGAGAAGGGAGAGGCGCTTCGGGCAAAAACGTAGCGCGGAGATGGTGTCGTTGCTCGTGGACCGTGGCCGAAGAACGCCGAGTCGACGACGAGTCGACTCAACCCTCCGCTCGTTCGTCGTTTTCTCTGTTTCGTCGAGCAAAATGGAACAGGCTGGGCAGAATCCGCCGAACGTTATTTCGCCTCGCGTTTCACCTTATGACGACGGGGCAACCTATCGAAATACGAGAACTATCGGGAATTTCGGGCTTCACGGTTCACGCTCTGCTATTCTAACTACTATGCTGTAGCACTCTCGTTTAGACTCGAGTCGTGTAACTGCGTAAAGACTACGTAGAAAGCTGCAGGAAAGTTTTCATCTCAGTTGGCCATCTTCTTCCGCTCTAACTTCCAACGTCCATCTTTTCTTCCAATCGCACCATCAATATCTTGAAAATCGACTAAAATTCACGCATCGAGTTTACGATATCGGTAAACTGTACTTGTCGAGTTTATATTTATATGCGTGTATCGTGTGAAAAGATAGACAGCTCTCTGAGAATTCGAGAACTCGTAAGAACGACACTCGGTGAATAAGACAGCGGAATCGTTGATGTAGCTTTTCTCAATGATAGATTCACGAACAATGTCGAATTCCTTGAGATCGTGGCTAAAGAATGCAGGCTCGGCTCGTCGACCGTCTCTCCTTCCACTTCTCCTCCTTTCTTTCGTCAGCGTGTTATTGTCGACCATGGGGCTACCGACAACGGGCATACGTATGCCGAAAAACTTATTCAACCTCTTGTTCGTGGGCGTTTCCTTAAAGGAGACATTCCTTTGCGAGAATTATCTCCTGTAAGATCGATTCTATATACAGTGGCTGTTGGAAATATTGAAACACTTGCGGAAACCTTTTGCGAACATATCTCGCGTGATAATGCGAAATATTTTGGAATTTTATTAGCATTGCAATGATAAATGGCTATTATGATTATGTTGGTAATTTTCGGAACAAAGATAAAGGTGTATATATAGCATCGATAATCCATTATATTAATAAGCTGTTTTTAATGTTGAGTATGTTCTTAAGGTGGCTATTTACGCTGTATATGTATTCGTTTCCTTACTGAACATACTTTGCGATAACCATCTTGTAACTTGCATGTACATTTTCACATTTGTTTAAGCTTTATGAATATAATCATTAGACCGGGAATACTTAAGCATCTGGAAATCTGCAATCATAGGAAATTTAAAATTTGAAAAATGCTTAGAATGTATATTATATGCAAAAATATGTAAGATAATCAGACTACAGTATTTGTTACATCTACTATCTAAGAGTTTCCCCTTAGAACCAGCTTTTTAAATTCTATTTATAAAAATACAAATTTGCATCGTAGTGGCGTGTCATTATAGCGTTAATGAAATTTCAAGCTATTTTGTATTACACGATATGATAAGTGTCTTCTCGTATGTTAAGTTAATCACTCGTTACACGTTACGAAGAAGGAGAAAGAGAAAGCTGGCTGTCCAAGTCAGGTATCGAAACGTAATTATGACGATATATTTCAATACGTATTTCAGTCAGTCGTGGATGGTTTCCTGCGACTTTACAATCGGAAATGCTCAGGTAAACGCTCGTTGAACGGTGAATCGCTATACGTCGACATTAAAATATACAACAGGCGCAAAGGTCGGATGTAAGTATCCCAGTTCACGCTACAATTAGAACGCGTCTAAGTGTCTGGCAATTTTATACGTTCGTCATACTTGTACAATAGCGATCAAGTACTACGACGCAAGTAGGTTTGAACATCGCCCAACTAGCACTTTGACTGCCACGCCGAAATCACGCGTTTCGCTCAGGGCGCCACGGGAGTATTTTTATTATTCCAAGCATGTAATGGCAAAATAATAATAAATTGACGATGTAAGACAACGTTCTTCCCCGATGGACCGGTTATCTCATTGGCGGTCACGGATGACCACCGTGGCGCCTTGGTAACGGTTGATAGCGACATATTGTAACAAGGCTTCGTTTGTTTCAACAAACCATTCGCTTTCGTTATTTCGTCGCAAGCAAAACGTCCAGAATATATTGTCGAAACGTGTAGAAGATATTAGCAAAGAGTATTTGCTCATTCTATATATAATAGTAAGGTGGAGAGACAAGCGTGACATTTTTATGATTTCGACGAAACATTCGGCTGAAATGGTAGAGGTCCGCGAAAAAGATTATGTTTGCGATAAACCAATGGTAGTGGCAGATTACAACAGAGGAAAATGTGCTGTAGATTTATCGGATCAAATGATAGCGTATTCTACACCGCATGGAAGAACCCTCGAGTGGTATACAAAATTAGCTTCAGAGTTATTGCTAAATACGTCAATTTCAAACGCGACGATGCTCTATAAACAAGCAACGATAACCAAAATCGAGGTATCAGATTCTAGAATGGCACTCGCAATGCACCTTACGCAGTGCCATTCACCAGAGCCGTCAAATATACTGCAGAAATGCAGAAGACAGAAGAACAAGCGTACCTGGCACGAAAATTTTGCAGAGAGCGCTATAAAAAAATGTTAAACAGTCAGGATGAAAAATTGCCAAGAATCGGACCAAAAAGGTGACCACCTATCGTCCAGATTGTATCGATGAGCTACATTTACGTTTAAAATGTTTTAACCCAGTGCACCGTTGGATGCAACGTTTGTTCTCATTCTTTTTATTGACGTTCTAACAAAAATGTTTAATTGTTCAACGGGACACTTTTCACTTCAAAGTATCTTCTATTTATCGGTCGTATTCAAAATGCCCCAACTGTCAATTTTCATTCAATTTTTACAATTGTAAGAAGTTGAAGCGCTACGGTTACCAATGACCACCATGGCGTCACAGGAGAAACCGTGGCAGGTCATATATGACCAACGTGGCAGTCAAAGTGTATTACAATCGCAATACTTTAAATTCATTAACACTTCGACTGCCACACCGAAATCACGTGTTTCGCTCAGGACGCCACAGTGTTTTAACACAGTGCTCCGTTAGATGCAAGATTTATTCTTATTTTCTTTTTATCGATGTGCCAATGAAAATGTTTAATTGTTCAACGGGGCACTTTTCACTTCAAAGTATCTTCTATTTATCGGTTGTATTCAAAATGCCCCAACTGTCAATTTTCATTCAATTTTTACAATTGTAACAAGTTTAAACGCTACGGTTACCAATGACCACCATGGCGTCACAGGAGAAACCGTGGCAGGTCATATATGACCAACGTGGCAGTCAAAGTGTATTACAATCGCAATACTTTAAATTCATTAACACTTCGACTGCCACACCGAAATCACGTGTTTCGCTCAGGACGCCACAGTGTTTTAACACAGTGCACCGTTAGATGCAAGATTTATTCTTATTTTTTTTTTATCGATGTGCTAATGAAAATGTTTAATTGTTCAATGGGGCACTTTTTACTTCAAAGTATCTTCTATGTATCGGTTGTATTCAAAATGCCCCATCTGTCAATTTTCATTCAATTTTTACAATTGTAAGAAGTTGAAGCGCTCCGGTGACCAATGACCACCGTGGCGTCACAGGAGAAACCACGTGGCAGTTAAAGCGCTAGCTTTAGAAATATAATAAACATACTACTTTATACAGATGGAATAGACCACCGGTAGATTAGGTGCCAGATTTTATGAGTACGTTACCCAAAATTATTTACCGTCGTTTTTCTTCCCCATTTTCTATAATCCATTTTCTGAACTAAAATGTATAAATACCATTTATCCTTTACGATTTTGTATAATTTTTCTGAAATCTGTAACAAGAATTCCATGAAGTGGAATTTGTGTAGACGTTCGTATTCTTCCTGCGAATTCTTGTCCCAATCCTATGAATCGAATCTTTGATATTAAACTTGACTCGGATTTGTTAGTATGCGTCTACATATTGAACTTGATGGCATCGTCGTCGCACAACTTCCTTCTCCGCTATCTTTTCTTTTCCACATTGAACTTGTTAATTGCTTAACAAAGAGATTCGTTGAATCCCGCAAGATGTTGTAAATGAAGTTGTTATCGGTCGATTCGAAGGACGATACGAAGAGAGAAGCATTTTCTCGGGGGATCCGTGGTTCACGGAATCGAAAAACGTATTAACATCGGCGTATCGTAATACGCTATTAATCACTCTTGGAGAAGAGTGGAAGCGGAACCGTGGCAGACGAGAGACACGATCCGTTAGCATGGTAACAGATAGAGAAAGAAAGAGAGGGAGAGAGAAAGAAGCAGAGAGCAGACGTCGGGTAATTAGGCTGAGCCTAGGGAAAGAGATTGTGCAAATTATTAAGATATCGAGATAGTAATAGAGCGATATGTTTTATAATGGTCGCGTGGAGGACATGCGCGTTGTGAACGCAACGCAATTACTCGTCCCGCGGGGGACGTAATTCAATTCACGAAGGAAGCAGCGGGTTGTATTCACCGGCAGCTCACGTATATCCCCGGCTTCATTTCAATTTTCACTGATAGAAAACATTCCTCCTTCAATCTTTTGTATCTGGCATAAGCGTAATTAAATACGCCGCACGCCGAACTGTAATTACACAATTATCCTATCGTAGAATTAGCGAAATCATAGACCGTTTCGGAGCACTTAGCATCGTGGAAACGCGATACTACCGTCCGTTTTAGATAAAACCGAAAAGTCAGCGGCGAGCAACGAAAATCAAACAATTTTCTCATAAGCGGAGACCAGCGAAAAAGAACGTGATAAGTACACGTTTCTGGGGTGTCCTTTATATTCGTGTCACTTTGTGACGGACAGCGAATACTTTAACATAAAATAATGAAAAGCGGAATAAACCTGTTAGGTTCAGAGATGTGCAGTGGCTAGAAAAAGTATTTGTATCTCTATTTTCCTAACGAAGCGGCTTTTTCCTCTCATTTTTTTTTCTTGTTCCCACAGTATCAAATTTGTGTAGTCGTACGAAGGCATATTACTGAATGACATACAATTTAATATACATACTTGAACATCATTAACTACGGTGTAAATGCTGTAATAAATGCAATGACGCACATACTTTTTATAGCAACCGTAATTGTTAATAATTAACGAATATGTATAGAAACCAAAGTACATGTAATATTTTAATGTCTTTAATGTTTTAGTGTGATGACAGATAATATTTTTGAAGATAGTGCAAGAATACATATTTATCCTTTAAAACTAAATAACAGGACATTTTTTTTTTTCGTAACACGGGACAAATGTAAAATGTTTTGCATTGTAAAATTGCTTTTTTGTCGAACATAGAAAATGCGGCTTATTATGTTCTTCACCTATGATCTATGGTCTCCGAGTGGAATCGTTTTCGTGAACGCGAATCGACGAAAAATCGGTGTTTCGTTTTTATATCTCGAGAAATATGACACGAGAGAATTCTGTATAGAAAAATAACATCGTCTTGAGGCGATTACATCGACTTATCAGGAAGAACGAAGCGAAAAAAATCAAAAATAAATTGCAGAGAAAGACGATGGAAAAGAGACGAAGTGATTCTAGCAGAGAACGTCTCCGCTCGATAAAAGACACTCTGCGTCCTCGTCCATCCTCGCCTACCTCACCGTTGTAATAAAGGAGAGAAGAAGAAGAAGAAGAAGAAGAGACAAGGATGGATAGATCCGTTTGAAATACTTCCAGCCACGAGTTCATAAATAATGAGCCTGTCGATGATTTTCGTCTTGGCAAATACTTCGACCAGCTTATCAGAAATTTATTTTCCTAGCAGTTTCGAGTGTCCATTAGATTAATTTTAATATTCCAAAGATAGGTATCAATCGTGAACGAAGATAAATAAATAAGTAATAGCGGCTTACGAAAGTATAATATTTGAACGTGTACCGTCACAGAAATCTTTTACGTATTTGCTGTGTGTATTGTATTAAAGATTCTTAAATTTCATTAGCATCGCAATAAGACGACTGTCATGGTTACATTCGGCAAATTCGAAAGAAATTTGAAAAATCTCGTTACACTTGCTACAGATATATTTAATAAAAAATTAGTATACGACAAACGGAAGCTACTGAATAATTAGACCTATTAATATAATGAATAATTTAATAATAAAATAAATTCTTCTCTGATTACAATAGCTCCTAATATTGTAATTTTATATATCGATTATAATAGCGGGAAAATAGGCGGAAAATTTCAAGTAAAATAATGAAATTTCAAAGTGTGAAGATATAACACACGCGCTATATTCGTATTATATAAAACATTATAAATATATAATGCTAATAAATAAAAAACCTATAAAAGGTTTCTACAAATGTTGGAATATATTCATTAGCAACTGTAGCGCTATGTAACTCATGAGCAACCATATATTACCGATACTTAAGTCGGCTGCTTACGATTCCTTTGCCGCGTCTTTATGAAATTTTTAACATCATTACGATAACGGTGCGCGGTGATTGATACGACAACCGTATTAATTAGAAGCGTTGCACTCGCACCTTTGCCATCGATTGGCAAAGGCGCGCGAACGTACAGATCCGTGACTGGAAAATCTTGGAAAAGTTCAATTAATTCCCTCGGTCTAACCATCCGTGCAACTCATTTTGTCCGTATACGATCGCGTTACGGTTTAATCGATGACTACAATAACGATCGCTTGTTATACATACACTGGGGCCTGTTCAATCAGTCTCGAAACAGATAGGATCGCGTTTGGTACGGGCAAACGTCGCACGGCATTATTTCCGATCTCGTTACTACACGAAACACATTGTATACGCGGAATTCTTTATATTAGGCGTACATGCTTCATATATGAATTCCAACCTTCTCACAAGTTCGCATTAATTTCCGCATCGATAGAAGGCGATAACCTAAATCGAGAGCTTCTAGAAATTCACCGCCTCTCTCTCTCTCTCTCTCTCTTTCTCTTTCGTAACGAGACCATCGAAGGCCACAGAGACTCGAGGAATTGTCGTTTAAAGACGTCGCTTCGTTCGCAGAACACCACGTAGATCTCGAAAATGTTCGTTCAAAGACACTGTGTTACTCGATGACGCGAGAACCTTGGGAAAAATCGATGCGATTGCCAGGCCACGTAAAGCGCGTAAAATTTCGTCGAGGTGTACTCGCTGTGTACACGCGTTCGGTAGGCAAGGCCTACCGATAGTATCGATAATTGTATAACGAAGCGGCAATCGAGGCGGTATGAGAGGCAGACACAGCCACGATTCCAGAGAGAAAGAGACGGAGAGAGAAAGAGAGAGCAGAGAGAAGAGAAAACGTGGTCGGACGACGGAGTAATATATAACGGGTGGCCGGATCGTAGCTCCTCGCGTTTGCCGTCTCTTATTCGCGGTGGGTCATTCGGTTATTTATGGCCTCGTAGTTGCCAGCAGCGCGGGGTTTGAACGATGGCCGGCGAGGGGTTGCTACGTAGCAGCAGGCGAGCGCTGCGCTTTGATGCCGCGAAAGGGGGAAAAGGGTGGCGATTTCAGGGGGAGGTGGCAGCAGAGGCTGACTCTCTTTACGTGCGCCTGTTTTTCTCTGTGTGTGCGTGTACGTGTGGTGTAGTGTGCACGCGCAAGAGAGCGAGAAAGAGGGCACACGTTCGTTGGACGAACCAACGAAACGAACGAACTGAACGGTAGAGGGAGAGTTGGCCAAGCTTGTACAGCGTGTGTAGTGAAGTCTATAAAGGAGCGCTTTATTGATCTCAGTTTGAACGCACGCTAGGATACCGATATAGTCCTCTGGCCGCGCTATAACGCCGCAACTCGCTCTGAATAAGGGGAGTTCTTGAGATACAGGGTGTGTCTTGATGGCCGGTGCGCGCTTTCTTCGCAAATGCCTGGATAATGGCGAGAGCCGGGCAAACCCGCTTGTCGTCAAACTGGCCTGCGTGACTGGCTCCCCCAACGAACCCTGGAAAAATTATGTGCCGTCGCGATCTCGCCTGGAACGCCGCGAACGCTGCTCCGCGGTCTCGATCACGCGCGCTCCACAAAGACTATCAGCGGCTTTGCTCTCTTTCGCACTCTCTCTTCGCGCCGGGGATCTGGTCGATAAGACCAGCCCGATAATTTTGCGCGTAGCTTTCGCCACGATATCGCAATTCAACTGTCGGATATAATATTAATTGTTCGTATCGCGGTCCATCTTTTGGCGCTATTGTTGTTGCGTGTCGCTTTTGGAGGATTGGATTCCATCTCTTTTGGATCGATAGCGAGCTGTGTCCGCTGGAGTATTCCGAGTGGTAGGTTTGGGTTTAGAAAGACTCAGTCGCTGACTTTAAGGCTTATTGGTACGAAGTAGGGGACTGCGTTTTAATGTTTCGCGGAATCGAATACGAAACTTTAATGCTCGGAGTTATATATGGAAATCATTGTTTTATGGAATTTTATATCGTCGTTTAACACGCGAATCGTTAATAAATACGTCAGATTAACTCTGTGACACGTAGCCTTTTGATTCCTTAAAATTTCCACAGTTATTTTCACTTCAGGGTAACTTTCGTTCCAGCCATATCTGTCGTTATCTTAGACATGTTACTATTTTTACAGATACTAGCGTGTCATTTTTCTTCTATTTCTATTTTTATTCCTCCTCTTTTGTTACGCAAAGCTGTCTTCCATTGAAAGAAGTGGAACTCTCTCGGTGTCAGAGTTCCAATAGAATTGTTCGAACGCAGACATTTTTCTAAGTCTGAATTTCATCACGGTAGAATGTATCCCAGGATGGTATTGCCCATGATCTAATAGATTATTTCCCATCGCTGATCCGGAATGGACGCTGTCCGCGAAAGCAGTTGCAACTGAATCGCAACTCCAAGAAACGTGTATGTGTCCACAGAGATCAAGATAGTCGCCAGGAACCATTCTCAAGAAAGTGATCACTGGTGACCACTCGACAGACGTGGTACTCGGTACTCTATAGAGCTATTTTTCGGTCACTCTGGCAGCCGTAGAAATTAAAGAAATTAATTAGAGTGCCGTGAAGAATGCGTGTTCACTTGTCTTTCGGTAAATGTTGGAAAGCAGCGGAACAGTTCCTACTTGTCGACAATTATTCCACATTATCTTGGCAATCAAATTGATTATTTTTTAATTAAATAGGTAATTTGTATTAATTTCCATTCATTTTAATCCTGATTTTACGTATAATATTATCATTGAAAATACGTAATGTTAAAGCAGTAATTAATATATTATTGCAGAAATTTCAATAATTGACAATAAATGGCGTACATCAATTGAAAGGCAATATTCTCATAAAGTATCCTAAAGCCAGCCTTGATGCTTTATCGAAAAACATACAACAGTATATATCTATGCAATTCTGACAATCGTTGAATTAACAATTAGGACCTATATTGCAAAAATTGTTAAACGAATTTATATAAATCGAATTTCTGAAACATTCCTCCAACCTGATACGCATATACGCTTTCATGCACGTTTTACGCGCAATTACTCGACTCTAGATGTGTTTCGGACCACTAGACGTACAGAATCGAAATATCGGCGAGCAGTGACTCAAGATTAATAAGAGATTTTTGCTAGTCGCTGCACAAACAACGCACGATGGAATAGATCGACTATACATATGTATAAACTACTCGAGCACTCGATTTCATTATCCTTCCCAGTGCTTCCATTGCTCATAGCAAAAATTGATTGATTCGTGGAGATCGGTTTGGAAACTCGGTTACAGCGGCGTCTATGAGCACTTTGATAGTGAAATTGCATGTTAAATCGACAAATAATTAATCCACGATGAAAAGTATGTCACGTTCACATGTCACTTTGCAACATGGTTCAGATTTTCCTCGCTGTTGATTGGACCCCATTACAGACCTACCGTTTCTGTAAATACATACTAGCATTTGCATCATTCGTGGTTAGCCACAATGATCTCGTATACGACGCAGCGAGCCTTTCTTTAACGTCAACGTTACATACATACATACGTATATGCATGTATATATCGTCTCATTTTTCCTCTTTTTATCTCACAATTTAGCTACAGCTTAAAATGTGAGAAAATTTGTTATTTAGAAAATGTATATATATATACAATGTATTAAAATTCATTTTAAACTATTTATAATATGTCTATAATCCATATATAATATATATAGTGTATGTATTAGTGAGACGAGCCGTTGGGCCTTTCTTTTAACGTCAACGTTACATACATACATACGTACATGCATGTATATATCGTCTCATTTGTCCTCTTTTTATCTCACAATTTAGCTACAGCTTAAAATGTGAGAAAATTTGTTATTTAGAAAATGTATATATATATACAACGTATTAAAATTCATTTTAAACTATTTATATGTCTATAGTCTATATATAATGTGTATAGTGTATGTACTAGTGAGACGAGCCGTAGGGCCTTTCTTTTAACGTCAACGTTACATACATACATACATACGTACATGCATGTATATACGTCTCATTTTTCCTCTTTTTATCTCACGATTTAGCTATAGCTTAAAATGTGAGAAAATTTGTTATTTAGAAAATGTATATATATATACAATGTCTTAAAATTCATTTGAAACTATTTATAATATGTCTATAATCCATATATAATATATATAGTGTATGTACTAGTGAGACGAGCCGTAGGGCCTTTCTTTTAACGTCAACTTTACATACATGCATGTATATATCGTCTCATTTATCCTCTTTTTATCTCACGATTTAGCTACAGCTTAAAATGTGAGAAAATTTGTTATTTGAAAAATGTATATATATAATGTAATAAAATTCATCTTAAACTATCTATATGTCTATAGTCTATATATAATATGTATAGTGTATATACTAGTGAGACGAGCCGTTGGGCCTTTCTTTTAACGTCAACGTTACATACATACATACGTATATACATGTATATATCGTCACAATTTAGCTACAGCTTAAAATGTGAAAAAATTTGTTATTTAGAAAATGTATATATATATATATACAATGTCTTAAAATTCATTTTAAACTATTTATAATATGTCTATAATCCATATATAATATATATAGTGTATGTACTAGTGAGACGAGCCGTTGGGCCTTTCTTTTAATGTCAACGTTACATACATACATACGTACATGCATGTATATATCGTCTCATTTTTCCTCTTTTTATCTCACGATTTAGCTACAGCTTAAAATGTGAGAAAATTTGTTATTAGAAAAATGTATATATATATACAACGTATAAAAATTCATTTTATACTATTTATATGTCTATAGTCTATATATAATATGTATAGTGTATGTACTAGCGAGACGAGCCGTTGGGCCTTTCTTTTAACGTCAACTTTACATACATACATGTATATATTGTCTCATTTATTCTCTTTTTATCTCACGATTTAGCTACAGCTTAAAATGTGAGAAAATTTGTTATTTAGAAAGTGTATATATATATACAACGTATTAAAATTCATTTTAAACTATTTATAATATTTCTATAATCTATATATAATATATACTGTAAGAATTGTATAGTTATATATTTTTGAGATAAGCGGAATTTAAGCAATTTTCATCTGATTGCTGGTAATTGGACACTAGAAAAGACACGCTGCACGCCGGTATAGGCAATGGGAAAGGTGTATATATATGTATGCAGCGAGATCGTAAAATCGATCAGAAGTTAAAACTTGTATATTTTAAGATTTGAAACAATTTGAGACATTTTGATGAACGTATTTGTGGACTGTGAGCTTCTTTTCTGTTTCAAAAATATACATCTTAATCTTTAACAACTGCTGATTATTTTTTCTGATATAATTCTTATTGACTAAGAAGCTACAAGAGATTAATACCGTACAATTTGAATGAAAAAACTTCTGATTTCTTATCCTAAAATACTATACATATTCGAACGCTTACACTTACAAATTTCAATTAATAATACGTTTAGGTGTACTAAACTAATTTGTTAAAACAATTTGGTATCTATAGCGACAGGAAAGTGTACCGAATGTAAACATCTTTGCTAAACGAAAATATTGGTACGTTCACTTGATGTTATGATACCGTTTCGGTAACAGTATCGTGTGTATGTAAAAGTGTGCCTACACAATTTTAGAACTGTATACACTAACCTTAATTTTATTAAGCTATTCGCTTTAAGCAGGTTCAGACACTTATTACTCTTGATATTGCTATGTCAGAAAATTGACTAGGGCTATGTCAGTGAGTGTCGCCACTTAAAGCTTCAATTTACGATCTTGCTATATCGGTCTCGCCAACTATACGTGGCAAAAGTCGAGCAGCCGAGGTCGATTCGCGAGACGTTGTCGGGTTCTCGAATTACGTTTGGTGTATTTCGTTTCTTGCGCGATTGCGTCCGAAAAATGCGAGCCGTTTCACTCGGTCGACGTGTTGTTTCGTAAGCGCATATCGCGTGCGTGACAGAGCTAAAAAACGCTACTCTCGCGACAACGATTCTTGACCATACATTCGTATCTCTATACAAAACAAAAATACTTTGCACGTCTATAATAACTATTATTCGATTTATATTCCGTGGCAACTGTAGAAAATTGAATATACGATTCACGAACGTGGAGGTAAAAGTCTGAAGGATGACATATTTGTGAAAGTTCCGATGAAACATTTTGTTTCGATATCACGGCTCGTCTGTCGCGGGAAACTCCATGGGCGTGTGGAATTTATCGGTGTTAATCCATACGATATCTGTTCGTCGATAACGCGTTTCCAATACTCCGGCATAAATATGAGAGAGCTCTAGATTCTTACGTATCTGTTGCCGCTTTAGAATTTCCCTGTCCGTCATTGTCGATTTATTCGAATTCGAAGAGTGAACATTTTCCTGAATATACGAGTTTACCTTTTTCAATAAACCTGTAGCTCCTAATATTTTTCTAAGTCATCGCTCTTCTTTATAACAGACAAATAGTCTGTGATATTCCTCGTGTATAGAATACTTTTAACGAATTAAAGAAGCCATTGAAAATAAATATTTCAGAATGTAATTCTAATTTGATCGTTTCTCGTTAGGCTCTTAGAGTCTTATTAAACTCGGATATGAATGCCGCGCTGGTCAGAATTAATTTTCATTCCACGAATACTAGAAAATACCTAAAGAGTGAAAATAAAATTTCTTGTTACCACGTCTTTATCATTGTAGATTATTATTATCCCTTGTTAGTATATTAAAGAAAGACTACATAACTGTACTAATTTGTAAAGTCTTGTTGGAAATCTTATGCAAAACGTATTGGTTCAGAATAATATAAAAACGATCAAGATGCCTCTTTGTTTGGTGGCTGTGAGTAGATATTGGATCGGCAACTAAGTGATTGATGATTTTGTCATTACCACCCAATTACAAAATCCGCAATCACTTAGTTGCCAACCCAATATACGACCTCAAATGGTTAATGCCTAATTAGCGTCTAATTCGTTGTGCGAATCGTTTAATGTCATTAACTAAACTGCAACTAAAAATCATCGCGACCCCTAAAGACCCTGCGTCGCACAGATTCGGAACTCGGGCAATGAACATTCGTTGACATTTCTTTGTTTCATCGCGTCACTTTTCTTCGAAGCGGTGGTGTCACGATGAATCTTAACGTACTTCCCGACCATCACGCTCTATGTTAATTTACGACAGATCTAGGTGGCATTTTGCAGCGGCGCGCGGCCGCTGTGACATCGGCACCGTTGTATCGCGCCACACGAACCTTCATGGCACGATAATAAGAGCTGACTGTCGGCTCGTTTATATCGTGTCATGGTCAAAGCTTACGAGGGTCAAAGACACAACTCGTCAGACTCTGCGAATGCTACTGTGTGACGTTACATGGAACAACACGTACACGGGCTAAGGAGGTAAAGGAGCCGTCATAGCTCGCAGAAATGACACGCCGACACGATTCCGCAGCCGTGTTACGTCAGATAAACGGAAATTTTCATTCGATACAGTCGTGGACAAACTTTGTCTTGTCAGCAACCATAATATCAAAGATTCTTCCGAGTATCGTTCATTGGAAACGTACTTGTGTGTGGCATTGAGAACAGAAAGTGTATTCATCCTAATAAACTGAGTACATAATTCCTTACCCAAAATAGATGTAGTCGCGAAATATACATGTCGGAGATGAGAGGACATCGGGGCCTTTCTTTTGGAATGTTTGGGAAGGTCCCAATACTATAGTCTAGACTATTTATTATAGCTGTACTTAAATAATAAAACTTAGAAGTAGTTGTTACGATTCAATCCGATTATGTTTGCCCGAGATTTGTGACAGTGGGCTTGGGCTCGAGGTGACACAATTGGTCGCTGAACGTAGCCAGGATCACGGGATGGACGTTTTTACCTAACAGAGGTATGGAGTAGTTGTATAGTTCTCCTTAAAAAAATATAGTTGTAGCGGCACACGGGCTCGAGGACAAATCAAGCCACGTGTTGTTTTGCCTCAAAAGTGCCAATATTATGGGACACACGTTGTATTAACAATCAAACCCCGGGCAGAAACAATGTCGCCTAGCAACGGCGGTTGCAATTTTGTTGGCATCCACGACCGATATACAACAAACGAACGCGATCGTAAGGAGAGGAAAGTTTTCATCGGTCTTTTATTCTTGCGATCTCCTTGGAGAGTTTCACATCGTCTTTACGAGCAGTATATACCGAGCGTCACAGCGAACGTCACTTTGTGCTTCAAAATATATTCTACGTTTAACAAAGAGTTACCCCGTTGACCGTGGATTCGTTATTAAACCTAAGAACATTGTCATTAACATCTCGAGTGTCTAATCGTCACGGCTATTTGTCAAGCTCTGTAAAAATCTTGTAAAAAGCATATCTCTATTGTACAACAACGATGGCTAGTCCGAATGAAGATTCGTTACACAGCCCTAAACCTAATGATAACTCGACATATATATGTAGGAGATGAAAGGACATCGGGCCTTTCTTTTGGAATGTTTGGGAAGGTCCCCAATACTTTAGTCCAGACACTTTATTATAGCTGTACTTAAATAATAAAACTGAGAAATATTTGTTTATGATTGAATCTGAGTATGGGTGCCTGAGATTTATGACAGTGGGCTTGGGCTCAAAGTGACATAACGGGTCGCTGAACGTAGCCAGGGTCACGGGAGGGACGTGTACCTAACAGAGGTATGGAGTAATTAAATGGCTCTCCTTAAAAACAAAGATCGACCCGTGGGGTTCAGAGAGGTACGGAGAGGAGTATGTAAGGGCAGTTCCACTTGGACCGAGGGTCAGTCCAATAAGTTTGACTTGTACGGTGGACAAGTACGTTGAGTGATACCAGAATTTTGTATCAAATCGCATCATTCGTCATCCCGTTGACCATGGATTCGTTATCGAACCTAAATTCATCGTCATCGACTTCTCGATTATCCAATCGCCGCTATTACTTGTTAAACTCTGTAATGATCACATTTGTTTCAATAATTATCATCTATAGTACACAACAACGATGTCCAATTCGCGTGAAGATTCGTTATACGACCCTAACTCGTGGCTTAGTCTACTTTTGCTCTTAACGTCTCAGCTTAGATTGTTTGTTAATTATATGTTAACTTGTTAACGAGATTTAAGAAATAGTCTAAAACTAAAGAACTGTAATGGGTTACATTGTAAAAGGATGTTGTTTGAAAAGATTCTATAGCTTAAAACATAGACTGACATCGACTCTTTCACCATTCTAAAACAAATCCTGTTAGATCTTTCTTTCCATTTCTATTAATATTTGCAAACCTAATGGAAGTTGGCGTGGCGCGATACAACAGTTTATGGTTATTCTCGTTTCTTTTCAAATTTAAACGATAAATCAAGCGATGAGTCGGCAAAAAAGTGGCGGTTTAAACGCGGCGCGGATCGTTCTGCTGTAATTCACGGGAATTACGAACGGCAGCTTGCGCTCATTACGGATTAATAATTTATTTCGGGACCGTCTGTCTCATATTGGAAAGCAATTGTCGCGGGTAAAACAAAGCGCGAACCGCCACATTCTTTTTTGTCCTCTTGTGCCTCGCAAACACATGCAATTATACCTACGAGCGTGTCATTCCCGTGTATAATCCCGTGCCGTCCAGGCGAGCGTGCACCTCGCGAATTAAAACTATCCCTGAACGATGATTGCAACACGCAAATGGCTACTGCCTATGTTATACAACCAATACGCGATCTTTCCTTCTTTAAAAATCTACTTATTCGCAATGGCAAAGGTAGGATGCGGTTGACACATGATTGTTAAGGGTATTAACCCTTTGCACTCTGAATTTTATTTCAATTTCGTTAGCAGCTTACACGTGTTTTATTCGAAATTTACTTCAACTAAAAAATAAGACAATTTAAATAAATAAAGGAAGAAAGAAATTCACTTAAATACAATTTTATTCATACTGTTCTTGTATTTTGTAATTTTTAAGCGTATGATATAGCCTGAAACAATTTCCAGGATGCAATCCTGCTTTTCTTTCGCACGT
Organism: Bombus hortorum; assembly: GCA_905332935.1. Lineage (NCBI taxonomy): Eukaryota > Metazoa > Arthropoda > Insecta > Hymenoptera > Apidae > Bombus > Bombus hortorum. The sequence goes on from HG995193.1 coordinate 15,978,677, forward strand.
TTCACGAAAAAGATGGGACTCGACGAAGGAGCTCGTCCATAAAAACTGATGTCACACTCGACACAGGAGTGCAGGTTAATATGTTTGTTGCTACTAGAAATTCATAAAAGAGATAGATATTATGTGCCATAGATTCCTGTTCTCAACTATGCGTATGCTTATCGCATACGTAATCATCATTGTTGATTATCGCGTGCATGATCGATCAAGATCTCTAGTTTTAAAATGAGGTTTCTAGTCCACAGTAGACTATTGTAGTCAAACGATTCAAGTTCAACGATCTGTTCTACCCGGACGCATACCGATGACCTGTGCCGATTTTTCACACCGTTTCAAAATCGTATACAGCGGATTTTTGGAAAATGCAAACACGATGATCCGGATGGTCGCGTATTTCGTCCTCGTAATTAACAGCTGTCGTAAACGTGTGATAAAGCAGCTGCGCGGGGGTTAAAACTGTGGCAGGATGTGGTTAAACCTTTAAATTGGGGTTTCTTCGCAGGCAATCTTTTGATATATACAGACTGGCTGGCGAAACGATAGACGCGACGCACGATAAAAATAAATTACGTGATATTTCTTTTCCGCTCTTCGTCCGCAGGGATGTAATATATCGCGACCGCCGGGGGTGGATTTCTCGGGTTACAAATTCTTTATCGCCGCGACATTGTTACACGTTTTATTTCCATGTCACTGGAGCAAATCAATGGGTGTTAACATTAAAAACCGTCGATGCATTGACGGTGCAGAGTTGATGGCCAAAGAGAGGACCGAGACAAAAGAGGATCAAAGATCGCTTGTATTACGTAATATAAAAATTAAAATCATTGGATCGTTGAATCATAATGTAGAATATCTATTTCTTTTGATCCAAGCAGATATGCTTTTCTCGTCGGAGTAAATGTATCAACTCTGCTACAGTCTTCAAATTTGTATGTATTTAATGTAATATCTGTTCCCTCAAAACAAACTGATTTTCAACGTTCAAGGAAAATTCAATTCGTCTATTAAAGTTTTGTTTAGCAATAGAAAAACACGATTAGGTCGGGAATGATTCGCAGAATGCAACACAGTTGATCGAAGTAGCATATAAATAGATACATATTCTTCTTATTGTTAGTACACGAGTTGTTTAGCCTCACTCAGTAGCTGCTACATTGATCGACTCCATAAATAGAAAACTAGAAAACGATGATGATGTCAGTAACATCATTTTTCAAAATGTATACCCTGGTGTCTATCGTTATTTGTACCATTTTCTTCAGTAAACTTACCATTTTTTTTTTTTTTTTAAGAATTACAAACGCTATTCCTGAGCAAAGTAATTAAGAAATCTACAAACAATGTAAATATTGATCAGTTTAAAAGTTTGAGATTGTAATCTACAATCTAATAAAAATCATATTCACCTTAAACACGCGAAATGTCCACGACTTTTCAGGTAGCCTATTACACGAACGTGCTGGAACGATTTACGAAAAAGCGTAACAGCATTCGCAGCGTTGAAAGACTGGCACCTTTGCGCTAAAACCGTTTTCCACGGATTACAGGAAATTACATGTAAAGAGTTTGCCAGAATGTATCCGCGAGAACGATCAAAGCTTCAGAAGCAATTACTTCTCAGCTGTACGAAATTCGTCATGTTCGCGCGATTTTCCCCATCTGTTTGTCCGCTTTTTAATGGCTCTTCGATACCAGTTGGCGATTACTTTATTGCGTGGCATTATCATATATTAATATGCCGCGCTAACGATCGGAAAACAAATCGATGAACGCGGGCGGCGATTATGCACTCATGAAAGTGATCTACGCGGTGTGTTTGTGCACGCGCGCAAAACCTGATTGCTCTAACTGAACAACAAGCGATTTGACCGATATTATACACGACGACTACGTGTCTGTGCGCACGTGTAGCGTAACTATGATTACACATGTACTACTCCAATTGCATTCATTCATAAGTTTCATATTCGTGACAGAAACGATATATCGTGTATAAATATGTATGTATATGTACGTATATCGTAACATATGTACGTATATGGGTATTGTAACAATCGATTCGTTCCATACACCATCCAGGTTTGTTCAACTTAAACTCTGCTTTTATTTTCTCTTCTTGTTAATTGTTTGTTTATCGGCACGTTCGTTTGTCTGTTTCGACTTCACGCGCACCGATTCATCGATATATTTGCGCAGTCATTATTCTATGATTGATCTGTTTCTTCTTGCAATTTTCAAGGTGCATTGCGCGCAATTCCACGGAAATGAAGAAAAAAATGCCTTATCGCATCCCCTTCTGGCGGTCTCTTGCTTCCGTTTTCCGATGGTCGTCTTATCGCTACCGTTTATTTATGGAAATCATTGCGACTATAGAGTCGAAGTTTTCGTTTCGCGATTCTACAGCTCTGTTTTTATATACTAATTAACTTGACCTAATCTGAATCATTGAACATCCACCGGCTCTTCTTTTCATTCGATATAATACGAATGAGAGCTAGAGGGAAATGTGATGCAACGAATTAGACTATGCTTACAGTTAGTATGCGCGATGCACATACTCGCAAGATTTATGTGTTTGCATTACACACGACATATTTAACTGTTTCGACGTATTCGTCATATAATTCGTTGTACAGGCTCCTACGAATACGAATGGTATTTCGTTCTCCAGATGCTCCTTTCGTCAGGACACGCATCCACCATAATCATAGCCCAGATTCACTTGAATCTCGCACAATGTTCCACCGTAGTGTACTGTTGGTTAAAATGGTCACACACTTATGTATACTAATTGTGCTTACGAGTGAAATACACGTCTTACCCCCGTATCATCTCACACAGTCTTCTCTCACAGTGCATGCGCTCATGTCTATCACAAACGTTAATTAACATCACCTTCGATGTTGACAACGCGTATCGATATCCAGCTCGCAGCTCGACAGACCATTAGCTCTCGTATTTTACCATTACCTCTTTACACGTCGCCTTTCTTCTAAAATCTATCTCGTATAGCATGCCCGTTAGTCTAGCATCGTCGTTATCCTAGCGAGTCTTTCACGGAGCGCCGAGTCTCGGATACGTCCATCATTTTCTCGTATTAATTATCGAGGCTCTTTTATCCGGCACATCGGAATTTTTGGTACTGCTTTCGTGGCAGCAGATACAGGCAAGAGGTAAGGAGGAAGAAGAGGAGAGGGAGAACGCAGCAGAGGCTTTCAGGCTCGTTCTTCCGGTGCAACAACCCGGAATGCCTTCAGATCTCGTCCGCAAACGACGTCCGTCTTGTACGTGTCGGTACGTTACGGGCCATATCTCGTTCCCCTTAAGCCCCGTGCGCGTTCCATCCCCCGATATACCAATTCCACCCAGTGCTTTGCGATGGAACGTGAACTCGCTTCTGAGCCTTTCTCGTGTCTCGTACACGCCGGGACACACGGAACGAGCCAGCGGAGAATCGGTTAGAGGAGGACCCGCACAGCGATAGAGCGACCGAGTAAGCTGCGAGAGAGATGACAAACGAGCGGCTCGCGATGGATAGAAAGAGAAAGAGAGCGAGATGAAACGAGAGAAGAGACGAGGCCAGGGAAACGTCGAGCAGGAGGAACCGGGCCGTGGAACGTGCACGCGGGAAAGAGAGCTCCAACCCGAACACACATCCACGGTTCTACACACACGGAGAGGAGAACGCAGAACGAGAACCGATGCGGCTGTCGCGAGGAAGAAGAGTCGACGGGGGCAGGGAAGGCGGCTGGTTGGAGTGTCAGGAACGAATCCAGAGGGGGGTAGAGAGAGAGAGAGAGAGAGCACGAGCGAGCCCGGCGATGCGACGGACGCTGCGAACGTGGAAAAGAGAGAAGAGGAAGAGATTAGAGAGAACGAGAGCGCGCATTGTAAACGAGAAGGACGGCAAGGAGAGAAGGACGAACGGAGCGAATCGAGAGAACGAGCATAAGTGAAGGAGGATCGAGAGAGCGTGTATATACGTGCATCGCGGACGAAGAAGAAAGAGAGACGACGGCAGAGGCGAGCAAAAGCTCGAGTGAGAAAGAAGAAGCGTAGCTACAGCTATACGGCTACGGGGAGGAACGAGGGACACGGCCAGATAGAACTCGAGCTTCGAAGAGTAGTAGCGCGTGCTCACAAACTCAGCCAGCGCCTCTCGCACAGCGTGTGTCTCCCCGACGTCCTCCCCCCCTCTCCCCCCTTGATCCGCCGGTGGTACGCTTCTCTCCTATGCTCTACTACGCGCCGTTCGTCGTCGTCGTCGTCGTCGTAGTCGTCTCACTCATCTCTTGGCCCCGCGTCCGCCTAACCAACCTCATCCCACCTAGCCTTTACCATTTCCTCCTCCTCCTTCTCCTCTCTCTTTTCCCCGTTGCTGCCGCGCTCTATCTCGGTCCGCTGCTACGCTTCTCTCCCGGTCCACCCACCCACCGACCCACGAAACCGCTCGTTCCCGCGCGTCGACTCACCCCACGTACACCAGAGGCTCACTCCCTATTACTCCGGCTCTGCTGCACCGTTCTCTCTTTTTCTTGCCCTCCGCGTTTCTTTTTCTTCCTTTCCTCCGTCACCCTTTCTCCACCGGTTGTGCTCCCTTCGTTTACGCGTTTTCTTTCTACGCGTCACGCGAAGAAAGCTATACATAAAGAGAGGTACAGGGGAGAGAAGTAATCCTTTTCCCGCGTTCTCTCGTCGTGGCTCTCCTTCGTTCATTCCATCTCTTCACCCGTTCGCGTCGTCCTCCTTCAACTCGCCACGACCTCTCTTCGTTCGTGTCACCGCTGTTCGGTCGTTGGTTCGCTCGTTCAACGGCTACAAGCAGCATAGGCGCCCAGAGCCGGCCGACGCGACCGACAGCCAGCTCTCCGCGATTATCTTTTGTCCGATCGTACATACGTGCGTGTGCACGTCGCTCCGCAGTATGCTTGTTGCGCGCGGGATGAAAGCGCGAGCAGAGAGGCGCACGCAGTGGATACCGGATACACATGCTCGTTTTAGTTTCTCTCCTCCGTGCATCTGTCTTCCTCTTCGACGTCGTGGTCGACGTGCTCGTTCGTACTTCTCGTTGCTCTCCATCGTCGTCGTCGTCGTCGTCGTTGGCTCGTCGGTCGTCTGTATGCGTGTATCTGCGAGTGCCGCCGCCAGCGTAGCGCCACGCCGCGACGCGACGCGACGGCTAGAACGACGAGCTTTATATTATCGTCGCTCCCGGCGATGCCGCGCGTAGCACGGGAACCAGTAGCGGTAGCGGTCTGCTCTTCTTGCGGCGCAACGGAGAAAGACGGAGCTCTGGAACGATGGAAAAAGAGGTGCAATGGGAAACAGGCAACGAGAGGGAGAGAGAGAGAAAGAGAGAGAGAGAGGAGACGGAGAGTGAGAAGGAAGGAGAAAACGCGGCGAGTCTGGAATTTTGCACAGCTCTGCGGGTCTCGATGGCCGGGAATATGGGTATTATCGGTGGGATGCTTTTTGAAACTGTAGCTCGTTTGGTCCTCTTTCTCCTCTCGCTCCTCCTCTCCATCTCCACCTGCATATCCCCCCACCTCCTCCTGCACCATGGCGCTCGGCTCTTCTAGGAGGTTGTAATTATTTGCGCGCGTGTGTGTAGGCGCGTTACGCGGTCGCGTAGTTCGATACAAAAGTAACGCTGTCGGGCATGCGGCAAATCGGCGGTTCGTCGACTCGACATCGGTTTCGTATAACGTATCCACAATATAGGTAGAGACGTACACGTATCTTGCTGTGTGTACGAATGTGTTGAGCACGGTGAACGAGATATATGCTCGAACGAATCTTTATACCTGATAGCTTTTGGTTAAGCCGCGTGTGTACGCTCGCATTCGCGTGCACGCATGGACCATCCGTAATTACAGGGAATATCGCGTCGGCGTTTAAAGCGCGCTCTAAACCGAGACAACGCTAACCGAACGGTACTTTACGAAGACCTTAAAACCACGGGACATACCGGCAACTATAAATAAGGCGAGGCGCGCGAGTTACACACGCGTGCCTTCGTGCATGCCCATAGCATGGTATAGCATATAAGTACGCGCATACAGAAGCAAAACCTAACCGGAACGCTAATTGACAAGTTTTCTGGCAAACATGGGATAAGGTAGGGATTTGGGTATCTTGTATGGGAAGTTTCAGTTTTAATATTGTGAACACCGCGATAGGTACATTTTTGTACATTTACGACATTAGAATCACCGAAACGGAAATGGTGACTGATATCAGATTTTTGTTTTCGCAAGTACTGAAAAATATAATTGTTTTTGCTATATATAGAGAGATTTTTAGAAACAATCGATTTTTGCTATTTTTAAAAAGTGTTTGTTGAACACAATGGCAAATGTCAAATGGAAGATCGGTTTCGTAGATGCACAGGTCGAGAATACACTGACAAGTAGATTTAGCGAAGAGTAACGCGCGCGCGTCTAGTTTGCTTCTCCTCGCCTTTGCCAGCCCGTTTCGCTCGCTACTTTATGATTTACTATCGTGCCGTTATCCGGTGCACACTCAAGACACGTTTCTTTCTGTTTGATTCCGCAGGAGTTGGAGTGACGAAGGAAGTTCCTCAGAGGTTCCGGTACAATGTCGACAGCCTACAGGGTGAGTTACTTAAAATCGTGCAATTTTTTATATTCGAATTATCATATATCTCGAAAGTGTCATAACTCAAAATAATTCAGTTCTGCGTTGGAAGAATATGAAAATCGTCGATAAGGGATTTCAATCGAAAAATTACAAAAGCATTACTTCAGAATTTATAGTAGTCGCAGTATAGTTTGTACTGGGATTTATTTCTTCCGTTAATATTATTTATTTAGCAAATAACTTTTTCCGCAAACTTCCAAATAGTTTTTCGTTTTTCTTGCAAAGCTTGTTTCAGTTTGAGTTCACTTTTGAGATACACGCGTGGTATATGTACCTACCGTGTATAGGGTAAAATGGGTCAGACCGCAGGAAAGTGTAATTTAAAATAAAACACGAAGCTCAATTTTCTAAATAAACATCGAGCTTCCAGAGATTAGACCGTAACCGTTATTATATTTTATTAAATGGAAAATTTTAACCCTCGAACCGTATATCGTTTCTCATTACGAAAGCTTAAATATTTTCAACCATTTTTTGAGCCTATTCCGGCGAACCTAAAATTTGGCTATCCTTGCGGTAATGACCGCCACGAGACGATCGGATTAAGTTTATCAGATGTTTCTCGATGGATACTTAGCACGTTAGCGGCGGTGAACTCGCGATAACGGTTTTCCATGCTTCGTTTGTTGCGTGTAAATCAGCCGTTCCGTGGCCACGTATAATTTGTACGTTATATGCTCGACACTCGGCAACCCTTTCTATGAATACCGCTTCATCGTTCGTGGACGCGTGTATATGCGTATAAACCTATGTATATATATTTGTGTGTAAACTCTCGCGCGCGCATCAACTCCCCTCCTTTAGCTAGTGCAGCCTCGTTATCTGTGCGAGAAAGCTCGATTGATGTCGTTTCACGCACCGACGATCTTTTTGGATTTTGTATCAGTGCTAGCAAAGGGACGAAAGGGAGTCTAGGTGGAGATTAATGTGAGGATATTTTGCTGGCAATTAGCGAAAGTGGAAAGTTCCGTTTCCCGGTGCAACTACCATGACAGGATTTTCCAATTTCGTCAACATCGTTTTCAGTAAATGTTGGTTTCTTCGTCGGAACTTGCAAAGCATTTTTGAACATCCTTCCCCAATAAGATTCGGAGTAAATGTATTTTTAACTTTATCTGTAGATATTTGTGTTAATTCTTTCGCTATGATACCTTCAGAGTCCTTTACGGCGAAAGGGTTCAAAGTTAGCACGCTAAACGACGCGAAATTCATGTTTAAATTTCACTTCAATTTGTATTAAAACTCTTCAAATTTGAAGAAACTGTGTCGAAACAGAAACGAAAGAAAGGATACCTCTTCTTATTGCATTCTACACGCCTGTAACGTATTTGTATTATAAATGTTCATAAAACTGTATCAGACGCTATTTATCAGAAGCATTTTCTCTTCTCGTATTTACGTAATAAGAGATTAAACATGCAAAACTCGGCGTTTCTTTTTTTCTCGGAAATAAATAAATCGTTGAAAGAAAAAAGCAGAAAGACGATGAAACTGGAAATATACTGGTTGCCGTGGCATTACGTTCCGTGGGCACGTCGAACTCCCGCGAGTCGTATAATTTGTCACCGGATGACGTCAACGGACAGTTCTGTTTCTTAGGCGGCACAAACGTACTTACGTGTGCATCGTGATTACTGCATATACGCTCATGCTGCACCTTGCGCATGGAAATACAGGAATACGAGGTAGCGTGTTCGCGAACTCACTGGAATGAGTCCACTCGCCTCGTTTCTCCAACGACTCCGGTTCCTCGTCGCTGATCGAACGTTCCACCTACGCCCTTTCACCTTCTTTCTATCTTTCTCTCTTACTAGTGTAAGTCCGCATTGACGCTTCCTGTCTCTCTCTCTCTAAAGGTGTGTTGCTCGCCGATATTCGCAAATTACTTGGATCCAAACAGTCGGATCCGATTGATGTGTACAAATGAACGACGAATTAATTAATAATCAGAAATAGAATTTATTAGCTTTTTATGGTATCAGCAGGCTATAAATTGAAACCATCTATTAGAAAACGTAACAGTAATATTCTCGACTATGTGCTATATCATTATGTATTTTACGTACCTGCAATTACTGCTTAAACATTACGCTGCTTCTTGCGTTAACTGGCAAGTTAAGCGAGAACAGTTTTTATACTAATTTAGGAAACCTTCTTAATCAGACTGGCAACTGAAAACCTGCGCCAAAGGATCTGCAAATAGGGAACTTGTCAAGTAACGAAATAGTTTTACGAAGCTTGACTATTAGGAATTGTTTATTATTGTCTATTAGTTTTTAAAAATCAATCTAATCTTTTCACGATACTTTGTTATACGTAACTATGACGATTACAAAGAAACACTGCGTTTAAAAATCTTCCCACATACATCTTGTCAAAAGTAAGCGACTGTTCGCATACTTTCGAATTAAAATTAACATAGAAATTATATTATGTACGTTCTTTGTATCCTACTATCTTCTACTTTCTACATTCAGTTCATTTCAATATTTCAATTGTGGAAAGTATTTCAATGTCCATACATAGTTATTCTAGCTATAAACATTTTGCAAGCATCGTTCTCGTACACTAGTGGCGAACACGTTTGCCAGCGAGTACACACACCTTAACATTAAACGACGTCTGGGAGAACGCTTCGTTGCATATATTACGCGATCACGTTCGCTCGTGCCTTTTCACGTTCGTCATCCGCAAGTTTCCTTTTTACCGTTTTATTCGAAAATAAGTGGCCAAAAGGGAGGAAAGGTTGGTTTTCTCTCCCTGGTGTTTCGCCTTCACTTTGCGTCCCTCTCGATGCCGCGACCGAATTTATGGCGGAGATAACTCGGGCTAAGTACGATCTTAAGCGACTGGAGGGGCGTAAAATATTTTATGGTTACAGTAAATTTTATCGGTTTATATCTCTGCTCTGTTAACTTCGTATTAATATAAGGTGATCTTCGCCGTAGAAACCGATGCGGCCAAGCGATATTTTAACGGACGAATCAGCTTCGTTTGCGCGATACCGACGCGATTAGTAAATCGGATACCTGGATCGTTTCATTAAAGCTGTCAATTGGCTTTAAATTTCTTCTGCTCTTTCTCTCTGCTCGTTCGATTTATCGGTCACATTTAGTCGGTTATTATACCTTCACGGTGGTTTATTTAATAAAAAGAGAATGAAAGAAACGGAGTAAAAGAACAAGGAGAGAGGAATAACTTGGCGTTTAACGAGAGTTCATCGCCACCGTACAGAAATCTTTTATGTTCATATTATATGCGTTGTATGAAACATTTTGGAATTCCATTAGCAAGGTATTTATTGCAAAAGTATATTTAGTAACAAAAATTATACACCTTTTTACAGCATGGACAGCCATGCTAAGCATATTTACCGTATAGTAAGTGTCAAAATGATGAAAATTGAGTCTTTAAATACCTTTATGATCTCTTTGAAGTATATAACTCCATTAAATATTTTCTTTTACGTACATTTTCAGATTTCTTGCAGATCTGACCGATGCGTTTACTGTAGCCGAGTCTCGTTACACGATCAATGAAATTTCAGGATGTTTCGTATAACAAATAATATATTCGTAAAAGGTATCTACAATTGTTTGAATACTTTGGAACTGCGCGTATCATACACCCTTTTTCTCTTCCTCCTTTTTCGTAGCTCTTGTTTCTACCACTTTTATTCCAACCTCGCGACGATTCACTTCGTATCCGAATGCAAATCCCATTACTTTTTACCCTTTGTTTCTCCGCGAGCCGTGTCTCTTACAGTGGCCGCTCAAGAGCAGCGATTTTAAAATTCGCGCTTCGTGCGCGTCACCGTCCACCGAGACGCGACTCGAATCGGTAACTTGCTCGTCTTTTCGGATACGTTCGAGGATGAGAAGCCCCGAAAATCGTGACTCACGCGAGTATTTGTCCGCTCTGCGACCTCGAGCTCTAGTCGACATTTTAAGTAGTATGCTGCTTTGCTCTCGCGTAATTTCCAATATCTTCTCCAACTGTTCTCTAATCGAAGTTTAAAGAATTTCTGCGTAATATTCAACGTGTTCGCCAACTGCACTCGAACGTCACATTCGGTCGTGAACTGCACTCGAACGTCACATTCGGTTGTGAACTGCACTCGAACGTCACATTCGGTCGCCAACTGCACTCGAACGTCACATTCGGTCGCGAACTGTGCTCGAACGTCAAATTCGGTCGTTCTTTGCTCCTTTATCCTATCGCTATTAATTATTTCTGTTTCTTAACCACGTTAGGAGACGCTGTCGTATTTGTCCGCTCTGCGACCTCGAGCTCTAATCGATATTTTAAGTAGTATGCTGCTTTGCTCTCGCGTAATTTCCAATATCTTCTCCAACTGTTCTCTAATCGAAGTTTAAGGAATTTCTGCGTAATATCCAACGTGTTCGCCAACTGCACTCGAACGTCACATTCGGTCGTGAACTGCACTCGAACGTCATATTCGGTCGTGAACTGCACTCGAACGTCATATTCGGTCGTGAACTGCACTCGAACGTCATATTAGGTCGTAAACTGCACTCGAACGTCACATTCGGTCGCGAACTGTACTCGAACGTCACATTCGGCCGCGAACTGCACTCAAACGTCACATTCGGCCGCGAACTGCACTCAAACGTCACATTCGGTCGTGAACTGCACTCGAACGTCACATTCGATCGTGAACTGCGCTCGAACGTCACATTCGATCGTGAACTGCGCTCGAACGTCACATTCGGTCGTGAACTGCACTCGAACGTCACATTCGGCCGCGAACTGTGCTCGAACGTCACATTCGGTCGTTATTTGCTCCTTTATCCTATCGCTATTAATTATTTCTGTTTCTTAACAACGTTAGGAGACGCTGTCGTATTTGCATAAATTAGCATCGTTCACATACTCGCCGGGAAGAAACGAATTAACTAAGGATACAGATGAGAATGTTGGGAAGATCAAGTTTAGAGATAATGTCAATAATCAAGAACATACTTTTCTCCGAATTTTGAAAGCAAGAGTTACGATCGTTTAAGGAGAAGGTTTGCGAATTTTATTAATTGCGTCTCTTAGTTATCGTACTTTATTCATCTGCATATTATTTTCTTATTATCGTGTCACAGCATAAAAATTCCTACTATCATTCGACCGTCTCATCGATGAGGCCAACTAACTATAGCTCCGTTAATTAAAGTGTACAATTTATTATTATTTCCTTCGTATATTATAACTTGCTCAAAATTCAACAACTCACTATATTCTTAGGATACGTAACTCAATGTCACTTCCGTTACATCCACCCAATGCGTCACTCTATAGCACCGAAAAGTTTCTCAGCGTGTTGTACGCGTACACGTGACGAAACAACAAAAACGAACACACGTACGCTCCTAGCGGAGTTAATCTGAGTGCGCCGGTGTCACCAAAGGGTTAATTGGGAAGGAGCAGCGAGCCGCGAATACTACGCGAGGCTACCTTAAAAGCAAGCAGCGACGTTGGACCCGAGGCGAGTCGCGCGTTGGAAGCTGCCGGCGGACTAGCAAAAGATGAGAGAGAGATATGTACATATATACAGGGTGTATCAGAAAATTGGTGTCAATCTTTACGCCGAACCGCTCTTAGGGACCAGCAGAGAAATCTCAAAGCTGCGGATCATCTGTGTCTCGATACGCGTATGATAGATAGATAATACTTTCTTTTTTTTTTTTTTTTTTTTTTTCTAAGAAGTTCATTTTGAAGGTTTCCAAAGATACGTACATGTCTCTTGTTGTTAAACTTCTGCAAAGTTGTCAAAATTGGCTGCTGTACGAATCCCTTTTACGCTCACCGTACCATCTTCGCCGGAAGTTTGAATGTAGCACAGTGAACCTTCATCTAGCAGAGTTGCGCAAGAAATTTACAAACATCCGGACGTAAGCTGTCGAAGAATGGCATTCGAACGAAGAATTGCTAGCCATGTCGCCGTGCATGGCCAATAGTTGCTTCCTTGTCGTGTAACATCTGTAAATAGGTAATATATCTCAGCAATTGCCAAGTATTGGGTTGTCCGGGAAGTTTCTTTCGTTGTATAAGAAAACAATGACGCACAATGTTTTTTGTTTTGTATTAGTTTATTGAATTATGCACGAACATAATAATAATAGGAGTATAAGGAAATAGGTAATTCCTAATTCAATAAAATAATATAAAACAAATTGTTGTTCGTCTATTATCATCTCACGAAACGAAAGAAACTTTTCGGACAACCTAATCTAATATACAGTAACCCACACTCTTAGGAGAACGTCTTATAAATCTGAAACTACTGATATTCGAATGCACGTTTATCAAAGGCTTCTTCTTCCTTCCGACGATTACCACTTGAAATTTTGTAGCAATCTTCTGAAACACCCTGTATAGAGAGGAAATCAGAGAGAAAGGGAGAAGACGAGACCGAGGGACAGGCGCGGCGAGGTACAACGAGAGAGAGCCGGTGGAATCGTTGCGGACGCATGAAACGGCGTTAGCTGCGCACGCCACCGTCTCCGCCGGAAATTATGCCAGCTCTCCGTTTCTACGTTCGGTGTAAACGAACCGAGGTAACGCCGGCCGGCCAGCGTCGACCATGCCAGTGCGGAACACGCCCCCAGGAACTGCGTTTCTCGTGGGCGACGGCCTGAAATATCGAGCGCCTTGCCCACGTACACACGCGAAAACGATGGAACCCGACCGACTGTCCGGAGAGAAAGAGAGAAACCGGCCTCTCTCCGGCGGTGGGTTGCCCGGGACGAAAACGAGAAGGAAGCAGGCAATCGGGACAGGTTCGACGCTGGATACGAACGATCGTTGCAGAGAAAGAGAGAAATATTATAGAAGAGGGTGGGTTCCAGCCAGCTTTCCAGGGATAATTTTCCATCCTCCTGACCCTTCTTCGGTTAAGGAAAATCTCGACCGGAATACCGCCTTCCTGTTCGCTACGCGCACCCATGGAACAGTTTAGGGCGAAGGAAACTACGTTTCCATGTTTCAATGAGTCGATCATGCTTGTGGCAATGTCGAGTTTCGCGAGATAGGATAGGCAAGGTTTATGTTCGTAGATACGCTGAGTCGAATTGTTCTTGCAGATTCTTAGGTAAAGAGGATTAAGGGCGCTTTCTTTGTTGCGTCTATCATGAAGATGCAACAGACTGAGAATAGGGCGAGATTGGAAAGGAAACATTTTGTCGTAGTTTGGTAACATTAGAATCGACGTGATCTGTGTTAATATCGATCCACTGTAAAATTGAAAAACGGAAGAAGATCGTGTTACGAATATGGCTTTTTAAAAGTTACCTTGCAAGCTCCTGTCATCTCTTCATGATAAATGAATTTATGGAAGCGAGACGTTTATTCCTCTAGAATTAAACGTTAGATTACAATTACTAAGGATGCGTGTCCTGATGAATAAAACATTTGAAGATGTAACGATTCTCATAATAATCTATATACATGTTTGACCATTCCGACGTATCCTTCAGAACGTTAGTTCATTATAAAAGATCCATTACAACCGTTCTCTTAATCATGTACCTGAATAATGTAATTCAAACACTTACTTAGAATCGGCCAATTTGCTTTCCCTAATACTGAAATACCATTCAAAAAAATAACGTTCATGCATCTACATATTGTACCATTAATTATCCAATAATCAAAAATGATGTAACAAAGTTAACACGAAGCTATTTCTATCAAAACCAGTCAAAACGATTGGTCTTTAAAAAATACGTAATAATAGAATATTTTTATATTTATTGATTTATTACAAAAGGAATTTCACGTTATGCAGTACATTTTTGGTACTTTTAATCCATCTGGGACCATGATCGACCTAAACGAGGGTTGGCACACTATTGCTAGCATTAGCATCTAGCGATCCAGCGATCGATCCGCAATTTTCCCGATAACTGATATCATCATATCGAACGATACGCGGTAAAAATTTTAAAAACGTGTGGCAAGTTGTAGAAAACGAGGAAACTGGTTAACTGGGTTCGATAAACTGATCGTAGAACCCTTTTACACTTTGACTGGTATTGGTATGAGTAGCCTTGATACAAAATTATTTTCAGTTTGAATACATAAAAAGCAAAATAAAATTCATTATACTATTCTTTTAGTTATCGTTGCGAAAGTAACTGCATCAAAAAATATAAGATAAAGTAGGAATTTTAAAATAAAATTGCAAAACCAGTCATTTTGACTGTTTTGGTATTGCTAGCATTAGCATCTAGCGATCTAGCAATCGATCCACAATTTTCCTGATAACATTAAAAATTTTAAAAACGTGTGGCAAATTGTAGAAAATGAGGAAACTGGTTAATTGGGTTCGATAAACTGATCGCAGGACCCTTTTACACTTTGACTGGTATTGGTATGAGTAGCTTTGATACAAAATTATTTTCAGTTTGAATACATAAAAAGCAAGATAAAATTCATTATACTATTCTTCTAGTTATTGTTGCGAAAGTAACTGCATCAAAAAATATAAGATGAAGTAGGAATTTTAAAATAAAATTGTAGAACCAGTCATTTTGACTGTTTTGGTATTGCTAGCATTAGCATCTAGCGATCTAGCAATCGATCCACAATTTTCCTGATAACATTAAAAATTTTAAAAGCGTGTGGCAAATTGTAGAAAACGAGGAAACTGGTTAATTGGGTTCGATAAACAGATCGCAGGACCCTTTTACACTTTGACTGGTATTGGTATGAGTAGCCTTGATACAAAATTATTTTCAGTTTGAATACATAAAAAGCAAAATAAAATTCATTATACTATTCTTTTAGTTATCGTTGCGAAAGTAACTGCATCAAAAAATATAAGATAAAGTAGGAATTTTAAAATAAAATTGTAGAACCAGTCATTTTGATTGTTTTGGTATTTCTAGGGTTAGCATCTAGCGATCCAGCGATTGATCTGCAATTTTCCTGATGACTGATATCATCATATCGGATGATACGCGGTAGAAATTTTAAAAACGTGTGGCAAGTTGTAGAAAACGAGGAGTCTGGTTAATGAGTAGCCTTGATACAAAATTATTTTCAGTTTGAATACATAAGAGACAAAATAAAATTCATTATACTATTCATTTAGTTATCGTTGCGAAAGTAACTGCATCAAAAAATATAAGATGAAGTAGGAATTTTAAAATAAAATTGCAAAACCAGTCAATTTGACTGGTGTGGTAGTTCTAGTGTTAATTAACCAGCCTCTGTTGCCTCATCAAACGATCGACAGATTAATCAGAATTACGCTGCACATAATAGGCAAAGAGTTAAAGGAACCGCTGTGATAGAACGTTAGGTAAATGTTGTAAAATCCAGGGTGGTTATCGTTATCAGGCTATTATCGTTTACCTGGCTCGCCAAGAGATCCAAAATCAGTAAGATTTTTAAGCGTTGTGATCATGTACGCGCATGTTACATGGTCACGATGTTGGTTCCGGGATCAAAAAAGTTTATGTTATGTGGGTGGACGGCTTAGAGAGAAAATTAGATGCTGGCAGAAAAGAGGGAAGAAAAACAACGGTGGGGAAGTTTCGAGGGATAATTTTCCGCCTTCCTAGCCTGTGGCGGCTACGCGACCAGAGGAAACCCGGATACGAGTCGAGCTACACGCAGCTTTTTATAGTTTCTTAGCGTGGAAACGCTGTCCCGAAGCATGTTGCGGGTTGACGCATCTATTACGAAAGAAATAATTTAATCGGCGTTCCGTGAAAAAAAATTGAGAAACCTGTTATTAAAGCTTATCATTAAACTTTGACGCATCGTGTTTATTCGATCTTCTCGAGAATACGAAAGTTTGAAAAGCTTTTGTTTCTTGCGAATAGTGTAGTCCATTATCAATTATTAATCAGTAGAAGATAAAACGCGCAATATTGTATCGCAATATAAATCGCAATGTAAGCTTCTAACAAGAGTGTGTTAGTTTTTTTATAGACAAATATAGTATTTCTGTTGGCGTTGTTTTATAGAACCTCGGAGGATTTAAAAAAATGTAGTATGTACGTATAATATTTAGAAATCCTAGCTTAGGATTTTAAGTACATTTGATTCATGGCAGAATTTTAACATAAGCGATACCATAAAGCGTATTCAGGGTGCAATGGGTGCAATTCTTTCACTTTATGAATTTAATTTCAATTTATGTAGCGAGTGTCAGATGTGCGTGTGTGTGTCTGAACAAAGCGCATGAATTTCAAAGCTTTTTTAAGGTGTTGCTTAACACTCACATCACCTGCTCACATATGTGTATAAATATTTACAGATAAAATTACAATTAAAGACAGTAATAAACTCGTACTTCGATTTCAATAAAAATCAACGTTAACTTTGCCAAAAACACCTCTATGCATTTAGTAATTTCAAAAAAAAAAAAAAAAAAAGAAAAAAAAGGAAAAATATCGAGATCCGTCATTTTGACGAGTTTGGTAGTTCTAGCGTTAAATTTCAGCGCTATCAAACAGTCGAACAAAATGAAACATCGATTCCAGTGCGTGAACGTGTGTACTGTACGATAATTTCGTTGGGAATCATGCGATTGTTTACTTAGTGTTGCGCGGCGATTCTTTCTCGTTTATTTTCAAACGCATTCGCGGCCCATCGATAAGCGAAAATTACAGTAACGCAGCAGGCCGGACGAGTTACGAGTGCTTTTTAATTGCACGCCTGCTCCCGATAAATCGGTTTTTATTTCGTTCGTTCCACGCCGAATACGAAACTGCTTGCTCTCCTCGCTGATTTTTGTCTCGGATCCACTGCGAGCTTGGTGGGCGATATCGTTCGTGGCTAAGAGCATGCCTCGTGTTTTAAATAGTCGGCTTAAATTTTGATTTTCAACTTTTTAGCAGGCGGAATTACCGGCTAACTGGCGCGGGAAATTAAACCGCCGATTCACCTCTTATATTTCGAGCAAGTTTCACGCGTTAACATCCAGTTAGCTTGCAGCTCGCACGGTGTACATTTTTCCACTACTTGTTTTTTCACGTTTCTAGTTACATCACCTACGATTTTTCTTTTTTTACAACCGTTCCACTTGAACAGATACGGAATATTCTTTCCTGTTACTTTTGCCTTTAATAAATTTTTTAATGTCTAGTGTGTCATCATGTAGCTACAAGTTATCGATAGATTAATAAATTTGTTTGCATAATAGGTACAAGCTCGATAAGCAATAAACCGAACGACGTTTTACGCGTAAATTTTACAAATTACAAGTCACCTCATTATCTTATCCGCCTTGCAATTTATCAACTCATTAATATCATGAATGATACACCGCTCATAACAATTACGGAATCGTTATTATCAACTGTTTTGTTGCATCAACCAAGTGTGTAAATAGAAATTAAAGGAACTATACACACTAGATAGTTGACACGTTATAATTATTTTACAAAATGTAGAAACGCAAAGATGGAATAGAAAGATTAAAACGGCACGGATGGCAATACTCTGAATAATTTGAGTAGAGCAAAAATGAGAATGTTATTCGAATTTAACATTAGAACTACCGATAGTCAACACGAAGCTATTTCTACCAAAACCAGTCTCGTTTATGCGAATAATATCACATATATTAAAATATGCAATCACTCACGTTTTAATTTACGTGAAAGGAAGTGTAAGTATAAAAGAACAGTTGAAATCCTAACAGCTGCATTATGTTATTGAATTGACACTAGAAATCGATAGTTAACACGAAGCATTTTTATCAAAACCAGTCAAAATGATTGGTCTTTAAGAAACACGTAATGATAGAATATTTTTATATTTATTGATTTATTACAAAAGGAATTCCATGTTACGTAGTACATTTTTGGAACTTTTAATCCATCTGGGACTATGATCGACCTAAACGAAGGTTGACATATTTATAAAATTGTAGAACCAGTCATTTTTACTGATTTGGTATTGCTAGCGATCGATCCACAATTTTCCTGATAACATTAAAAATTTTAAAAACGTGTGGCAAGTTGTAGAAAACGAGGAATCTGGTTAATTGGGTTCGATGAACAGATTGCAGGACACTTTTACACTTTGACAAATCCCAGTCAATTTGACTGGCATTGGTATAAGTAGCCTTGATACAAAATTATTTTCAGTTTGAATGCATAAGAGACAAAATAAAATTCATTATATTATTCTCTTGGTCATCGCTGCGAAAGTCATTGTATCAAAAAATATAACATAAAGTAGGAATTTTATAATAAAATTGTAAACCCAGTCAATTTGACTGCTGTGGTATTGCTAGCGTTAGCATCTAGCGATCTAGCAATCGATCCACAATTTTCCTGGTAACATTAAAAATTTTAAAAACGTGTGGCAAGTTGTACAAAACGAGGAATCTGGTTAATTGAGTTCGATGAACAGTTTGCAGGACCCTTTTACACTTTGACTGGTATTGGTATGAGTAGCCTTGATACAAAATTATTTTCAGTTTGAATGCATAAGAGACAAAATAAAATTCATTATATTATTCTTTTGGTTATCGTTGCAAAAGACATTGCATCAAAAAATATAACACGAAGTAGGAATTTTAAAATAAAATTTTAAATCCAGTTAATTTGACTGGCGTGGCAGTTCTAGCATTAGCATCTAGCGATCTAGCGATCGATCCACAATTTTCCTGATAACATTAAAAATTTTAAAAACGTGTGGCAAGCTGTAGAAAACGGGGAATCTGGTTAATTGAGTTCGATGAACAGTTTGCAGGATCCTTTTACACTTTGACTGGTATTGGTATAAGTAGCCTTGATACAAAATTATTTTCAGTTTGAATGCATAAGATACAAAATAAAATTCATTATATTATTCTCTTGGTCATCGTTGCGAAAGTCATTGCATCAAAAAATATAACACGAAGTAGGAATTTTAAAATAAAATTTTAAATCCAGTTAATTTGACTGGCGTGGCAGTTCTAGCATTAGCATCTAGCGATCTAGCGATCGATCCACAATTTTCCTGATAACATTAAAAATTTTAAAAACGTGTGGCAAGTTGTACAAAACGAGGAATCTGGTTAATTGAGTTCGATGGACAGTTTGCAGGACCCTTTTACACTTTGACAAATCCCAGTCAATTTGACTGGCATTGGTATAAGTAGCCTCGATACAAAATTATTTTCAGTTTGAATACATAAGAGACAAAATAAAATTCATTATATTATTCTCTTGGTCATCGTTGCGAAAGTCATTGCATCAAAAAATATAACGCGAAGTAGGAATTTTAAAATAAAATTGCAAAACCAGTCATTTTGACTGGCGTGGCAGTTCTAGTGTTAAGCATCGAAAAATATGCAAGAAATGCATTATCTAACAGGCTTATCATCATCGATCCTAGAAGATTCGTTAATTTTTTCGCGAATCAACGCCATTTGCGTGCAGTTTTATCAGCGATGAAGCGCCTTCTGTTCCTCTGCTGATGCTCTTCTGATGGAGCAGCTCTGTGGCGTGGAAAGAAGCAGCCTTTAAGCAGTAATTCGGCGGTGCAGAATGCAAAAGTCGAGTCACGGCGGAGGAAGACGGTTGCGGTGGAAACGCGATAAAAGAAGGGGACTGACGATCGGGTGAAAAAGGAAGAGGAAAAAGGCGGTCTCGGTGGTGGTGTGCTTGTTTGCAACGAAGATCCTGCGAGCGCGCGAAATGGGGGACGGAGACGGTGCGGAACCAAGAACGATAAAGATGGCGTAGAATCGTCAGGGAACTAGAAAGAGAGGACAAGACATAGGATGAAGAGGAGACGATTCTTTTGAGCCCCGGCCAAGTTTTGTGGCCTGTTGGCCGGCTCGTGGAATCCAGTCGCAGGCGATTTCTCGTCTCTGCGCCTTTTAACCGTACTACGTGTCGCGTTCGTGTGTGCACGCGTGCAGGCATATGTCTGCAACAGTGCAACCGAGAGGAAGCGTAGCGTGCGTGTATACAAGACGAGGAGGCCACAGCTCCTACCACGTTGTGTGTATTTGAAAGAGCGTGAGTGAATAAGAGCGAGAAAGAGTGAGAGAGAGAGGGAGAGACGAAGGAATGAAAGATCGGTGACAGAAAGAGAGGCAAAAGCGAGGAGAGCGACAGAGCAGCGAGGATGCAAGGTGCTGGCAGAAGAAGAGAGACGACGGAGGAGGGAACGAGAAACCGTACACGTTTATTACACGCTGTCCCTTGGATCGCGCTACAGCCGCTGGCAAGACGTTCCATTAACGTCGCTCGGTACCTACGCAATTATTATACTTCCTTGTACAGCGCGTTTAATCGCGTGCGCCACGGTTTTCTTAATCCACTGGCCGATGCGAGTGGGTGCTTCGCAGCTACATCGATATTCTCGTTACAGTTGCGCTACTAGTGATCGTCGTCGTCGTCGTCGTCGTCGTCGTCGTCGTCGTCTTCCTTCTTGTGAGCCTTTTAATCGAAAGAAACGAAGAAAATGTCGAAGATAACGTTTCAGTGATTAGTCAACGACGAGCCACCGTGGTTAGCTGTTGTGTGTTCGTTCGACTCTCTTCCTCTTCCTCTGTGTTTCTCTCTTCATAGTTTGATTATGTGTAACATGCAGAGTGTCGTTCCACGAGTACCGTCGCCACGCGTGTACAACGACTGATACGATCCAGGTTGCAGAAGCCGCGCGTGTGCATGCACGCTGCTCCTCGCCAGTTCCTCTTGGTACGTATTATTACAGACGCCGTGTACGCGATCGCGATACGCTCTTGTACCAGGCAAGTTGCTTTCAGCGAACTGCATTTCCCTGTGTCGATTTTACGCAGGCTTGGCTTCGATATGGCAGAGGCTGGATGACGCTGCAACTGGGAAACGCGTAATGTGTATTCTTTTGTTAATTGATCGGCTATGTTGTTTGCACTGCGGCTCGCGCTTTCATATCAAACTCAGTCGCTGTAAGCGTTGTTTCTTAAGGAAGTTGTAGCTCCCGATGTGCCAAGTATAAAGTTTAATTCGATGAGGCAATGATACGCGGCTGAAACATTTATCGCTTTCATTCAGAATAGATACAATCCCAAATTCAAATCGCGTTTCAGTGGTATTTTAGATTATACGAATAAAACGCATACAGCGTTTGTCTGTAAGTTTTGGGCACTTGCCGCAGTTTGGTAAAAGGTCGATATTTTTGTCACATTTTTAACAACGAAAAACGTCTCCATAGATACTATTGTTCTGTTGAAAAATTGAAACAAGGAAATTGATACCTGCGAGCTCCATGAATTTGATATCGATATTTCACAAAATCTATGTTTTAGGTCGTCCGAGAAGTTTCTTTCGTTTCATAAGGAAATAATGGGTACACATTTTCCCTTTTATATTATTTTGTTCTATCAAAATGAAGATCACAACGATCGACAGATTAGGTTTCACGTTTGCATAAAGATGCGTGTGTAAAAGAAAGACACTTTTCGGACAACTTAATAACTATAATGCTTAAAAAAAAAGAATTCGATCAAAACGTCTCCACAGATACTATTGTTCAGTTGAAAAATTGAAACGAGGATTATAACTGCGAGCTCCATGAATTTGATATCGATGTTTCATAAAATCTATGTATTAGGTCGTCCGAAAAGTTTCTTTCGTTTCATAAGGAAATAATGGGTACACATTTTCCCTTTTTTATTATTTTGTTCTATCAAAATGAAGATCACAACGTTGCATAAATATGCGTGTGTAAAAGAAAGACACTTTTCGGACAACCGAATAACTACAATTTTTAAAAGAAAAGAATAACGTACATTGATAGGAAAAATCGCGAACTTTAGCGGATTGAAGAGTTTCATTCGACACAAACACGTATATTTTTATATTCAATAATTTAGAAGCGTTAAAAAATTAACAAAAGCCGTCGTATCATTAGTGCATGGCAGCGCATAGATGCACACCATTTGCAACTGCAATGTCTTACTTAATTAGAGGTCCGTGGCGTGTAAACGAGACAAAGCCGCGAGTCGACGCATATTTTTGGAGCTGTGGTACGATTCGATCGCGACAGAACGTGGCGCGTCGCGATATGCGAAGCCGCAGAGAGAGAGAAAGAGAGAGCGAGAGAGGATGGGAGGGAGAGAGAGAAGGCTGGGGTTTACATTTTTAGCGTAGCTTGGCAAAGATCGACCCCGAGGAAGATTCATGCCGGCACGCCGTCGAAAACAACTTTTAATACGGCTTCGATCGGCGGAGTGCAATTCGAATTTAAATTGGCGCAGTCGAGTAGCGCGCGCCTAGCGCCGCTGCTCGTTACGAAACTTCGTTACTGCCGAGTATTTTCAACCCCGAAGATCTCGATGGCTCCGGGGCGAATCCATTAAAGGTAAAAGCTTCTCGTTTACATCTGCCGTTGCTCGCGTTCAGACTTTCTCTTTCTTTCCTTTCCTTTCCTTCGCCGGTCGTCGTCGTGTCTTCTTTTATCTCTGTTACACGCAGGATGTTACGATTCCTTCGAAACGTCAGCTGGTTAGCGCGACGCTCGTTCCACGTTATTATCCGGTCAACCGATGTCACATCTCGATTTTCCGATTTTTCGAAAATTCCCATTTTCAACGAGATAAAGCGTTACTTCTTGAGTTTAAATTGGGACGCGTAGAATATGTCCACTAAATTCCTGATAAAATTGAAATCAGGCTGAGTCTGTGACTCTAAACCAGTCGAACATTAAGAATAGACACTTTATCTTAGAGAACATCTAGTTTGACAACTTGTCAAGAATATGTAGAGTTACCTAATCGAAACTGGAGAGCAGACACTCACGATGTGAATGTGTGCTTGAATTTATTATACATACCTACTCTTTATTTGACGTGGTTTATTGATTGGTTTACGCCTTTTTTAATTTTCATGTACTAACTCGGACACATTTAAGTTCTGGCTGTGATTGTTAGCTGATTGCGTGAAAGACAGCCATCCTCGTACAAAGACAACGCTGAAAAATTATAAAATGAAACGAAATAGCGATCATGCTGTTGGAAGTACAATCGCTTTAAAAGTTCCTAATTCTTCAAGCTTGTGAGATTAAATAACTCGTTTCTTGAAAAATTAAGCGGAATGTATAGTTGATCGATCATAGCTTCTGAGAAATTCGACTTTTATCCACTCCTATCGATAAAATTAGAATATGCATAAATGTTACGTTGTATAAGGTGTTGAAAAACGTTAAAACTAACTTGAAGAACATTGCGTATATCTGCGTTTGCAAGATTTTAGCTGCGTCGCCTGCATTATGTTCTTTTGCTTGAAAACGCCGAGCGATGAAGAGGCTGAAAACCTGTGCTGGTACGTTGAATAACGCACGCTGGCTGGAAATTCATTCAGGAAATCGGGGGACGTATCTCGTAACAATGGGCCGCGAGTGTACGAGGGCGAGAAATCGGCGATCGCGGCAAAAAAAAGAAAACGGGCGGAAAGAATGGCGGACAATGCGGAAATGCAAGATGGGGAGTCGAGGCTTAAGTGCAGCTGCAGTTTAGCCGTGGAACGAGCTCCATACTCGCTCTCGTAATCGCGCCAGGACCGTACTTACGGACAGTATGGACAGATTCGAGAGAATGCAGAACGTGTCTTTACACGGTGACCTTTTCGCAGTGCACCGTAGAAACCGCATCGATGACGCACTAGGTCGAACGACAATCTTACCGTTGACGTGTATTCGTCGTATTCGTAATGAACGATCTGTAAACCGGGGATTTTCAACATTTTTCATTTCATGGCACACGTACATCGAAATTACTAACCCTTGACGCTTCGACTTTTAACACATTGCTGACCGGTCACGAGTCAACTCGTGTTTTCATGGCCAAACGTCGACTTTTCAGCGTGCTGTTGGAGATGATACAGTGCAGTTGTTGGTCAGCATAACTCAAGCTGTGTCTCTCGCTTATAAGAGTCGTCAAGTTGCGTGCTTTGTTGTAAAAAATGTCAACGACGACGGAACGTAGCAACGAAGAATCTTTCAATGAATTACACGCCGGTGTTTTATCTGATTGTCCGAGCGATTGTGAATCAAATTGTGGTGACTTGGAAAATGATACTGTATCAGAAGATAGTGAGTCTGATACTAGGCCAACAAAACATCATTAAACCTTCGTGCAGATTACGATACATTAAGCACATGAAAGGGGTAGATCGTGCAGATCAGTTTTTGGCGAACAGCGGTATTTTACGAAAAACTGTAAAGTGGTCGAAAAATTAGCATTTTTTCTGATAAACTGCACCTTGTTCAATGCATATAAAACGTACCGTACCTATCTGCCAAAAAATAAAACAAGATACAAAAAGTTTCTACTGGAAGTAGCTAGAGAATGGATAACTGTGGATTCCAAAGAACGCAGCATTGCACCTGACGCTTCCCGAATTTCTAAAACAGCTCCTTATAACGACGCACCCTTCGGGCTTTCCGGAAAACTGAGAAACCACGTCTTAGAAAAAATAGTCACTGGCGGAAAAACAAATCCGACTAGAGCGTGTAGAGTATGCTCTTCAAAAGGAAACGCAGCGAAACTAGATATATTTGCGAAAGCTGTTGCGTACCATTACACGTAGGTGATTGTTACGCTGTTTGTCATAAGAAAAAGAAATATCGAAAGTTGAATAATAAATAAAATTTATTAAAGTTTATTTATATCGTCTTACTTGCACGTGCAATCACGAAATAATAGCCGGTGACATGAGATAAATTCTCAGTAAAATTGCCGGTCAACAATGTGTTAATTGTGAATATCGACCGGCAACTCCAACTTATTCTCATCGTACTTCAACTTGCAAGTTTTTAAGTGTCGGATTTTAAATGCTACAATGACGTGTAAATAATAATATTAAAGTCATTCGAAACAGTCTTTATTCATCACAGAAATAATGTAATTTTGATTACAATATTTATATTAATTATAATTGAATAATGTGTGGAATTTTTTAAAACATTCATTCGGATGCAAACCGAGTTTGCGTTCACAGGTCTCACAGTACTCACTGAGGAGTGTTATTTTTTATTTGTAAACAATTACCGATAACAACCCAAAAATACATTTGGCAGATCGAAAGATACGTTATATGGATGTTGTTCAAGACGGAGCATTCATGGAAGACAGTTATAATTGCTTTTATTTGATAATCTAAGAGTAAAGAGATCGATATCCGCGAATAAATAATTAGATATTATGTTTCAATAATTCTTTTGTCTTTTCACCGATTGAAAATTATGGGTGTTGAGAGAGCGGCTGATAGGAGAAACGACTTTAATGCTAAGACTTGTAAAACTAATACAAAAATCACAATACACGTGGTTGCTCTCTGCTATAATACATTTCACTTTGCTCGGCCGCCGTCTTCACCTATGCTTCTCATTTGCACCTACAGATGTACCTTTCATTCTTAATTACCACTATTTCTCGTTCATACATTCACTCTCGAGTTGCATTTACGATAAAAGCAACCGCACAGGTCTAAAACATAGATGTCCAAAGTGTAGGCAGCGACTCAAAGGATTACATTTTCATTGGAAGGCTTTTACTCGTCGAGAATCGTCGGATGAACAATTCGAATTGAGAAAGATTGCGCGAGGATTGCTATTTCTGTCTGGTTTCTCACAGTTCACAGAGTTATGATATCAAACATCTAGGAGCTCGTGTATCAAATTAATTTTGAATTACTCGTCGATCGATCCTCCACAGCAATTACGCTTCGCGTAATCTTCCAACTCAAAAACTCACCGACAAGTTTTCGAAAGTAGGTTTTGGCTCACGAAAGCTTCGAAATTTTAGCCTAAAATTTGTTTCTCATCACTTAGGACAAGACAAACTTCACTTTCTGATGTTCTCTTCACGAAATAATTCTCGACTCTAGCAACAGATCATGCGTCAGCGTTTAATCGGTGGAATCGTTCGGTTTAGTTTCTGAATTGCCGATTGATTGTTAAATTTGTGTGGCTTGAAGTGGCAGGAATTAAAGAGGTACAGTTTTGAAATAGAAAATTCCAAATAGCATATTACTAATTATTCAACACACAATAATTGCGTGTAATTTAAGATTCAGAATCTAATGTGTTGGCAAGTAATTGCTGATTTTGTGAATACCAGTATCAAAATCTAATGACAAAATCCGCAATCATTTAGCCGTTAAACATCAAAGTCCTGTTAAAGATAGCAGATATCCCAAAACTTGTGTACATGGAATTTATAAAAATATCCTTTGCAAATATCTGTACATTCTACCAAACAGTGTAACCAACAAGCCGAAGTTCGCTAAAAACTACAATAATATCCGTAAAAATCGATGGTAGACTCGGTATCGTTTCACGCATCGAAACTCGGCTCTCGCCTAGATAATAGCTGGCAATAGTATCGCGTGTAACGTTGATCACGGTGATGCAACAACAACGGCGTAACGGCGATCGTTTCGACTATGGTAAAGAACCTTTAACGACGATTGCGAAACACGTCTGGCAAGCGAAGTAATCGCGATGTATCGTGGTCGAACGCTCCTCTAAACGATTCTTTAAACGACGCATGATTTGTCGTCGAAAGAAATAGAGTTTGAGCGAATCGCACCTCAGATTTACGGGCTAATTCAAAGCGTTAGGCTTCTTTCACACGGCACTACGCGTCCGGTGGACATCGATTATTTATTATCGTTTTGTGGAAAAGTTCAAACGACGATTCTTATGATATACAGCAACGTACTACTGATTTTCAGTATCAGATTGATTAACAGCCGGCGATTTTCTTTTCGTCTGTGCGGCTTCCTTTCGATACAAACTATAGAAACAAATGTTAGGATTCATACGTGTTAGAATTTCACCGATAATATGCACACGCAAGCACAATATCTTTACGTAAGTGCGTAAGTACAAAAGCCCCTCTCTCGCTGACCTCCGCTTTTACTGCGCTGTTTGCCGGTCTGAAAGCCGAAAAAAAAAACACAGTAACCACGTCAGTTCGAAGATCAATCGATTCACTCACGCTTTTTAAACAGTTTCAAACACTTTCAGAAATAACTCCACGTACAGTTTCATTTCGCGTTTAGCTCTCTTTTTCTCGTTCAAACACTAATTACGAAGACTTTCGTTTTAATGAACATTTTGTATTCTTTGTACATCGCGTTGGCAAGTAAGTGATTGCGGATTTTGTCATTAGTCCTAATGATCTTTGGTCTTTTAGCTTTCTCAAGCACCGAAGCCATCGACAGCGTATAGACAAAAGATTGGGACGAGCGCAAACCATAAACTGTAGATAGGCGACGATGGCTTCAGTCATAGGGTAACACTGCTACCGTGCGGATCTGGATCAGCTCATATTGCATTCCTTCTTTGTATTTACACTTCTGTATGGAAATATATATTTTCTACCTTACAATTTATCCACGCGTTCCTTTGTATTCATATGCATCTGATAATCTCAACAAGGTGGTATTGACAAATTCTCAATCGCTTAGTTGCCAATCCACATAGATAGATTAAGTTCGACACTGCTCTGCTGCTGTCCATGAGGATTTCTCCACGTACAAGAAAAAAGAAAAAAAAAAAGATAGAATAAATGGAATAAATTCAACAACATAGTTTGGCACCTGTAGCATCGCTCAGTTTAACCGATTCTCACTCGTGTCAGTCTATCTGTCGATTTCTCAGCTATGAAATAAACGATCCACATTCAGCTATCCTTTTAGTCGGATACTGTATCGCATCAGCACCTACCTATCTTATTTTCCATATATACATGTCGAGTTATCATTAGGTTTAGGGCTGTGCAACGAATCTTCATTCGGACTAGCCATCGTTGATGTACAATAGAGATATGCTTTTTACAAGATTTTTACAAAGCTTGACAAATAGCCGTGACGATTAGACACTCGAGATGTTAATGACAATGTTCTTAGGTTTAATAACGAATCCACGGTCAACGGGGTAACTCTTTGTTAAACGTAGAATATATTTTGAAGCACAAAGTGACGTTCGCTGTGACGCTCGGTATATACTGCTCGTAAAGACGATGTGAAACTCTCCAAAGAGATCGCAAGAATAAAAGACCGATGAAAACTTTCCTCTCCTTACGATCGCGTTCGTTTGTTGCATATCGGTCGTGGATACCAACAAAATTGCAACCGCCGTTGCTAGGCGACATTGTTTCTGCCCGGGGTTTGATTGTTAATACAACGTGTGTCCCATAATATTGGCACTTTTGAGGCAAAACAACACGTGGCTTGATTTGTCCTCGAGCCCGTGTGCCGCTGCAACTATATTTCTTTAAGGAGAACTATACAACTACTCCATACCTCTGTTAGGCAAAAACGTCCATCCCGTGATCCTGGCTACGTTCAGCGACCAATTGTGTCACCTCGAGTCCAAGCCCACTGTCACAAATCTCGGGCAAACGTAATCGGATTGAATCGTAACAACTACTTCTAAGTTTTATTATTTAGGTACAGCTATAATAAATAGTGTAGACTATAGTATTGGGGATCTTCCTGAATGTTCCAAAAGAAAGGCTCCGATGTCCTTTTATCTCCGATATATATATAATGCGATACAGGTATTGTCAGTGAAAGAGAGACCCTACGCCATCGCGTTGCTAGTATTATAGTTTCCATGGCGCTGACGATGGCGCGTTGGCGAACAGAAGGAAACTTGCGCCACATACGGGAAAGCTCCGTTTCTTGGTGGCGTGCCTGCTTGCCCGTCTACCATGTAATCTTTCGAATATCTGCATTTTGCACTGTTAGGAAAGTTACAACGGTAATCGCATAGCCGCAGTCTTGCCCGCTCGCATGCACACGGTATTTACAGCGAACTCTTGCACAAGTAAAACGCCTCTCGCCTCTCTCTCTCTCCTCCTCCATCTTTTAATCGACCTCTACTTTTCGCGCGACAGTTTCCCAGTTTCGATAACAAAATTGTCTATTTTCTTTTTTACTTTTAATTGCACGGAAAAAGGGGAGGATATTGTAAATAAGTTTGAAAAGAGAGTAGAACGTTTTTGGTGTGTTTTGAGGTATGTTGGAATAAAGAGAAACAATATTTTTAAGGACATTTTTAAGGACTCAACTGTGTAGACTCGCTTTCTCATATTTCGCTGATTGCATATTTTTGAACGGCGTTTACGCAACTCTTTGTTATTATTGCATATGTAAATACGTACAATTAGAGGTATTTCGTATTAGTTAAATAAAATTAATTAAAATTGTCACTTCTATCGATTCGTCAAAATCATTTTACAATAGTTTCTTTATTGATCGGTTTGAAAAGTGGAATATTTTTGACGTTCGTACTAATTGAAAATTTCCTGAAAAATAAATTTGGTGGATCTTATTTCCGCAAAACTTGATTCGGTACATATGTTCGTAAATTGTTGAGTATACGAAAGCATTTAGTTAAATATACGAATATTTTGTGCGTAAGCATTCGACACACATTGAAATAAGAAAGGACACATCGACATACAGACTTCACTTCCGTTATCTCTTCTCTATTAATAATCGGATTAATCTTATCTGGTGATTCCATAGACATCGATTAATGCTTCGTGGAAGCAACAGACGCGATCAGTACAGGATCGCCGCGAAGAAACAAAGGAGAATCTACTGTCTTTGTGCCTATCTAACTGTCAATCGGAAACCTGTGCCACTTGTAATAATACGCTTAGGTGAGCCTTTGAAAACGATCTGCTACTTTCCAATATCTGATAACTTTCTCGTTGTGAACTTGTTACCATTCAATTCAAAACACGTTGTACGTATTGTCAAGACAATGTTCGTCAAGTACATATCGCAAATACATTTGCAATGTGACTGAAGAGATTCAAATGTCTCGTGAAAACTTCGAAGAAAAGCAGGATACAGAGATACTTTTAAATAAAATCGAATCTTATACTGTTCAGCGCCATTTACACTTTGAGAAACAGCGTTTAAATTTGACGAAACAAATTCTAAACTCTTACGACCACTTTATACTTCGAGTACCGTCAGAACTTTTGTTTGGTTGCGAAAAATAGGATGCGATAGCTGTTCATACTCGCATTTCTTAATTATAAAAATCTTGGTCAAATTTTGTTCAATGCTCATGCTCAAAATATATACAGAACTCATTCCGTAGTTGAAAATCATCTTGCACGATCGAGTGCTTGATAAATACAGGAAATGAAACATAATCTCTTGCAAGCGATAACCGAATGTCATAAATTTGTATATTGAAATTCATCATCATGAACTCATCCAATACATATTGAACTTGATTTTGCCCATTATTACACACGATTTCATTGTCGAATCGCCACATTTCTGCGTCGAGTTTCTAAAGATCGGTTGGCGGACGTTAAACGATCGACCGTCGTGGATTAATCGGTGAACTCGTGGACGGAGGAACGCGGAGGACCGCGGCATTTGTATGCAAATCCGGTGTTTCCATTATCGTTCGCTGTCAACGATTAGAGAGAGGCGTGCAATGCAACGGCGAGAAAGTGAGTCGAAGCGTGCTGTGCAAACGCTCCAGTCATCGAGAGAACGCGCCTTTTTACCCGACGCGTCGTCGCCGACCTCACGGTCGTCGTTATGCCGCGGCCATAGATTTAGATTCGATACAATAAGAATACCTTTGATTTATCCTTACACCTTTTCAAACTTCTACTTCAGCGTTTGAAGCCAGCGATACACTTTCCCTTCCAATTTAATTTTATCTCATTTATGATTTATTTCTTATTTTTACTCTTTGCTATCTAATTTCATAACAACATTCGTATCTTCTGTATGTACAGTGGCTACAAAAGGTATTGGCACGTATCTTTATTTTCCGACCAAGCGTTTCTTATCAGCTTCTACATCTCATTTTTATAGCATTGGATTGTGGTAGTTTTATGAAAGTATCGCTAAATGAAATTCAATATACTTGAACCTAATCGATTAGTATGTGAACACTGCAATACCTTTTGCGTTAAAAATAAAGATACTTTTGTGTCCGCAGTTTCACACTTTTGTTTTCTCATATTTCTGTCAATTCGCTTGTCCCAAACATGTTCATTTCACTCTTGATTGATTTTACGACCTCGGCATATCCGGATCATATTACAAAGGAAGAAACGTCTGGAGTCGAGAAGTCTCGAATCTCGAGCTCATTATCTCCTCCACTATGTCTCAAATTACAGTTTCGGTTCTCGGGACATGTAAACTTTACCACCTGACCGATTTTATGACCTCGTCACATATATCTTTTTCACCGAAGCTGCTTCAAAGCACATGTCCTGAAAAGTCTACATATGTATTTGCAAATTGTTTACAGAATGTTGAATGGTCACGACTTTACTTTCATTCCACGATCAGTATACAAACTTATTGTTGGATAACGTATTTACCAGGTTTCAAAAACGTCCACTTTATATTCTTTTTATATTTCAGCGTCTTATGATCTAATCTGGATATCTTCAAAATATCCACACAAGACTGACTTGTACGTAAAAGATTTACAGATGCGTAGAGAATGATAATTATTATTAATAAATAAATATTACAATTATGTATATATTATATATACTGTGCTATATACTTTTTCCATAGAGCAAGATAAATAAATATTTTTGCAATAGTTGGGAATATTTGCTAAAGGACAGCAAACCTATTTTCAACATATAAACGTCCGGATTTTTGAAATTGGATTTTTGAAAAATATCTTTGATATTATCTCTAGTTGTTTCTACAACTCTGTAATGTCTACAAAGTCGTGAAATATTTTTGTGCCTGTGAAAGTATAGTTGCCGAACTGTTTGCAAATCGTTCGCAAATTCCAGTGTGGATGCGGCATTACGTTAGAGCAACGTGCCACGAACAAACGTTACACTAAAAATCTCTGGTCAATACGGTCACGTTACGTGTGCATTCAGAGCTGTCGTTTTTCTGCCGTTGTTTTCCCAGCGCTCGTTTCGCAAGAATGTATCCGTGTAACTCGTTGCTGCTTTTCTTCGCGCCTCGAGATTATTCCAGCTAATCGCAATACCCGTGATAACGAGCAATGCGGCCTGTTGACGTCACTCTCGTTCGCTGACATCAGCTGTGCGCTTGTGAACAGGTACGTGACGTACTGTCAGTCGATTGAGTCGCGTAACGATTGAGAATATATGTGGCATAATTTTGGTTTCTCATTTTTTACTAATTACATAATTTTGAGCGTTATCTGATAGATAAGGCAATTATTCGTTACACGTAATTGTACAAATTTTAACTTTGAATAAGACTGGAATATTGTTAGCTGTAGAGTCTAAGGAGAAAGCTTCTACCAGTTTGTCAAATCCTCGTTTTATGATAATTTCTTAACTGTTTAATTTCAAAAAATTCGAATCCCTTGCAATATGATTCGAAGCTTATAGCACTGGAAATCTTGACACGTTCGAAACTCTAAAGAGTTTGGCTGCGTTTTGAGAACTCTATGAGTATGCGATGTTTTGATTACCTTTGCCCAAGCAGTCTCATCGATATAAAATATTATCACTAGTATGCATCTAATTAATTTTATTATACAGTAGAACCTGGTTTATCAGCATCTCGTTTATTGGATTAACACTAGAAATCGATAGTTCACACGAAGCATTTTTACCAAGACCAGTGAAGACGACTTGAAAAAATACGTAATAATAGAATATTTTTATATTTATTGGTTTGTTACTTTCTTACAGAAGCAATTCCGTGTTATGTAGTACATTTTTGGTACTATTAATCCATCTGGGACCATGATCGACCTAAACGAAGGTTGACACATTTATAAAATTGTAGAACCAGTCATTTTGACTGCTGTGGTATTGCTAGCGTTAGCATCTAGCGATCTAGCGATCGATCCACAATTTTCCTGATAACATTAAAAATTTTAAAAACGTGTGGCAAGTTATAGAAAACGAGGAAACTGGTTAATTGGATTCGATAAACAGATCGCAGGACCCTCTACACTTTGACTGGTATTGGTATGAGTAGCCTTGATACAAAATTATTTTCAGTTTGAATACATAAAAACAAGATAAAATTCATTATGTTATTCTTTTAGTTATCGTTGCGAAAGTAACTGCATTAAAAAATATAAGATGAAGTAGGAATTTTAAAATAAAATTGTAAACCCAGTCATTTTGACTGTTTTGGTATTGCTAGCGTTAGCATCCAGCGATCCAGCGATCGATCCGGAATTTTCCTGATGACTGATATCATCATATGGAATGATACGCGGTAAAAATTAAAAAAATATGTGGCAAGTTGTAGAAAACGAGGAAACTGGTTAATTGGGTTCGATGAACAGATTGCAGGACCCTTTTACACTTTGACAAATCCCAGTCAATTTGACTGGCATTGGTATAAGTAGCCTTGATACAAAATTATTTTCAGTTTGAATGCATAAGAGACAAAATAAAATTCATTATATTATTCTTTTGGTTATCGTTGCAAAAGACATTGCATCAAAAAATATAACACGAAGTAGGAATTTTAAAATAAAATTGCAAAACCAGTCATTTTGACTGCTGTGGTATTGCTAGCGTTAGCATCTAGCGATCGATCCGCAATTTTCCTGATAACATTAAAAATTTTTAAAACGTGTGGCAAGTTGTAGGAAACGAGGAAACTGGTTAATTGGATTTCGATAAACAGATCGCAGGACCCTTTTACACTTTGACAAATCCCAGTCAATTTGACTGGCATTGGTATGAGTAGCCTTGATACAAAATTATTTTCAGTTTGAATACATAAAAACAAGATAAAATTCATTATGTTATTCTTTTAGTTATCGTTGCGAAAGCTATTACATCAAAAAATATAACACGAAGTAGGAATTTTGAAATAAAATTGTAAAACCAGTCAATTTGACTGGTATGGTAGTTCTGCTGTTAAAGAAAACTATCAGTTCGTCAAATTCTCATTTTATGATAATTTCTTAATTGTCTAATTTGCTTCCTACATCGCTCTATTGCACGGTAAAGATCGGTTGGCAACTAAGTGATTGCGGATTTTGTCAATACCATCTAATGACAAAATCCGCAATCACTTAGTTGCCAACTCAATAGTATTCTCACAAAAAAATCCCTGGTATTATCCACCTAATCCCCGTAGCTATTTGAAATTATACCGAGCACTGGTAAATTGCTAATTGGACGATCCATTCGTCGGTGAATTGGCATTCCTTGTTAGTCGTTGTTGCGCTCCTTTCTCTGTGTCTCGCGATCGCGGTTCTCGTTCGAAAGTCCTCGCAAGATCGAGATCCTCGATCACGATCGATCCGTCGACCCTGAACTAGAGCAATTAACGACTCGAAACATGATTCGACTTGTAAGGGACGTTTTATGGAACAAACTAATTAAATAAATTAATTGAAATATCATTGACCATCGAAATGAATTGTTTTTATTTTTCTGTGCGTTTAATGTCTCATTAATTATAAGATTATTAACGACACTCTGACAGACTTTCTGCATAAAAATGAACGATTTATGGATGTTCTTCATTTTTTAACTATCTTTAAGAGATTTTAATTGGCGTTTCTCACAAATTCTGTTAAAATTCGAGATATTGCAAATAGATAATTTGTTGTTGGATAATAATAAGTTGCACGTTTCGAATGTTCTATTCTAATATCGTGAAATACTTGATCTTCTTTGCAACATTCTCATCATGCGACCTTCTATCTGATTAAGAGAAATTAACGCCGCGGGTATACACGTTTCAAAATTATGGTGAAACCGATCCCACTAACAGGGCTCGTAAAACGTCGAAGAATCTTAATAACCATTCGTTGGAAAAATAAACATTCGTCTTTACGATCAGCTACAGCCACCAAAGTACGTACACGAGCAAAACGAGAGTTAACCCGTTTGCGTGAAAATGACATTCACCTGGTCCATTTCGATCATGATCCTTCGTCCATTTTTTGAGCGATTGCAATCGCCACTCGAAGTTACGCTATTTTTGCACTTCGTTCTTTTATTATTCTCATTTTAGCGAATTGTCAGTTGATTGTCTTCTCGTTTTGTAGCACTTTCGTATCGCTTTTAGAAAAATTTATTTCCTATGACTTGGGATAGCTTTCATCAGATACTAAACATTCTTTGTGTTATCACGATGCACTTGAAGTATTATTTTCAATTAATAGAATAAATCAAAGTATCGTTTTGGTATTACGACTTAATAAAGATTGCAGCAAATCAAAATGTTTTTTCCTTGCTACAATGTCTTCTTGTATTTGTAATTTACCTTAACTCAATCTCGACATTCTGAAGCCCTTTTCGTACTTACCTTTTCTCTTAAAAACTCTTTAATTAATAAAATAAACCAAAAAATCGTTTTGATGTTATGACTTAGTAAAGATTGCAACAAATCAAAATGTTTTTTCTTTGCTACAATGTCTTCTTGTATTTATAATTTACCTTAACTCAATCTCGACACTCTGAAGCTCTTTTGGCCTTTGCCTTTTTTCTTAAAATCTTCTCAATTAATAGAACAAACAAAAATATCGTTTTGGTATTACGACTTAATAAAGATTGCAGCAAATCAAAATGTTTTTTCCTTGCTACAATGTCATCTTGTATTTATAATTTACCTTAACTCAATCTCTACACTCTGAAGCTCTTCTGGTCCTTGCCTTTTTTCTTAAAAACTCTTCAATTAATAGAACAAACCAAAGAATCGTTTTAGTATTACAACTTAATAAAGATTGCAGCAAATCAAAATGTTTTTTTCTTGCTACAATGTCATCTTGTATTTATAATTTACTTTAACTCAATCTCGACATTCTGAAGCCCTTCTCGTCCTTGCCTTTTTTCTTAAAAACTCTTCAATTAGTAGAACAAACCAAAATATCGTTTTGGTGTTACGACTTAGTAAAGATTGCAACAAATCAAGTTGTTTTCTCTGTGCTACAATGTCATCTTGTATTTATAATTTACTTTAACTCAATCTCGACATTCTGAAGCCCTTCTCGTCTTTGCCTTTTTTCTTAAAAACTCTTCAATTAATAGAACAAACCAAAGAATCGTTTTTTTGTTACGACTTAATAAAGATTGCAACAAATCAAGTTGTTTTCTCTGTGCTACAATGTCATCTTGTATTTATAATTTACTTTAACTCAATCTCGACATTCTGAAGCCCTTCTCGTCTTTGCCTTTTCTTTTAAAAACTCTTCAATTAATAAAATAAACCAAAGAATCGTTTTGGTGTTACGACTTAATACAGATTGCAGCAAATCAAAATGTTTTTTCCTTGCTACAATGTCTTCTTGTATTTATAATTTACCTTAACTCAATCTCGACATTCTGAAGCCCTTCTCGTCTTTGCCTTTTCTTTTAAAAACTCTTCAATTAATAAAATAAACCAAAGAATCGTTTTGGTATTACGACTTAATAAAGATTGCAACAAATCAAAATATTTTTTCCTTGCTACAATGTCTTCTTGTATTTGTAATTTACCTTAATTCAATCTCTACATTCTGAAGCTCTTCTGGTCCTTGCCTTTTTTCTTAAAATCTTCTCAATTAATAGAATAAACCAAAGAATCGTTTTAGTATTACGACTTAGTAAAGATTGCAACAAATCAAAATGTTTTTTCCTTGCTACAATGTCATTTTGTATTTATAACTTACCTTAACTCAATCTCGACATTCTGAAGCCCTTCTCGTACTTACCTTTTCTCTTAAAAACTCTTTAATGAGTAGAACAAACAAAAATATCGTTTTGGTATTACGACTTAATAAAGATTGCAGCAAATCAAAATGTTTTTTCCTTGCTACAATGTCATCTTGTATTTATAATTTACCTTAACTCAATCTCAACATTCTGAAGCCCTTCTCGTACTTACCTTTTCTCTTAAAAACTCTTTAATTAGAAGAACAAACCAAAATATCGTTTTGATGTTACGACTTAGTAAAGATTGCAACAAATCAAAATGTTTTTTCCTTGCTACAATGTCTTCTTGTATTTGTAATTTACCTTAATTCAATCTCTACATTCTGAAGCTCTTCTGGTCCTTGCCTTTTTTCTTAAAAACTCTTCAATTAATAGAACAAACCAAAGAATCGTTTTTTTGTTACGACTTAGTAAAGATTGCAACAAATCAAGTTGTTTTCTCTGTGCTACAATGTCATCTTGTATTTGTAATTTGCCTTAACTCAATCTCTATACTCTGAAGCTCTTTTGGTCCTTGCCTTTTTTCTTAAAATCTTCTCAATTAATAGAATAAACCAAAGAATCGTTTTAGTATTACAACTTAATAAAGATTGCAGCAAATCAAAATGTTTTTTTCTTGCTACAATGTCATCTTGCATTTATAATTTACCTTAACTCAATCTCGACATTCTGAAGCCCTTCTCGTCCTTGCCTTTTCTCTTAAAAACTTGATACAAACGTGGATTTATTTTTTCAAGGGTTACTTCCGAGGAGTTAAGCATGTTTACAAGCTCGATAGTTACTATGGCTTCGTCCTAACGATTTACTATGCTCTCGCTTCAATGAAATGTTTGACGTTGCTTGTATCATACCTCGTTGCTACCCATTAATACGTATTAAGCTTCTTCGTTTAGTCTCTACGCTAATAAGATGTCGAACAACTTTTTTCCTCTTTCTCGATGCTTCTCGCGTGTAACATCATTAATCTTAATAAATAAACACTTAACGATTATATTTAGATCTCGATCGTTACAAGCAACTAGCTGGCTTGATTTCGTATTGGCTGTCTGATTCCTGATCGATTCACACGCTAAGAAACACTTATCACAGTCAGATAATAACGTTATCTTCCGAAAAGAAAATTAAGATATATCGGCATTGATCGCTTGTATCGATAGTTGCTTTCAATTTAATTCAGAAGAATAGTACGTGCTAACGTACAGTTCCAGGCAAAAGTGTTATAGTAAAATAGTGAATTATATTATATAATAATAACCAAGCAAATGCCAAATAGCAATAAGAAGACTAATGATACGAATATGCTAATTGATTGCTGCAATATAATTCATATCGAACATATGAGCTTCTTGTACTCTAAAGATTAGAAATATGATTATAGCTATTCTTAATGATTTGAATAATTTCGCCTTCTTATTCAAAATCACCTAATTTCTCTATTCTTCTATTGGTGTGCTCATATTTGTGAAATAAACACAAACCTGCTAGAGCCAAGTCTACGATTAAATGTTAACCTTGCGACAATCATCGTGATTCGTGATTTTCTCACTGTGATCGCGACACTTGAAATTTTCCAAGCATCGAGAGACACACGTACGATCGTTCTACGCTCGACAGTAGTCAGAGGTGGTCGTCAATGAGTCAGACGTCGTAAACGGAACCTCACGCGGAACTGGCGTGCACAAAGCGTGCTCAACCGAATTAGGAGCACCATGCTACCAGCTGACTTTTTTTAATCAGACTTTCTAGTCTTAGTTTTGTATTCCTTTCTACAAATCTTCCCCTTTATTCTTCAAAATTGTACGAGTTTTCCATCCGATTTCCATTTCTGTCTCATCCTGTACGTTCACAGAACAGGCAACTGTACAGGCTGACTATGGGATCGCGAATTGTTCTGTTACAGCACGCCAGTACTATACTATGAGAGTTAAAATGCCAGAATTCTTCAATTTGGAAGTTCTCGAAACTCAAAATAATTTTCTTCCCCTTTTTAAGGATTCTTCATTTTCGTTTGCAACGTTAAACTAGTTTTTCTCAATACAAGCGATCGTAACGTAGTGAAATCGTCCCAATTAAAAGCGTCTCTAGAATTCTAAATTTTCAGAACAGTAGAATTATACCGCGTAGAAAAAGTGATTGAGAGCTGATTATAATTTTATTGTCTGCAATTATTTCTATGTACGAAAAGAAAGCGAAAGGTAAAGACTCGACTTCAGGCAGGTTAGTCTATCGTTTACGTTTCGAGGGTTTCGAATCTCTGCGATAGCGCAAAGTCTTGGTTCCTCGGAATTTCCATATTTTAATTTGTGAAATTTATGAAAAGGTAAAATCTCAAGCATATCCTTCCTTCGATTTTCTTCCCGTTCGCGAGAAGAGTGCAGTTCGAAACACAGCGTAGGCAGCGGAGGAAACGTGGGCAAAGCGCGTATGACCAGCTTCGAGAAATGTCGTTGCGATGACTCGACATCGCGTCGTCACGGAAAGTCCGACTTAACCTCGATCGCCGCTAGATTCGCGATCCCTCCTCGCGCCTGTCGTTCCGTGGAGAGATAAGGAAACTGCTAGCTAGCGTGCACGAGATTCTCTGTTTCGCCTGGTAGATTGCCAAGTAGACTCTGTGTTTTAGCTCGCAACTTCGCGCGCGAGCATCGTTCTTGGATCGTCGTCGCCTTAGCCGCACCGCCGAGGATTTTGTAGCAAATGGCAAATTTTGTAGCGAGAAGCTTCATACGAAGATACACAACGAACATGTAGAAAATAACGAAAAGTGTTGCTTGGAAATGTCTATGCTGCAGCGACATTGTTATTTTTGGCATCTCTTGTTAGATGTACTTTTGGGTTGACAATTAAGTGATTGCGGATTTTGTCATTGGCACGTTGACTGCCATGGCACCCGTATTCGGGTGACAACAAAGTTTCCGGTAGGGTCGCGTCACCCGAATACGGGTGACGCTTATTTGATTACTTGCGAAGGATCGTCGTAGGTATTTGAGAAGATATTCTAGAGGAAATAATAAAACTATTGAATTGCTACAAAAGTAATACGAAAATGGTTTATTAACACGTTCGTCGCTTACCCAAATCCGACCGCCGGTACGCAGAATGTAAATAGAGCGACAAGCAGGAATTCATCGTTTATCGCCTTCGATTCATTGTAAAGAAAAGATTATTTATTTCTGAAATGGAGAAAGCGATAAGCTTTGCAGTTAGAGTGTTCCGAGGGATCTCATGGCAGATATCTCGGATTTTTCATTTAGTCGAGAAGCATACTTGCGAGACGTACATCGGTGATTTTTTCATCCTCAAAATGTTCGGTAAACGGCGTGAAAATATATTTGAAAGTGAGGAGAGTAGCGATGACGGAGTCTACAACTATCGTTCGAAGTGCCCCAAATCAGCCCAAATGTGTTTGGAATGTTTTAACGAATACCATGCGATATAGAATAACGTAATATATTATCCAGAATATAAATTAATAAAAAGTATGGTACAATGTGTTTTTAATATTTCTATGTTGTATATCCCATATATAATATCGTATATTTAATTAACTGGAAGAAGGAGAGCGTCGCCATACTTTGGTGACGGGGTCCCCACGGAAGTATACCCGTCGCATAGATATGTGCGACGTGGCGACGACCGTGTTAAAATAATTATTTACTCGCATTAGTAAAATATCGATGGAATTATCTAGCAGAGAACGCTTGGTACTGCGGTATGCGTGGCCTGACGGAGATTTTGGTGAAAATACGCAACGTGTTAGGTGGTTTGACAAAAGTTTCACAATCACTTGGTTGCCAATAGATGATGCGAGATTTGTTCATTTGTTTGAGGCTTGCACGAGTTTGATCGATAAGTTCGGTTATATGTCGTAGTGTGCAAAAGTATTAACTCATTCAGTAACAATGTCACATATGTGGTATATTTTAAATATTCCATTTTAAGCTATGATGTAGACAGTGTATCGGAATATTTCGAAAGTTCGTAGCGAAATTTAAAGATTTCAAGGTAATATATTTTTACAGAATGAATATTTTTCGTTCGAATGTACTACAATTGGAAACGTGTGAAAGTTAGAAAAGTACATAAACAGGTGTCTATTATATTTTGAAAATTTATATTCGCTATTTTATTTATGTTTACGTTAAATCTCTTGATAAGATTTTCTAATTTGCATAATAATTCTCGATTATTGTCGATTTTTTTCTAAAACTCTGTTAGACACTTCGCAGGCTTTTGTTTATAATATTCCTGAGGTTTTTCCCATTGCTTCTATGTTTCCTATCGTTTCACGCATAGTGCAAGATGACACACGTCTTTTGTGATACGTCGTGTCATAAATAAAATTTTTTTACAAAATCAATATTTTTCTTTCGAATGTACTACAATTGGAAACGTGTGAAAGTTAGAAAAGTACATAAACAGGTGTCTATTATATTTTGAAAATTTATATTCGCTATTTTATTTATGATTACGTTAAATCTCTTGATAAGTTCCTCTAATTTACATGATTATTCCCAATTATTCCTTGAGATTTTTTATGAAAACGAATGCGTATATTTCCCATTGCTTCTATGTTTTCCTATCGTTTCACGCATAGTGCAAGATGACACACGTCTTTTGTGATACGTCGTGTCATAAATAAAATTTTTTTACAAAATCAATATTTTTCTTTCGAATGTACTACAATTGGAAACGTGTGAAAGTTAGAAAAGTACATAAACAGGTGTATATTATATTTTGAAAATTGGGATTTGCTATTTTATTTATGTTTACGTTAAATCTCTTGATAACTTTTACTAATCTGCATAATAATTCTCGATTCTTTTCTAAAACTCTGTTAGACACTTCGCATGTTTTTGTTTATAATATTCCTGAGGTTTTTTCCCATTGCTTCTATGTTTTCCTATCGTTTCACGCATAGTGCAAGACGACACACGCCTTTTGTGATACGCCGTGTCATAAATAAAATTATTATTGTTGTTACAAAGCTCGATAGCTGTACCAAGCAAGATTTATCAGGCAGGTATGGTTGCATGTATTATAATATACATACGTTAATGGACGTATGGCTTCGAACGACCGGTTGTCCGTCAACTTTGCTTAAGATGGTTCCGACGAAAGCTGCGGGACAATGCTATTCTTAGCTGAAAACTGTCATCCTCGTCACAGACACAATCATACGTATGTTAAACTTGGTGAAATTGATCGAACGATGCTGAACACCTTCCACCTAATTTTTTATCCATAGAAGATTTCCATTAACTTCTCTCTTCATCTAAAATCACATAAAATTCTATAGAAAAAAGAGGAGAGCAAATAAGGACAACGTGAAATTATATTGAACAAATTAACGACCAATACTAATGCATTTGACATAATCTATACATGTTAGGCAAATTTTCGAGAACCATGTTTTAACTCAGCTTTTATGGCGGTCAGTTTATCACGTTATCAATCACAGATAACAAGTTACTGATATTAAAAATATTTTTATGTAACGACGATGGGTTTAGCCAGACGAAGTTGTGCACGTAAATTTTACGTAAAATTACAAATTATCTGATTATCCCATTTGAGAAAAATGATGAAATTGCACAAGAGAAGTTTACAACTTCAAGCTTCTAACTTGTCAATTCATTAACGTTATTAGTTGGTAAATTATTCTGCAAGAGGACCTTCAGCATCGAATTGCAAGCTCTTTCGAAACTGAAATACGATTATTCTAACAGCTGCATAAAAATTACGCTAATATTACCGTATTATATTTACGAAACCCGACTTATCAGACTGAGCCAAGGTTTTTCCAAAAAAGGAAGGGTAGTTTTCGACTTGGCAGACGTTTCGTACAGCGTTCTCGGTCGCAGCAGGTGCGATCGACGATAAACCCGGAATTTATCCCTTCGACGCTTGTTTATGGATTAAACGAGGATAATACGAATTTACGCTGCATCGTATACGAGCCGAAATTCAGGTAGACGAAATAACAGGGATTTTTATAGCGCGCCAGGATCTGCCTCCGCCGCGGGCGAACGTATCGAATGTAATTGCAAACGTACGAACATTTACGTTTGTTTAATTTGTTTATTCGACGCCGACGACAACAGGTGTATGTGCACAAATCGCGAAAGTGATTTATATAAGTTGTACAAATAGTAACGCGCTCGCTCGCGAGAGAGAATGAGAGAGAGAGAGAGAGAGAGAGAGGAAGGGGGAGAAAGAACGCCGCGTAAATTTACATTTATTTAATATCGAATATATATATCCCCAGCGAATCTGCATATTAATATTTACCTTCGAAATCTGCGCTCACTCGACTGTTTTATTGCGCGCGGGCATTAATAAACGGCCTGGATGTTAAAGAATTTAGAGATGCCCAACTACCCCACCAGTTCTCTCTCTCCATCCACCCTCTTTTCGTAATGGAGATATTGTAATTTGAAGTGGATCGATGAGTTCGGCGCGGTTGCTGCGCGTTTTCATTGTCGCATTTCCTGGCGAATATCGCGGCGGTAAATATTTTGCTTTTCGTTCTTCCATCTCTCTTTATCCCTTCTATTGTTTCGCCGCTCATCTTTTTCCCTTCGATCCACCGTTGTTTTTTGTTGTTTCAAATTAAGCGCCATGCTCGATATTTGCGTTCTTCCCTGGACCGGGCCGCGCGCGTCATATATCGCGCTCGATTGCGTGGGAACAAAATCGTCGGAAAAAATGGCGAAAAACAAAGCTGCGTCTCTCTTTCTACCCTGATATGAAAAACGGGAAAAGCGATTCTTGTTGGACGCGGTTGTTTCCCCTATGGCACACCACCCACGTGTTGAGTCACGCGTCATATAATTAAACGAAGGAGAGAGGGAAGAAAAAAGTAGAAGACGAGAAGCAAAAAAAGAATCGAAGAAAGAGGAAAATAGGAAAAGGAAAAACAATTCTTTAAGTGTCCTTCGTTCAAAAGAGTGGAAGCTATGGTACTCGGGGGAGCACAAACGGTCGACACGGAATTACGTGGAAATTCCTCCGCCTTCGTCTCTCCCCCCTCCCCTCTCTCTCTCTCTTACTCTTTTTATTTTTTCTTCCTTTATTGTGCTATTTTTCTTTCTCTCTTACGATTATTAACTGCTTCTCTCGACTCTATTCGACTCTTTGTCGAGGCGGATGATACGACGCACGAAGAAGAATCAACCAATTCGGATAGAAACGATCGGACGGAAGTGACGGATCTCGGTCTCTTTTTCCATCGACGGTTTTCTTTCTTGCTTTTTCCCGCCTCTCTCTTTCTCTTTTGGTTCGAGGAGACAGCGGTTACGACTCGGTTCGA
This sequence comes from Bombus hortorum, assembly GCA_905332935.1. Classification (NCBI taxonomy): domain Eukaryota; kingdom Metazoa; phylum Arthropoda; class Insecta; order Hymenoptera; family Apidae; genus Bombus; species Bombus hortorum. The sequence continues at coordinate 16,023,268 of HG995193.1, forward strand.
CGAGTTCGCGTTACGCCTCGTGATCACCTCTTGACGACCACGACGACGATGGCGACGACGAAAGACCGAAGACGAATAAGAGAATCGTTGTGAATGGCGGCTTTCAGCCGGTAATCGATTCGCGGTCAGAAAAAGAAAACGAAAAGAAAATGGGAGAGGGCGATTAAACTGCCGTGCCGGTCCCATTTTCTTTGTACGCCTGTCCCCCTTCCTTCGTCGCCGTCACCCTCTTCAACTTGAAATAATAACTCTTGGATCACGGAACGTTAATTCTCTCCTTTCTCCTTCTCTATTTCTGTATTCCAACGATCAACGAGGTGTCCCTGGCTGTTGAATTAATACGCTTTATCGATACCTTTATCCGAACGCGGATTGCAAATAATTTACGTCGAATTTCTTAAGATTGTTTAAAAATAGTATTCTCATTAGGTTCAAACGTATCTTTTACAACAGTGCACCTTTGTACAAACGTGAAACCAAGTCTGTGAAATGTCGCGTTGTTTATCTCAACACAATAGAATAAATCGTATGTAATTCGGCAAAATAATATAAAACAAAAAACCTTGTGCGTCTATCATTTCCTTACAAAACGAAAGGAACTTTTCGGACGATCTAATACAACAGTGCACCTTTGTACAAACGTGAAGCCAAGTCTGTGAAATGTCGCGTTGTTTATCTCAACACAATAGAATAAATCGTACGTAAATCGGCAAAATAATATAAAATAAAAACCTTGTACGTCTATTATTTCGTCATGAAAAGAAAGAAACTTTTCGGACGACCTAATACAACAGTGCACCTTCATCAAACGTGAAGCCAAGTCTGTGAAATGTCGCGTTGTTTATCTCAACACAATAGAATAAATCGTACGTAATTCGACAAAATAATATAAAATAAAAACCTTGTGCGTCTATCATTTCCTTACAAAACGAAAGGAACTTTTCGGACGACCTAATACAACAGTGCACCTTTGTACAAACGTGAAACCAAGTCTGTGAAATGTCACACTGTTTATCTCAACAATAAAATGGATTGTACGTAATTCGACAAAATAATATAAAACAGAAAACATAGTGCGTCTATCATTTCCTTACAAAACGAAAGGAACTTTTCGGACGATCTAATACAACAGTGCACCTTTGTACAAACGTGAAGCCAAGTCTGTGAAATGTCGCGTTGTTTATCTCAACACAATAGAATAAATCGTACGTAATTCGACAAAATAATATAAAATAAAAACCTTGTGCGTCTATCATTTCCTTACAAAACGAAAGGAACTTTTCGGACGACCTAATACAACAGTGCACCTTTGTACAAACGTGAAACCAAGTCTGTGAAATGTCGCGTTGTTTATCTCAACACAATAGAATAAATCGTATGTAATTCGGCAAAATAATATAAAACAAAAAACCTTGTGCGTCTATCATTTCCTTACAAAACGAAAGGAACTTTTCGGACGATCTAATACAACAGTGCACCTTTGTACAAACGTGAAGCCAAGTCTGTGAAATGTCGCGTTGTTTATCTCAACACAATAGAATAAATCGTACGTAAATCGGCAAAATAATATAAAATAAAAACCTTGTACGTCTATTATTTCGTCATGAAAAGAAAGAAACTTTTCGGACGACCTAATACAACAGTGCACCTTCATCAAACGTGAAGCCAAGTCTGTGAAATGTCGCGTTGTTTATCTCAACACAATAGAATAAATCGTACGTAATTCGACAAAATAATATAAAATAAAAACCTTGTGCGTCTATCATTTCCTTACAAAACGAAAGGAACTTTTCGGACGACCTAATACAACAGTGCACCTTTGTACAAACGTGAAACCAAGTCTGTGAAATGTCACACTGTTTATCTCAACAATAAAATGGATTGTACGTAATTCGACAAAATAATATAAAACAGAAAACATAGTGCGTCTATCATTTCCTTACAAAACGAAAGGAACTTTTCGGACGATCTAATACAACAGTGCACCTTTGTACAAACGTGAAGCCAAGTCTGTGAAATGTCGCGTTGTTTATCTCAACACAATAGAATAAATCGTACGTAATTAAAATATAATATAAAATAATATAAATAATAATATAATACAATAATAATATAAATAATAATATAATACAAAATAATATGAAATAAAAACCTTGTGCGTCTATCATTTCCTTACAAAACGAAAGGAACTTTTCGGACGACCTAATACAGTGCAGCTGTATCTATCTCGACCTATACATTGAAGTACAAATAGTTTATGTTCATGGAATATTAGTTTACTGATCTTCTTCGCTATCTATGATTTTTCATTTATGCGAAAGCAGGTACTTGCCAGCGAACTAATGCTCGCAAATCTTTTATGAAATTTATCCGTTTTACAATTTTCTCGGAAAAATTGCCTGGAACAAACTCGCAGTGCTGGAAATGTACAAAACGCATAAATACAAGACTATGTCAATGATACAAAAACATTTTTGTACAAACAGATAGAAAATAGATATGCAAATAGACGATATATAGACGATGTACTGTTGTCGAATACATATGAAGACGATAAAAGTTCACTTAATCAGACAGTAATTGAAATTTCCAATCTGATAAACCAAGTTTCACCGTATATGAAATGTAAGTGGTGTAATATAAGACACAGAGTAGGTACGTGCATTAAGTTACGCAGCAGAAGCACGATGAATATATACGGTGTCCACGCGTTACCTCATAATCGTGCTCGACTCGCCGACGAATCTACTTGTTTGCACCGTAGCTGCTTACCACGTTAAGCGGGATAAAGGAAGGAAAAAGTGAGATGGAAAAGGATGGAAAGGATGGAAAAACACACGATTTCTTAATCGTCATAAAATAATCCTGTTTTATTCGAAATTTCGAGTACCTATACATAGGTGTACAATCAGTCACGAAAAGTGATACGTACAAAGTGATACGTATATCAACACTACTTTAGTAAAATAAAGTGTTTAGTAAAATTAAATTAAAATTAAATAATAATGTAAAATTCTACCAAATTCCATTAAGAAGTTATAGTGTACTCTGTTAACCCTTTGCACTCTGAATTTTATTTCAATTTCGTTAGCGGCAACGCTTCCAAGTGTTGTACTTGAAATTTACTTTAACCAAAAAATAAGACAATTTAAATAAATAAAGGAAGGAAGAAATTCACTTGAATACAGTTTTATTCATACTATTGTTGTATTTTGTAACTTTTAAGCGTATGATATAGCTTGAAACAATTTCCAGGATGCAATCCTGCTTTTCTCTCGCACGTTTCACAAAAAAGCTGGGACTCGACAAAGGAGCTCGTGAGATAAAAACTGACGTCGAGTCACACTCGACATAGGAGTTCAAAGGGTTAAGAGCTATTTTAAATACTATACAATGTACCCACAAAATATTAACATAATCTGTAGTGTAAAATAATCTACACAAACACTGATCTTTCTTATCTGTTGGAATATTTTTATGTAGAATAATCGAATTATAATATAGTCGTTCTCTAACGTATCAATAAACTTTCTTACACAAAGATACAATGTATCTTCTTAACAGAAACGATTTACTTATAAAATGAAGAAAAACTTTAGTGAACAGCAATACGTTATCGAACACGTTATCTCTAATCGTATCGACGATCGCTAAGAAGTACAAACTTTGGCTCATTCAGCGCACGTAACATCGTCTCCTTCTTCCACATTTGAATCGTCCAGTAGATAGGGATGACTGGTTCCTGGAAGTTCAGGAACTTATCGATTCCCGTCGACTACGTGGGCGACTTGGAGTTGACTGTTTCATCGGCGTTCCGCGTACCAGCTACTCGATCCACACACGGCCTATACCTACATTTACGCTCCTTGCATACAAACACACGCGCATCTGTACATGTACATATTTCCAAGGCATTGTGTAACCGCGTAATTATTCAAAAGCATCGCGCGATCGACGCATTCGCGATTTCGACGCCGCACCGTTCCACGCCGCGCCGCCTAGTTTGCCACGCAATTACGCGAGCTACGATCGATCGCCAGGAAACGTGTGCAGAACACGTTGAAAGCGTAGGATCGAGTAGTCATGGGATCCGAAATGTTTCAAGGCTATATATATATATATATAGCAAAAAGATAATATAAATAATAGGTACATATAGCAAAAAATTCGAATCCATTGGAATATGATTCGAAGCTCATAGCTCTTGCAAATCTTGATAGCTTCGAAACTCTAAAGAGTTTGGGTGCGTTTTGAGAACTCGATGAGTATGCGATATTTTGATTACCTTTGCCCTAGCAGTGTCATCGATATAAAATATTAACACTAGTATGCATCTAATCAAACTTATTATACAGTAGAACCTGGTTTATCTGCATCTCGTTTATGCGAATAATATTACAGATATTAAAATATGCATTCACTTACGTTGTAATTTACGCGAAAGGAAGTGCATGTATAAGAGAACAGTTGAAATCCTAACAGCTGGATCATGTTATTGAATTAACATTAGAAATCGATAGTTCACACGAAGCATTTTTACCAAAACCAGTGAAGACGACTGGTCTTGAAAAAGTTAGTAATAATAGGATATTTTTATATTTATTGGTTTGTTACTTTCTTACAGAAGATATTCAATGTTATGTAGTGCATTTTTGGTATTATTAATCCATCTGGGACCATGATCGACCTAAACGACGGTAGACACATTTGTAAAGTTGTAGAACCAGTCATTTTGACTGCTGTGGTATTGCTAGCATTAGCATCTAGCGATCTAGCGATCGATCCGCAATTTTCCTGATAACATTAAAAATTTTAAAAACGTGTGGCAAGTTCTAGGAAACGAGGAAACTGGTTAATTGGGTTCGATAAACAGTTTGCAGGACCCTTTTACACTTTGGCAAGTCCCAGTCATTTTGACTGGTATTGGTATGAGTAGCTTTGATACAAAATTATTTTTAGTTTGAATGCATAAAAAACAAGATAAAATTCGTTATACTATTCTTTTAGTTATCGTTGCGAAAGTCATTACATCGAGAAATATAACACGAAGTAGGAATTTTAAGATAAAATTGCAAAACCAGTCAATTTGACTGGCGTGGTAATTCTATTGTTAAAGAAAGTGTGGAAAATTCGAGTTACGATAAATGAGAAATAACTTAGGCCTTATGGAAAGTTTCAAAAGTTTTAAGATTCGGATCAGGTTCGAGGTGATTCGCATGTGACGCCATATATACAACAGAGATTCGAAGCGATTCGTAGATCCTATCAGTGGGTTTGGGCCGCGGTCGAACGAACGAAGAATCATCCTGGTCTCGATTTTAAAGGGGTATGACGTCAGTGATCTGGCGTGGGCTGACTTTTCTTTCTTTCTCCCTCCATCGCTTCTATGTAATCGTCTGCCTCTTTCGTTATGCGTGGCTATCTCTGTCTTTCTGGTGTTTCCGTGGCGCGTTCGATCGTGGAACGAGGACTGGCCTGGCAAAGCCTCCGGGCAGCTGTCGCCTTGCGATCCTTTCCATATAACGATCTTTCCTCCGGTCTCGACATTTTTCATATAGCCCCTGTCGACTTTCTACCGACTGGAAGCCGGTCGCCAGAGAAAGAGAGAGGAACGACACGCCGCCGTGCTGTAACGAATTTTAGTCGAGCGCATCTCTTGCAACGACTCGCGAAAGGGAGCGATGGATTCACTGTAAATTTACTAGAAATTCTTTCTGTAAATCGTCGTTGCGTCCATAGAATGCTGTTCTTACGATTTAGCTTTTAGAAATTAGTTATAGTTAATATTTCTTTCGTCTCACGTATGGAGTTGTCGTTCTGCTTTTCGCGTGTCCTTAGTGAGTCTGTATTATGTATGTTGGAATGAACAAAAATTGTTGATTGAATTAGGCCGTGGAATATGTATCTCTTTGATTTTTAACTATTAGCTTGTCCGAAATGTTTCTTTCGTTTTATAAGGAAATAGTAGACGCACAATGTTTTTTTTATATTAGTTTATTGAATTATGCATGAACATAATAATAGAAATAGAACGAAATGGATCATACCTAATTCAATAAAATAATATAAAACAAATTGTTGTTCATCTATTATCATCTTATAAAACAAAAGAAACTTTTCCGACGACTTAATACAACAGTGTGCCTTCGTACAAACGTGAAACAAAGTCTGTGAAATGTCGCGGTGTTTATCTCAATAGAACGAAATGGATCAGATCTAATTCAACAAAATAGTATAAAAACAAATTGTCGTTCATGTATTATCATCTTATAAAACAAAAGAAACTTTCCGGGCAACCTAATAGATCAAAATCAAAGAGATAGGTATTCCACGACCTAATTCAATCAACAATTTTTGTCTATTCCAACATAGATGATACAAACTCACTAAGGACACGTGAAAAACAGAACGACAATACAACAGTGCACCTTCGTACAAACGTGAAACAAAGTCTGTGAAATGTCGCGGTGTTTATCTCAACAATAAAATGCACGTAATTCGACAAAATAATATGAAACAGAAAACCTTGTGCGTCTATTATTCCCTCATAAAACGAAAGAAACTTATCGGACAACCTAATATGCAGTTCATTTTGATTCTAGAGTATTATTAATGGGTATATAGCATTTCTAAATAATTAGAATAGATCAAACACGTCAATTATTGAATTAGGACGTGATCGCAATGATTTAAGCGTGAGAAATTTATTTTCTGTATGAAGCGAAGCGTGTGTAATTCTCATCTTTGATTTTGATCTACGGAATTCACACTCCTTTTTACAACTGAATTCTTGAGGCACTGTCAATAAATCTAAATTATGTATGTACGAAGTCATTGACGATACGAGTTGATCAAGTCGAAGACACGAAATTCAGCAACTGTATGTTTTCTATGACTAACTGTATATCTAAAGAGAAATGAATATTGTTTGACGCATGAAGTATTCATAGAATCAACAGCGTTAGTATTGCTCTTTACTTATCATACAATGCAATAAGTTCGCTAGCCTTTCGTTAATGCATGAATTTTAAAAAATGTTTATAAAAATTAGATGTGGATATTTGAACTTCCTAATGAAAGATAAATATATTATATAGAAAAATGGGACTGACAGATAATTCTTAATTAGATAATTAACTTATCATTAGCTATCAAGCTAATAAAACATTTAAAAAAACATTGAGAACGTTTTCAAATACGAAACGATTCTTTTTATGAAGAACATTCGAATTCCTGGGGGGTCGGAAGCTCGTGAATGCCAGGATCGCGACGATCTCTTCGAGGCTGCTTTTCTACGAAGCAAACCTGCATCCATCCGACGCACGATCGGATTTCAGAGCGCAACTCTACGTGGGAATGTGGATGCACGTCGATTTCACGTGTAATCCGCCGCAAGGCGTACCAACCGGTCGCTTCGGCTAACGTTGCGCGTGGAAACCGCGGTGCCATGCTCTTCCTCTGTCCATGGAAAAGATTTATATTTTCTAACTCAATTTTCCCAAACACTATGAACCCTTCAAAGTCTCACAAAATGACACGCAATAATTATTTTCTTATTATCAAGGTTTCTCGCCTTTCTGATGTCAAATGTAAAGATGTAAAGGTTTTCGAGTGATTTGAAATTTTGTTCACTGCGTGCTGTTAACACCTTTGGAATTCTACAACTTTTACAATAGTATCGTATCCTTATTTTTTCATGAATACTTTTTTTTTTGAAATACTATATTTCATTTTCGTAGTATCAAACTTTTGAAAATCCTATTAAATGATACGAAATTTAATATATTTGGATCTAATGAAGTATTAGTTCTCCGGCAAGTGTCTTTCTTTCGCAAACGTGTTTTGTACAACACCAAGTCTCTGAAATGTCGCGGTGTTTATCTCAATAGAACGAAATGGATCATATCTAATTGAATAAGATAATATAAAACAGAAATTGTCGTTCATCAATTGTCATTTTATAAAACGAAAGAAACTTTTCGGACGACCTAATACAACGCACCTTCGTACAAACCTGAAGCCAAGTTTGTGAAATGTCGCGTTGTTTATCTCAACACAACAGAATAAATCGTACGCAATTCGACAAATTAATATAAAACAAAAAAACCTTGCGCGTCTGTTGTTTCCTCACGAAACGAAAGAAACTTTTCGGACAACCTACTACAATGTATATACTATAACATAAATAGCTATAATGATGAAGAAATACTTTGTTAGTCATTGAATATCCGCCCTACAGAATATACGACGCGTATATTTCTATAATTTCGATCACTGAGCAACGTCTGTCACGCGATTCAGATGATCCCTGAATATCCACAGCCATTCTCAAACTTTCGCATAAAATCATCAAACTGCAGCATCCTCCATCCACGCGATAAAGACAACGATAAAAACGCCGCAGTTAGGAGCACATCACGCGAAAGTATTCGCGCACCGACGATTATCGATCCACGGGAGACGCGTTCACGTATTCTCGTAGGAAGTTCGCGCAGGATACTCCAGTCGGGGGCAGCTCTCGAACAAATAGCGACTTCCGCGTTCGTTCCACGACGCCGACAGCGGCGACGACGACGACGACGACGACGACGAAGAAAAGCAAGTAGCTGAAGAAGCAAAGGAAGAAGAAGAAGAAGAAGAATAAGAAGATAACGGCGAGAAATGCTTGCGCGTGTAATGAAACCGTGCCACCGTTTCTCGATGGTGCCGACAAAAACTGGTCGCCATCCGCGATCCCAGCGACGTACGCTCGCTGCTCTACGTTGCTTGATGAGGATTCGATGATGCACGCACGCCGTGTCGAGAATGCAAATTGCCTCTTAAGATCGATAATCGCGCCGGTTGCCGACCGAAGAGGCGGCGGACTGCCTTCGAACGAGGTCTCGATAAGATCGATAGGACCGCTCTCTCACAGCTCGATACCACAGCCTGCTGGCTATACGGATCGTTACTCGATCATCTTACTCCGAGAACGTGTTCTTACTTTGTTGTAATATCGCGTCGAATTTATTAAGGTCCCCCGGACAAGATTTACACGTCTAATGATACGCTGTGTGGGTACTTTGTAATTATAGGGAGCCGTTGCGCCAGGTTTCTCGGCTCCCCCGGTATATATTGTTGCCCAGGATATTGTACGGTTGACCCTTCAACGATCTTGCTGTACAATTCTATGGGCTGAGAAGTCCGACAAGTAACGAGGTTGCAGATGTATTCATCCGAATGTTGATCGCAGTCGGGCAAATCGGTTATTTTATTCCAGTTCTCTTCTGTTAATATCGGCACAGGTAGGAATTGTTAATGAAGGAAGAGATTTCTCGAGATGATCCACAGTGGCACACCGACGTCTTTCATGACTCCATAGAGATTAACGTTAGATTATTAAATTATTTATAGAAATTCATAAAATGATTCTTAATAATGAATTCATAAGATTTATTGATACAATAATTGGTCAAGGACTAATAGTTACTATATGAAATGGGAAATTTTGTTTCATTAATTTGTAGATTCAGAAAAATATAAATTGAGAATACATAAGCTTGGATTAAAGCTATAGAAGCTTCTAATATTAACAATATATTTTGAATTATTAGTGTAAATGGTGATAATAATAAAAAATTTATTATAAAGTTTCTTAATAAAATTAGAATTGAATGGCCTGAAATTAGATTTGCTGATAGGCTAATTAATTCAATAATTACTATAAAATTTATTAAAAATTTTGCTGAATTAACAGGAACTAAATGTCTAAGAGTCTTTATTGGAAAGTTAATCGAAGAATAAATAATAAATCTTAATCATATAGACAATGATATCGATAAATGAAATATTAAATGTCTTGTCGAAGTAAAAATATATGCAATTAATCTAAATTGCAAATGAAAAGGTCTTTTAACCTGCTTCGAGTATTTGAACTTTATTGTTTTAAGCTACACGCTTGAAAGTATTTTAGGGAATTTTGCACAATTTTTTATATATACAAAATATGCGAAATTCGTGCGAAATTTGAAAAACCACTGCGCGAAGCAGTTCGAATAAATAATATGCCATGTCAAAGTTATTATCTTTGTCAGAGGAACTTAGAGCCTTGGAAATCTGAGATAAAAATATCTGATCTAAACCCCATACTTACATCTTGTCTACCATACTATTGTTATGTCTTATTATCTGCCTTCGTTCTATTTGTTTGGCAACTAAGTGATTGCGGATTTTGTCATTAGATGGTAATGACAAAATCCGCAATCACATAGTTGCCAACCCAACAGTCTGACATCTTCCTCCTGCGGTGTGTTGCCCGTGAAAAAAGCCAGAGTGGAATTACTTGAACCCGGGTCGTGGCACGCCATGGTACGCTACTTGTGGTGTGTAAAACGTCGACTGGTTAGTTGCCCTTGCTACGTTAATCTCTTCCTGATGCTCGTGAGTAATCATATCGTTGGACGCTATCAATTGTAGTTGAGAATTTTTAGGATATACTGGGTGATTCGAGACGATGAGGTAGCGAGATTTGTTGTCGGCGATGATAGTCGGCGAACACGAATGGGGATCGATGAACGTCAGAACGTCCAACGAATTAATTGGACAAGGTTGTGGAATTTTCCTTTAGATTTAGTTCCTCAGCATGTAATGGACGCAAGAAGTTGCATTACTCGTTTTAGAAGCGTTTTATTCTTCAGTTTAATTGAGCATAATGTTCTGACGAATTATATCTGGCGGTACATGTACTGTCGACCATAAGTATTAGGACACCGACTGATGCATAGCGTGAATTAAATGTTTTTCATTAATCTTGCCTTCCAGTTATTTTATTCTATTCGGTTGGAAACTAAATAATTGCGGATTTTGTCAATACACCTAATGGCAAAATCCGCAATCACTTAGTTGCCAGCCCAATAGATTTATTTGTTTGTCTATTCGCATAACTTATAGCGTAAATTGTTTTATAAGATAAAATTTGTTAGAGTTTTTCAGTAGGTAAATATAGCCAGTAATTGTCCTAATATTTAATATACATAAGCAGTGTACATATTTGGTTGTCTGAAAAGTTTCTTTCCTTTTATGAGCAAATAATAGATGCACAATGTTTTTTGTTTTTCATTAATCTTGCCTTCCAGTTATTTTATTCTATTCGGTTGGAAACTAAATGATTGCGGATTTTGTCAATACACCTAATGGTAAAATCCGCGATCACTTAGTTGCCAACCCAATAGATTTATTTGTTTGTCTATTCGCATAACTTATAGCGTAAATTGTTTTATAAGATAAAATTTGTTAGAGTTTTTCAGTAGGTAAATATAGCCAGTAATTGTCCTAATATTTAATATACATAAGCAGTGTACATATTTGGTTGTCTGAAAAGTTTCTTTCCTTTTATGAAATAATAGACGCACAATATTTTTTGTTTTATATTATTTTGTACAATTAAAAACAGATAAACACCGCCACATTTCACAGACTTGGTTTCACGTTTGTACGAAGCTGCGCTGTTGTATTAGGTCGTCCGAAAAGTTCCTTTCGTTTTGTAAGGAAATAAGGGATGCACAACATTTTCCGTTTTATATTATTTTAAAAATTTACTTACAACTCTCAATGAGAATTGATCGTAAAATACATTCAAATAAAAAAAAATATTATTTTATCGAATAAAGATCACAACGTTCGACAGATTAGGTTTCATGTTTGTATAAAGAAGCATCGTTGTAAAAGACGTGTCTGTGAAAGAAAGAGACTTTCCGGACAACCTGATACACGCGTATAAACGTAATGAGAATGTGACAGTTAAAAATCATTTTGCGATGATACGTTTCCTCGATATTGTATTGTCATACACAAGCATCTGTTACTGATAGTATATCTCTGTGTTGATGTGAAACATTCAGGATTGCTTAGGTATTGATTATTCGGAATATCTTCATAACTAGTTTCTCTAGGAAACGATGGAGCAGTCGTTAATTTTCGGACCGAACGAAGCATCGTCGATGTCTGGAAAGACAGCAACATTACTTCTACGAGATCTCTCGTCGAGCGAGGGAAATTCTTCGAAACGTAATTCATCGCAACTTGTTTGCAAGTCCATGATATAAACGTTTCTTCCGCTTAATACTAAATTCCAAACGTCTCAAATAATATGTATCCTTCGTGTTCGCGAGTTTTCTCGAATAAGAAAGTTCTGCGAGAGTACATGTTCGCGAATTTCAAGAAAACGTTCGCAATATCTTGGCGTCGAAAGAGGAAAAGGATTTCTCGCGTGTGGCGGTGCGCGCACGCCACTACTTTTGGCAACGAAAAACCACATCTCGCTATCGACCAACGCTGTTCGATATTTGGGACGAGGCTGACCGGTTGCTGCCAAATTTTTTCTCCTCCATTCGTCGGTAAATTTCCGGGTGAGCGCTGCCGCCGTGGCAATAGCGAAATCGCTTTCGAGATCGTTTCTCCAAGTCCTCCCTTTCATGTGTTATAGTTTAAACGACGCCATAAGTATCGTAGAATATTTGCAATTATTTATATCGATTAATTAAATTTCAGGCAGCTGTAAAATATTCTTCGTTAGATGTCGAAATCTTTCAAAAATTAACGCAGCGCAACAAGAAGCTCTTTATTGCATATAAATATCCAATTTGTCAATATCTCTATCATTGATTATTGTCTACGATCGATTTAGCGTAGATTCCATTGCTATTGATCGCGATATCATCTAATAGGAACCTTTGTAAAAAATAGTCGCATGTTTTAAAAGACAGTGGGATATTTCAACGATCTCGAGACTCCGTCGTATATTCAGTGACTGTTCTCAGGACAAAAATCGGTCCGCACGATACAGCGAGTTTTCACCGTACAGTTTCGAGTCACGTTGATATCGACCGTTAGAACGAGCCCTTCTAACTTATTTAAGGTATCTCGATTCCCCATCGATGTTGTCTATTCTATTCGCGACGCCGAGCCGCGAATACTATCTGTCCGGCCGCAGTAGAAATAGAATGCCGGTTGAATGGCATTTGACGGTCCTCTAATCGAGTGGAAATTCCGAATTAGAACGTTGGATCGACAGGGGGTGGAGCCCCGTTGCCCATTAGCCGAGCTTTTATTCGGCCGTTCTCGTTAGCAGAAACTACCGATCGACGCGTTTTGAATGATTAATGAGTCGAAAACGGTCCGGTCCGTCTTTTGCTGGATTTCGTTGCCATCCGATTTATACCTCACGACCATGTCGCTTTGTCCACGTATCTTTTTACGTGAATATGCGTGTTTCCACCAAAAAAACATCCGACGACCAAAATGCATCTAATCTTATTATACAGTAGAACCTGGTTTATCTGCATCTCGTTTATGCGAATAATATAATAAACGCGTTGAAAGCGTAGGATCGAGTAGTGAGGGGATCCGAAATGTTTCAAGGCTATATATATATATAGCAAAAAGATAATATAAATAATAGGTACATATAGTAAAAAATTCGAATCCATTGGAACATGATTCGAAGCTCATAGCTCTTGCAAATCTTGATAGCTTCGAAACTCTAAAGAGTTTGGGTACGTTTTGAGAACTCGACGAGTATGCGATATTTTGATTACCTTTGTCCAAGCAGTGTCATCGATATAAAATATTAACACTAGTATGCATCTAATCTTATTATACAGTAGAACCTGGTTTATCTGCATCTCGTTTATGCGAATAATATAATAAACGCGTTGAAAGCGTAGGATCGAGTAGTGAGGGGATCCGAAATGTTTCAAGGCTATATATATATATAGCAAAAAGATAATATAAATAATAGGTACATATAGTAAAAAATTCGAATCCATTGGAACATGATTCGAAGCTCATAGCTCTTGCAAATCTTGATAGCTTCGAAACTCTAAAGAGTTTGGGTACGTTTTGAGAACTCGACGAGTATGCGATATTTTGATTACTTTTGCCCAAGCAGTGTCATCGATATAAAATATTAACACTAGTATGCATCTAATCAAACTTATTATACAGCAGAACCTGGTTTATCTGCATCTCGTTTATGCGAATAATATTACAGATATTAAAATATGCATTCACTTACGTTGTAATTTACGCGAAAGGAAGTGCATGTATAAGAGAACAGTTGAAATCCCAACAGCTGGATCATGTTATTGAATTAACACTAGAAATCGATAGTTCACACGAAGCATTTTTACCAAAACCAGTGAAGACGACTGGTCTTGAAAAAGTACGTAATAATAGAATACTCTTATATTTATTGGTTTGTTACTTTCTTACAGAAGCAATTCAATGTTATGTAGTACATTTTTGGTATTGTTAATTCATCTGGGAACATGATCGACCTAAACGAGGGTAGACACATTTAGAAAATTGTAGAACCAGTCATTTTGACTGCTGTGGTATTGCTAGCGTTAGCATCCAGCGATCCAGCGATCGATCCCGAATTTTCCTGATGATTGATATCATCATACCGAATGATACGCGGTGGAAATTTTAAAAACGTGTGGCAAGTTGTTGAAAACGAGGAATCTGGTTAATTGGGGATCGATATACAGATTGCAGGACCCTTTACACTTTGACTGGTATTGGTATGAGTAGCCTTGATACAAAATTATTTTCAGTTTGAATACATAAAAGCAAGATAAAATTCATTATGTTATTCTTTTAGTTATCGTTGCGAAAGTCATTGCATCAAAAAATATAACACGAAGTAGGAATTTTAAAATAAAATTGTAGAACCAGTCGTTTTGACTGTTGTGGTATTGCTAGCGTTAGCATCCAGCGATCCAGCGATCGATCCGGAATTTTCCTGATGATTGATATCATCATACCGAATGATGCGCGGTGGAAATTTTAAAAACGTGTGGCAAGTTGTAGAAAACGAGGAGTCTGGTTAATGAGTAGCCTTGATACAAAATTATTTTCAGTTTGAATACATAAAAACAAGATAAAATTCGTTATACTATTCTTTTAGTTATCGTTGCGAAAGTCATTACATCGGGAAATATAACACGAAGTAGGAATTTTAAGATAAAATTGCAAAACCAGTCATTTTCACTGCTGTGGTAGTCTAGTATTAATAAGAAAAGCTAGAACAGATAGCTAATGACATTTATCGTTATTCGAGCTGTCTTATCTGCACATCTGTTCGGCTAAACGAGCTTCCATCACATTATGTATTCTAATGTGTTTGGTCGTTCTAATGTATTCGTCAAAACGATGATTCGTCGGCACATGCATCCACAAGAATCACAAGAATGTTTCAAAAACTGGTAGAAATATGTGGAAAAAAGATGAAATCGGTGGAACGAGGCTGATCGATTGTTTGAGATGCAACACCGTTACGTAAGTGTGGAAACAGAGGTGTTTTCGCGAACGCGCCGACTGAATTATTTTGGGATCTGCGACGCGGTTTATCCTCTCTTCAGCTTTTAGGATCGTTCGAGAGTTTCGAAGCTCTGTCATTTTCAAATCAACCGTATTTTTCCATCGTTGAAAGATTTGTCAAGTTTGCGGGGAATCTAAGGGAATCTTTGTCAATACGCATAATTTTTCACCCTCCAATGTTATGCTAAAGAATTTGTTCAAACGTTAAAAGTTCTTTTGTTTGTTGAAGGAAGAACAGGATCGAGGAATAAAAATTCAAAGATCATAAGAGGATTAAAATCTAGACCTGTATGCAGCTCGAATCGAGAAGCGCGGAGATTCGCTTTGATTTATTATGTTAAAGCTATACGTAATGATATGCTAACGACTTTATTAGGCGAGATGCCTCAGCTGAGATACATAGTTTAAACGATGAGATGGAAATGCATGGAGAGAAGGTGTGACCATTCATGCTTTTATTCCGCTATAAATCTAATCTGAACAGCTTAGGTGTTTAAGGGTTAGTTAAAGGCTGGAACACACGGGGGGCATTGGGGAAATCAACGAGGGATGACAAGAACAAAGGGATTCATTTCCACAATTTCACTTTTCCAGCTTGGGATAACATCGACTATTCCATTAAAACTTCAACATTGATTCTATCAATCTTCTACTTCCATACACCGTGACAATCAATGACGCTAATCTCATTTGAGTATTAACTATCATGCTTCTTTATTTTGCAAATATTCGATGTTATTGAATCTTTCTACGAACATAAAAATTCTGCTTCAGGATATTTGAGACAAGAAAATATCTTTATATACGAAATTGCCATTTGAGTTTTACTTTTCCAGTTTCAACTATTTAATTTTACGCTATTCGAAGGTGCAAATAATACAAAATAGCAGTTCCAGCGTTAAATAGCGTTTTATCGATCGAAAATTCGCGTGTTCAAGTAAGACATTACACGGCGTAGTATTGGGTTGGCAACTAAGTGGTTGCGGATTTTCTCATTACCACCTAATGGCAAAATCCGCAATCGCTTAGTTGCCAACTCAATGTATCTATTAGTCGATCGTATTAAAACGAAAGATATCGACGATGGCTCATCGATACTCCCCGGACGATAATGCTACCTTTCGACGTGGCAGTTGCTCGATGCTTTGCATAAACACAGCTAGCAACAGTCTGACTAATTAAGCTTAATTACGGTCATCCAAGTCATTAATTAATTGGTCGGTGTCGCACCTGCTGATAAATACCTGCAAGAGAATCGAACTTTCTGCCGTCTCTTTCTTCGAATTTGAATATCGAATAATGAAAGACATTGTGATCGATTTTTTGGAGCAAAGCAACGATGTAAGACACGGTCGCGAGCAAAACGAGTTGGCTGAATTTTTCCTGGCAACGCTCGTACCGGCCTGTATATCGCAGATTGACATACTTCTTGCGAAGTAGGTAACTCGAAAGGAGACTTTAAATGTGTTCCGTGCTTTATAGAATCAGTAAAATCATGCAGACGTTATACTTGGAACGCTCGTCAGTTGTAAACGCCAGCTTAAAGGAAATTTATAATCCACTTAGAAGTTGCTCGATGTTTGTGTACACTGCAAGATAAAATAGAATAATTATTGGGATCTTTATTGCCGAATAATTGTCTGGTCATTTTACGTTCTGATAATCCTCGTTATACTCCAAACTGTTCTAACGTGTCTAGAATGCAGTCGTAATGATAATTAAATTAATCGATCACCTGTCTTAAACCAGTACTTAAAAACCAGTCGTTAGAAGAACTAGTTAGATAAAATTAGTGAAAAGTATTTGCGCGCTCGTGCAGCAGTTAATTACTCGTACAATTCGTAGGAATAATTAACCAACCCCTTGCTCATCTCGTAATTATTATGAGATACATAAGTTCCTAAAAACGCGTCTTAATACTTCTGTTACGACTGTTTGTCAAGAAGAAATTGCGTGGTATATGGAGTTCCATTAAACGCATACTGTAGTCACTCTGATAGCAGTTTCATTAGCCCATAGGTATATTAGAATATCTAATGAACTGTAGCTACGAAATCACATTTCGCATAACTTTCATACCATGCATAATCTCAGAAAATATTTCAGACTATTGTATCGCGATTGGAGTATCGTATACTCACTGTATGCAACAATCGCTTGATCGGAAATTAAATAAATCGCCTGTAGGGACGAAAGGGTTAATATCTAAAGAGCAGAATATTTGTAAAAAGTGTGGCACCGAAAAGCCTCTAGTTTTATCGATTACGAGCACACACGTATCCCGTGTACGCAGAGAAGAGACACCAAAAGTGACGAACACGCCGGCTAAACGTTACCCAATGGAGGCAGATCGATCTTTTCTTCTACCGGTTCCGCTCCCTTCCCCCCTGTCTCTCCCCCTTTGTGCCGCCTCTATTCCATAGGTCTGTTCCCCGTGTAATTCGTATTCCACGGCAGTTGTATCCCGGATCGCCTGCAGCTCGAGCGCGCGTCTCAGTGTATTTCAACGGCACGTCGGATAGTTAGTCGATGATGTCGGACGACTAATGCGCCGGAGGAAGTATCGACGTGTCTCCGCCGTGAGCCCCTTGCACGTGTTTCCACCCTTTTTCCAATTTTCCAAGCTTACTTCTCTACCGTTACCGCTACTACTATTGCTACTGCTACTGCTACTGGATGCTGATGTCGAGCGTTGCACGCTGTACCGCTGCATCGTCTCTGTTCTCGTCCGTATCGTTCTACTACTCAGCGTGCCTGTGTATCGAGATCGACGAGATGCGCCACCGATGAGACATTCCGCGGTTGGGGAGATGGGAAAGCGAGCTTTGTTTCAGCCGCGTTCGCCAGACGGGTTTTCACCATACATCCCCACTACCTTCTCCGATTATATAGATTTCGGAGGGAGAACGTGCACGAGGAAGACGTGGACTTTGAAAATTTCTTACGAAGGAGTTGGTTGAAGTGCGAGTGAAGATTTGTGCATGGAGAGGAAACGCTGGTGTTTTGGGTAGCGCGGTTCTCTTTTTCGGGTTCGGTGTTTGTCGATCATCGTGAAATATATTGTGAAAGTACACCTTCCACGCTGTGTTGCAGTACGTGGATTTTGCAGGCGGAACGTGAAATTGACTGAAGCGAAGCCCCGTGAAGAGTTGTGTTTGCAGAGGAAACGATAGTGTTCTCTCTCTCTTTCCTTCTCTTCTTCTTTTCCCAGAGTAGTGGGTGTTGTTAATAGTCAAATATATCCTGGAAATACAACTCTACAGTTGGATTATACAAATCTTGGAAGGAGAAAGTAAATGAGCAAGATGCGCACTTTGAGAATTTTGTACCAAGAGACTAGCTGAAGCGTCACGTATGTCTTACGGTATGATTTCATTTTTCTTTCTTCTTCCTCCTTTCAAAGCTTCTTTCTTACGACTGTTCGATGCTTGTCGACTATCACAGAATGTATAAATTGGAATGTGGATATTTCTCGTGGTGTGATATCTTTCTTTCTCTTACCGTTTCTTCTACAAATACTCAGTGATTATTGGTATTCGAGAAAAATTCTTACCTTCATGTTTATATCGTGACGTTCGAGGACAAGGGAAACTGGATACAATTACGAAGTGAAGACAAGTACGTAGGAACGATAGCGAAAGGAACAGGACCCGAAAACGTCTACTTCAGGGTCGATTAAAACGACGGTCTAACGTGAAACCATACTCCAAGAAGATGTTGGAGTTCGGTGACGAGGGTAAACTTAGCGAGACGTGGAAATTAGGGAACGTTGGAAAATCAATGTTGAAACGGTTCTTGCATTCCCACGTATGTATAGTACTCTACATTCTACGTCGTAATCCTTTTATCTGTTTGGTTGGGCACACGATTTCTCAAAAATCAACGTAGACTCTAAAAATAGGTGATATCAAGGTGATGTTAATGCGTTACACGGAACCGCGTGTCGCATCGCGTTATTGCCGAAGCATGTAACACTCCCGTTTTACACGACATTATCTCTTTTTGTACTTACTTCCATACTATCGTTACGCGTTAAAATATGCGCCAAACAGATTTTTTTGTATCAGTGAGCGTGTGTAAGATTTTTAAATCTTCGACTCATTCTGCGATAAAATGTAGACAGGAATATCGTTTGTCCATTAACGAACATTTGATACGTGAAACTTGAAAACTTTGGTACAACTTTCACTTGGAGGCTTTAGGAGGCGCTCAGAAATATATTTGTAAATATTCATATTAATGCACAACGAAACAACTCAGTGCCTACTGTTTTTATTTTTAAAAAAGGAAACCTGCGATCATATCTTTCCTCTCTCTTATCTCAGCAAACATCCGAGGAAGCAGCTGTTACACAACTGTTTCGTTAGCCAAAGATATCGTTCTTCCTCTTGATCTTCGTCTTAATAGACCAGTGTAAGAAGAATTTCACCTAGTCTCAAGTTAATGATTATCATCGACAGTTAAATAGCTGAAATGCGTTTGGTTACTTGTGGTTTGTATTCGTATCGCCTTCCGTAACTCTAGAAGGAGGACGAATCGACCCATGGTGCATACAACATTTTTTATTCAGAAGAACTTGCCATGCGTGTTGGCAAAGTTTGTCGATTTCATTCTACAACTTCAGTGCAAGTTCCTTTTTCTTCTTGCACTATCGATGATCGCTCCGTCTCAACGTCAGCTCTGTCTTTCCATCGCCGCGTTTCTTACGACTTCTCGGCTAGCACCGATTGAACAAACGCGGTTGGTGTTCATGTGCGTCGAATTGGCTGCGGTGCAACTGCAGCCGCGCGAAGGGTGAGGCGGAAGGCACGCATATTTTCGAGCGTGACGCACCTTGGACGCTGGGCTTGGCTCACCGGTCGACAGAGAGAGATATCGGACCGCTTTGTGCACAAGCGTGCAAAGCCGCGTTCACAAGCCCAGCTCTGGCCGAGAGGAGTCGTCGCGGATCTGGTTCGTCTGGTTCTTTCGGTGCAGTTTGAAGACCACGGGGAACGAAGAAGCGGTTGCCTCCTATCGGATTAGGTCGTTAAGTTGAGAGAGTAATGGTCAGTGTAACGTCCAGGGTTAATGGTTCGAGTGATCAACACAGCCTCGAGAACTCTCTCGAAAATCTTTTCATTATTACCTACTAATAGTTGTTGTTCGTTGATATACTTTTTATGGAACATGTTCATACATGTGTCACGCAATTATCTATTCTCCCAGTGGCTTGCGAAAGATTATCATCTTCGAGTGTGCATCTTGGTTTGTAAAAATTTCGGAAGACCTAATTTGTAGATGATGTATGCCACTACTCGTAATAAAACATAACACAAACGATTTGCATCGATTAACACTTGCACTGCCGCGCCGAAATCACGCGTTTCGCTCAGGACGCCACGGGAGTATTTTTATTATTCGAAGCATATAATGGCAAAATAATAATAAATTGACGATGCAAGACAACGTTCTTCCCCGATGGACCGTCTATCTCATTGGCGGTCACGGGTGACCACCGTCGCGCCTTGGTAACAGTTGATCGCGACATATTGTAACAAGGCTTCGTTTGTTTCAACAAACCATTCGCATTCGTTATTTCGTCGCAAGCAAAACGTCCAGAATATATTGTCGAAACGTGTAGAAGATATTAGCAAAGAGTATTTGCTCATTCTATATATAATAGTAAGGTGGAGAGACAAGCGTGACATTTTTATGATATCGACGAAACATTCGGCTGAAATGGTAGAGGTCCGCGAAAAAGATTATGTTTGCGATAAACCAATGGTAGTGGCAGATTACAACGGAGGAAAATGTGCTGTAGATTTATCGGATCAAATGATAGCGTATTCTACGCCGCATGGAAGAACCCTCGAGTGGTATACAAAATTAGCTTCAGAGTTATTGCTAAATACGTCAATTTCAAACGCGACGATGCTCTATAAACAAGCAACGAAGACAAAAATCGAGGTATCAGATTCTAGAATGGCACTCGCAATGCACCTTACACAGTGCCATTCGCCAGAGCGGTCAAATATCCTGCAGAAATGCAGAAGAAAGAAGGGCAAGCGTACCTGGCACGAAAATTTTGCAGAGAGTGCTATAAAAAAATGTTAAACAGTCAGGATGAAAAATTGCCAAGAATCGGACCAAAAAGGCGACCACCTATTGTCCAGATTGTATCGATGAGCCACATTTACGTTTAAAATGTTTTAACCCGGTGCACCGTTGGATGCAACGTTTGTTCTCATTTTTTTTATTGACGTTCTAACAAAAATGTTTAATTGTTCAACGGGGCACCTTTTACTCCAAAGTATCTTCTATTTATCGGTCGTATTGAAAATATCCCAACTGTGAATTTCCGTTCAATTTTTACAATTGCAAGAAGTTCAAGTTCTCCGGTCACCACTGACCAACGTGGCAATCAGAGTGTTAAGACGTATGAAAGTTTTTCAGGGATTTCCCTACTTACCGCATCGCGTACAAATAAATTGCAGGCGAGAAGGTTCATCAGACTAATAGTCGTGGCAGAAAACGAGCTCTTCTAGCGCGAGGAGAACCATGTAAGCGGTTCAGTTTTATTCATCGTACGTCGTAAGTCTCTGGGTGTAGGTACTCGTGTTCGTCACGGCGATGTATCGCGGCCTAAACGACGCGGTCGTCCATGTTAGATGCGACTGCTAGGCGCCATTAACGTCGAAGCGGTCGCGATCGCCTTTGAATTAACTATAGTATCTCCCTTATTACGCCGTGGTAAAAGTCGTCGCGTAAATAAAATCGCGCTTTCCCTGTGACACGCAACCTAAATCTCGTACACTTTCTCGAACGAATCTTCTTCGACGCTGTTGCATTTCGTGGTTTACGGGAACGTTCTGGTCGTATCCGAAACTGGAAAGAAATTAAAGTAAAAAAGATGGAAGAAGGTAAATGAGGAAAAGAGAGAAACAGGAAGAAATAAAGGGGCAGAACGTAGGATAAAGGCGAAGCGGATACGCACGACGCGTACAAACGGACACGCGAATGTACGCGATTATACGTCAGCTATAGGGTGTCCCGTACTTTTCCCTTCCAACTACGTCGGCCTGTTTCATAACTAACGTTAAGAGTATAATGTTCACTTTCTGGCGCAAATTCTTCGCCGAGAAATTATAACACAAATATGGAAAACGAGGTTGCTTACAATTATTCACGAAAGTATTCCAATATTCGTGGGCACGTTTTATGAATTTTATTTTATGTGCGTTGCATGTACGAAATATTTGTTAATTTCATTAATACTCCAATGAGATGGAACTATCGTGATCAGGTTGGTAAAGTTTGAAAGAAACTCGAAAATATATTTAGAAGATGGAAAATATTTATTGGAATGTGCACACGTGGTGTTGAATTCCCAATGAAGCATTTATGGACTTTTCGTTGCGCGGCATCTCCCCCTTATTTCTACTTGTACGACATGTTGCTGCAGTTTAAACACACTGAGAAAGTGTGAGACACCCTGTATGTACTGGTGTGTGCGTCCGTTTTCACTGTCTCTTTCTTACTCATCTGTAGAGTATGTAGAGACGGGGCAAGCACACGATTAACCGGCGCGGCGGTTCGTTTTCTGCCGGGAGACTCTTTATACGAGCACGCCGCTCTGCTAACTGGCAACCGGCTACGCTAGCTTAACTGCTTGGCCGAGGAACTAACAGGCGCGAAAGAGACGGAGAAGGAAACGGACGGAGACGAGGAACAGGGCCGTGCTTAAGCACCTTTAGTACCACCAGCCTCGCGATTTCCAAGGGGAATGCACTCGTTCCACGAGCCACGCTCGTTTTACGATACATCCAAGCCTTTTTTTCCACCGACCTCTCCTTTCTTCTATGGCTGTGCTTTGATCTCGTTCGAACGCTTCGTATATTGGCCTTTTAATCGTGGGTCGTAGAGCGAAGTCGATCAAATCCGTGTCTCGTCTGTATTAGAAGAAATGTTTTATTTTCATGCGCCCGACTAACGTTACCTACTACAGTACGAAACTCGAGTTTCATACTCTGACTAACGTATGAGACTCGTATCAAAGAAGTAGGTATGTGAATAAATACATAATGCAGGGAAAACAAGCCTTTATCCATATACTTTATCAAAGGCAAATCTCCATAAATACAGCCTTGTAAATCTATAGAATTTCTATGACAACTTATGAATTGCTTACCTTGGTACTTGTAGTGTTAACAGGCCATAATTCCTTTGATATCAGGATACATTATGAAAAGAGATGAAGTAAAATGGAAAAAAAAAAGGAACAAGAAAGAAAGGAGAAGAAGGGTGCAGACAGGTTTGAAAAATTAGAAGGAGCGCAACGGTTGCGCACCAATACGTCCATATTTTTCAAATCCCATTTTCTGCTCTGATTATCATATTCCACGCTCAATATCGATATCGTAATCAGCCAGATCTCACCAAGGTGCGATTACAGCTAGTCGAAATCGCATATTATATCTCGTCGATTTAAATTAGCAATCTGCTGTATTCGGATATAGTTATTTCCCATTTCAGCCGAATGATTCTCGCGAGCGTCAGTCGAACGAAATCGTAATTTATTCGCCGATATTTCCCGCGCCATAGACACACAGTGGCTGCAAAAAATATTGCCATACCGCTGTATTTATTATAACATTTATGTACTGATTAATTAACTTCAAACGTATCGTTTAATTGCACTTTCATATCACTAACCCACTATACGAATATAGAAAAAAGTGTAATACTAAAAAACTAAAAAAGCGCTCCACAGGAAAGAAAGAATATGCGTGAATACTTTTTAAAACCACTATGTATGTATATCGATACGTATACTTATACTTGTTGTCGAACGATCAGAAGCTCGCGACGAATTAGTGGAACGAATTAAAAATACAGCGGCAGACCGGGTCGAGTGGAACGAAAGGAGGCTCGTATCGATCCTTCGGGGAGAGCCAGGGTGAAAATAGTTTTTCCTCGTCCCGACGCGAGTGGCAGTTTGACAGAGCGCGCAGTTGATATCTCGCGATGCGAATATTCACGACGTCCGTCCTCTGCTCTACTCTCTCGCTCTGGTACATACTTCGTAGTGGTAGTATGTATGCTCGTCCTCTACGTTTGTCGTCGTGGTCCATGCACCTGGAACTTGCACGTTACTGGACCCGCAGCGTCGTCCTCGGGTCTTTGACCCCGTTGCATCTGGACAGAACGCGCTAATAATGCATCGGGACGATTATCGTCGGCTGCGCCAACCTCTCGCGATCTTGAACGCGTCCACAGGCGATTTCTCTCGTCCAACGACTTCGAGTTTCCATCGTGCAAACGATAATACGTATTGCTGGCTCCGCACTGGTCAGAACTGCTTGAAGACAGCTCGTCAGCTGAGCGCAGGTAGGTTTTTCGTGAATAATTCCTTTGAAAAACACAGCCTCGATGAGAAATCTTGAGACAGTCGTCGTACTTGTTTCAAAACTGCGCGAAAAACGATTTGCAATGTCGCTCAAGTTGATAGTTTATATTGTTATCATTTTATACAGAACAAAACTGATGTATAACATAAGGTGCATTTAATCTGAGCTTTATGATCTATCAGGTATTGAAGTTTCACTGGAAATGGAAGGCGCAAAGATTTTTCAGTGTATTTTTAGCGGGAAAGACACAATAAGATTAGAAAGTTGAGTTAAGTATAGTCATCGGTTACTCGTAACAAAAATTATCCTTAACCATATTCGTATTTCTCCAGGAAAGCAAAATACTCCAACTTCTTTGATTTCTCTTTGATATATTTCTTTTTTAACCCAGTGACCGATCTTAAGATCTCGTCGTATCATTTTCATCGAAAGTATCATTTCCTAAAGAGATATTAGTTATTCATCGACGAATTCGCTGTTCTTAAAAAGCATAACGGACAGACTAAATATAATTTTTCGCTGATTACAAGCTGCTTGTGAATAACAGCGTGGATCCAGCAAAATTCTAGCCGATTCGTCGAGTTTTGCAATTAGTGGTCGTTGATACGAGGATGGCTCGATGGTAGGGAATAATCGTTGTCTCGTTAGACAGCAATTTCCTCGGTAAACCGGTGCAGTCTGCTGTGTGACAGTTTGGCATTTTTACGCGTCAAGACGATCGCGTGATATACGCCAAGCTGCTGCAATAATTGCATCCGTTGCTATGCAATGACAGCACATGCTACAAGTGTACGTACGTAAGACTCATCGATAGTTGATGATCATTAAATCTCTCAATCAGTGAAAATCCTTTCCGAAAGATGTTCTCCGTAATTCATTGAAAATTGATGATCTTTTGATGTTCCAAGTTCTATGTCCCTAGAAATAAATCTTTCGTTTTTTTTAGATGAATCTTACTATGAAAAAGTAGAGTTAGCCAACCAGTTTGGCTTGCGAGATGTTGCAAAATGAAAAAATGTTACGCATTTGAACTAATTGTAGGGAGGACGTTCCCTTAGATTAAGAAAAACAAATTTAAACGATATTCTTATGGTACATGTATATATATTTCATCGTTGTTGTAGAGATTTTTTAGGAAGCAACGATTTGAAAGTCGCTAGAAACTCGGCCAGAATGCATGCATAATAATTAGACTGACCGAAAAACGATATTCGTATCGACAGGAAAGAACAAGGTTACAGAGGAATAGAAGCATGCTGACGTTGGATAGGTCGCTTTGTTTAATTGAATTTTTCTGTCGACAATTTTTCCAGTATATTAAAAATCATCTTGCCTCGTTCGCGTGTCGGAGTATCGATCATCGCGACAGGTGTATCGAGTTCCCTCGACCGTTATTTCGATGGAATTTTCGAAAAAAAAAAAAAAAATCGCCAACAGGAAGGAGACTCACTTCGAATATCGTTTGAACAATTTTTTTTTTATTTTTGTTTCTCCTATTTTTTTTTTTTCCTTCTTTCTTCTCTTCTCGTTGCGGGCTGAAACATATGTATTCGCGGTGCGTCGCGTCGCTTGGACGCTGCGTTTCACACGTGGCCACTCGCGTCGATACACCGTGTCCACGACATTTTTATGTAACCGTCATTTTCGCAGTTTCAGAATGCCAATCGCGGCTCGTTTAATGGCGACGCTCGTACGCGGCCAGAATCGTTTCACCAAGTTCGATCTCTGATCGCGTACGATATCGATCGACTACGCCATCCACTCTTTGCAACATCTGTACCGGTTTACTCTTTCTTTACTCTGCTTTAGCTATATTCATCAATTCTGTGAATTGATAGAGAAGAAAAAGCGATGATGTACGAATACGTTGTAATTTCAATATTTAGAGGTAGGATCGCAATAGCTATTAGTTTATTCTTTGGATAAATCTATCACACCGTTCTGAGCGGGAAAAACCTTTATTGCACGCACTTACATGGACTAGGGAAAAAATACAACAGAGAAACAAAGGAACATATTAAAACTATCGATTGAGTCTTCTAATCGATTGAGTATCTAAAACAGTCTTCCAGTTACTGTTTTTTGTAACTAGCACATTTGCATATGGATGGCGAGCACGAAGTCACGTTGTCATCTTCAACAGAATACATGTAGACATGTTTTATTAATATATCGTGTGTGTTATATGAAACGTCTTGAGATTTTGTTAGCAGTGTTGCGATACTCTGAAGCAAATCTCTAAGAAAACTCTACGTCTTTTTCATTTTCTCAAGCACCGAAGCCATCCACAGCGTATAGACAAAAGACTGGGACGAAGGCGGACCATAGACAGTAGACAGGCGACGATGGCTTCAGTCATAGGGTAACACTGCTAGCGTGCGGATCTGGAGCTGCTCAAATTATATTCCTTCTTGTATTTACCCCATTTGCATCGTGGCTCTAATTAAGAGGACCGGTCCCTATCACCGCGCGCAGTCGGTCGTAGGTGCGGTAAATGACACGCGAATTCTTCATGGAGTTTATCGAAAATTTACTGTTCAAAACGATTGGTAGACAATGTTACCTCGCAAACATCGCATCTTACATTCTTTATGACAGAGGAAAAAAGTAAAAATTGTTTATTTAAAAGAAAATTATTTAGATTAAAATGGAAATAAAAAAGAAGCAGTCGCAGCGCGCGGACTAATCTGCGCTTGGACGCAAATGGGTTACACTTCTGTATTAAAATCTATTTTCTACCTTACAATTGATCCACGCGTTCCCTTCTTCGCTCATCTAATAATCTCAGCAAGTATACATACGTATTTCACGGAGATCGCAAAAGCATTTAAGTAGTCAATCATCCATCGTGCCAATTAATCTGAATATTCATTGTTGTCACGCTATTCGCGCGTATTAATATTTTTACCAAATACATGTTTGCAATAAATATCTGTAATTTCCATCTGCATTTTCAGATTGGTTTCAAATTTTATCGGTGCGATCATGACAGTCCCTGTCTCGTTGTAATTTTAATGAAATTCCAAAATATTTTGTATAGCACGAACAATGATAATTTAGTCAGTGGCAATATTGTGGCAATATTTATGCGTGCAGGGAGTTTAAGGTGGAAAATGTGAACTCGCGTGGAAATTTGCGAAGTGTGAGGATAAAGTCTCCCTGATAATTTTCACGATTGACTGACGAGATCGAATTTAGACGATTGTAAGAGCCATTTTACGAGCAGCGGGCTTAAGAGGATCTGTCGACCTAGATGATTCAATTGGAGCGGCAACTCGAATTTAACGACAATAGACGCGATCGATTTTATTTTCAAATCTTAAAATTCCGTTTATAGGACATGAGAAATTTTCACTTTGAGAATTGGCAAATTAAATATACGGACGTTTTTATTCATTTTCTGAACGCTCACAAATATTTATTCTTGTAACATTGAGCCATCCATGCGTTACCCAATTTTTCTCTTCCTCTTTGATTTTGTTATTAAACACGTGTATTTGTTTGTCAATTTGCTGAACGTTCAAAAGTATTGCTTATTATAATATTACGTTATCGATGCGTTACCAGTTCTTTTCAATTTATTTCATTTTGCATTAAATATACACATGTACATCTCATTCAAAAATATTGAATGTTATAACATTATGACATCGGTATATTACAAAATTTCACTCATTTGTAAAATACTCGTGTCGTTAGATTCAACAAATATTCTCCCCATTCGCGTACTTGTAAAATCAACCGAATTAGATTCACATTTTTGTGATCCTTCGCCTTAAGTCGCGTTCTACTCATTTTATTACGTTAAAAACATGTAAAAAATATGCAGGTAAAATTCGCCTGATACCAACGCGTTAATTTCACCTGGCCACGCTGTTATCGCGTCGCAGCTTTTGTATCGCGTATTAATATTTTTACCAAATACAAGTTTGCAATAAAAATCTCTAATTTCTATCTACATTTTCAGATCGGTTTCAAACTCTATCAAAATTTATTACAGTCCCTGACTCATTATAATTTTAATGAAAAATTGCAAACTATTTTATATAGCACAATGATAATATTGTGGCAATACTTATGCGTGTTTTTTTCTTTTTTTTTTATAACGTTTATTGACCAAGAATAAGTGTACTACATGTGTATGTTATTCACAATAAACAATGAATTTCGGTTGTGGGGTGGTTTAGACAAAAATACGTGACGGTACGTCATAGCCATACAACGTTGCGTGTGTCGGAATTACATTTTTTTAGCGTTACAATTTTTAATTGGATTTAAGTCGCTGTAGAGCTGTGCTTATATACTATTTTGTTCGTTAGTTTGTTCGATGTTTATGCGTGTAGGGAGTTTAGCGTGGAAAATACCTCGTTTAGAAAAAGATACGAAAATCGCTCTCGGCTGCAGGCTTCGTTAAAACAGTTGACTGACTTACGAACCAGCAGCGTACGCACATCCGTAATGACCATAATCGAACATCTCGAAGCATCTAATTGAATTCCCATAGGATTATCGGCGCGCGTTAAGAATGGTTTGGCCGCATCCGGCGGACGGTGTAGAGTATCGATCGCGTACAGCTCGCCGCGGCCTCGAATTTCACGCGATAGCAAAGGCAGATACCGTATGCGGCGAAGGGAAACGCGGCTTGGTTGTTCACTGGACGTGCTCAAAACGTCGTTTAGGAGCCTTAAACCCAGGCCACAGAGCGAGAAAGAGAGACAGAGAGATGGAGAGCCCCACCCCGATATCCAGTTTGCCAAACGCCGGTTGTTTTTGTTCGCGCGCGTTGCACGAACTGAAACCCTCTCTCTGCTTGGTCACGCGCACATATAAAGATATATATGTACGTATACAGGGTGTCCCGCGTAACTGGGACAAGCTATAACTGTGAAACGGCGAAAGATAGAAAAGAATTTCATTAGAGAAAATTAAACATTTTACAACGACTTGGTACACGCGTCCACTTTGAAGGTGGTGGTGTTTCTGGGCTTTTAAAGCCACCTATACCTTTTCGAATAAAATTATAAATTTCTTTATACATCGATCTATCCATTTTTTTTTTTTTTTTTTTTTCGTGCTCTATGTAAAAGTGTTAGGCTAGTTGTGTCTTCCCTTGATACTTTTTCAACGTACAAAGATCCATCGGTTGGTGTAGAAAACAAAGTTCCAAGATGTAAGAAAACAACCTTCAAACCTTCAAAGATTCGACGTTTCGCGGTCGCATAGGGCACAGTGGCGGCATTTAAAATTTATCTTCAAAAAATCAAAGTGTAAATACTTAGAGCTTCGGCTAGCTAAGCGATGCCACGAGAAAAATTGTTCTTAATGAAATTCTTTTCCATCTGCCACCGTCCCACAGTCACAGTTTGTCCCAGTTGCGTAGGACACCCTGTATAGAGGAGGAAACACGTATATACACATAGGTAGATAGAATCGAGAGCGTGCGGAAGGTTGGAGGACGAGCGATCTACGTGTCCCGGCGCGGCAGCAGGACCCTCGTCGCGGTCGTCAGCAACCGGGGGAGGTTGGAACACGGCAGAGCAGGGGTTGGGGGGCCACGACAATGCCCCACCCCGAGTTCTCGTATCGATCTGTCGCAACGAAAGTCGAGATACCGGCCTGAAAGTATCAGCTGGATGGATAAGCCTGAATTATATTCCGATTTTCCCTCCTTCTTTTCCTTTTTCTCGTCTCTTTCATCCTTTTTGCTTGCCGTTCGATTTCCATTCGGACGTGATTCTTGCATGGGGTAGCAACGCGAGTCCGACATGCATCGCGGCATTTCGTAGATCGCTTAACGACTCACGAGAAGGTTTCGTAGTTCGTTAGTTAGGTACGGAAAGAATCTTTTCCTTTTTCTTTCTCTTCACTTCACTTCCACTCTGTTTGTAATGTGCAACTTTTGTATATAATTACGCGAGTTTTAATCGTAGATGCGGTCTGATAGTTCGCTGCAGTTAGTGGCAAGGTTTTCTTCCCCGGTTTTCGTTTAGTTTGCACTGTTAACAGTCTCATTGACGAGAAATATTGACGCAACCTCTGGGTTTCTTTGTTTTTTGGGTTCTTACGTTGTCAAGGTAAACCGTATCACGTATGCTCGTAAAACCAAGTTTCTACCCTTCCTCCTCCGTGTCACCTTCCAGATTCTTAGTAACCGAAGCGTGTACCAAAGGTGGTACATCGAAGACCATCATATCGTAACTCGGACATCGAGTACACCCTCGTCAACCAACCAAGTACCTTGAAATTTAACCGAAATACCCCCGATACCCTGACTGTCCATGCCCTAAAACGTCATTCAGCGAGTCAAACATCGATCCCTCGTGTTCCGCGTACCCCTTTCGTGTAAACCAGGTGATCCAAATGACCTCAAGTGTCGGAAGCATGGACGCGTAATGAAGAGACAGCGAGGAAAGCTGAGAAACTACAGCGGCTAGCGTTACAATTCGAACGTCGTATGTGGAAGGTTTTATCGTTGCGTACTTTTGTCTCTAGTTGTTAATTATATAATAGTTGGCTTCTTTTAATTTTCCCAGTTTTTACGAACTTTCGTTTGAAACTAATTCTTTTTCTCGAGTTTTATTTTATTACTAAAACTACAAACGTCAACGGGATAGCATGAGACATTTTAGTATACTCTTGGTTGTATTGCTACGAAAGTCACAAATTGACAAACTTTTTCTTATTCCGTAGAAATTAAGGAAAATATATTTTTTCAGCTCAATTCACCTAATTCTCAAAATTTACCAAAATCACCCGACTAGATTGGATTTGAATTAGATTTAAGCAAAGTTCCAACGTTTGAAGAAACGAAACTATATAGCATTGTTAACTATTAAAAGATTGTCGGCTCAAACTTAATTTAACTCAATTTAACTTAATCTCTGATCAATTTTGGGACCACGTGGGCAAAATTGAGAAAGCCCGCTTAACTGCGTCGCTACCTCGGACGAACGTTCTACTACACAGAAACGTATATTTCATTTAACGCGCATAATTTTCCTAAATAAGAACAAATCGACCGAATAATCCACAAATTTTATGCAATTTCCGAATATTAATCCGAGTTATTGTACACGCGTTGTCGTTGCGTGTTACGTGGAACGAAAACTCTTCCGCGGATACGTTGTAGAATCGACTTTCGCGGGCAAACGCCTTCGCGAATGTGTGGGTACGTTCACCCCAAGCACGCGTCTTATGCACGCGTGAACACGACCAGGAAGGTGAACATCGGAATTCTTTGGTTCACAGACACTGACATTTTCTCGTTTGAAGATGCGCGATAAATACGCGCACCGCCTGGCATTTCGCGTCCGGTTCTCCGCAAAAGTTCAGTAGCTCCGTTCATCATGGCTCGTTTTATGCAAGCATCGAGGGTTTATCGTGAAAGCTTTGCTGAAGTTTTGAATATCATGCGACTCTCAGGAAACCTGTTTCAGTTTACGCAGCATTGTGCTTAATCAGACAAAATGAAAGGGAAGGTTTAAAGCATTAACATTGCACAACATTTTGTCATGTTGACGTTAACGAATTTTATTTTTCAATACTAAAGTTATCGGACAAAATGACTGGTATCAGATTTGTTGCTTTTAACATTGTTGAAAACACGCAACTTGTTCATTAGGGCAGAATCGTGACGAGGTACACATATTTGTTCATTTTCGTCACGTTGTTAAGTTTAATCGAAGATGTGGAACATATTTAGATACCTGCAGGTTAAAAATAGTTTTACGGTGTTAAAGCTATGGCGATTAGTCTCGTACGCAACTTTCGCGTTATACATTAATTTTAAATAGGAGGAAAATTCAACGATTGAGTGTTTGAGAAGTAAAACGGTAGAATTAACAAACAATGAAAGAAACCCAGAAGCAAATAAACAAGTAACAAGGCGCATAAAATTAATTTATTCAGATTAGTCAATTTACCTCAATTTAAGAATCTTAAAATCGAATGGCTTGGCTAATAAGAACAAACCTGGAAATTTGACAAAATATTCCAAATCAAGTAAATACTAAGTCCACGATGAT
The DNA here is from genome assembly GCA_905332935.1 of Bombus hortorum. NCBI lineage: Eukaryota > Metazoa > Arthropoda > Insecta > Hymenoptera > Apidae > Bombus > Bombus hortorum. The sequence goes on from HG995193.1 coordinate 16,056,041, forward strand.
CAGGCGATTTCAAATTGCTTGAATCCAAATAAATAAATTAACATAAACGAGATATTACCTGATACTCGATGAATTAATTACAATTTGTACAAGCTAAAAATCTACATATACATAGCAAAAGAGTTATTTTAGCTTTCAGTGAGTAAGCTACAATGACATTGAAAGTCTGGATGCGGAGGTGTCGTTACAGTGAGAAATTACAGAGGCGAAGAAACTAAAAATGACATGAAACAGACTCGTAAAATAGGCTAGAAAGTTGAATCAATATCAGCAACTGAGAAATGAATTGTGAACAGAAGGTTATGCGATCGTTCGTTTGTCTGTTTCATCGTAAGAATTTGAATGGATCGCGTGAAAAGGCGGAGATGGAGAAGAAACAAAAGCTTGGCTGAATGCAGTGAAAGAGAGAGTGAATGAAAATGGAAAGGGTCCGACTTTCCGCAACTGTACTTTATTCTTCGAATTTCTTCGAGAACTGTTGGTTGCCTAAGCGTCGCTGGCGAACTTGTTACCCTATGTACGGTACATAATATGAAGTTGGCCAAACTAACGCCGAAACTTCTGGCCGTGAACGCGCGCCAGAGTTCGCATGCCGCGTTTACGCGGATTTCAGGCTTCATTTTGGGAAAAAAAAAAAAGTAGAGGAGAGAGAATAATAAAAATAAAGTTGGCCGACAGAGCGATTAAATCACTAGATCACCGGCGGAACCAAGTTGTAGCTCGTAACCTCGCCACGGGGATCCTTGATTTTTATTCACCAAACTTCTTTTTACCTGTAAAAAGTTGGCACGCTGATACGGATTACGTTAACTGCTCGATTTCAGGCACTGAAAATTTTCTACCCAGTCTATGTTTTATTTATTTTATGGCTTAAGGGCGCGATAAAACGATATTCCTGAAAGAAGAAGAACAAGTTGCAGATTTGCAGGATTTTTTGTCATAGGAAATTAATAGAAAATTAATAAGTTGAAGTTAAATTTCGTATCCCAATTTTCTATTCAGTTTAAACGCTATATTTTATTTATTTTATCGCTTAAGAGAGCGATAAAACGATATTCCTGGAAGAAGAAGAACAAGTTGCAGATTTTCAGGATTTTTTGTCATAGAAAATTAATAGAAAATTAATAAGTTGAAGTTAAATTTCGTATCCCAATTTTCTATCCAGTTTAAACGCTATGTTTTATTTATTTTATGGCTTAAGAGAGCGATAAAACGATATTCCTGGAAGAAGAAGAACAAGTTGCAGATTTGCAGGATTTTTTGTCATAGGAAATTAATAGAAAATTAATAAGTTGAAGTTAAATTTCGTATTCCAATTTTCTATTCAGTTTAAACGCTATGTTTTATTTATTTTATGGCTTAAGAGAGCGATAAAACGATATTCCTGGAAGAAGAACAAGTTGCAGATTTGCAGGATTTTTGTCATAGAAAATTAATAGAAAATTAATAAGTTGAAGTTAGATTTCGTATCCCAATTTTCTATCCAGTCTAGACGCTATGTTTTATTTATTTTATGGCTTAAGGGCGCGATAAAACGATATTCCTGAAAGAAGAAGAACAAGTTGCAGATTTGCAGGATTTTTGTCATAGGAAATTAATAGAAAATTAATAAGTTGAAGTTAGATTTCGTATCCCAATTTTCTATATCCATTCTCGATATGGAATTGAATGTTTGGAATTTTAATCAAGTGACGTCAAAATTGTGCCACGTAGTATCCTGGAAGATTATTTTAATATTTCCGTGCTGTCTAATTTCCATTTTAATGTCACCGAAATTCATATAAAATTACGTGGAAGTAGTAAAGGAATTATGAAACTATGAGACGCGAGAAACGTGTCGTTGTAAACCTACTAAATTTCCATGAACAGTTATCAGTCAGTGATTCTACTGATCTCTGTTAAGTTACGCTTTGTTTATTAAATCTCTTGTCGCGAGTGATTTCACAGCGTGCAGCTGCTTGAAAAACTCCACACGCATGTGGACCTTGAGCAGGATCTCGAGTTTTCAAGGGATCTTGAGGCCTGGACAGACAAAGTTTCTTTGTCTTCCGGCTAGGAACGGATTCCACTCGACTTTCACGTAATCGGCTGGACGTATTTAAGCATCCTGACGCAGTTATCTAGCATGTAAATTGCGAAACGAAAAAATAACAAAAATAACGACTATATATCTACTTATTGCAGACTCAAATCAAATGTTTCAATTTGATATTCCTTTCAGTAAAAATGAAAATTCAAAAGGAAGATTTCACTTGTGCGAACAAGTCGTCGACGACTCGATTTGCCCACAGAAAATTAAATCTCATGGCAACAATTAATCCTTGCTCCTCATTTTTCCATATTTGTATCTTCTCAGATATTTTCTTTGAAATACTTTAGTTACAAAGAAAAGGATGTGGACAAAAGCTAGTACAATTACATTAAAAATTAACGAAATATCCGAAGGTTATCCATGTTTCAATAAAATCTATTGAAAAGAAACGTTTGTTTCGGCTCGCACGGAATAGCGGATTAAATCGTAAAAGTGAATATCATGCTCTTTTTCAGAGGAAAATAAGAATAGTTTTAATAAAATCGAATCACGAAATATTCTCTCTTTATTTCTATAATCAGAAATACCAAGCATATACTGCTATATTTTTAGCAATTTCCTCTTGCAGCACGTTTTACTCAAATATTTGAAATAATTTCGATGTTTTGAATAAAACTCGTGACAACTATAGGGAACACGATACGCGTTATTCAAGCGAGACAAAAAAATCAAAAGGTAAAAACACAACGAACGAAATAGCTACGTGCAAAACGATGAAATAGGAGGGTAAAAGAAGCTGTCGGTATTTCACAAATTATCGTATAATTAAATTAATGGCACGGCTGTAGGCACGACTGTTGAAGAGAGAAATATAACGAGAGCGAGCGTTATCCGATTGCGACGGATTTCCGGGCTGGCGTTGGCGAATTTCGTTGTCGGTGTGTATAATCCGATACGAAAAATCACGCAAATTAATAATAATAGAGTTACGAAGCGGCCGTACGACTCGTGGAATTAAAACATATCACGGCCAATGTAATTACCACGAAGTTGACGCGTGCTTCTCTTGAAACGGTACAAAAAATGATAAAAAGAAATAAAAGCGAAAAATCACGGAAAATAAAGAGATTAAAAACGTGTCTTTGATGCTGCAGGCTCGAAATAACAGGGAAAAAGTCGAAACAGTGACGATATTCTAAAGTTTCACTTGTTCCAATGAGATTGTTTCGAAGGTGTACGCTTAATACGCGTCGTAAAAATGTTTGTAATTTAATTAAGGTATTATTCAGAGAATTGTTACGTTTATACAGTCAGTTACGTTGTAACCATTCAGCATCGGTAATTCAAGCTTCTCCATGCTATCATCCAACTTTTACGACTTTTTTTAGACCGTTATTCCCGTCGATTCCTTTTTTTCTTTTTTTTTTTTACCCCTCGTGGTGTTATCGTGGTTTTTAGTGGAAGATTATTGCACATGGAGCTTTTCTCTCGACGCAAGATGTACATATATATGCATTTTACGTTACAATTATGTAGGCAGAGGTGAATTTAATAATTGAAGATTATAAAGGAAAAACGCGATGTATCGGTATATAATTCTGTTAACCCATGAAATAGTATGGAAATAAAAAATCAATAAAGTGGACTTTATATGAATTTATAAATGAATTTATCATTTTTCTCGTATGGGCTTCGATTCATACTATCCATATACTCAAAATCATCGATCGATTCTGTTGAGGTTGTCAGATGTATGAACAGAGGAGCGCGTGGATAGATTGTAAGGTAGAAAATATATTTTAATACAGAAGTGTAACCCATTTGCATCCAGGCGCGGATTAATCCGCGCGCTGCGGCTGCTCTTTTATTTCCATTTTAATCTAAATAATTTTCTTTTAATAATTTACTTTTTTCCTCTGTTATAAAGAATGTAAGATGCGATGTTTGCGAGGTAACATTGTCTACCAATCGTTTTGAACAGTAAATTTTCGATAAACTCCATGAAGAATTCGCGTGTCGTTTACTGCACCTACGACCGACTGCGCGCGGTGATAGGGACCGGTCCTCTTAATTAGAGCCACGATGCAAATGGGGTAAATACATGGGGTACTACAATAAATGGGGTAAATGGGGTGTTACCCTATGACTGTCTATGGTCTGTCTTCGTCGCAGTCTTCAGTGCTTGAGAAAACTAAAAAGATGTAGAGTTTTCTTAGAAGTGGTGACCACTTCGACAGATTCTATCCAACATTTTGCACCTGAAATTTTGGTTAACCGTTCTAGCGCCACGCTGTTCGCGTACTGTGGTGAACTGTGTCGCAACGCACATCAGAATTTCCTCAAGTAATTACTTTTCTTTTTCAAATAATCGCAAACTTTTGAGCGTTTAGTATAACGTTTCCTAACGATTCTTAAAAAACCCATGGCACTAAAACGGTTGAGCATGACCACAATAATCTTCTGTATTTTTTTTAAAGAAGAGTAGCTGTGTCATTTCACAATAGTAGTCACCTAATGTTATTATTGCTAAATTGCAAACATTTACATATATGTACACATTAAGTTGTCCGGAAGGTGTCTTTCTTTCGCAAACAGTGCACCTTCATCAAACGTGAAGCCAAGTCTGTGAAATGTCGCGTTGTTCATCTCAACACAATGGAATAAATCGTACGTAATTCGGCAAAATAATATAAAACAGAAAACATAGTGCGTCTATTGTTTCCTCATGAAACGAAAGAAACTTTTCGGACGACCTAATACGACAGTGCACCTTTGTACAAACGTGAAGCCAAGTCTGTGAAATGTCGCGTTGTTTATCTCAACACAATAGAATAAATCGTACGTAATTCGACAAAATAATATAAAACAGAAAACATGGTGCGTCTATTGTTTCCTCATAGAACGAAAGAAACTTTTTGGACGACCTGATATTTATGAGTAATTCAAAGGAGCACAAGATACAAGTAATACACAAGACGTAAAATATTCAATACACAGCACGTACTTAGTTATTATACCTAACATTTAGCGTTAGCCTGATTGTAAATACGCGCAATCTTATTTAATCCAATTTCCAATTATCGATCGCCCTATTGTACAAATCTCTTCATTCTGGCTGCATCGAGACGAAACGCGTTTCCTCGCAATTCTGCACTCGGTTGCGACTTTCTGTGTATGTCGTATAGACGATCGTTTCGACCAGTCGATCGATCCTCCGCTCTCTTTCTCTGTGATGGCAAATGTGGGACGACGGTGCGCGTTTTACGACGAGAAAAAGAGAGGAGCCAGTGCAGAAAAGGGAAAGAAAGGACGGCGGAAGACGAAGCCGAGGAGGGCAACGCCGCGTCGCGCCGCTCGCCGGCCTGATTTATAGGCAATACCGTTCAGGCGTTTTCACTGCGTAACTTCCGCCAATTTCGTTCCATCTTGACACGCCGCGAGAGAAGTTTCCGGCTTTTAATCGAGTAGCCAACCGATCTCCCAGCGAAATTCTCATCGGTCCTTCGTGAAACTTCCAGGTTATTCAATTTTCGTATCGATCTTCGTGAACCTTTGTTTCTAACGATGCTGCGAATTTTTGAATAAGGTTCGAGATTTTTTTAGTAGATTTCGTAGTAGAAAAGAAGGATTTTGCTAGTTAGTTGACTGTTGGGGGAAAAGTAGAGCCTTTGTTGCTTAGTTTTTGCAGCAGAGCCAAAGGGTTTGAAGCAGAAACCTCTCGAACAGAGCATTTAGACTGTCTTTGAATTTTTCTTGATGTACGCACCGGTTTGAGATTGTACAAGTTGGAAAAGAAATGGAACCAGCCATTGCTAGATACAATGACATAAATTTTTAGAATCGTGGTATTAAAGAATTGGGGGCCTTAAGTGTGCAAATTAAAATTTTGAGATTCTAATCGTTAAATTCAAATCTTCAAGCTGCAACTTTAAGTCCAACTCTGCAAATACACGTTTAAGAATTTGAACGTTCAGCTATCATTTCTGCTGTTGACCAACATCGCAGCAATGAACTGTCTATCGAAAATTCAGACATCTAAATCAAGTCAACACTATATCTCCAATTTAGAACGACCATAATCCCTTAAGCCCTAAACAATAAACTGTCAATCATCAACGTAGCACAACACGTGGAATCTGATTATCCAGAGTTTGATAACAAAACGAACAAGGCGAAATACGATCCTTCTTGCATAATAAGGAAAAGTTCGTCAAGGACGTCGGTCGATCACAAACAAAACAGTGAAGGCGAGGTTGATCGAAGAACGAGAGACAGACAGACAAAGACAGAGAGACAGAAAGAGGGCGAAAAGGTTTCAACTTGAGAAACGCTACTCGATCGTTGGCTAGTGAGCGAAATGTGGGCCGTGCGACTCTGAGAACTGGAACGTGCGTACAGGTGCGAAACCTCGCTGTGTTTCAATCCGCAGCCACAGGTTTTCCTTTGAATCCGACTGCTTTTAATCGATCCGCTGAATTTCTACCGCCTCTGGCTTCGCCATCTTTAGCTCGAATCCGCCTGATAATTATTTTTAATTGCCGCTGACGATGATATAGCCGAGGAACTGGTGCCACTCTCTTTCCCCTTGCACTTCTCTAACGTGTCGTATTCCAGTGAAATTCAGTCGATCGACGATTTCGTTCCCTGTGCTATGACGATTGAAAGGGATCAGGTTGCTCGCGACGATTTCTCAAATTTAATTCGAGATCACGAGTCTGTTAAATTGAGAATATTTTGCTACGTTAATTTTATTTAGCGCGGAAATTTAAGAGAATTTTGAGATATTGGGATGATACTGGTTGTTGGCGAGATTGCGCGTTTCCCTTTTTGTAATTAAAACACGACTAGAGCCCTCCTGCAGATCAAATTAATATTATTAGTAAGATTTTACAAATAACAAGCTATAAATTATTAATATCAATAGATCTTTTTACGTGATCGAAACGAGTTTGATAATACAGGAAATGTAATTTTATTCGCGTAAATGTTACGCATTGAAAATCGTCTAATTATCATATTTGACGTAGAATTCTAGAATTGTAAAAGAACAATCTGCAATCTGCAAGTTGCCACTTGTCGACTCATACTTATCGTTACTTAATAAATTATCGTGCAAGAGACTCCAAGTAGATCAATTATAAATAACTTAATGAATAGTTTAGGATTCAATAGATTAATCAATTACAATCAGTATGAATAATAAAAATGTAACGCATTCTACTAACAGACATGGCAAAACCACCATGTTCGTACATTAATTATGGATGTTATTCTTGCACAAGGAATGCTATTACATTCCAACAGACAATTTGTTGTATTTATTCCAGCTGATTTACTCAAACTTCTCAATCTTGCATGGTTACCCTAATTTCACAAACTCACGATTTTCTACTTTACTGAACGTATGTATTAACACTTTGACTGCCACGCCGAAAGCACGCGTTTCGCTCAGGACGCCACGGGAGTATTTTTATTATTCGAAGCATATAATGGCAAAATAATAAATTGACGATGCAAGACAACATTCTTCCCCAATGGACCGTTTTTCTTATTGGTGGTTACGGGTGACCACCGTCGCGCCTTGGTAACAGTTGATCGCGACATATTGTAACAAGGCTTCGTTTGTTTCAACAAACCATTCGCATTCGTTATTTCGTCGCAAGCAAAACGTCCAGAATATATTGTCGAAACGTGTAGAAGATATTAGCAGAGAATATTTGCTCATTCTATATATAATAGTAAGGTGGAGAGACAAGCGTGACATTTTTATAATTTCGACGAAACATTCGGCTGAAATGGTAGAGATCCGCAAAAAAGATTATGTTTGTGATAAATCAATGGTAGTGGCAGATTACAACGGAGGAAAATGTGCTGTAGATTTATCGGATCAAATGATAGCGTATTCTACGCCGCATGGAAGAACCCTCGAGTGGTATACAAAATTAGCTTCAGAGTTATTGCTAAATACGTCAATTTCAAACGCGATGATGCTCTATAAACAAGCAACGAAGACAAAAATCAAGGTATCAGATTCTAGAATGGCACTCGCAATGCACCTTACACAGTGCCATTCACCAGAGCCGTCAAATATCCTGCAGAAATGCAGAAGAAAGAAGGGCAAGCGTACCTGGCACGAAAATTTTACAGAGAGCGCTATAAAAAAATGTTAAACAGTCAGGATGAAAAATTGCCAAGAATCGGACCAAAAAGACGACCACCTATTGTCCAGATTGTATCGACGAGCCACATTTACGGTTAAAGTGTTTTAACCCGGTGCACCGTTGGATGCAACGTTTGTTCTCATTTTTTTTATTGACGTTCTAACAAAAATGTTTAATTGCTCAATGGGGCACCTTTTATTTCAAAGTATCTTCTATTTATCAGTCATATTCAAAATGCCCCAATAAGAAGTAAGAAGTTGAAAAGGTCCGGTGACCAATGACCACCGTGGCGTCACAGGAGAAACCACGTGGCAGTCAAAGTGTTAAGAGTTTCAATCTGATTGAAAAGGACGATTCTAAGATTACTCGAAATTCGTGTCACGTTAACAACGCGGTTAAAATTGCCGATGCATTCGTAGAATTCATTGAAACGCACTGGAAACAGGTCCGCGTATTCTAAACAGCCACTTGACCTCTCGCACGCTTCCTTAAACACTTATCATTCACACGGAATATACCAGGGGAGAGGTTCATTCACTGCAGGTTCATTCACCAGCCAGCCTGAGGAATCCTACAAAAGAGGAGATAGTAACTCTTCACCGGATGATTAATACTTTTCGCGTAACCGTTGCATTCTTCAGGAGTAGTAAAATTACTTAAGAAAGCGTAAAGCACCGTCGAAGGCAATAACTGCCGGTGGCCTTCAATGGCCAGGCGTTTCGAAGCGTTTTCGCGAGTAGAATCACCTCGAACGTTCTCTCCATGAAATTAATTCCGACCAACAGTTTAACTGGAACGAGCTCCACTAAAGAAACTCGACTGCGTAGAAAATCCTTCTTGCCTTCTTGCAACTATCGATTTTCTTCTTTTTCTTCTTCCTCCTCTTCTTCTTCTTCTTCTTCTTTTTATTTCTTTGCCTTTTCTTTCTTCTTTTGCAACTCTCGGATAAACTTGCTCGTCAAAGAGTGACAAAGAGAGGAAGAGAACGATGTAGAATAAGAGAAAGAATGTACTAGACGGAACGTTGTTGTTTTTCGCGAAAATCGTCGATTAAAACTTTAAGGTCGGCCATTAGCCTTCACCCACATTGCTCAATCGCGAGTGCTCGAGACGATTACGGCAAAACGTGTCCGATTGCCGTGTGCCGCGAGAAGTGTTGCTCGTGGAATTAATTCGTGCTTATTACCGTGATTGCTTAAGCGCCCCGATAATATTGTATTCTTGTCATTTCATTTTAACGACCTGCGATTGGCGCGGTTTACCAATTAGGTCACGCGTAGCCTAATTTAACGTCACGAGCTAAGTTTCGATAAGAATAATGAAAACATTTATCGTAATAATCGTAGAAAATATTATTCTAAGATGTTAACGATATCATCTAATAGAACATGCGTTAATTATTGCTATTGATTCAATTGTTATATGAGCCTCTGAAAGGCTAAATTGATGATTTGCACTTTTTCTTAATTTTTTATTTTCATTACATAAGAATGCGATTGATATTCAACTGTCGAGAATCAAATGACCCACTTCCACAAGTTTATTTATGAAAGGAATATGACATAAGAGATAGCATATTTCAAGGTAAATTTCAAAAATAGTATTTGTAACGCCATTGAGTTCTTTTGCTTCTCAATTTATACAGTTGATCAGTGTGAAAAGAAGTTCAGACGCTACGCCCCGAGCCAGTTACACCGTATTTCTACAATAATTTATCTGGACATCTTTCTTTCTAGAATTATTCCATTGATAAAGCTCCATATTTTCCACCTGTCGCACAGATTCCTCTGGAAAGATGCTTCTTTTGAAAATCGGTTCGTTTTCCAAAAACCCCTCTTTTCTTTTGCGGTCACATGTTCCCTAAACAAATCGGCCCACTCAAAACGCAAATAGGCAATGGAAAACAAATAACGAGAGAGAAAAAGAAAAAAGAAAAAGAGAAAAGTATACAGCTGGACGAAAAAGGAAAAAGAAGAGGGCAGAAAAATCAGAGGGTTTGGACAAACGGAAACGCCATGCTGTGTGGCAATCACCGAGGGCTAACCTTGGCAGCGAAAAAACAAAAGAGAGGCAGGTTTACAAAATCAAGGAAAATCGAGGTGGGAACACCGAATCGAGGCTCGAAAAGCCACTCTCGAGGAAGACACTGACCCAGATACTCGTAACATGGGGAAGGTCGTGTGTAAACATACACGTACGCACGCATCAGACCTATATATACTCGTACGTATAAGCCGGATGAATAACGCGGCTGGGACGCGTGTGCAGTGTGCACGCACACGAACGCGTGGGTGCGCGTGCGTCCATGCTCATCCACACACACAATGGCCAGACACATAAAATAGAGGGTTATGTATTTTCTTTGGTCTATCGTGAGCGAGAGAGCAGCCAATTTGCTTCCCTCTTACCTGTGTGCACGCTCCATATGTTTCCATGCCTTTACGTACATCCTCGTACGGTTATATATATATTGTAATCACAGAGATCATTTACATATATTTGTTGTGTATTTAGAAGAAGAAAATACACAGTCCACGTATTTTATATTATGAGAATTTTAAATTTGCATTACATAAAATCATTCATAAATATCAAGACATATTCTGACGATGGACAAGATGTTATAATTGCTCCAAATTACCAAAGGGGAGATTAATTGATCAGAATTTTGAATTCATGCAGAGCAGCCAATTTGCTTGTCTTTTCCCTGTGTGCACGCTCCATATGTTCCATGCGTTTACGTATATCCTCATACGGTTATATATTTATTGTAATCACAGAGCTCATTTATATATATTTGTTGTGTATTTAGAAGAAGAAAATTATTTTAGAAGAAGAAGAAGAACAGTCCACGTATTTTGTATTATGAGAATTTTAAATTTTTATTACATAAAATCATTCATAAATATTAAAACATATTCTGACAATGGACAAGATGTTATAATTGCTCCAAATTATCAATGGAGAGATTAATTGATTAGAATTTTGAATTCATGCAGAGCAGCCAATTTGCTTGTCTTTTCCCTGTGTGCACGCTCCATATGTTCCATGCGTTTACGTATATCCTCATACGGTTATATATTTATTGTAATCACAGAGCTCATTTATATATATTTGTTGTACATTTAGAAGAAGAATATTTTGAAGAAGAAAATACACAGTCCACGTATTTTATATTATGAGAATTTTAAATTTGTATTACATAAAATCATTCATAAGTATCAAGACACATTCTGACGATGGACAAGATGTTATAATTGTTCCAAATTATCAATGGAAAGATTAATTGATTAGAATCTTGAATTCATGCAGAGCAGCCAATTTGCTTGTCGTTTCCCTGTGTGCACGTTCCATATGTTCCATGCGTTTACGTACATCCTCATACGGTTATATATTTATTGTAATCACAGAGCTCATTTATATATATTTGTTGTACATTTAGAAGAAGAATATTTTGAAGAAGAAAATACACAGTCCACGTATTTTATATTATGAGAATTTTAAATTTGTATTACATAAAATCATTCATAAATATTAAAACATATTCTGACAATGGACAAGATGTTATAATTGCTCCAAATTACCAAAGGGGAGACTAATTATTTAGAATTTTGAATTCATGCAGAGCAGCCAATTTGCTTGTCTTTTCCCTGTGTGCACGCTCCATATGTTCCATGCGTTTACGTATATCCTCATACGATTATATATTTATTGTAATCACAGAGCTCATTTACATATATTTGTTGTGTATTTAGAAGAAGAAAATTATTTTAGAAGAAGAAGAAGAATATTCAGAAGAAGAAAATACACAGTCCACGTATTTTATATTATGAGAATTTTTAATTTTTATTACATAAAATCATTCATAAATATCAAGACATATTCTGACAATGGGCAAGATGTTATAATTGCTCCAAATTACCAAAGGAGAGATTAATCGATCAGAATTTTGAATTCATGCGAGATAACAATATTAGAACTGATGAAAGATATTTGTAAAAGTTACAAGACGAACGTGATAAGTTAGAAGTTATCAAATTTCATTTTGTTGAAACATTATGACATTATACAATAGTTGGTTAACGTTTTAATGTTAAAAAAATTCATGACAAATTACCATCATTTAATCTTATCAAGTGCAATACAGAATATATGCACAGTGGAGAAAATTATGAATTTTCTGAACAATTTAATAAATACATCTTGTGAAAGATGAGCAAGTATTCAAATACTCATCAATAACAGTGTATGTGAAATGTGTGTGTAATGATGAATATTATTTCACGCACGTTACGCATGATTGATTACGCGCATTATACGTATGAGTGTAATAATAGTATGTTTAAAAAGTTGTGACCTGCTTGGAAATTATGTTCATTCGGTTGGATAGTTTTTATATCGCTCCTTTAGCAGTTCTTAAGCATCGTGCAGTGTTTATTATGATTGAAGAGAATGTGAACGCTTGAACGGTGTAATTATCGTTACAAGGAATTCGTAGGATGAAGTTGGCAATTGTATTGCACTTGAAACTGTTTGGGAACTTTCAACTCTCAGATTCCTCGACTTCGCCCAAGTTTCCTTATGATTTTATTCTAGCCTTTAAATACTTCCGTATTCGAATAATCTATAAAATCTATATGTAACACAAATCTAACGCAAAGAAAGTGTAAAAAAGTGTATAGAATTTTGAATTCAAGTTTGCGTTAGCAATTTAAATTTTAAAAATTAATTGCCAATATCGTGTTACTTGTCTCTGATCTGTTTTTTATTTTATATCGATATCGTAATGGACAAACATGAAATAGTTGAATTTACAAATTCCTTTACAAAAATTAATTATTCGCAAATGATAAAGTGATGTACAATACCCCTTTTATAATAATTTATCAACTACTTGATGCTAATGATTTGACATGTTACAAGCTGTTGTTTATACACTTTTCTTTCGCAATTTTACAATCTTATTATCACGTAATACTCTAAATGCAAATTGTAAAATCTACTTCGTGAAATTGGTTTTGTCATAACCATAAGTAGCTGTTATATTACACAAGAGAATTTACCAATATTAATGATTCCAATGAAAATATAAAATCAAACGTCTAAGCGTATTAAGTTGACGTCAAAGGCAAATGCAAATTGTAAAATTTCTTCGCAGAATTGGTTTTGTCATAACCATAAGTAGCTGTTATATTACACAAGAGAATTTACCAATATTAATAAGATTCCAATGAAAATATAAAATCGAACGTCTAAGCGTATTAAGTTGACGTCAAAGGCAAATGCAAATGAAATACCCGTTTTTTAAATAACTGTAGAAATAATCACATTCTGAGAAGAATGTCCATAAAACCTTTTTAATCTTCATTCTCCACAATCTCGTACGATTAGAATCGGAAACTTGAATGGAATACTGGGAAAGCTCTAGGCTAAGCGAAAGTTTAGCATGTGTCGCAGGTACACGTGCGCGGGCGCACGTGTGCTCATTTGCATACGGTTCTTTAATAGGCACACGTGCGCGTCGGTGTGCGTAAGTCGGCCTTTATGTTTATGAATGGAATTGTAGTGGTGACGTTGGTGCGCGGCACGTACGTGCGTAAAGTTATATTGATGACTCAGCCTCTGTCTCTTGTTGCACTCGTGATGCGCGATATACACATATTACGATCCTCGGAAACGTTGAACCGCCCCCTTCATCCTTTCACATTTGTATTTTCTTCACCGTGCCCTGCCGACGTTCTCCTATTTTTTTCTTATTTTTTGTTACCTCTTACACCTTCTGTTTTTCCTCTTTTTTTTATCTCTTTCTTGCTATAGATGCTTCCCAATTAAAATTTATTATTTTTGTTCGTTCGTTAGCGAAGAAGCTATATTTTAGATAATTAGACGAAATTGAATTTGACATTTGAACTGTTTAAAAATCAAAGCTTCATTTTGTTAAAAAGATTTCTTGATTTTAGACTATGATTACTAGTTACGTGGGTTTTGTTTACATAGACATTTATGGAAAATTGAAATGGTGGGCTGAAAGGTTAAAAATAATGACGTAAGTTAAGTCTCGTGGATCTTCAGTTTTACGTTTAGTTCAGATCTTTCGTTTCATCGTTGTTTAATGACTCGAAGAGATACAGTGAATTTTCTGTAATAATAAATAGAGAACATTATTATTTTGAAATATACGTTTATCATGTATTATTTTGGAATATAATAGTGAATTGATTTATATTTTATATCACTATAATTTTCAACCATTTTAAGTGCGCAAAGGTATAAAAAGAAGATATCCAAAATAGTAATAATAAATAATAAGAGCTCATAACAAATAATTCCTTTTTATTTTGGATACGTTATTTTTATATCTTTGCACATTTGCCTGGTTGACAATTATAGTGATATAAAATATAAATCAATTCGTAATAATAAATAATAATAATAAGAGCTCATAACAAATAATTCCTTTTTATTTTGGATACCTTCTTTTTATATCTTTGCACATTTGCCTGGTTGACAATTATAGTGATATAAAATATAAATCAATTCGTAATAATAAATAATAATAATAAGAGCTCATAACAAATAATTCCTTTTTATTTTGGATACCTTCTTTTTATATCTTTGCACACTTGCCTGGTTGACAATTATTGTGATATAAAATATAAATCAATTCGTAATAATAAATAATAATAATAAGAGCTCATAACAAATAATTCCTTTTTATTTTGGATATCTTCTTTTTATATCTTTGCACACTTGCCTGGTTGACAATTATAGTGATATAAAATATAAATCAATTCGTAATAATAAATAATAATAATAAGAGCTCATAACAAATAATTTTTTTTTAGTCCGTGCCTTTCGGCTTTGGACGAGTCTTCGGTTTTACATCTTTTCGCCTAATCCCGCTTTCTACATTCTTTTCTTACGTATCCATCCTCTCTCTTATCTACTTTATTATAATATTGCACTCCGCTGTATAATCTGAGTTCTTATTTCTTTGCGTAATTTTGATCACAAAAATATAAACTTACTCACGCGATTTGCATAAGATACGTAAGAATTTTGGTGAGAAAATAGCGCGACATTAAATGAAAGTGAAATATTTTAGAATTTTGCACGTATCATGAGTATCGATTGTTGAATGGCACGTGGCTGGGTTAACAGAGTACACCCTGTATACATTGAAGTTGGGTAACATTGAATACCCTTCCTTCCGAGCGATAAAGTTACGAGAGCAGGTAAACCTCTAATTACTTGAAGCGTTGTTCGCAACTGTTACGTGGAAGCAACATTATTTTAATCCATCCATCAACTGGCACGAGTATGTTTATTGACATATGCACGAAACGATGTTACTCGGTCATTTAGACTCTGTGTGTTAACTTTCAAAATTTAATACAATACAATGTCGAACCCTTTCGAGGGAAAAGATTTACATTGTATATCGGTATATCAGTATTATGCATACAAAATGTCTCATCTACGTTGAACGATAAATATTTACGTGCATGTTAGACTTAAGTTGTCAAAATAATGTTGTAATTACTACGAGACACCTGTATGGAGAATATAATATAAGATTTAAAGTAAATGGGGCAATAATTATAGAAATTGTGAAATATTGGGTCGTCCGAAAAGTTTCTTTCGTTTTATAAGGAAATAGTGGGAGCACAATATTTTCCGTTTTCCAGTCAATACCCTTTCAACGAGAATCAAACATACTATAAACTCTTATAATCCAAGTTACAATACCATGCCAAAATTATTTATAATTCTCAATGAGAATTAATTGTAAAAAAAAAAAAAACGTATGATCCATTTTGTTTTAAAGATCACAATGTTCGAGAAATTAGGTTTCATGTTCGTATAAAAATCGTTGTAGAAGACGTGTCTGTAAAAGAAAGACACTTTTCGGACAACCCAAATATCAGTGGCAAGAATATACGAAGATAGGAAGAGAATTCTGTCGAATTTCTTTGAACCACAGAGCCCAATGTTATTTCTTATAAATTTTCCTACTTAAAATATAGAATGAAAGAGAATATAAACGAGTGTTTGCGACAGAGAACTATGACCGATATGTTTTACGCAAAATCGTACCAGGAGGGCTTTTGAACGGCACGTTATATAAATATCGTTATAACATTTCCTCGATTTTATTTCCCGATTTTATATTCGCGAAACAATAACGCGCCGCGAAACGGGAATAATTTTTCCCTGCGACAATTAACCACGCGTGCTAGTTCGAATTCCCAAATTTGCCATTCGTGGCAATGTAGAACAAAAGCATGAGAAAGGCAGAGACAGACAAACAGAGAGAGGGAGAAAGAGGGACAGAGTAGGTTAGAATAAAAGGAAAGAGGGAAAACGGATAAAGATTAACGTGGCAACCATTTCCAAGACTAATTGCATAAACGCGCAAATCGCGCCTCTGGAACAAACTACTTTCGTTCATTCTCAGCGACGCGCGTATATCTCGGGCCACGCATTATCGTATTTTTCACGTAACGCGTTCATACGGCGCAACCTCGCCGCCGATTCCGATTTGCATATCGTATGAATAATGCATACGCCTCTAACAGTAACAAACGCCTCGAATTACCGCCAACACACGAATAGACCAGATAACTAATATTAATAACAATTAATCTTCCTTCTGCCGACTTGCGTTTCTATCTTTCGATAAATATTATCACGCAACCTTTTTTTCTAATTGCGTGAAAATTCTATTTTTGTAATTGAAAATCGTAGAAGTAAAATGTGATAAGTTAGATTTCTCTCGATCTTCTTATTTTACTCTTTATGGTTAAACGAAAGAATTCTAACATAATATACTTTGCCTTTAAATGAAAATCTGTTGATTCAAATCTTTTCAAAACATAGGCAAGTAATATTAAAACATTTTTAAGAACATTGTCGTCATTGTTTGAGAAAAGCCGAAAGATTAAAGATCCAAAATTAAGAAATTTAAACTTTCAGTCTCGGATGCTTTTTTTCAATAATGTTAACTTTTTTTTTTAAAAAAAGATCAGGAAATTTCTACGAATCCAAAACGTTACAAACGATAACAATTGAAAGGGTAATTAATACTAATTAATACTAGCGATCCATGCGAGTCAGAAATGGAACTCTGCCAGTTAGAAGAACGTCTTGCAGGTCGAGTTTCGAGTTGGAGTTTGCGTATCTGAAAGAAACGCGCGAACTCGGCCACTCGACTAATCAAATCACGAAACTAACTCATTTGCGTTAATTGAAACGGCGCGGCGTGCCGCGACGAGGCCCCGACGGTCACGAGTTCAATCCTATGGGGACCAAGAAAAAGATGTGTTTGTTTAATTAATTGGCCCTCCTTTGAGCGAGTTCAGCCGTAAGGAACAATCCACTAACGTTGCGACAATTTTGACACGTCCGAGCAATCTCGATCGATTACCAAGTGTCGTTAATTCATTAATTAAAGAAAGATGCTCTTATCTCTCGATGAAAGCCATCGATAACAGCGCAAAGATCCTAATTCGGCTCAAAATGAAGAAAACGAGCCTCTCTGTATATGCTTTTCTATCATATTTTCTTCGATCACCGTACTCTATTCTTAACGTCAGTTTTGTAATAATTATAATTTTCAGATTGAAGTTTTCTAAGATGAAAATTCTGAGATTCAAATTTGGCAGATTTTAAATTGAAATGTATTAACTTGTACATACAGTGTTACCTTTTTACCTTCGTGTAGCGACGAAAGTTCCATTCCATTAGCAGCGTCTAATCGAAATGCAACGTGATCATCGACGAAGGTTTTCGAGAGTGCGAACATCGGACGCGTGTTCGCGAAATTCCACGGGATTTCTTGCCGGTTGTGGCGTCGTGCGAGAAATTAAAGCCCGTTCGCGTAATACCGTTACGTGACGCTACATCGCGTCCCGATCTCTCCAGCGTCGTTTGGTAATTTGGTTAATGCGAGAAAATTTGGATTATATCCAGACCCGTGGTTACCGAAATCGAATCAACCATTCGGCACGATTGCGTTACATCGTTTGTTACAGTGTTCATTTCTGTACGCTGAATTCATGCACGACTTTTATCAATATTTTTTTCTGGTTTATAGAAAATATTTTGAAATTTTATTAGCGGTATAATGACACGGAATCCATCGTGGTCATATTAATTTTGAAAGAAATCTGAAAATGCACGTACGGTAGTTCGTCAGAATATACGAACGCTTATAGGGAAGTTTTTATTCATATTTTACGTTTCATGGCAAAAACTTTGAAATTTCATTAGCTCTGCAATAAAATTCGGCTGTCTTCATTAGACTGTGGACGTTTCTGTAAATTCGTACTTTTATCAACGCAAATAAAGAAGTGAGAAACCCACGTCGAGATTTGTTTCAACCTACTGAATATTACGATGTTTTATTGCGTACTTTTCTTCACGTTGTGCGTATTTTTCTGCGTTTAAATTTACCATAAATGCACAAAAATCCATGGCCCAATCGTGATGAAAACGAATTGGAAAATCGCCGTATTAATTAGATTATAGATCTCTAGTTTCTTTCTGTATATATTTTACAAGATTTATTTGTCGAGTATAAACTGTTGGAGAATCACTCGTAACGATAAATCGCATCGCTATTTTGTTCAGAATAACGATCGGCCGGTAGGTTACAGGAGAGGAAGCGTAATATCGGAGTGGAAAGAAATTATAACGACAGGGGATTCTATTTAGCGCGCGTACGATGTAAATCGTTGGCCACTAAATTTTCCGCGTATTTATTAGCTATTCGCCGGTGCGTAATGTGCCAGAACCTGGCTATTTATAAGGTAGCTATTTATCCGGCTGAGCTATTCAATTTTCGTCTTCCTTGTTCTTTTTAACATCTTGTTTTCTCTACCTCCAATGTGATATTGCTATTAATTAAAATGTAATTATCACCTTGTTCATCGCTGTTGAACTTTCTTGCTCTTACTCGAGGTACGTCAGTAAACATCTTGTCATCAAACATTTTTATGGACATATCTATATGACATTTTTCAAAATATTAGGTTGTCTTTCTTTTGCAAACGCGTTTTTCACAACAGTGCACCTTCGTACAAACGTGAAACCAAGTCTGTGTAACGTAGCGGTGTTTATCTCAGCAGAACAAAATGGATCGTAATTCGATAAAATAATATAAAGTTAAAAACGTTGTGCGTAAAATGTAAAAGCAATTTTACTTTGACTGAACGAGTACCATGTGAATTGTTGCCTTGACACTTTGACGGTCTTTTCTGTGACGCCACGGTGGTCATTGGTGACCGGACCTTTTCAACTTCTTACAATTGTAAAAATTGAATGAAAATTGACAATTGGGGCATTTTGAATATGACCGATAAATAGAAGATACTTTGAAATAAAAGGTGCCCCATTGAGCAATTAAACATTTTTGTTAGAACGTCAATAAGAAAAACGAGAACAAACGTTGCATCCAACGGTGCACTGGGTTAAAACACTTTGAACGTAAATGTGGCTCATCGATACAATCTGCACAATAGGTGGTCGCCTTTTTGGTCCGATTCTTAGCAATTTTTCATCCTGACTGTTTAACATTTTTTTATAGCACTCTCTGCAAAATTTTCGTGCCAGGTACGCTTGCCCTTCTTTCTTCTGCATTTCTGCAGGATATTTGACGGCTCTGGTGAATGGCACTGTGTAAGGTGCATTGCGAGTGCCATTCTAGAATCTGATACCTCGATTTTTGTCTTCGTTGCTTGTTTATAGAGCATCGTCGCGTTTGAAATTGACGTATTTAGCAATAACTCTGAAGCTAATTTTGTATACCACTCGAGGGTTCTTCTATGTGGCGTAGAATACGCTATCATTTGATCCGATAAATCTACAGCACATTTTCCTCCGTTGTAATCTGCCACTACCATTGGTTTATCGCAAACATAATCTTTTTTGCGGACCTCTACCATTTCAGCCGAATGTTTCGTCGAAATCATAAAAATGTCACGCTTGTCTCTCCACCTTACTATTATATATAGAATGAGCAAATACTCTTTGCTAATATCTTCTACACGTTGCAACAATATATTCTGAACGTTTTGCTTGCGACGAAATAACGAATGCGAATGGTTTGCTGAAATAAACGAAGCCTTGTTACAATATGTCGATATCAACTGTTACCAAGACGCCACGGTGGTCACCCGTGAGCACCAGTGAGATAAACGGTCCATTGGGGAAGAAAATTGTCTTACATCGTCAATTTATTATTATTTTGCCATTATGTGCTTCGAATAATAAAAATTCTCCCGTGGCGTCCTGAGCGAAACGTGCGCTTTCGGCGTGGCATAGTGTCAAGCACATAATTTGTGTTAATAGTAATTCTATTAGTATTTTCAAGATTCTTAATTTAATGAATACTTGACTGTTTTATGACACGTATGAAGTACATATGCGTTGCAATTACATTTCCTAATTTGCTTCAAACGTTATCAACGCGATCACGATAATCATAGACACTGTGTCTCATGTATATCTATTTCTACAAGTGTCGATATACTAAATAGATAAATACTTTCACGTGTGAAATATATATTAGAATAATATACTAAACTCTTCCTTTGTCATAAAAATAGGCATTAAGTCGGTCGTGACTTTTCGTATGACCAGTTTCATTGTGAAATGGATTGAAACTCACGTGGAAAAAATTCCTCTGACATCCGTAAATGAAAGAAGGCAATGATTTATGACTCGGTTGGACAATCAGTGATATACGAAGTAGACTTTTAGAGAAGGAAACGAATTTCTCAAGGAGAGAAAGACAGATCGGGGCCACGAAAGTATTTCGTTGGTACAATAAAAAAACAGTCGATGTTACGGTGCCCTTATCGTTTCGAATTGTCGAGAATCGTGAATGAAAAATCTGTATGGCCGTCGAAAACGGAGACGACACGGACGCGGCTAGTAATATTGATTTCGTATTAACGAACGCCGATATACAGACGTTTCGTGGCGTTCTCTCATTTGTAGCGCGACGACCAACCCGACTGACCCTCCACAAATATTACCTTCGCTCGTGTTTCCACTTCGAAATCAATTTACTCGTTTGCGGTATTACTTTCGTTCGTCGACGATCGGAAGAAAGAGAGACAAGCAATTTGACGGACACGCGACGACGACAGAATCCTCGATTTTCCACCCCCTCATAGTTACTTTCATAGAGTTATTAACAGTACGTGTTTAAAGAATGGGCAGTAAAATGTGAATAACTTTCTGTGCCATTTTGCCGGTAATATTGATAAATTTTTCAAAGCAAAAAATTGCCAGATTTACGAGAAAAATGTATCCCGTGAATTTTTGCCTGTTTTCTGCAGCAGGAAAAGATATCGTAGTTTCGGATTGACAGATTTTATCTTTTTTTACTGGAGCATTTGTTATATCATAAATTTCTGCGAGTATTATTTGTAATTATATCGCAATTAGCTCTCCATAGACAAATTGGGTCGTTGGTAATTTAAGCGAAAGTTCAAACTAGCTGCGTGTGCCCGGCGTTTCTCTTGCATTTGAGGGGCTGAATAATTTGAATCTTGGGCGTTAAACCTTCTTTCAAGGGTCTAAACCCTCAGAAAATTATTTTTTTAAATATTCATATCTTTTTTCAAGCCCTTACTTGCTCAAATTTCGCTTTAATTTACTTCCTGCCTTTTCTTTTTAAGTGATACTTTACATTAAATTTTGAAATTATCCAGGATACACGTACACCATAGTGCGAAGAAAATTCATTCTTCATATATTCTGTCTAAAAATGATTGAAAATCACCTATCGAGCCAATACACAAAAATTTGCTCAGGCTTAAATTTAACCCATTTGGGTGTAATTGAGGATCCCGATAAAATCTTTTCTAAGGTGTCGAAGAATATTCATAGAACATTTTGTGCGGGTACGTTGACTGCTGTAGAACCCTTTACAAAACATACAAACTTTAATTTTTATATATGTATAAGCAACGAATTGTTGTATATGTCGGAGATGCAGAGACATCGAGCATTTCTTTGGAATACTTGGGCTCGAGGTGACGCAACTGGTCGCTGAACGTAGCCACGGTCTCGGGATGAACGTTTAACTTGAAGTTCCGATATTGTGGGACACGCTGTATTAACGGACAAGCCCCGGCCAGGAGCAATGTCGGCTCTATGCAGGACTGCCTAGCAACGGTGCCTGGAATGTTGTTGATATTTCTAATCAATATGTAATTGACAAATGAGATCCAGGCAGTCTTTTATTGAGATCTCCTTGGCGAGTTTACGGATATCGGACAGTCAGTCTAGAAGATACCAAGCGATAGAGCTAACGTATTCTGCGATAAGAGAAAATACAGATTATTGTACAAAGAGTTTCCCGTTGACCGTGGATTCGTTTGAACCTAAGAATATTGTTAATAAGCGTTCGTTAAATTGTTTAATGTTAAATCTTGTCAAGTTATATCTATTCGTGTTAAATAATTTAAGTGTAATATAATTGAATTAAATTGAACAATGGTAAATCCAACTGAGGAATTAATACGCGCTCACAGCTCAAAAGATGATTTAACGCAAAACTCCAATAATAATTCGACATATACATAATACCGTGGTACAGATATCGATCAAATGCATTGTTTCGTAAAAAATCGTCAATTTGGACAGGAGTTTTCTTTTTATCAACTCTTAATCTTCACGAAAGAGTTGAAATAAAATTCCAATTTATTTCGTCGATATTTTATGCCTTTTAAAAATTACAGTGCATTTGCATTGTAATAGAATAACAAAAAGAATTTGTAGTTCATGGACTGGAAAATATATTCGTAGCATTGCATTTCAGAGTGAAATGATCGAAATTTTAGTTATTAAAATATTCGTCCTTCCTTTAATTTTCCTGTTGCACGTAACAGTATGTTGCAAGTATCTCGGTATAGCCGAATTCGCCCGATATCGTTTCGATATCAGTCAAAGTTGCTCCCTCGTACGGAAACTTGGTCTGTTTGCACCAGCAACTTCTGAAACATGGCGAAATTAAACATTTACCCTCGGTTGCATATGGTGCACCGTTCACCGTGTACGTATAAATATTTATCAGGAGTAGCTAGCTGTAATCCCTCGCGAAATGGATGCTCCGTGAATATGAATGGCGATAATCGCGTGCACACTATTGTACTTTGTTCCACGTAAGCAGAACGGCTGTTTTCGTTCATTCATATGGAAAATTGATTCTTGTAATATGCTCGAATTCGAAGAACAGGGTTGTCGCAGTGTGCAATTTTTTCGAAATTCTGAATCTTCAACTTTGTCATATTCTCTGAAAATTTGCAAAAGTTTCGCGTTATCGTACAACAGTTAGCTCAAGGATTACAGATGCCAAAAATATATTTCTGACGCATAAAACATAATTTTTGGAACTTTAATAATTAAATCCGAAAAGAAGAGAAACTGAAATTTAATTCCTTATAATATCAGATTATTGTTTCTATCTAATAAAAGTGGAACGTATTTTCGATATAACGGAAATTCAACTCTGATTTCACGTCATATCGCTTACAGTATTTCGTGATTTTCAAATTGCATGTATTTTGTCAAATGCCACCACCGTTCACACCTATGGTTACGTCTGAATTCCATCGATTTATTATAAATAAAATACAAAAATGTTCAAGGCTTCCAATGAACATATCGTTGGCTATTAGGGAATGTCATATGTTAAAACTACGAGAACTGTCTCGTGTCGAAGCGAGAATAAAAAATGACCAAACGAAAGATAAAGGGCGAAATGGTAGCGCGTAATGAACGAGTAGAAAACTCTTCGGTTAACATGCAAATGTGACGGAGATTTCCTAATGGCCGAGTGTTTGCATTCTAATTGGTCGAGGCGGTGATATAGGAACTGCGGAGAATCGTTCGACAGCGAAATATTAATGGCACCTCGTATTTCTCTGTTTCAGATGTGATGGAGCCTCGTGGAGCCAGCTTTTACTATGAGTTGAGGCCCCGTAATTAATTGTGAGTATATCAACATTTTAACGCGCTTTTCCTTACCTTCCATAATCGATTGTCGCTCCATATTTGTTCGCAGCGTGATTTGACTTTAATACACGGGAAATTAAATTTTATTTTCTATTCTGATCATTCTGACAATGATGTATATAGTAGTAACATAAATAAAGTAAGCAAAGTTGGAAATTGAAAATTCTTTTCCTTCTGTTTAAATTGTTAAGAACAGTCAAAGAAATGAATCACGAACGAACAATCTTTGCAGTCAATGTTGAAACATAAATTAAGAAAAGGAACAAATTTATCAATTTCTCATTTTATCAATTACTAGCGATGGAAACACATTTCTTCTTACGTTTCTGTAAATAAAACGCTGAGATTAGAACCGGTTTTGCCAACAATAAATGCATTTAATTAATTAATTAACAAAAAGCACTATATCGCGTACATGCAACATGAAAAGTTATCTATTTCCATATCTAATGACAAGCAAAGCAGTGGAACCTAAGTAGACGTTTGCTTCATGCGTTTAGGTAGATATTTTACATAATATTCTATACATTTTTGCATCTTTAAATATCCATAAATAATCGTAGTTTATTAATTATTCAGCGTCAAGATTAAAATCGACCATGATTCAAGCATATTTAGTAACCTGTAAGGTTTGAAATCTCGTTTAAAATGTCACGCGTCTGTATTTCCAACAAATCTCCGTCTTCCGTGACTGTTCGTCTCTACTTCTGTTCTTGTTCATCGAAGGAAATGTAATTTACGCAGTGATCGAAGCCGTTTCACGCTAGTTTCATTATGGAAGGTTTAGCGAGTCGGCAGAGTCAAGGTCCATGATCTTGCGAATCCAAGTTCACGGGGATCGTGAACGTCCAACTAAGCAACCTTTCTCTTCGCCCTTGAATTATGCGCATAGCATTGAACCACGCGGTGTAATTATTATCGGTTCAAGAACGCAGTATTGTTCATGACAACGACGACCTGTCTCCAGTTAACTCCATTTCCTAAGAAATGTCTTCTTTGTCCTCTTTCTCAATCACTTCATTATATTAAGCCTTTACTTAATGATTTATTTATGGCAAATTTAACGCAACACGTACAAGTTAGTAACAAAGAATAGCTCGAAGAATATTTCTACAAAAGTTGTTCGATGGGAAATCGTGGAAATTGTTTTCTGTAGATCGAGTGGTGGCGGGAAAATTTCAAAGTGAAATTAATTTTTCAAGCGAAACCGTATATTTCTTTTTAATAGCAGGTTGGAATTTGTTTTAACTCGATTTTAATAAATGACCTATCGACTTATCGCTGCAAAATCTTAGAAATTACGTTGCAAATTCGTAAAGAAAAGCTATATCCATGTTCATAATGTTTAAAGCATTTCATCGTGCTGCATTAGTAGTTGAGGGTGAAATTTACGGAAACGGTTCTTTGAAATTGTTCTTTAAAGACACAACGAAAGAAAGAAGAGAAATCCAATTATTTCGCCGGTATCCTCGGCTCTGGTTCATCGAAACACCCAAACCACCTCTTTGCAAGCCAAATCGAGGCTGGGGCGCGCGTTCCGAGCTGCGGCCGGTCCACTGGCGCACGCACGATCGCTCATAATCGCAGGTAACCCGAGCAACACACAGAGAGCAGAGAGAGTGGATGCGCACACAGAGAGCCGTGTGGCAGCTAACAGAAGCAGCAGCGGCAGACGCGGTCGCTCTCGACGGAACCGGATCGCGCGGGTGTGTACAACGCGAGAGATACACAGCGAAGAGAGAGAAGAGACCGGGCCAACACAGCCGAGTGGAAGCGTACGAAAGTCCCTGTTAGCGACGCTCTATGCCCTATAGCATCCATATAACCGTCGTATTCGTGGCTGTTAGGGGTAGAGAGAGCGAGAGAAACGGAGATAGAGGGATGGTGGAGGTTAAAGAAGAAAGATAGCGAGACCGCGATAGGAACCGAGCGCAACAGAGAGGCAGATAGAAGTCGAGGGATGGTTTTGCTCTGGTGGCTCTGTATTGATTGCTACTCCTCCTCCGCTTCCACCGCCTCCTGCGACCACATCTCTCGTTCTCTCTTTTTCTCTCCCTGAATTCTCTCTCCGGTCGCCGTGCTCTCCGAGCGTTGCCTGTATATTTCTCCTTCTACGCGTACCTGTCTCTTTTTTCCTCCCTTTTTCTGCACCCCCTTCCTCCTCCCGTTGGCACGTTCGCCAGCGTTCACCGCCACCCTTCGTTCCATCTCCGTCACCCTCCGCCTCTCCGCCGCGCCGCCTCGTTCATCCGTCCCTGTCCCTCTGGCCGTTCTTGCTGGCCCGGTCTCTCCTCTCTCCGCAGCCGCACACCAACGCATATCTCGTAACCGTTGCCTCTGCTACGCGCAACCATCAAGATCCGAGGTCCTCGTTGCCACGTATATCCGAGCGAATCGCTCCTCTTTCCTCTTCCAACCACCCTCCTTCCTCTATTTGCTTCTTTATCACTCTCTCTCTCTCTCTCTTTCTCCCCATCCCTCTCGTTTGTACGTTGTTCGTCTCTGTCGCTCGCTCTCGCTCTTCTCTTCTCTTCCTTCTCTGCGGAGAACCGACCAAGTTCGTCTGTAATTGACGCAGATGCGGCAAAGAGGGGGAGGCAGGCTAGCAGAGACCGGTGACAGCGGCTTCGACGGCGGAAGCGCAATTCTTTGCGCTCCGCGTGGAAATTGATCGAACCAGAGCCGATGCCTGTGTAGAGGGGCAGGCTGTCTGGCATCGATACGAGACATCACTCGTTACCCATAACGAGAAGTCTTCTTCTTGCGTTTAAGCACGCTTTTCTTCGCGGGTTACATTCGACTTAGTTTTGATAAATTCACGATGCAGGGCATTTAAATGTTGCAAGCTGTGCTGCAGAGTTTCGAGTGCTACGTCTTGAGCAATCTACATCTTTTGTCTTCAGGAAGATGTTGGTCGGTAGAGAAACGTTTTATTTCTACTTGTTGTTGTATACAAGATTTCGTAGCTATGTGTAGAGTCGTCGTAGGTTTTATTCGATGTGGTAATATTCAAGGATCAAACAGAAATGTAAAAGTCAGGGTAACGAAAATGAAAATAAAATCAATCTTGATTTCGCCCCATAAATGCCATAAATGCTCGATCAAACGTCGATCAAAAGTTTAGAATCGTTATGTTTTCGTAATGGTCGTGACAGAGCGTTCTGTGCTGTACAAAGGTCGATAATTCGATATTCACTATACATCTTTAAAGTCTTTAACATCCTTCATTTCGTATAGCTCAATCCATCCTGCAGCTTTTAGACAAATAATCTTCCTTGCCGGCCAAAGGACTAAGTTAAACAAAGATTCTCATTTTCCTACACGATCTGTGATCCATCGAAAAATGATATCGGGTCAACAGACGCGACATGTTTCCCATGGTCTGTTTCTCTACCATGTTTTGTATCCATCGAAGAGAATACTTCAAACAAGTGGCAACAGCATTTAAACTCGCGGCAAGATTCGCGTTGGGAAAACGGTCATAATTTAACGTCGATGACAGAAGGTAACGTTCCTTGACAGCAGTCACCTCGAAATTGACACCTGTCACCGTCACCTGCTGTCAGACGAGTATCCGACTAGCATGTGCATCGATAGCGTCGCAAAACAATATCGTTCTCCGTTATTGATTGATCGGTCGGCCTGCGGATTTTTCCAGCAATTATTAGAAACATTTTTTCGCAGTGGCAGGCTTTTTCCAATGGAACACGGTTCCGTTGTTTGAAATATAAAACGAGAAAAAAAAAAAACTATCCACGCTTCCTGGAGGCGTTTTTCGGATGGAGATCGACTTTTATGGAGAACTCGCGTTACCAAAATTGTTGTCCGTCGTTGATTGTAGTTTGATCTGCGTGTCAGTTACAAGGTACGTGGCTTCTTCGTTTTCGTTTTCGAAATAGGAAAATACAGGTGCGTGGTTTTTGTATCGCGTCGATGAATTGTGCAAGTGGAAACGATGGAAACGCGCGGAAACTACAGAGAGGAAAGATCCATGATAATTTTAATGAAAAATATTTAGAAATTTATGGACACCGGTGGAAATGGAGTGTGTATGGGTTGATAAAGAACACAGGATCGGTAAATACGCGCGGTCCTGATTAAACGATCAAAGTTAACAAATAAAATATAAATCATTATGCAAATAACCGACGATGGGGTTTATCATATGCGTCGATCGGTAAATAAATCATTTCTCTCTTTGTCGAATGAACATTGTACCCACGCATAACAAACGTGTAAAATTTCAGCGAAGATATAAAATCATCCGCTCTCTCGTGCCTCTGGATAACAGGACTTCGTTATTCACGCCCGTGTAATTTATCTTCTGGCAATTTTGCGGCGTATCAAAATTAAAAGTTACCATCTTCTTTTTTAGATTTTCCGAAACAGCGAATATTACCATTTTCCCGTATTAGATTCATGTATGTTATTTTATATTTAATTTGATGAACCTATCCAACTTTATTCTATCGTTAAAAAATACGAATCTCGTTTATTCGCTTTCACGAATAACGAGAATTTTCCTGTATTTTTCTTACACGAGTTTAAACCTGGAAAAGTGGCGTGAAAGTGGAGGTACAAATTTATAATTCGGAGAAGGCTCAAGACATCTTCTAGACAGTTTCCTAACGCATCAATCATTCTAGAAACAATTCTAACTCTATTCTACAAATTTTTCAATCCTAAAACTGCTAATTCCTATGAATTATCGACTGTTATAAATGAAATTATTTACTTGGTCGTTAGGAACGTGTCTTTAATTACGTAGAAATTGTTGAGAATTGTGAATCCTAGTCGAATTTGAGCGATACAAATCTGGGAACGATTTTTATGTGTTTACAAAAATGGACACAATATAAAGATGTGCATAGAAAATACCCAAAATATATAGCAATTACCTTAGCTACTTATAAGATACTTAAAATCCATTTTCTTGGGAGCAGTCTATTACTTTGCATTTTTCATTTATTCCTTCACATAAAATTACTCTTCTTTCGGTCGTAGTAACCATGATTATTCGAACACTCTGTATGTACCTAAGTTGCATTCTCCAATTCTGGGCTGAAAACGCAATTCAAACTACGCAAGTTGACAATCTTTCGCGTTGTATTAGGTCGTCCGAAAAGTTTCTCTTGTTTTATCAGGAAATACTGGATGCACGACAT
This sequence comes from Bombus hortorum, assembly GCA_905332935.1. Lineage (NCBI taxonomy): Eukaryota > Metazoa > Arthropoda > Insecta > Hymenoptera > Apidae > Bombus > Bombus hortorum. The sequence goes on from HG995193.1 coordinate 16,085,428, forward strand.
TTTCCGTTTTATATTGTTTTATCGAACTACGTATGATCCATTTTGTTCTATCAAAATAAAGATCACAACGTTCGCCAGATTAGGTTTCGTGTTTGTATAAAGATGCGTCGTTGTAACAGACGCGTCCGTAAAAGAAAGACACTTTCCGGACAAACTAATGCTTCCTCGATTTTGTAGAATCCGTTTTCGTCAACGAGCTGTGTCTTTCGTCGAAACGAGGCTGAGAAATCGCAGAAAGAATTTCGAATGAAAAACGGCGAAGATCGCTGAATTGTGAGAATTAAGGCATAGAGGAATATCGTGGACATGAACGACCTATGTGGTCGGTGTGCTGTGCGGTTTTCTCTTTTGTGTTTGGCAGATGCAGGATTTGTACATAATTCGATATACATACATATCTGAAAGGATCGTGTTGGATGTTCGACTCGTTTCAAATTTGATAGCGCAGTTGTTCTTTCAAAGGTTTCGTATATGGTGCTCGTATGTGTGTCACTACTACGCGGCTAATCTAGTGTAGCACACAAATTACACACATCTCGATAGAAATTAATTTGTTTAAATAATAAATTGAAACGTCTTCGCATATAATTTCTACTTTTTACACGCATTTTCCGATCGGTTTCGATCTTTATACATAGTCATAACGTAATCGTTAAGCGCTAAGGAAATTTCCAAATGTTTCGTGTAGCACGCATAATACAATATACAAATTGGTAAAAAGTTTCGATAAAGGAGAAAATACTTTCTTGAAGTACTGTAAATCACTCAGCACGTGGCACACAGTCAATCACGAAAGGGGTAGAGTTTTTTTCATATGCGCAGGGTTGGAGGAAGTTTCATAGTCGTGTCTGGGTCACTATGCTTGGCAATAACCGATAAACTTTTCGCGCGATGGCGCAAGCAGAGAAGAAAAAGGGCCTTTCCCTCTGTGTAGCCGTGTGTTCAGCAAGATATATGAGACACGACGTCCCCTGTATCTATTTCCATGTTATTGTTACACCATGGCCCAGTCGCGTTCGCAGCGGCCTCCATTTTTCTTTCCACCCTCCGTCACGTTCTTCAAGGGGCTGGTCGATGCGTTCGAATAAAAATATTAGCTTGAAGTTTATTCTTTCTGGTACAGAGGTTAAGAAAATACTTTAATTCTATCGATATGCAACATTTCATTTGTTAATCACCTTTCACAGATTGTTAACTAATTGAATGTTAAGTATATTTGTTCCCAATAAAACTGGTTTTGAAGTTTAATGCGTCGTGTCCATTGTATAAAACATCAGAAGATACGTGTTGCTTCTATCGTAAACGATAGATAACATTTTCAAAAATTTTATGAAAATTCAATCCCAAAAGAATTAAGCCTCGTGTGAAAAGCGGATTCGTTATATTTTTTTAAATATTCGCGTTTGTATTATGTGCGAAATATTATAACAATTGTGAAGTACAAGTGGCACAGAAATTGTGCTATCGTACTCAAAACAGTCGATCCATTCTTATTGTTAGATTTACATGAATCCATCCTTTCCTTTTTCCATGAAATTTTGCAAACTCGTGATATTGATATGTATGCGTGGTTTCAAGGAACGGAATCTAGGTTAACGCTTTCCGTGATTTATGCTTTGTCCGTTGTGCCATCGGTCAGTGTTGAGATTCCGCAAGGCCATTTTATGGATTCGTAGCTCGCTGTGTTGATTGACACTTCCAAAAATCGCACTCACAATTTGTTTTCTTCCGATGACATTATACAGAAAAATGACAATTATATCCTAACACGTAAATTACCTACTTTTCGTTCTTTCACTATTTCTACGAATATCACGTTTACATTAAATATTTTTAAAGCTATCGCCTATTTCAATGCAAAAACGAGCCATATTCATCAAAGGATAAAAATCCCTTTGTTTCGATGAGTATTTATTTCTGCATTTTGATCCTAACATTTTTAACGCACCCAGTGTATATCTTAAAATAATTCCTTCAACACTGAATATTTTTAGCAATTAAATCCATTGTTTGTTTGAACCCAGAAACCTGCCAAGCTACAGTCGTCGACTCAATCCAAAGAATTAGAACGTTTTTCTATGTTTCGATGATTTTCTACCTTCGCAACTCTGCCTCAGTTTTTCCAACACACCCAGTGTATATCTTAATAACAAATTCCCCAAGGAGCATTTTTCTCGTCACCGCGTACAGCCATAGCGGATCGTCGAGCGGCAAGTTTTTCCCAGTCGAAGGAGCGTAACACCGGTCGAGAAATCGATGGTCGCAGCCGCCTCTGGCTCTTCAGCTTCCCTTCGTTGCCTCCTTCTCTCCTCTCGACCATCCTTCGATTCTCTCTCGTTGACCGAAGGCTTCCCTCTTCTTATTCGTCTGCTTCTCTTCGTCTCACTTTATGCCTCCCTTTCGCCAATTTACGAGCGTCTGGAAGTGCTCGCGCGGCTGAAAACCGGGCAGCCAGGAGGAGAGCAGCCGACATTGCGTCGAACAGAGGCTCGTTTCTCGATATTCGTTGACTACCGGGAATTCGACGCTCATGCACGGTCACTTCGGTATTCGCCGTATGAAACAAGTATCCGGGGAATATTGTGCTGCTTGTAAGCGGCGAATTTTTAGCAACTCCGTCGAGGGGTCGAGGGGTCGTCACGTCGCGGTTCACTGGTATTCCGAAAGTATCATGCCCGGTTGGACACGTACAATCGAGTATAGAAGTTTCGTCGCAACCATCTTCAGTCTACCAGGCTTTCCATTCAGTTCTAATGTTATTTTCGGAGAGTATGATAGATTGTTTCTATTATTAGGTTATTTTGTAAGCGTAGATTTTCCTAGAGCCGAGCTTAGCAACGGGTTATCCAAATATATCACACATAGATCATTTTAACACATTGTTGACCGGCAATTTTACTGACAATTTATCACACGTCACCGGCTATTATTTCGTAATTGCACGTGCAAGTAAAACGATATAAATAAACTTTAATAAATTTTATTTATTATTCGACTTTCGATATTTCTTTTTCCTATGATAAACAGCGTAACAATCATCTACGTGTAATGGTACGCAACAGCTTTCGCGAATATATCTAGTTTCGCTGCGTTTTCCTTTCGAAGGACATACTCTACACGCTCTGGTCGGATTTGTTTTTCCGCCAGTGACTATTTTTTCTAAGACGTGGTTTCTCAGTTGTCCGGAAAGCCCGAAGGGTGCGTCGTTATAAGGAGCCGTTTTAGAAATTCGAGAAGCGTCAGGTGCAATGCTGCGTTCTTTGGAATCCACAGTTATCCATTCTCTAGCTACTTCCAGTAGAAACTTTTTGTATCTTGTTTTATTTTTTGGCAGATAGGTACGGTACGTTTTATATGCATTGAACAAGGTGCAGTTTATCAGAAAAAATGCTAATTTTTTCGACCACTCTAAAGTTTTTCGTAAAATACCGCTGTTCGCCAAAAACTGATCTGCACGATCTACCCTTTCATGTGCTTATCGTATCGTAATATGCACGTAGGTTTAATGATATTTTGCTGGCCTAATATCAGACTCGCCATCTTCTGATACAGTATCGTTTTCCAAGTCACCACAATTTGATTCACAATCGTTCGGACAATCAGATAAAACATGCGCGTGTAATTCATTGAAAGATTCTTCCTTGCTACGTTCCGTCGTCGTTGACATTTTTTTACAACAAAGCACGCAACTTGACGGGTCCTGTAAGCGGGAGACACAGCTTGAGGTATGCTGACCAACAATTGCACTGTATCATCTCCAACAGCGCTCTGAGAAAACGACGCTGATGCGAAAAAAGCGCCTCGCGAGTTTACTCGTAGCCGGTTGGCAACGTTTGGCCATGAAAACACGAGTTACCTCGTGGCCTGTTAACAATGCGTTAAGATAGAGTAGAAATAAATAGATTAGGTTTAGGTTACTTTATTTAGAGTTGAATATAACACCAGACTCGATTATAGATGATTTTAATTAAAATGATATATTATAAATAAAATAGTATACAAAGTCATATTTCCCTTCCAATAAAAGTTAGCATTCGTTTTGCCAAAAACACTTGAATACCTGTGATAGTTAAAAGCAAAAGTAAAAAGTCTAAGGTCCGTCATTTTTGCCGATGAAAATCGCCATAATACAAACTTCACAAAAGAAGAATAGAAAATTTGATAGAATAATAATTCCAATAGTAAAATTTATTAATTGTTAATTCCTGTTTCTTCTCTTTGTCGTCATTACAACTCTTGTCGTTCTCATTAGGTCGTCCGAAAAGTTTCTTTCGTTTTATAAGAAAGTAATGGAAGCTCAATATTTTCCGTTTTATATTATTTTATCTAATTACGTATGGTCCATTTTGTTCTATCAAAATAAAGATCACAACGTTCGACAGATTAGGTTTCATGTGTGTATAAAGATACGTTGTTGTAAAAGATATCTCTGTAAAAGAAAGGCATTTTTCGGACAACCTGATACATTTGTAAAATTTAGTATTTTATGAAAATCTACTTTTTCATGTTCTAATAATAAACGTAGAAGCGTCGTCATTCTTGTGATACAAATTGTGTCGAAATATAATCATGCAGAATGACTGGACATTGTTTTGTATGGTATTGGGAATTGGGTTAATCAATCGACCGAATGTTCCATAACCGAAACAATTCAAGTACTGCGTCTTACTTTGTCGAATGTCGAGGGTTCATCGATCGTCGATGACACGGTTGCAAGTCGATTTTGGACACGTCAGAGGGTAGATAGCGCTCCATCGATCCCCGGAACGCAGAAAGCTCGCTGGTCCAAGACAATTTCCGGCGATCGACGGCTTCCACACGGCTTCGTCCTTCGATTAGGAATAAAAGGCTTCCCGATACCGTAGACTTTCTTCACGGTGTCTCGAATCAGTGCAAGAATTTTCTTCTTTTCGACTAAAGATATTTATTCCTCGATACGCTTACATCTCTTTAACTTTCAAACTACTGCATCTTCTTTTTTTTTTTTTAATTTATCTATATTCACGGTTGTTACGGGAAATAAATAAAATTTTCTTATCGTATATTATAAAAATAAATCTCAAAACACGTTTTTGCGTATCAATCGTCATGTTTGTTTCCAGAATCGTTTCTCAAAAAGTATTTATCAACACCGTGTATACACGCATACGTTTAAATATCGTTGTTTAGCCACAAATATATTTGTGTTTGCATGACAGAGTATAGAGGAAAAATTTGGAATCGACATTCAGGAAACGTAACGTAGAAGAAATTGTAAACTTTTAGCCGATAGTATTCATCAACCGGTATAATTATTGAATATATTTGTATATCTACATAAATGAATATATCCTTTCGCAATTGCATAAAATTACATAAAACGCGATTATAGGCGCGTTGTATCTGATAGAATTCCTTAAAAATAATTTCAAAAATTTATTCACCTTGTTCTTTATTCAATTACGAAAATGTACGTTTGCACGAGTTAATTTTTTCACGCGCTAGTAGGTCAACAATATGTTAAGTAGCGAGAGAAGTACGCGATGTATGTAAGTAAATATGTTTGCTGGCGGTGTCGAGCTCGATACGCGTTAACTATACTACTATACGTAAGGCAACAGTGTATGATAATAACGGTGCCAGTGGCTGGTGCGGTGTCTAGCCTAGCACCAGCCTAACCTGACTCAACGTTGTAACGATGTATATTTATACAACAGCTGGGCGGCGAGGGAGGGGAGTGTGCCAGTCAGCTGATTGAAGCGCTGGAGGGGAAATAGTGGAGGGGAGAACGACCTTTATTTAAAGCGCTCGAGGAAGCCTTTCTTCGACTGGTAAACAGTCATCGAATGAACATGCGAGACACACATACGTGTTTACGTATGCTCGTGACTGAAATAATAACGTTGAATTTTTACGTTCCCCCACCTTCGCCTTCTTTCTTCATCATAAGGTAGAGAAGAGGGGGAAGGAGAGGAGAGAGAAGAATGTTTCGCGAGTTTCGAGACGCCGCGCCGCGTCCGCGTATTAACATAATTAACTGGAATCCAGACGTTCCGCAGACGCGATGCTTTTCTTTTTCCATCTATATACACTGTGTGCCATAATTACTCGAAAACTTTCAATTTTTATTGTATTGTGTTATGAATTACGTTAACGCGGTGGGCAACGAAGTCGTCTTGAAACGATTTATTCTTTGCTTATTCTTTAAACAAGCTGGGTTTATTCGCTGGGAAAAAAGGTAAACGGTAGAAAATTAGTTTATCTTTCTTTCAAGTAGATCGAATCAACGTGATAATGATTTCACTAAATAAAAATTGAACTCTGAGAATACAATAACCTTTATAAGTTTAGCTGCTCGATTGTACATACTTCTGGTTACATTTTCTATCTGACACCTCTGTAAGAATTGAAAGTTTTTGGATAATTTTAAAGCTATGAGTCATTGTCAAAAATATAGTTGTTTATCGATAATAAAATACAAGTTGTCCATTAAAGTCTTAGTATATTTCTGAGTATATCGTCTACGTAATAAGGTTGATTTTTAATCGAGAAGCAATTGCCATAGTTCTATAATTCTTCACAACCTCGACGTCTGAAAGGTCAAGGCCTGCGAAGACCTTCACCGATGATTGTACGGTGGTTTGGAAAGAATGAAAGGAAAACAAATAGTACTATTGTTCCGCTACTACGAGCCTTACTATTATCGACATTTCATTCATCGATCACTCCGTGTATATACGTATGTAACCTAAATATTCCATTGAAAATTCTCTTCTTTGTATCCTAAATAAAGAACCTCGAAACAAAATCAAATATCCAGATTGCTACGCATTTACGCGAAATTTAAAACTGCACGAATGCACAAAGTACACACACGTGATATATAAAAATGTATAAAATATTCAAATAAAATAATCTTCGATAAGTAAAACGAATCTCAATTACGTACGTCCATCGACGTATATCCATAGAAGACACAGATTTGCATAAAAATCCTAATCGTAATCTCTTTGATGGAAAATTCAACCTAAGAAGCAGCAATCTGTCGTTCGTTTCTCGTCAAAACTTCCTGGCCATTGTTACGAGCTGCCATCAGTTTCCACGGCAAAAATGTTCACCTTCCTTCACCCTGTCCCCCATCCCTGTTATTCTTCTATCGCGAGCGTCTACCCGGCGAGGAAACGATCCATACGGCGGTGGCACGAAGTTAACGGTTCTAACGAAACGCTGATGCTCGTTTTCAGGGGACTGGCATGGAGAAGGAGAACTCCGCATCGGGCGGAGGTGGCGGGGGCGGTGGAGGTGGCGGAGGTGAAGCGGCGGCCACGGCGACTCCAGGCGCCACCTCCGCCTCCGAGAAACTGCAGGCGGACCAGGCCAATCCGTTGCTCGATCCGACTGCGCTCTTCGGTGGTAAGCCAATTTTTCTTCCCCCATTTTTTCCTCTTCCCTATTTCTAGCTTCTCCTTCTGTTTCTTTTTTTCTTCCACGATATATATTTTTCTATATTTCTGTATCTCGCGCGCACGTTCTTCTTACAAAGATTTAGTTCTTACATATATAGATATGTACACTTCCGTTGATAAGTCACCGAACATTTACCTACTTTGGGTGAAGTGATTGATTTGGGCGTACCTCTGACCAAAAACCACGGAAACTTGATGAAATTTTGTACTGAAATTTGTGAAATTTCCAAAAATCAAGAAAGTCGTACGTATTTATGTCGTCACAGTCGTTTTGCGCAGAATAAGGATATTTCTAACGACATGGATTATACGTAGATACTAACACGTAACTGGGCTTACTACGCGAGTCCTCTTGGACCGAGTGGCTTAATTGACACGCGCGTCTTGGCAGATCGATAGGCCAGCAATAGACGAGCTAATTACACTAAAGTGGAATTCCTGGACGTGTTGAAATTTCAGCGATTTATATCTTAGACCGTGATCGATGGGTTTTCCCTTACAGTATTTTTGGTGGATTGCGAGAACTGGAATAATTGGAGTTGTCTAAATCTCTGGAAATAACAGTGATTTTTGTGTTTTGGCAAATAATCATGGGAGAGGATTGTTTTCTTTTAAATATGATAATTTTTCTTGTCAAAATTTTTGAGAAAGTTGTAGAATTCTGGATGTCTAATGGGAATAATAAGATGCTACTGTCTCATTTTATATAATTCAATGCACAAAGAGATAAACAAATTATCTAATAAATTCGTTAAGTTCACTTTTTCTTCGTTGAAACTTTCTTCAGTCACGTACCAAAGGATTGCAGTGTTTTTTTAGTTCTTACAAATCTAATAGAAATTTATTCGATCTCTACATAGATTATCATATGCAAGTGTCTAATTAACTCGTTTCAGATTCGTAACCCATTAAATGGGAAAACGAGTCGTTATTATTCATTGTGGGGATTATAAATGTATTTTCGTTGGATAGAACGCAGGGAAAGTCGAAGCATCTTTAAAGTTCTGTACAACTCTGTAACATCAGACTGTAAACACAAGCTATAACTCGAACGAGTAAGACGAAAAGAAATAATGAAATCACTGCGATTAATAACAACATGATCTATGCTGAAAAGCGTTGGATATGGAATGAGATTATCGACGTAATCCCTTTTGCTTGCTGCCGTACCATTCAGCTTCATTAATCAAGCTGTTTGCACTAATGCGAAATAGCGCGGAGACGCTATATAAATTCTCTTTTGGGTACCGATCCTCGTTTATCTATGAACAAATAAACATTACTATAGTTGGTATACACTTGGTGTTTACAACAATCTGTATTTACGATGTTGAAATATCAACAGGTTATCGAAATGTCAACGTATTGTCCCAAAATCAATTCGATAAATCCTCAAATTTTATAATTTACGAATTTGTATTAATATTGTTATACATTATATGTATATATATATTTTTTGCTAAACGTGGGAAATCTTCTAAAACTTTCGAGTATTTTCATATATATGTCGGGTTATCATTGGGGTTAGGGGCGTATAATGAATCTTCACGGGAATTTGCCATCGTTGTACTATCGATGATAGTTATTGATACAAATGTGATTATTACAGAGTTTAACAAGTAATAGCGGCGATTGGATAATCGAGGTGTCGATGACGATGAATTTAGGTTCGATAACGAATCCACGGTCAACGGGATGACGAATGCGATTTGATACAAAATTCTGGTGTCACTCAACGTACTTGTCCACCGTACAAGTCAAACTTATTGGACTGACCCTCGGTCCAAGTGGAACTGCTCTTACATACTCCTCTCCGTACCTCTCTGAACCCCACGGGTCGATCTTTGTTTTTAAGGAGAGCCATTTAATTACTCCATACCTCTGTTAGGTACACGTCCCTCCCGTGACCCTGGCTACGTTCAGCGACCCGTTATGTCACTTTGAGCCCAAGCCCACTGTCATAAATCTCAGGCACCCATACTCAGATTCAATCATAAACAAATATTTCTCAGTTTTATTATTTAAGTACAGCTATAATAAAGTGTCTGGACTAAAGTATTGCAGACCTTCTCAAACATTCCAAAAGAAAGGCCCCGATGTCCTTTCATCTCCTACATATATATGTCGAGTTATCATTAGGTTTAGGGCTGTGTAACGAATCTTCATTCGGACTAGCCATCGTTGTTGTACAATAGAGATATGCTTTTTACAAGATTTTTACAGAGCTTGACAAATAGCCGTGACGATTAGACACTCGAGATGTTAATGACAATGTTCTTAGGTTCAATAACGAATCCACGATCAACGGGGTAACACTTTGTTAAACGTAGAATATATTTTGAAGCACAAAGTGACGTTCGCTGTGACGCTCGGTATATACTGCTCGTAAAGACGATGTGAAACTCTCCAAGGCGATCGCAAGAATAAAAGACCGATGAAAACTTTCCTCTCCTTACGATCGCGTTCGTTTGTTGTATATCGGTCGTGGATGCCAACAAAATTGCAACCGCCGTTGCTAGGCGACACTGTTTCTGCCCGGGGTTTGATTGTTAATACAACGTGTGTCCCATAATATTGGCACTTTTGAGGCAAAACAACACGTGGCTTGATTTGTCCTCGAACCCGTGTGCCGCTGCAACTATATTTTTTTAAGGAGAACTATACAACTACTCCATACCTCTGTTAGGTAGAAACGTTCATCCCGTGACCCTGACTACATTCAGCGACCAGTTGTGTCACCTCGAGCCCAAGCCCACTGTCACAAATTTCGGGCAAACATAATCGGATTGAATCGTAACAACTACTTCTAAGTTTTATTATTTAAGTACGGCTATACTAAATAGTCTGGACTAATGTATTGGGGACCTTCCTAAACATTCCAAAAGAAAGGCCCCGATGTCCTCTCATCTCCGACATATATATATATATATATATATGAAAATACTCGAAAGTTTTAGAAGATTTCCCACGTTTAGCAAAATAGACAATGATACAGGTAGTAAATAGTATTTCGTCTAGATTATGTAGATTATTTCATTGCACATATGTTTCAATAAGATAACCGTTATATTAACCCTTTGCACTCGTATGTCGAGTATGACTCGACATTAATTTGTATCTCAGGAGCTCCTTTGTCGAGTCCCACCTTTTTTTTGTGAAACGTGCGAAAGAAAAGCAGGATTGCATCCTGGAAATTGTTGCAAGATATATCATACGCTTAAAAATTACAAAATACAACAATAGTGTGAATAAAACTGATATTAGGTTGTCCGAAAAGTGTCTTTCTTTTACAAAGATGTATGTTCATACAAACATGAAGCCTAATCTGTCGAACGTTGTGATCTTTATTTTGATAGAACAAAATGGATCACATCGTTTAATATGTCATAATAATCAATTAGATAAAATAATATAAAACGGAAAATGTTGTGCGTCCATCATTTCCTTATAAAATGAAAGAAACTTTTCGGACGACCTAATATTTAATTGAATTTCTTCCTACCTTTATTTATTTAAATTGTCTTATTTCCTAGATAAAGTAAATTTCAAATAAAACACTTAAAGGCATTGGGAGCTGCTGCTAACGAAATTGCAATAAAATTCCAAGTGCAAAGGGTTAATGTGTGTACTGAATTTTTTTCAATTTTTAAACTAATGGAAAAATTGTGCCAAAACTTGTACCAAAGAGCTACTTCTTAGGTTTGAGCTACTTCTTAGGTTTGAGCTACATCTTAGGTTTGAGCTACTTGTTAGGTTTATGAATACTCTACTTTTAAAATCAGTTCAACGAACCCTTTACTCTATCATTCATAAAATGTACAGTATTAAGAGCCTGGAAAGTACGTCTCAAGTTCAAGGTCGAAACCTGGAGTACCTACTTATTTTAAAAAGCAACTCTCACTCCGTTTCAAGGTTGTCGAACTCTTCCCTCAACCCTCTATATTGTAACTTGAAACTTACCTAGGTATCCATATATTAAAAGTTTACTGCCATACTTCATTACTATATCATTATGCTAAACCGGATTAATCTATTCTTGGTGATTATTACTTCAGGTATTTCAAGTTAAAGCTATAAATTGTAATTAATTAAAATCTTTTCCTGTTATAAACAGGCGACATTCTCATTATAGGAAGTTTACCTGTTTAAACATTCTAGTTTAACAAACTATTGACTAACTAACTTATCAAATTAATCATAACGTTAGTATATTACATTTTCTTTAAAGGACATCTACAAAAGCGTATTTCTATTATCAACGTTTAATAGAAAGTAACTTTTCACGTAACTTACGTATCATTTAATCCTGAAAGGGTTAAAGGATAACCTTGAAACCTTTCACACGTGAAAATTTGGTAGAAAATTTTGCAAAAGAAGAGATGTACTTTAGCTGATTGATAAGAAGAAACTTTCCCCATAATACGAAAACAATGAATTTGTCAGACAATTAAAGTCAACTTTGTAAAGTCAACCTTGAAATCCTTTACATGTGAAAATTTGGTAGAAAATTTTGCAAAAGAAGAGATGTACTTTAGCTGATTGATAAGAAGAAACTTTCCCCATAATACGAAAACAATGAATTTGTCAGACAACTAAAGGCAACTTTGTAAAATCGACCTTGAAATCTTTCAAATTTAAAAATTTGGTAGAAAATTTTGCAAAGGAAGAGATGTACTTTAGCTGATTGATAAGAAGAAACTTTCCCCATAATACGAAAACAATGAATTTGTCAGACAATTAAAGTCAACTTTGTAAAATCAACCGTGAAATCCTTTACATGTGAAAATTTGGTAGAAAACTTTGCAAAAGAAGAGATGTACTTTAGCTGATTGATAAGAAGAAACTTTCCCCATAATACGAAAACAATGAATTTGTCAGACAACTAAAGGCAACTTTGTAAAATCGACCTTGAAATCTTTCAAATTTAAAAATTTGGTAGAAAATTTTGCAAAAGAAGAGATGTACTTTAGCTGATTGATAAGAAGAAACTTTCCCCATAATACGAAAACAATGAATTTGTCAGACAACTAAAGGCAACTTTGTAAAATCAACCGTGAAATCTTTCACATTTAAAAATTTGGTAGAAAATTTTGCAAAAGAAGAGATGTACTTTAGCTGATTGATAAGAAGAAACTTTCCCCATAATACGAAAACAATGAATTTGTCAGACAACTAAAGGCAACTTTGTAAAATCGACCTTGAAATCTTTCAAATTTAAAAATTTGGTAGAAAATTTTGCAAAGGAAGAGATGTACTTTAGCTGATTGATAAAAAGAAACTTTCCCCATAATACGAAAACAATGAATTTGTCAGACAACTAAAGGCAACTTTGTAAAGTCGACCTTGAAATCTTGCAGACGCCACGTATTATCAGCATAATCGACATCGCAAAGCCAGATTTCCGGTCGGAACAATTCTTGAATATGCGTTCTCGATATCGTGAATCACTATAAATGTACACGTTCTCCGACACATTAATAACACAATTGTATAGGTATATACGATCATTCAACACATTCTGCAAGTTCCTCGAAGTGTGTGTTCCTCATCGAGGAAAACGCAAACGGCGTACTACGAAACAGAGTCGGGAACGAACTTACACAGACGTTATTTCTCCAAGTTTCAGACCTTGAACAAGCATCGAGATCGTTCAACTTTCGCTCAGTTTTGATATACGGGCAGAGCCGTATATCATGCTTATTTCCATAACTTATTCGAAGAAAACGACGACCATTTGACAATTATTGTTGAAGCATTTTTCAATGGAAGCTTATTACGAAACACATACGCTGCAGTGAATTATCAAGTTTCTTGTGTTTTCAAGTGTTCCGATCTGACTTTCCACGATCATCAAAAGTGTATTATAGCGTTTTGCTTGCCGATAGGTAAGTTACACGAATAAATATGATAACAATGTTCATTTACGTAACGTTTCTAAGATCACTGTCAATCATGTAGCCTAACAGTAGCCTACTTCTGAGGTACAATAGCGCGGAGTAAAATCGTCATGCAATATCGTTATCGTTCGTAAATGACCGTTTATTCTTTTGGTAATAACAGGTAGAAATAAAAATTGACGAACGAAAGGTGTAGAGCAAACGAACCGAAATACAAGACATAACAGTGGAAATGACTTTTACTTATGTTAACACGAGAAATATGGCGTAAGCCATGAAGATCGTGTACAGCGCATAAGATGCGGTAGATGGGCAATCGAACTTGATCATTTTCAATATTGTCGTTGTTAATTTAAATCAACGGCGTTTCCATATATTCCGTATGCAGTTTTAGTCAGCTCGTGCCAAAATCCAAAAAAGAAGAGATTTCTACTAAATACATGTGTTTCAACTTTAATGTTATTTAATAAATACAATTTTGATTACACGTGTACGGTTTTCTACGTGTTTCCCATATATCGTAGTCGCACGTTTAGAGCAAAACGGATATTTCTCGTGGGTGGGTTGTTCTTTCACCCGACTCTCTCTCGTTTCCGTTCATGCTCACCCAAGACCCCTTCTAACGCTATTTTTTCCAAAGGAGTCGAACCAGCCTTCGTATTTTATATATGCGCCTATACATATATATATATGTATATCTATATAACGCGTTCTTGAGGAAGGAGAGACCTGTTCGGCCACTTACCTTAATTAGCACTACTTGCACGTTTGCAATCGAGCCCTTCTCTACGCTCTCAGTAGGCGGTTAGCCTTTTCTCTTCGATTCGAGGATCCTTCTGACGTTGTTCTTTTTTTTGAATCCACGTCGTCGCCGACACACTGAACACGACTGAACACACTTTTGATACACGCCACTTCGCCACTGATTCAACCATATTTTAATTCCAGTATTTACTTTCGAGCGATGAAGAATAGTTACTTTTCGAGGACTCGTTTTAATTAGTCCACGAATCTTACGTTTCTGCTGCCATTAACTAATTAAAGTGTGTCCACTGTGAATCGCTTGAGTTCTAGTCCTTTAAACAGGCGTAAACCCACAGATTCACTTGTTTCAGGAAACTCGGTTTAACATGGTTTAGAGGTGACACCTTGAAAATTGTCATAAGTGAAGTTTCGCTTCTTTCGTATTTGAAGTGTCAATAAGATCAGTGAAACGCGATTAATTTTATTATTGCATTATTCAATGCTGGCTGAAAAATACAATAGAGGAGTTACTATTGCATTTGCAATAGTAACATTATAGGACGTAATACTAAACCAAAGTTTACATGCAGTGAAATATCGTGCCTTAAACTGTGGAATCTCTTCTTTTTATATTTTCTTCGATACTTTGCAGAGAACTTAACACGTGCAGCAGTAACTTGCGCTTTCTGACGATGTTCGTGTTCAGGGGTCAGAGAATGACACCACATCGATCGAAGAAAATGGTGTCGCTTCGGGTCATGGGGAAAATTATCAGGAGCATCGTTTCAGGGACACGCTTCGTCAAATATGCGTTACCGTTATTAACTAGTCACGCATCGAGGTCTTATCTGACCAGCTATGGAGGGAGATATTGAATCGATACACATTAAAATTTGAATTTGGATATTCAATACTATGCATTAAATTCAATTGGATGATGAATGACGTTGAAGAGAAAATTTCACATACGTCAGGTACATTTAACATTAAAAGCCGTTAATAATGGAAATATTTTCCTGATTCTTTTATGTGAGCTTCAATGGGCAAAAAATTCTGTGAAAGTAGAAATATAAATTTAGTATGCGGAGAGCCTTTCTTTCGCTTCAACAGGTTTTTAACGCGTGAATTGATTTACAATTGAATCGTTTGATTCTGATCATTTTTATAAATTTAGGATAATCAAACTGAAATATTCGCTTTGCAAAAGCAATTCCAACAACTACTAAACATACCAACGATCAGTTAACAAAGGAAAAATTCTTTTCTATTAATACACCGCTACTATATTTTAGACGCTTGTTTACCATTATTCAGCCCATTTCTTCCATTGGCCATTCTTTTCTCGAGGAAACTTAAGACACGTTACAGCAAGGAAATGTCTAGAAAGAGCCGTTCAGCCGGAAATCGTAGCCAGAAGTTAGAGCAGGGCGACGCGACTTTTCGTACAGTAGCAATCAATATCTTTCCCCTGCGTTTTCTTTCACGGTCCGATTGTTCCAATCGAATCGATCGTTTGGTCAGCGCGGCTGCATTCGCCATCCGCTCTGTACGTTAATTATCGAATCTTCATCGCGATTCGAATTACAGTCGCGCTACCACGATACCGTTACACGGATCGTTCAACTATCGTTAACCATAGATCGCGATCCCTGGTCAAGCTCCAAGAAGATTTCACTGCTTTCAAGTATCGATTACCGATCTTCCCCCAATTAAATCCAGTGAAAAAATAATAACTAAAGATTATAGCACAAATGCTATTACCTAGTAGCGGTATAATGGAACATTACATTGAGTAAGAGTTTTGCTTACTGAGCCATGTTTTACCACCTCAGCTACGGTATTTGGATTTTTCTCTTCCAATCTGACTCTTCTTTTAGTATGTCTTAGTTCTGTCTCTCTTTAAGTATCTTCATCTTTTTCTGTTTACTTTACAAAAATCGTAGAGTACACGAAAGGTGGTAAAATTGTATTGAATACTAAAGCCAGAAACTTGTAAGCTATCTACGCTTTAATATTTATTAAAATACTGCAACCATTTCGAGTTATACGAAGAGAGGAGAATAGCAGCGTTTAGGAGAACTTTAATGATTAAACGATTATAGCAAAACATTGATAAATTCAGTCCTATAGAACGTAGTAGGAAAAACATCAAAGACGCTGATAGAACAGCAAGATGTTCGCGCTCCAAGATGATGTATTAGTAATATTTACCCAGCAACATGCATAATGGTATTTCACGATAGTTAGCCAACAACGTGCAAACGATTCGCAGATTCCTCATGCACAAGAAATTCTGTCGACACGAAACTACGAGTAAGTTCGGAATTCGCGAAACGGTAGTGTTCGTGTGTCCCTTTGGCAAACGGTTCTTCCTCTATCCTTGGTTCCATCGCGTTGGATGGGATTTCGTTTATTTCGTTGCCTCACCTCCGCGACCCGACGCGACGTTGTCCCTCCTCGCGTTTTCTGGACCTCTCCTCGCATCCCTGTATCCCATCTCTCTTTCTCTCTCTCTCCTCCCTCTGTTTGTTCAGTTGCCCCTGTCTTTTCAACCAAAGCCTCTCTCCAGAGCCTTCTCTGCCGCGTACCTCTCTTACTCTCCTGTAGTCTCGTTCCATCGTATCCCTGTCCCGCTTTCTTTCTCTCTCTGTAGCGAGAGAGCGAGCGTCGGTTAGATTCGTGGGGGCTTTGGGGACGCAAGAACGGACCGACGGTCGGACAGACGCGACGAGCGCTCCTCTCCACCCTTCTCTTTCACCCCCTATCTTTTTCTCTTTCTCTCGCCGCCTCTTCGTGGCTCGATCTACCACTCTCTCTCTCTCTCTCTCTCTCTGCCTGCCGGTTCTCTGTATATTTATTGATTGCCACCTCACCTCGCCTACCATGGCCTCGGTCTGCGGCAGTTTCCCCTCCCTTCACCAGAATCCCTCGTTTCCCTCGTCCCAGGCTCGTTCTGCAGCAAGCAGCAGCATCGCGCTCTGCCACGAGACGAGAGAATCTCGTATCTTTCTCTATTCCTGTTTTTCTCCACTTTGTCCTCTTCCGTGCTCAACGGTTTTCTAGCATCCTACCTCGCTCTCTTTCTATCGTAAAGGCCACGACTCTCGCAGAGGTCCGACCCTCCGCAGCCTCGCTCGCGCTTTTGCCTCCTACGCTCGATACAAACTCGTTGGACGCGGAGTTTTCGTTTGAACCTACCCTCCGGAGTACGCGCCGTGCCCAATACCACCGGCTCGCCTTCTCGCTTCCATTCTACATCCTCGTTCTTTCTCTTCTTCTTACTCTTTTCGCCTTCGACTCTCAGTCTCGTCTTACTCCCTCTTTTTTTCTTGTTAAATCGGGTTCTCGTCCGGCTTGGTCGCCGTTGACGAGCTGGCTTTTCGGAATAAGGAGCAGCTTGTTCGTACGAGATTATAAGAAGTTTTGTCTTTACGAGTAGAAAGTTCGCAGAAGTAATTAACAAGTTATTTGCGACGCTTCCCAAAATGTCAAAGTGCCGTCCATTTTTTAATCTATGGATCCAGTGGGAAATTGAAGCGACGTATTTCTCGGTTGACACACTTACTGAATTTTCCAGTATATATAGCAACGCGTTGATACATCGCTCGATAGAATTAAGAAATCGCCACATCACTCGAACACCATTATCAACTTTTATCGATTTAGCTAAATTACCGGAAAATGCAGTTGTCCTCTGATTGCAGCAACCTCTTCAATTGTCCGAAATTAAAGATTTTGTCACTCTCAGCGCCTTTGCTCCGAGTTCGATCGATTTGCTTGTTTCAGTCGAAGCAGATGAGCGATGTGACGTCGTCGCGATTTCACACCTGTGACGCCATACGACTCGACAGGTTTATGTCTGTTATGATGCAATGCGCACCAGAGTGCTATCCTCTTATTGCAGATATTAAACTGCGAACAGCGCAGTATCATTGTCTCTACAAAACAGCTACGATATCAAATCGATGGTCCAGATCCAACTTTCTAATTTTTCATTTTCACCACGTTGATCATTCCGCGGTCTCGCCAATGGTTCGTATAGAATATGTGAAGCAATTGGAGCGTCAAGTTTGCTCCAATTTGTACGATTTCGAAGGGAGAAGAAGCGTTGGTTTTCGAGTTACTTCGGCATATTTGTTTCCCCGTTCCAGGGGTGAAATACAGTATATGTGTAGCAACTTTCGCCAGGAGGTATTTTCTCCTTCCCACGATCTTCGCGCGTGTATCTATTACTCTCTGCTACCTCTGTGTCGTGCACAGGGAAACTTCACGTCTGTTATGAAGGATCTTCATTACCAAGGATTTTATAAACCGCGGTGTACTTTTTCACTTTCTCTGATCCTCAGTTTCGGATTGGTTTGTTCAATTAATTAAATTACGATCAACGAGAAAGTATTAAAATAACACGAGTATTCCATTAACCAGATTGTACGTTATAACGAATAAAGAAGCGTTAACTTAATATTATCTCTATTGGAGACTGGTAATAGAAAGACTGTGAATATGAATTACTGTTTCAATAAATTCTAGTTCTACAGTAGAATTTGATTTATTTGAATACATTGGAAGATAGACAGTTCATGTAATAGTAGTTTATTGATACTCTTCATTACCTTCATTCGTGTAATAACAGTTTACGTTGAGATAAGTAGATTCAGACGGCAGGAGGGCATTTAATCAAACGCGAGCCTAGATTTCGTTCCATTAAATGCAGTTCTAGCTTCGTGCGATACGCTGAAGTGAAATATAGAACATTATTTCAACACAGTCTACAACATCAGTTTTTCTATCTTAACACGTTCGTCGCCCAGCGTGATTCGACTAAGTTTCCTGCGGGCCCAAATCCGACCGCCGGTGCGCGGAATGTAAATAGAGCGACAAGCAGGAATTCATCGTTTATCCCCTTCGGTTCATTGTTTATCGCCTTCGATTCATCGAAAAGAAAAGATTATTTATTTCTGAAACGGAGAAAGCGATAAGCTTTGCAGTTAGTGTTCCGAGGGACATCATGGCAGATATCTCAGATGTTTCATTTGGTCGAGAAGCATACTTGCGAGACGTACATCAGTGATTTTTTCATCCTCAAAATGTTCGGTAAACGGGGTGAAAATATATTTCAAAGTGAGGAGAGTAGCGATGACGGAGTCTACAACTATCGTTCGAAGTGTCCAAAATCAGCCCAAATGTGTTTGGAATGTTTTAACGAATACCATGCGACATGGAATAATGTAATATATTATCAAGAATATAAATTAATAAAAAGTATGGTACAACGTGTTTTTAATATTTTTATGTTGTATATCCCATATATAATATCGTATATTTAATTAATTGGAAGAAGAAGAGCGTCGCCATACTTTGGTGACGGGGCCCCACGGAAGTATACCCGTCACATAGATATGTGTGACGTGGCGACGGACGTGTTAATAATTCCTTCGAATTCCTTGCACCGATAAAACGTGTTTAGTTTAACTGGCGTCTGACTTTACAAGGAGACACCTACATCAAATTTCGATTTCATCGATTCTTCACAAAATGTTCTTACTTATTTTTGCAACTGCAATGTGATCATTGAATGTGACGCAAAAAGAGTCTGAGTGATAAACAAATACTTGAAACCCTTTTCCAAGGAACTTCGAATAGAATTGAAGCTTCAAACAAAGATGAAGTATCCATGTGTAATTTCATGGTGAAATTTTAAATTAAAATTATCAATTCGTACAGTACATAGTTGCAAACAATATCTACCTTTCCTTGTCTCTTCAAAAAGGGTGAAACAAAATCGAGAGAAGGATACGTACGCATTCCTTCGACTTTATAACCGCGGTCGCAGTTCACCCTCCTGCGGAGCGTTTCTATTTCACACGAACGACGCGTGAGACGTGGTTGTTCTTGCAGCTTTCGTCATTCTGGCGCTTGCCGGGATGTTTGTGTTCATAGAATAAGACGTGCTCCATTTTTTTCGACGACAGTTTTCCATCTACAACTCCGCGAGATATTTATCAACAAGCTTTTGTCCTTTTTCGTAACTCATGCTTCAAAGCAGCCTACGGGGCCTCTAATGCGTTCCATGTGATCAAACAAATTTTTTAACTGCACTAAACGATCATTCTACAT
Source organism: Bombus hortorum (assembly GCA_905332935.1). Classification (NCBI taxonomy): domain Eukaryota; kingdom Metazoa; phylum Arthropoda; class Insecta; order Hymenoptera; family Apidae; genus Bombus; species Bombus hortorum. The sequence continues at coordinate 16,105,631 of HG995193.1, forward strand.
CTGACATGTTCTTTCTGATGTTTAATCGCGAGGAACATAGATATTAAATATATTAGCTAAAGAAGAAACAAAATTAAAAAATAAAACCTTGCTCATTAATCAATAATTTGTGACTTATAATTATAGAATATTTCATAATAATTTTTGCGATAATTCTTTAATAATTCCCGAAAATTCCATAATATTTCAGCATAATTTCCATGATAGTTCTGCAATCATTTTCTAACTTACTGTTCTGTGTTGTGTCCAATTACGATTTGTCGCAACGCAACTGATAAAGGCAACTCGGTATTTCCACGTCGACGCCATCCGTGTCATCAACGTTGCGCGGTGTGACGACACTCGTGGTGTGTGTCACGCTAGATTTTTCAAGAAGCTCGCGGATGAAATGCTGTTAGGCGAGAGGAACGCGGCCGAACGAAACGCGCGTGAGGCAGAATCGGCGAAAAAAGAGGGAAAGGAATAGGTTCTTTTTGCGCGGCGCGCTCATCCCCCGTATTCCACCCTCGTCGCCGGTTTCTAATTTCACTGCGTTCTCTGATACACGCCGCTTTTATCTCCGAGCGTTCGATGCAAGCTCGCGCTTCATGCGCCGGAGTTTTCGTTTCAAAGTGTTCCGCTTTCTTCCATCGCTGTGCATCGTCTTTTTCTTCCTTCTCCTCTGCTTCTGGCGACGATGACGACGCGGTCGTTATGCGTTCTAGTTAAAGAATCGAGGGCCCGCGTTCGAGGAACCGGATGAGACGGCTGCAAGCAGCCGTTGCTTCTCCTAGTTGCAAGGAAACAGCGCAACGTAAACGCTGAAAGGTTTCTATTTCGTGGAGTGTGCAGAAATTGAAGATGTTCTGGGGTTAGTGACTGCGTATTTGCAGTTTCCGAACGTTACGGTTAAGCATTTTTCATAATCGAATTCTGAACGTTGAAAGATAATTGTGCACGCGAGCTTCGCACGAATAAGCAATGGAATATTTAAGAAATGTCCTTGAGTGGAGCTTGATAGCGTTTGAGGTAATCAAGTATTTTGTTGCTAATTTTATAATACTTTGTCTATAATATTTGGCGATGAAAATTGAGATTCAAAATTTATAATGCCAAATATATTAACGCAATAATATTTTCAACAACAATCGACGCAAAACGTGCAAAGTAATCTTAAACAACTTTCGATTAGAACTCGTCCGTCGTTGCGCGTATTTTACGAGGAAACTTGGATCGCGCGAATTCAAGCTGCAGCTCGTAACCGACTCTAAGATTGCACGCGGAACGACGAATCGCCGAAAGCGGCTGGTGAAAAGCACGCGTAGCGGCGCGTGGGCGCTCGCGCGAACACGAGTGTGACATTTAACTAGCGTGCCTCTAGGGACACGCTGGCGCGAACCTTCGCGTACATGTGAGAATGTGCTTCTAGTATGTATATCGCGTCCCACGCGTCGCCGTCTTTTTCCTGCGCATAACTGCTCGCCAACTCCTCTTCTCTCCTCTCTTCCGATCTCTTTTTCCCGCTACAGCCTCTCCAATAACGACCACCCACTCGTTTGCTCTCTGTTAATTTACCTTTTTTACTGTTTCCACGTTTCCTGCATTTTTTCACAAGTTTTCCTTGTGTTTGCACATTTTTCCTCTCCGTATAGATCTTTTTTAATTCCTATGGTTTTTCGTGACTTCCGTTATGTCGTTTTAGTTTCCAATATTTCCATGCGCCATTGACTGCGTACGTTTATGCAAATTCGTATCTTCTATCAACTCTGCTAGATAAACGGAATCAAAATGGAATTCACTGTTTAGGTATAACCGTTTCTCTTTAAATATCTTGTGTAAGCTTCTGTACATCTGAACGCACAAACAGAGCCGCAGTCTAGTAATTAATATTAGAAAGAACAATTGGATTACGTTTGAGGCATTAATGATTCAGAGAAAGTTACCAGTTTCACGAATCAGTATATAATTACTGCATAATTATTCACAATTGTATTCTATCAAATTTCCTATCCCCTCATCGTGACAAGACTCGTTATTCGGTACTCGCTTCTAAGAAATAAAACCATATTACTTGCCAGCTGACCCAATGGTAAAAGGGTTTAATTTTCTCATAATCGTCTTACTCCCTCTCAGTTGCTCTTGCCTGGTCCATCGTTACGTCTGCGCATCCCCATTGCCTCTACCCGCCATATTTCATCGCCATAATTCCACTCCCTTTGCCGTGGTAGCCCCTCGTTTTCCAAATCTCAACCCTTCCAACTTTCACTCTCGTCTCATTTTCATTCTCCTGATTCCTCTTGCTTTCGACTGGCCTCGTTACCTCCATCAAGCCACGCTGATTTCTTCCCCGTGTTCCATCACTTTCTCCGCCTTTTCCTCCACCCTTGTTCGTTCTAAGAATTTCTTTTCACCCTCCGTGTCTTCTCCCCTTCTTTATGGAACAGGCTTTTTCCCCTGGCGTTCCAGCAACGTGTGTAGCTTGATAAATGCGATCATCGTGCCACGAATCCGATACAGGAAGAGCAAAACCATTCGAAGATTCTTCGAAGATAAGGCAAGACATTTGCTGTAATAATAAAGAAGGGGAACAAGTATAGAAAACGAACCACCCCCTTTTGGATCGATTCGGGTTACTGGCATGAAAAATATTAATTCCAGCGACCCTTTTAAACATCAAATCATTGAATTATGGAACGCGGGTAATCCGCCGGAAGTTTCTTTGGGGGCAGATTAGGCGGTTGGTAGAGGTAAAATGGATGGTACGTTACGTTCAAATATGCATCACGTTCTAATAATTGTGGTGTAAACACGAAGAGATGATTTTAAAAGAGGCAAATGAAAATAAAGAGGGAATTTGAGTGATACAAAGTTGGGAATGATTTTTGTGTGTTTATGGGGAATTTCGAACTGCAAAAATGGACACAATATAAAGATGTGCATAGAAAATACCCAAAATATATAGCAATTACCTTAGCTACTTATAAGATACTTAAAATCCATTTTCTTGGGAGCAGTCTATTACTTTGCATTTTTCATTTATTTCTTCACATAAAATTACTCTTCTTTCGGTCGTAGTAACTATGATTATTCGAACACTCTGTATGTACCTAAGTTGCATTCTCCAATTCTGGGCTGAAAACGCAATTCAAACTACGCAAGTTGACAATCTTTCGCGTTGTATTAGGTCGTCCGAAAAGTTTCTCTCGTTTTATCAGGAAATACTGGATGCACGACATTTTTCGTTTTATATTGTTTTATCGAACTACGTATGATCCATTTTGTTCTATCAAAATAAAGATCACAGCGTTCGACAGATTAGGTTTCGTGTTTGTATAAAGATGCGTCGTTGTAAAAGATGCGTCCGTAAAAGAAAGACACTTTCCGGACAAACTAATGCTTCCTCGATTTTGTAGAATCCGTTTTCGTCAACGAGTTGTGTCCTTGGTCGAAATAAGGCTGAGAAATCGCAGAAAGAATCGCGAATGAAAAATGGCGACGATCGCTGAATTGTGAGAATTAAAGCATAGAGGAATATCGTGGACATGAACGACCTATGTGGTTGGTGTGCTGTGCGGTTTTCTCTTTTGTGTTTGGTCGATGCAGAATTTGTACGTAATTCGATATACATACATATCTGAAAGGATCGTGTTGGATATTCGATTCGTTTCAAATTTGATAGCGCTGTTGTTCTTTCAGGGGTTTCCGTATATGTCATTAATTATGACATTTTGTGATATTCGAGTGGTTTGATGCTGGGATATTTAATGGAAATGCCGCATCGCGGTAATCATTGCAATTAGCATTCGCAAGACTTGCTGCAAAATTACCAGCAATGCTGTAGAGGAACGTGAGATAAAATTTAAATCCGAGCGTGAATTATAAACCGAAAAATGAAAGATGGGATTTTTTTTTTTTTTATGTATATACAACTAAAGAAGTAGAATTTTATATATTTTTATGAACGCGTTCCGAGTATTTTTTCACCTTTAGAATTCTCATTAATAGAAAAACAACCGCAGTCTATATCACCTTGAATCTATAACGTGTGAATGCGCTAATAAAATTTATTAATCTATTACTAGTTATTGAGAATTTTGGATCTTAATAGCCGAAATAATGGTATAAGAACGCTAAATTTACACTTGGAATTTATGTTAGAATAGTTATATATTTATTCGACAAGCGATTTCAAAGATATTCATCGATACTTACTTCCACGCGTCTCCCTTTCTTCCGTACCCGACTGTTAACCGACTGAACAGTTTACATTCATTTGTTTCGAGACACCGCGCCATATTTTCACATACTGATATTCACGTACAAGTATTACTACTGCGCATCTAACCTATCTAGTACATAAAATTATACATATCTCAATAATTTTAATACGTTAAAAGAGAGTTGATTCAATAATATCATTACAAACGAATATCTAGGGCAATAATTTCTCGCCTATTGCATAAAATTGATGTTTCTAGTAACTGCAATAAACGTTTTTGTTGAGAATCTTGGATCTTAATAGCAGAAATAATGGTATAGGAACATTAAATTTACACTTGGAATTCATATTAGAATAGTTATATACTTATTTGATGAGCGATTTCAATGATATTCATCGATACGCACTTGTACGCGTCTCACCACTTTCTTCCATACCCGTTTGTTAACCGACTGAACAGTTTACATTTCTTTGTTTTCGAGACACCGCGCCATATTTCCACACACTGATATTCACATACAAGTATTACTACTGCGCATCTAACCTATCTAGCACATAAAATTATAAATATCTCAATAATTTTAATACATTAAAAGAGAGTTGATTCAATAATATCATTACAAACGAATATCTAGGGCAATAATTTCTCGTCTATTGCATAAAATTGATGTTTCTAGTAACTGCAATAAACGTTTTTGTTGAGAATCTTGGATCTTAATAGCCGAAATAATGGTATAGGAACGTTAAATTTACACTTGGAATTCATATTAGAATAGTTATATACTTATTTGATGAGCGATTTCAATAATATTCATCGATACGCACTTGCACGCGTCTCACCACTTTCTTCCATACCCGACTGTTAACCGACTGAACAGTTTACATTCATTTGTTTTCGAGATGCCGCGCCATATTTTCACACACTGATATTCACGTACAAGTATTACTACTGCGCATCTAACCTATCTAGCACATAAAATTATAAATATCTCAATAATTTTAATACATTAAAAGAGAGTTGATTCAATAATATCATTACAAACGAATATCTAGGGCAATAATTTCTCGCCTATTGCATAAAATTGATGTTTCTAGTAACTGCAATAAACGTTTTTGTTGAGAATCTTGGATCTTAATAGCCGAAATAATGGTATAGGAACGTTAAATTTACATTTGGAATTCATATTAGAATAGTTATATACTTATTTGATGAGCGATTTCAATGATATTCATCGATACGCACTTGCACGCGTCTCACCACTTTCTTCCATACCCGTTTGTTAACCGACTGAACAGTTTACATTCATTTGTTTTCGAGACACCGCGCCATATTTCCACACACTGATATTCACATACAAGTATTACTACTGCGCATCTAACCTATCTAGTACATAAAATTATACATATCTCAATACTAGTTAAAATATTATTGCGTGAAAGAGCTTGGAACGCAAAATGTGTGGCTAAGCGAAATAGAAAAATTCTTGTCGTTGATTTGCCCTTTGAAACTCATTTTTAGAGTAAATCAAGTTGAAACAATTTAGAAAATTCGTAACCACAAAGGATGGTTACACGATGTCCATATTATTCGTTCACTTTCGATTGTTAACGCGCGAATTGTGCGAAACATTATATGCATTTGCCCAAAACGATTCTCGTTACCAGCGTTCAACGTAATTTACAAGCTCTCCCTTTGGCTAACCCGGTTCATTCTCTTCTCACCGTCCTTCGAACGAATGCACAATTACCAACAACCAACCCTTTATTACTTCGTCAAGCTTATCCTATATTTCTAACCAACTTATCCGACGTCTTGGCTCGATTATGTTTAAAGAAGGGAGCTTGCCGTGACTTCGTTAACGAGAAATTAATTAGCACGTAGCCAGGCCACGGCTAGATACCGATCCGCCTCACTCCCGTCACTCGATATCCGATCCTTTCTTGCGGTAAACAATAATATTGGATCGTTCGGCATGTTTTGTAGCGATGTTTAGGATAAGTTTAAGTACAATGTTTACATTATTTTGTTCGACGATATTTTTTTATGTAGGTAATAGCTTCAAGAGATCCTTCTCTACAAATTGTTCGTCCTTTTCGGTGATAAATCCCTCCAATTAATCCTTAGAGATATTCTATATCTTGGGACAAAATAAATTTTGCAACGACTATAATAGATAGATAGAGCAGGAGAATGCTTTTCATCGATACAGAGGATCCTATATTATTTTATTCATAAATAAAGAATCACCTTGTATTGCGTGTACGTATGCGTATAGTCGTTTTAGTCGCGAATAATAGACTGCAGGTTTTTATGAATTTATGGGAAATGTAAAAGCGCAAAGGTGTAGAAAATGCGTGCAATATACAAAAGTATATGAAATATAAAAAGTTTGGAGAATATTGAGATTAGAACATTTAGTTTCTGTACCTTCATGTACCTTTATAAAGATACGAATTTACGTAAGTATCTCCAGTCTACTAATGACAACGATCTTAACCCTTTGAGCGCTGCGTTGTCCGACGTTAAGCGTGCGCAGTGGATGGCCCATTACGAAAAAGCACACCGTGGGCTGTGTATTTTTCACGAAAGAGCGCAAGTTGAGCAGACTGAATTTTCATTGGAAAATATATTGATTGTAACTAAAATAAATTATGTAGTGACCTGAAAAGCCTTAATGACCATTTATTTCATTAAGCAATAATAACACGAAGAATATACAAGTTTTAAATTATATCTTTTAAATTGAACATTTAATAATTTTGTATTGTATGGTAAATCTCAAAGCAGAGTTCAATATATAAGCCAATGTTACATTTTTGTATTCGTAACGCACATTTTTGTATTGTAAGGTCGTCCGAATGAACTCTTAACACTAGAACTACCGATAGTTAGCACGAACCTATTTCTACCAAAACCAGTCAAAATGACTGGTCCTTAAAAAATACGTAATAATGGAATATTTTTATATTTATTGATTTCTTACATGTAGTACATTTTTGGTATTATTAATCCATCTGCGACCATGACCCTGAGACCAGGATTGACACATTTATAAAATTGTAGAACCAGTCATTTTGATTGCTGTGGTATTTCTATTGTTAGCATCTAGCGATCGATCGGGAACTTTCCTGATACCTGATATCATCATATCGAATGATACGCGGTGAGAATTTTAAAAACGCGTGGGAAGTTGTACAGAACGAGGAAACTGGTTAATTGGGGTTCGATAAACAGATTGCAGGACCCTTTTACACTTTGACAAGTCCCAGTCATTTCGACTGGTGTTGGTACAAGTAGCCTTGATACAAAATTATTTTCAGTTTGAATACATAAAAAACAAAATAAAATTCATTATATTATTCTTTTAGTTATCGTTGTCAAAGTCATTACGTCATTGCGAAAAGAAATATAACACGAAGTAGGAATTTTAAAATAAAATTGTAAAACCAGTCATTTTGACTGCTGTGGCATTTCTAGCGTTAGCATCTAGCGATCTAGCGATCGATCCGGAATTTTCCTGATGACTGATATCGTCATATCGAATGATACGGGGTGAGAATTTTAAAAACGCGTGGGAAGTTGTACAGAACGAGGAAACTGGTTAATTGGGGTTCGATAAACAGATTGCAGGACCCTTTTACACTTTGACAAGCACCAGTCATTTCGACTGGTGTTGGTACAAGTAGCCTTGATACAAAATTATTTTCAGTTTGAATACATAAAAAACAAAATAAAATTCATTATATTATTCTTTTAGTTATCGTTGCGAAAGTCATTACATCAAAAAGTGTAACACGAAGTAGAAATTTTAAAATAAAATTGTAAAACCAGTCAATTTGATTGGTGTGATAGCTCTAGTGTTAAGGATACGGTTAACGCGATCTTAAATGCGTAAATAAGTAATCAAGTAATTTCGTTATTTCACAAGGATAGGAGAGGAAAAAGAAGAAAGAGAAAGGGTTAAAGGAAAGTCAAAGATTTCTCCAGCGAGTTGCCTAGCTCTCGTCATCGCTTGCACGCGAGTGAGCCTCTCTTTATCCCTCCGTTTCTCTCTCGCTCTCTGCTTTTCTCCTCCGCTTTGGTCGCCGCGTAAACGAAATTAAAGCGATTTGGAGGCGAGCCAGCCATCGCATCGCGGCGACGCGCGACGCTCGCACGCGCCACCCCTCTCGGCATTCCGATCCCTCGATCGATCCTCTTCCTCGAGGGACAGGATACACACGTACGCTCTCTCTCCGCTCTCTCATGGACCGATGCTGAATCGCGATTGGACGGTTATAAGCGGAAACGCCGACGTTAAGGTGTAAAACCGGAGGAAAGAGAGAGAGAGAGGGAGGGGAACAGAGAAAGGAAGAGGAGAATGTCGTCGATATAGATTGGATATCCGCGTCTTTCGCTCGGCTGGTCTGTGCTGTCGTTCCAGCATCGCTGTAGACGAACGTTGCGATGTAGTTTCGTTCTTCTATGATGATTCTGCGTCACTTGGTAGCTTTATATTTCTAATAATGGGAGCGCAGGCTTGTGTGAGTTGTATCACGTACAGAATGTGCATAATGCAAATTCTGTTTCTTCGATTCTACTGATAGAAATACAAATTTACCTAAAGATCCACTAACGCAGAGATTTAATTATTATTATTAAATTCAAAAGCTCTCTTAGGGGTTCTTCGATTTCTGAGAAAGCTAACTCTAATCCTAACAAAGTATATTTATATACAAATGAAAATGAAATCTAATCTTAAATATTTATTAAATTAAAGCGTGAAATGTTAATAATCTTTTAAAGGAACTAAGCTTAGAACTGAAAGTTTCCACTTTGAGAATTTTATGATACGAGTTCAAATATTCGCGTATGGAAAAGCCTGAAATTTCTAGTAAAATTGTCAAATAGCTGAGCGTCACTGCGAAATCACAATGCCATCTCGTCCTACCGAATAAAACTGCCAAATCATAAAGCGTCATGCTTCAATATCGCAGCAACGACGTTACATCGATCGTCTGCACCGAGTTTAAGACCACCAAATTCCTTATGAAATTGCAAAGACACGCGTCACGTCGCTTGTTTCCACTATTTACTATCTAAGTAACAACACGATGCTCTTGCTCGTAATTGCAATCTCTATCGCGATGTCCCCTGATAACATGGTATGCTCCTTTTTAGTGTTTCAATTCTGTGATACGGAGCAGAGATGGGGAATTTAAAAAGACGCGTGTACATTTCTGCAGTTCTTGGTCGAGTGTACCTGCACAATGGTTGGCAGAATCGAGCAATTCGTAAGCGATGATCGCACAGTTGTAAGGCTTTCACGTCATTACATGTGTAGCGTCATTCGCAACTATTTGAAAGACTGAAAAGTCTAATGCTTTTCGTAGAATAATATGTTCTTTCTTTATAAAAATTTCATTATACTTTTTCAAGCTTGTTAGGATAATACTTTTGAACATTGAAGTAGATGACTAAATGTAAATTCTCAAAATCTTGTCTTACGTCACAGCACGATTTTCAGCCTGTCTTCTGAGAAAATGAACCTTCTGTGTTAAAATTATTAGAATTAGCTTCTTCCTTAAAACTTTCTTAAAAAATTCGGATTCCTGGCACTTTATAAATGGCTCGCTTAAAACCCCTTCTCTTACAGATTCAGAGGATAGATCATATGATAGATGTGAATAAAAAAGATGAAAATTCTATGTTAAAATTAAAGCAGCTTCGAATCTTTCGCAAATTTCCATCTGTAAATTGATATTTCTGAGTCTCCATAAATAAATTCCTATAAAATAGCGTCTTTTCACGGGTAATCCATACAAAATACTCGAATAGTAATTAGCTCGCTACTTAGTGCATTATTACTGAAACTATTCGAATTAACCATCGAATGAAATCATATAAAATCTGATCGACGAGAAGGCCATGATTTCCCATTACACTCGCCAGTGAACGACCCCATAGTCCGGAACAATAGCGCTGTGACGATTCTCGAAGGATATGCAGGGATTTTAGGCAGAGGGGAAAGGAAAAGGGCATTGAAAAAAGCTGAAGCGTGATACATATATACATATGTATACGTGTGGTACTTCGCCTCGACGAGACCCTTTCGTGATTACGCGAGTCTTATTTGTATCTCGCTGGTGAACACGTTGAATGAATATAGCGTCGCGTTAAATCTCGGATCTTTCATTCCGTCGCCTTTCCAGCTCGTAAGATTCGCGTCGTTCCGTGCCACACCGTTGGTCCGAGCTATTTTCTTCTCGGCACGTTCCTCTCGTCGAGACTGCACCAACGACGAGAAGAAAGGGGGAAGGAAGAAAAAACGAAAGAAAAATAAAAGATCCAGTCCGTATATTCTGTACCCTTAAAATAGCAGCAAGAAGTTACGTTACCCTGTTCCGCAATAATCTCGTTCTTCCTCCCTCTCTGTTTCTTTTGGTTTTCTTTACTCTTCTTCTTCTTCGTCTTCGTCTTCTTTGGTTCAACGTGGAATTTCGTAGAATTTCTGCTGTCTAGTGTTCATTATTATAAGTTGCGAGCTGCAGAGTATAAAACTTGAAGAGGATTAATCTGGAAGATGAATTAATTCGTTATTAGGATTGTCAATCTTTTAGATACAATTATATAGATTAGATACTTTATTCGAATTTTTTGACAATGGAAGCTTCTATTTATAACGTCGACTCGGCTAACAAGTTAAAAGTGCAGTCTCTAGCTATCAAATTAGGTCCACGTGGAAAAATTTAACTTTTCCAGTTGTAAAATAGAAGATTGTAAGATAAGAAGTATTAATCATTATTACTCCTACAAACCCAACTTTCTTTCAATTCTCCGCTACTGTGCGACCATCCGATCGGTGTTCTGTATTCGAGCTTAGCAAGAAGCCATTTCTGTAAGTTGAAAGTAAGTTAAGCTTCTTCCAAATAAACAAAAGGAGTTGTCAGACAACTGAATAATCGAGCAGAAGCTTTCAGAAAAAACAGCCAATAGACGTATGGTACTTTTTATCCGAATAATAAATTTACTATTAAATTTCCCCTTATATCTATAAGTACAACTATAAGTGTTATAACTCTATAATAAGGAGAACGAAATTCTTTAAGAGTCATTATAGATATCGAAGCTAATATTGGGAAGAATCAGAAATTTCCAAGCAAGTTCTTTTCCCATAAAAACTGCTCGATCAATATCAATGAAGAATTTTGCATCTACTGGAAAGTTGGCCAGCAATGTGTTAACAAGCACATTTCACAGAAATCGTAATAGACGACCCTCTTTTTTATCCGTTGGAATAATTCCGCAGCGAGCATTGTGTATTAAAACGCGTAAACAGGAGACGCCGATTTCCGGCGGTGTGACGACCAAGCAAGAGCCATTCGTAATTCTCGAGCCCCTTTCCATCGCGTTCTCATCATCCCCGTGGCTATATACGTTTCTCTCCCTCTCGCAGCCCCCTGGCCTAGCTCCAACCCCTACTGGCCAGAGAGCGCCGATCGATTTAATAACACGGCCATTTTCCCGGCTCCCGGACCGAACACATCCTACGAACCAGTCGCTCCGTAACGCTTTCCTCCACCTACGATCCGCTCCTCTCGTCTATCCTGGCTTGTTTAGTTTCTCTTATCGGGCTGTTCGTTCGCTGATTTCGCATCGAACCTGGCCGAGATTTGTTGTTCATTGAACGCAGCCACGTACAGAGGGGAATTTGACCGTGGCGTCGAATCTCTCGTTAACCAACGAATTTTAGTTGCTTTTGCTTCCCCTTTAACGTAGAATTACGTATCGAGAGATGGAAGCGAGAAGATACTTGCTTGAGCTTCTACATTTTAGTTACTTTTTTCATTGACTAAATATTGGATATTTGGATTGCAACTAGGTCTTCTGAGTATTTTGCTTTATACATAAGTGCTTCTTTATTATTCACGCATGTTAGAATTAGGATTAAGTATTTTGGTTACTTCGGATTCGAAATGTATACCGTTCTATTATTCAGGTATTATCAGAGCTGAGTATTTCTGTCATTTTGCATTAAAGACGAACACCCTTTTATTATTTAGGATATTATTTATTATTTACAGATAAATATATTATTATTATTTAAGATTTGAACTAGTATTTATATTGCAGTGTCTTTCCTATTCAACCATGAAAATGGATTTTCCTTGAGAAAAGGATACATAGATATGGATATGATTTTGGAAAGTCTGTTCCTTCTTAACTTTCAACTGGCTTACATTTAAGTTTTCCTGTCGGCGTGTTACGTTTCTCATTGTATAAATACATGCTCTTCTTTAATCCAATTAATAGAAGATATAAGACTTAGTAGATGATATTAATCCGGCAAATTTAAGCCTGAAAGAAACGTAATACATTTTATATGTAGCAATTTAACACGAAATATCGAGAGAGAACGCAATCATCCTCGTGGAAACGGAATAAGAGAACGTTTGGAAGGGGGTGGAAACACAGGATAGGGTCATCGATGTGCCCGTTCATCATCATCGTCGGCGTCTGACTGGAAGCGACAGTCACGGGCGCGTCGCTAATTTCCTGTTTTTCCGTGCCCGTTAATAAAGGGCCCACCCCCTGTGTGGGGGTGTGCATTGTTTTTCCGTTAATCGATGGCCATGTCGAAAGCTCTCCGCCGTTAAAATCGTTAAAATCGTGCAATAAACGTCCTCGTTGGAGAGCGTGGCCGGTTATTGCGAGTGTGAATCGTGCGTGCGCTGATATTTATTCCAAGACAGATTCGTTGGCCGACCAATTTTATGGCGACGTAAAAGCCATCTGCCGTGGCAACTGCGATTTGTTCCCGTACTCCTGTCGATCTGAAATCGCCTCGATATCGATCTCAGGATGTTTTCCAGCGGACGGTAATTCTTCTTGCGATAATTCGATGTTCCCATTGAAACTTGTACAGCGAGTGTGGAATTTCGTTGCTGCGACATGTGAGGAAGCTGATTTACGATTAGGTGGTCCATCTCTCTAGATGTGACGCTAGAACCTTAGTGTTTCTATAAATTTAAATAAACAATCAATCGATACATTTTATGGAAAATTGTATTAAAGATTTTATAAATAATAATTGTACTTAATACAAAACCAAGTTAATTTCAATCAATGAAAATTAAGAAACTTTTTCATGTATAGTACCAGAATTTGACAAGTTTTGTGAAGAATGCGAGTTTGGAAAATTGAAATTTGGACAGGCAGCTTAAAAATTCGATTATTCCAAGCGATTCAAGGTGTCTTCATGCTGTCAGTGCCTAGTTCTCCCTAGTTCTGGGTAGGTGGCCCGTACCCAGCTGGCCAGCTCTCACACCAAAGCTTAATCACAAATCGATAAACGTGACGCATCGCGTGTTGAAACTATAAGACCGCGCTAGCAGTCTTCGTCTTCGTTTAGAACAGCACGTTGTTGAATTTCCAAGAACACGCACTGCTACCGATCTACAACGAACATCAAAGACATATTTCTTTTCCATCGTTTTTCTCTCGCACAATTTTCCCAACGTCTTCTTCTCCACCCAGTCGATTTCATTTTGTTTCGTTCGATTTTCCTAGGATATAGAATCGAGCTCGTTCGATTGGTTGGAGAAACGATTAGTCGAACGATATATCGCGCCAATGTTGTGGAAGCGAAGAACCTTCGATAAAATTGTCTCGTATAAACAAGATTACCGTACGTTTAATTCCTCTTCGTTACGCGAATCCACGCAGCCTTCATTTATCCGATCGAAAGATCGTTGAAATCTCCAATTATAGATTTTTTCCTTTTCAATTAACGATCATTACGTTGCTAGAAGCGTTTCGCAACGAAATTTCATACAGGCTGGCAGAATTCTGTCGAACGAATAATCGAGATGTTTGTTCGTCGTTTCTTTAATCGAGAATCGTTACGGAAGTTGGCGCGGCGAGCGTAGTCCGTGGTCCCGAAAATGGCGGACTGGCTTAATGTGCGCCGTCTCTCTCTGTCTTGCACGCTGGTCGCTCGGTTACTCGAATAATGGATTGCCATTAAAGCATCTACGTTAAAGAGGAAAGCACGTAGCAGCTCGTTCACCGTCGCTGGCTCATTAAGGCAAGAAATTTGTGACTGTATTAAAAGTCGAGTAAAAAAATGTTATGTACGTACTTGGCGAGGATGAGCGAAAGAGTAAGTTCAGAAATGTAATTCCCGTGTCTCGTATAATTCTCGAAACTATCTCTTAACCGTTTCGTATTATATGTGGTGTTTATTAACAGTGCTTGTTGGAATATTTATTGGCAGTATCGGTAACTAAAGAGATTAAAATGATATAACGAAAATAAATGAAATTCTATAATTTAAAGAAGAAAATAAGTGTTTACCTAATATGTGTACATACTTGACAAAGTATCATATAAAATCCTCGAAAATGCATCGTAGTACATCGAAATAAACATATATGAAAAGTTACGAATTTTTCATATTGACCACTCTAATGATTCTAATGTCAACAGACTCCCTTGTTATTTTTCCTTATCGACGACTCTTTTGCCTTTAGCTTCCTCTTTTTCCCGATCGTCGCATAAACTTCGTACACTACAATCTTTTAAATTAACGTGACGTTACCTTCGGCAACTGCGCAGCGTATGAAAAAAATCTTGTCCCGTTTGTTCCGCATGCCATGAAAACGTGGAAAGATAGAAAAACTGTGTGAAAGAAAAGTTAAAAATCGTGAGAACAAAGTAATTGCGATGAAACCAAGTGGGGAAGAGACAAAATCCATCGCGATAAAATTTCAATTTCCCACCATGTAAAACATCGTGACGCGTGCGTACGTGCTACGTACGTACACCTATCTATACATATATATATATATATAGTTATATGTATATGTATGTATGTACATAACACGTATGTATAGTATGTATATATGCAGCTGGAGTATTATGCAGTTTGCTGCAGTCGGTGAAGTAGTCGTGTAAGCCAGCCGAGGGTTCAACGTCCGGTATAAATTAAAGCGGCGCTTGGATTTCAATGCCACGGCCTTGCTCAAGGCCGCCGTACTCGTAGAAAATCTATGGTACATTTGCGACCACGTTTGTAACAATAAATTGTAGAAACACGAGAACTCGACCAAACTCGATTCGTTTTTCGATTAACGAAAAATTGGGGAAAGAATTCCAAGGTCGATTGGTCTTCGATTTCTGAATGGTAGATACAATTTTATTCAACGGTATAATATTATTAATTCGATTAATAAAGTTTAACTGTTCACATGCATGGACCAAGCATCACGGGATTAGACTTTAATTCAGTTTCTGGCGCTATGAATTATTCAATATTAATAACAATAATTCATTTCATTTAGAAAAATATAGGAAATTTATTTTTGAAAGCATAAAATAAATATTTTACATATATTTGCATGTAGCATTCTTAATTTATCGCGTCTATGAGTGAAATTACGAAAGATCTCGCAAACTGATTATTTATGTAATCTCGTGCTTTTACATATCGTTGACCAGTCACGGTTGTATTATTTGCATTTGCATGTTGCATATGCATACATTAATTTACGCAATTATACAAGTATCAAATTATGTAAGTTGTCGTTCTAGCGCTGTTTGTCGCGTAGGATAGCGTTTGTTTTTTTAAATTATTGTAATTAAAGTCATTGCAAAATTTATCCAATGTTTTTGTGGAATTATGAACATAGGGATTGGTGGCGCACAATAAATTATTAAATTCATCGGTCAATATAGCAACAATGTGAAGTCAAATACTTAAGATATTTCCACAGATGTATAAAAATTAAGAAATGCTTCAGTTTATTGCTCGTCTAAGGGCTATGCCTCTTCTTAATTATCGTTTTCTACTTAAGAAAATACTAGTCGTTAAATTAATAATAATAATAAAATAGGTATTTGCAACGATTATTAATTGGCTAACTGTTTAGACTATAAATCTTTATATAAAACTTTAATATTAAAATATATGACCAGCGTTTAATTTGTCAGGAATCAAACGATTAACTTGTTCTGTGTGTCTCCATTATATTTAATTTCTAAAAAAAAATGTCGAATGGAAGCTTTGATTATACAGTTTAGTTTCAATTCGATTCAAGTTCATTATTTGCCATTGAAGTTGAATCGTCTCCTTCGGTATAATTTCATTCAACCGATACTTACAGCTATCTGTATTCATTGATGATTCTACTTAAAGAGAAAAAATATAAGTACGAAGCGTAATCGCAGCCAGTCAAAGCACTATCATTATTCAAGGCAAGAACGCGTAATAGAGTAGATTTAGGGTAATTTCATAGGGACCGTAGGATATCCTCGATGCTTAATCACAGTCGTATAGCTAAAGAAAGGTTTTATGAAAATCGTTAGCACTTCATGAAAATTAGAAAGTATCGGCATCCGCCGTTTTTATTTATCTCACCTAAACGGCATCATCATAACGAGTTCCATCAATGTGTACACTGCAATTTATTGCTCGCTTCCTGTTCTGCGTATCATTACGATCATTGATACAGCCGATAACAGTTTAATTGTTAATCGCCACGATAGGGATAATTTCGTTGTACTAGGGAAATTTAATCGGTCAAACGTTAGTGTTATCCTGGCACAACGATAGGTTATTGGCGATTGGTGTAGGTTATTACCAATTTGAGAAATAAAAGTAAACCTACGGCGCAACCCCATTTGTTTCGGGGGAATTTTAGTTACCTGAACTCATACTATACGAGTGAAGAATAATAAATGCTGAAGAAAATTTGTGAATTCCTATTATGTGAACTCCAGTTATTTGAATTGTTCATTCCCGGATCGATTCAGGTAAATGGGGTTCTACTGCATATGACAAAAAGGCACAAACATATAAGACGTGTCCACACGTTAAAGAGAATGGAAATTCTGAAAGCGTAGCTAAAACCAAAGAGGAGGTCGCAGCAAAGGATTAGTATAATGTTTCCTTTCTTCTTTCTTTCTTAAATCTATGAATTGAAACCCGTGGAAATTTTCCATTCATCGATTATTGAAACGTTACTGAAGCTTCTAATCTTCTGAATTGATCATTTCTGAGATATTCCTCTTTTCCCCTTTCAATTAAGTTGCTAAATTTTGTATCAATCCGTTGGAATTTTCTTTTCATTAATCACCGAAAAGGTATTGAAATTTTTAATCTTCTAAGCCAATGATTTTCGAAA
Organism: Bombus hortorum; assembly: GCA_905332935.1. Classification (NCBI taxonomy): domain Eukaryota; kingdom Metazoa; phylum Arthropoda; class Insecta; order Hymenoptera; family Apidae; genus Bombus; species Bombus hortorum. The sequence goes on from HG995193.1 coordinate 16,122,993, forward strand.
TATTTAAACTATCAGGTTTTGGGTTGTATATAGGCAGATAGTAGTCAGGTTGTTCTTGCGCATTTCAATCTTTTTACATCGTTCGCGATCGGAGTTTCCAGCGTCCATTAACGGGGTTACATAACGAGGGCGAAATATCTGGCCGGTCCTCTAATTATCTCTTCGTTTCCCGAATTTACAAATATTTTTCGGGAACGCCGTACGTACGTGCTGGCGCTCTGCGAGCCTCCCGTACTGAATTATATTTAATTCCGGGAGGTAAATCAATTGCGTATGACGCTCGCGGATAATTGGTTAATTAACTGGAATTGCCGACGGGTGTGTGCGTGTATGCACCAGTATCGTGTTACACGAGTACGAATCTGAGTGCTCGACAATGTTTGCAGCTAGTATTGGTAATGAAAATTTGAAGCTTCTTTTCTGCTCTCCCGTTTCATTGTTAGTTAAACATTTAATTAAATAATGGAATCTTTAGCAATTACTTCAACGATGGCTAGGAATTAGTAGCATGTATTTCCGGCAATGAAGTATCAAAGCATCAAATTTCTATCTTGTAGCATTTGTTATTAGACTGCAGCGGCATTCGACAACGAAGCCTAAAGGTTATTAAGGAAGCCTATTTCTAAAGGTTTCGTCGGTAAACAAAGTATAATACCGAAGCGTATGGCCGACAGGTCTAATGAGCCTTCGGTGTCCCTACGATCCTTCCGCCGAATATTTGGAAGGAGTACGTGGCAACAGTGGTGGACGCTTAACGAACGACTGCGTAGTGGGGATATTGAAGGGCGACAAAAGAAACAAATCGTGTGAAGGAAACAGTCGAGTTTTAAGTGCGAAGTGAGAATAGTGGAGTTGTAACGGAGAAGCGAGGATAGTGAGTTGGAATCAAGAATTGTACGAAACGAGTCGAAAGCGAGGATTATTGAACATCGCCGAGTATTTCTTTGGCACCCTACACCATAATCACCTGAAGACTAAAGAAAACAGGTTGTTTGAAAAATGACTAGCAGGATGCACAGGAGCAACAAATTTATTTCAATTGCATATACGTATGATAATAATTGTACTCAAATTGGCAGTAGTAATAATAATAATAAAATTATAGTAACAAATAACGGAATCGAATAAGAAAATACCGAAACGTGTTGTAAGATCGTAGATAATCGTCGAAATGATCAAATTTGAAGGTTATGTAAATAAGACTACTTCTACGTACAGCTTTATAGGTGTGATTCGCAATGAAGTTATCGCAATATTATATATCGCAATATATAACGAAGATTCGCAATATCGATCGCAGTTGTAGATCGAAAGTACATCCCTCACAAGCGTTGTTTTCTTACGGTGGTAATATATCTGTTATTTATTCGTTTTACTCAACAAATACGCAGAACAAGCATTATTTTCATTTTTTCGTGTAACATCTTTAGAATAATTGTTCGTAAATTTGCATATTAGAAAGTAATGGGTAAAATCTCTCATCAATATTGAAACCTAAATGTCCCAGCTGTCCCATAACAAGAAAAAAAAGGAATATGTAAATATATCACTATAAATTAGCTACAGATATTGGTAAGTATAAAAAGCATGATATGTTATTAACTAATAAGTCGATTATAAGTGATTGATACGATAATTGGTACATTAAAAGAGTTCGATTCAAAATGAATTCATATTTACTGTGGCATCTAATAAGTATCGGAACACCTAGGATATTTAGCACAAATTAAACGTTTCATGTTCTAGTTATCTTATTAATAATGCACTGACTCATGAAGATATTCCATAGAAAACTACTCCTGTATACATATATTGTATATATAATCATAAACATACATAACCTAATAGAAGTTTGTGTTTCAAAGGAATTAAACGATAATATCTCTACACTCGTGTAAGTAAGTGTAATTGAACGTGTCAATTTGATTTTGATTGCAGCGTATTGGCCTCGAGGCGACAGTGCAGCTTCGTCGCTATTCGGCGGAATGCCGGGCGGGTATGGATTGGGGGCCCATCATTTACCATCGGCTTATGCCATCTTGGGCCGTGGTGGCTCTGCTCCTGGATTTGGGGGCCACACACCAGCTTCTGCTCCACCACCACCTCCATACTCCCATAGCAGCCTTGGTACTCTGAGTGTAGCTGCCAGTCAGGCTGCGAGTTTAGGTAATTTCATTGTTATCCTACACATTATAGAGATATCAATGTTAGTATAGAATGGACTGTGTAATTGAAGGGTCTACAGGAATAGGAAAGTAGCAGTAGAAATATATGAATTGTATTGTCTGGAAATAGGTTTCATATTTAACGGTTTTGCATGAAACCCGTAGAGGAGAATCAGTGGTAAGTTACGCTTGTCTTTTACAGAAATTTTAAAATTCGATAGACTGTCAGGTAGTTTTCTATTACCTATCCTGATTTTTTACTTGATCTAGGAATAAAATAAACTTCCATTACCTGTCTGTTCTTGAACATATTCAAAATATTGATAGTTGTAGTATTAGCTATTTTGTGAATTTGATTTTGATTAATTTTGAGTTAGTTTTTATTGGTTTACTTAAGTTACTGAACAATAAAGCTGACTCCATATAGCACCAGTGTCTTCAATTGTGAAATTTCATAGGAATTCATATTTTTTATTCGTAAACTAAATGTATGAATTAAATCAATAATTCAATTTAAAGTAATTCAGTGTAGTATTAACATAGATATGCTTGTCGTCGCCCTAAAATTTCATTTCACGAGTTTTGACAATTTGATGTTATCCTTTTGTTTGCCCGTTTCAAACAATAAACGAATAATAAACAGTATCATAAAATATTAACTGATATATTCAAGATTAATACAAACAAACGAATATTTACAAAAACATCATACAAGAGAAATTCGAGCGTATCTGGGTTAGTAATACATTGTTAATTTGCTGCGGTTCTCGAATTTTTATGTCCCAATCTCACTCTTGTTTTAACAAGCAAAAGCTGAAATTGGAACAAGAAATCATGCATATCAACAACGATTTTTCCATATGTTTCTTCAACTTTAAACATTTTTTAACGGTAGAAAAACACGATTGTGTCGAAAATGTCTTAGGGAACACAGTAGAATGTACGATAATAAAGTGATTATGGTTATGAATGACGATAAGATAGCAAACGTGAAAATGAAGCTAACAATTTGAAATTTGTAGGTATCAATCCTGCTAGTGCAGCGTGGTGGACAATGGCCTCACATTTAGCTGCACAGGACTACCTCGCGAGGTTACAAGGAGCGGCAGGGCTACCCGGATTTCCGCCTGGTGCCGAGAGCCTTCTGCCACCCTATCCTGCCTCTCTACTTAATCCCCCGTCCCTATCGTCCCACAAATCTAGTAAGTGTAAGTATCATGAATTTACAATATTTCATTCTTCCTTATTTAAAATTATTCCTGTTCATTACTTTCGTTCACATTTGATTCTAATAATTTTAGATTAGATCGTTTAATATTTTTTAAGATGCTGTCAACTTCACTATATCATTACTGAAATCACACGAGATCAACATTCTTCAGAATTTGTTCAACTCTTTCGTTACAACAATTAGAATAAACACAGTCATGTGATAAATACACTGTATGACACGTTGTAATTGCGTTAGTAGCGTATAATTAAATTATCTAATTATATCTCTAAGCATATAAAATACTTTTGCAATTTTATTTATAAGAGGTGCTTTTAGTAGCTTATCTCTTGTCAACGAAGTAAACGCAATATTTCGACCATATTTTTTAAAAATAACTGAACACACGAGTCAATATCACAAGTATAATACTTGTTTTATTGCTCTTTGCAAAAACTATAGTAAAACAGCATTTATCTGAATTTCATTTATATATTCCGACGATATTCCAGTTACGTTTGATTAAACGAACTCCTGCTGACTTACTCTACTTATCTGAATGTAATCCCAGCCTCAATGTGAATGAAAAATTATAAATAATAGTGAAAATCAATACCTTCAAATCGAAATTAATTCAGATAAATGAAGTTATACCGTATTCCTTCAGAAAATATAAATTCTTTTTATATGGCAACCATGAATCGTTCTTTGTTATAAGAATCGTAATTACACGTATCTAGTTAACGAAAGAGTTAAACAACTTAGTAATTTGTAATCAAACTTTTGAAATTTCTTCTATCTTTCTCTTACTTGGTAGTACGCACAAAAGAATGAAAAATGATAAAATGTCTGTTTCCTATGAACCAAAAGCTAAGTCAAGCAAGAGTCACAAGACGCCAGCGAGCAGTAGCAGCTCGACGACGCCGAGTATGACGGGCAGCAGTTTACCGGTTTCGACTCAAGCACCAGTCACGTCGTCTCATCACAGCACGTCGACCAGCAGCACGCCGAATTCGCAAACGAACGTTGTCAGGTACGAGTGTGCACGCTCGTTAAATCGATGGTTTTCCCGTTTTCATTATTTTTTAACAGACGCCCCGCGTCCGCAGCGCACTTACCGTTTCCCATTAATTATTTTTCCACGCTTGCCGATACGCCTACAGTTCTGCGAAAGAGGGCAGGTGAGAGATCGTTAAGAACGAACAAAAAAAAGTAAAAATGTTAATAACAACGACGAATCTAAAAAAAAAAGAAAAGAGAAAAGAAAATGATACGTAAAATGAATAAAAATGAAAGAGAAGAGGAAGGAGATAAAACAAAACGAATCGAAAGAGATGCTCGTGCACGATCGATATTTGTTATTCACAATTCATGGGGTATTTTTCTCTATTTCCATTTCTCTCTCTCTCTCTCTCTCTCTCTCTCTCTTCCCCGTGAATTCCGCGCTACCGGCACTCTCCTGTTCATTTAACTTTCATACGATGCTTGTAACCGTGTAATTTCGTTGTTATGATTGCTCGATGGCCCTTAACGTCGCGCCGTTTTAAACAATTTGTCCTTTAACTAGTCGCACGTTCCGTTGTATTTAATATTCAAAATAGTCGCGGGAAAAAAGACGATTACGCGCGGTTAACGTTTTAGCCCTTTGTGGACATAGATTACATTCATCCTTTTGCATATTCGTCTCTAATACTTTGATGCTATATTATAAGCTCTTATTATTATAGAATGATCCTTTGATTATAAAATTATTTTTATATCAATCTTGTTTAGTTATATCTATATTACGATAATTAATTCAGTTTACGATAATCGTGTGCTTGAAGGGCTACAAAACGCATGGATTGACAATTTTGCGTAAAAGTATCTCGTTCGTAAATCTTGCAAGATTCGGTCGAAATGTAAACAAGAGATTGAACGATCTAAATGATCATTTAAATTATATTTATTTAGCGATCCTAGCAGTATATTAGGAGGTGTACGCCTGCCACCTGATACGGAGATTATCAAGTACACGTCGAGCATAGTCGGTCCAAAGGTTCCTGGCACAACGAACCGCGGCAGGAAGAAGACTATATCCTTAGACACACCGAGTGTCAGTGTGCATCCACCGCCGGTACCTGCTCTGAGTGCTCATCAGACAAACACCACGACATCTTCGTTAATGATGGAACCGAGAAAATATAATCGCACGGGGGTAATTATCATTTTCTATTTTAGAATGCTGTGATAGAATGGAAGTGGAATCTGTGTATTCTCAGCCAAGAAATGTATAAATTTGCTAATTAAAGGTTCATCAAATAATTGAAGAGAAGACTAGTTAGTAAAGTCAAATTCTAGTAGAAAAGTCTGTATGATGTTAAAGATTAAGACACATTAGTATACGTGTTTATAAACGTCTGAAAATGCACAATAGAATCCTCTAGATAAATGTAAATGTTATATGTCGTATGATGCATTCTATACAATACTAATTATACTATAGTGAGTGAAAGAATCGCTGTAGTCTTGATATATTTGATACTAAATATCTCGAGGACAGTGCATCCTATAAAATATTAATTAAGGTGTATTGGGTGTAAGAATCATCACATTCTTGATCTATTTCATATCAGATATCTTGTGAATAGTGCGTTCCATGCACTCCACAGTATCAATCAAGAATTAAATCTGTTTAATATAGTCGGTTGGCTGAATTGAAGAGCTTAGAACACAGAGTTTCAAAGTTAAATCCCAAAGAAGATCCTAAGAATACTGGGTGTAATGTTGTCGTTTGTATTTCTTTCAGACCGAGTCGAACGATTATAGGGAGTCGGTGGATCGCGTGGAGGTGATCAAACTGCCGGCACACTCGACAAACGGCTCTGCCCTACCAGCGCCATCGTCGTATACAACAACCACTAACGCGAGCAATTCGAATGATTCGGACGCGCCGCTGAATCTCTCGCTGAAACCCTCGACGACGAGCAGTAGCTCGCCGATTTCAGGCAGTCAGCCGCTCAGTCAGCTCAGTAATTTAAGTCAGTCGTTACTCGCCTCCGATCGAACTTGTAAGTACTACATTTGCGCAAAAATTCAGATGATTCAAAAACATCAAACGATATCGCAACAATACCTGAGTTCTTCAGTCAATAGAACCGAGCCGAACAATAAAATAACGCAAAGAATCGGAATAAAAGTACTAGCAACGAGGGCTGTGAATAATGCTTATTTATGATAATCTACTGCAACTGAGAAAAACAAGACAAAAGCTTCTATGAATGTTTTATCTTTTCATACTTTGTATTACGTATATGAAACACTCTATTTTAACAAGTTACTTAGTAACTTGAAGATGAGTGTATTTGTTTTGAGTTAAACTGATTCTAATTTTAGATTTAGATTTTGATTTCCAGTTTTAGATCGATAAAAGTAACTTTTACTGTAACTGAAACTTCATTCATACCTGATAAAGTAATGTAACTGAATTGTGACACGTAGATTGTCCATGAATGTTTGATGGATGTGTTGATGTATTTGATAAATTTGTGACAACGACCAATAAGAGTTTGACGTACATAGCTGCTCAAAATGTTAGAGCACCTTTTGCTTTTTCCACAAAACAAATTTTTTTATACATTTCTTTAAGAAATAAGAATTATAACACACAGGTTTCATTTTTACATATGATTAATTACAGTCTTGACACTATAAGAGAATTATGAATGAAATGGTTATTTAATTAAGGACGTCATTATTTCTTTTGAAATTTTAACGTGCTCCAAACTTTTGAGCTGAAGTGTCATCCGTTGCGAACTGGGACACAAATTTTAATGCAAAAATGACGAAGTTTCAAATAAAATCTTGTAGCATATTTCGTATAAACCGACTGTTTCCACAACTAGCGAGAAGAAAGCCAGGACCGAAGCCTCGGAGGGTACCACAGAATTCCGTACCGGTGCCAGCATCGCCGAGTCCATCCTTGGCGCAGCTGTTCGCTGCGGCGGATTCGCCTCAACGACCGAGCAGCGGTAGCGAGGAGAGCGAGAGCGCCAGCACTACCCACCACAAAGATGGTCGGCCGAGAAACTTGGGCCGTGGAGTATCTAAACCGAAGAAGAATACGGTGGCTTCGCTGCTAGCTCAGAGTAGAGCTTTAGGAATCAAACCGACGCCCACTTTGGATCCCAGTGTGCCATTGTCTCATCAGGTCTCGTTACTTAGGTCGAATATTCTGGCTGCTCAATTGCATGCCACTGCCACTGGCCAGACCGATGACAAGAACCAGGTAAATTTCATGGTAAATACATTATGGAAATAATTTTTCGATTTTTTTTTAAATGGGTATATTCTTTGTTTCGTTTTACGCAATTTGTAAGTTCGACGAGAGTTAAGCATCTTGATTTATTGATTTTATTGAAGCTACGGTTACAGTAGTGCTCGTTTAAATCTCGATAGAGTCGTATAGCTCAGGTTCAAATGACTCATTCAGTATTATCGTTCTCTCTATTACTTATTTTCTGTGTTTCCAGCTTAATGTAATCTAACGACTATGATATTTACGGGAAATTTAACGGTGTACAGAATGCGCCTAATATATAAACATATGTAACAAAATGCTCAAAGTAGTGCCCTCATTGTGATATTTAATTAATCGAACAAATGTCTATTTAAGCTCTGTTTGTTTCGTCGCACTCATAGAAATCTGCATTCTAAAGACAATGGAGAAGACGTACTATTTCTCTTACTTTTGCCGGATTCTCTTTACTTGTCAAAGAGTTCAAGAGTACTGTAATGCAAAACGAAATTGCTACTAGTCTCGCGAGAATTGCAAATTATCAGAATTTGAACGAGCACCGCTACATTAATTTTCACCGTAAAAGTGAAACTTCAAGCAAATGGAGCATCACGAAGGAAGAAATACCGAAAAATCGAAGCGAAAACCACGGGCGCGGACAGTTTTGTTTTTTTCACTTATGATTTCCCACTAAAACCATGCTCCCTATATAGCGGTCTTTACAGGAGAAGATGAAGAACAAGGTGCTCGAGGTATCCGGTGAGGAGAGTAACATGGACGTGACGAGCGAGAGCGGCAGCAACACCGACGTTGTGACGGACACCGACGACGACAACGCGGATGGCGTGTCTAGCGCGAAGAGAAGAAAAGTGAAGCCTAGCGAGAGGGACCTCCAGGTGCCGCTTGAGCGTGGCTGGAAGCGAGAGACCGTCATCAAGGGATTAGGAAAGTCAGGGGTGATAAAGGGTGACGTGTCTTATTATAGTCCTTGTGGAAAGACGTTCAGGAGTAGTCCGGATTTGGCGAAGGTTAGTTCCTTTTCTTGTGAAGGATTTGTTTCCTCTCCTTTAATATCTTCGTTATTGATTTTTCATCCATTTTAATTTGATATTATTTTCTCGTTCTTTTGTACTGAGAAATTGTAGTTTTTATATATATACGTGATTATGTTACGTTGGAATCGTGTTTTGTAGTTTTTGGAGCAACAGAATCCACCCGACTTAACGACGGCGAACTTTTCGTTCTCGTCTCGTCCGCTTGTGGGTGAATTCCTGCAGCCAACGATGGGTCTCGCGGAGGCGGAGTTCGTTAGGTTGGGCGCTCAGGAAGTTGCGAGAAGATTGGAGGAGTTGAGAGCCGCAGGTGGTTTCAGGGACGTGCGAACAAACAATCAGTACGAGAGGGAGAAACTGGCATATGCAAAGAAGCTAGCGAAAGAGGAGGCGCAACGACACAAGGAGCAAGCTAGGTAAATCATTGAATATCGTTTTAAATATAAATATAACGATGTATACCGATAAGGCAGTGTCAGACACTTCATTAACCCAATTCGTAATTCTAGTTTTAAGTTTCGACCCAGTTGCGAATAGCGGAATTACTTCGTTCTAGAGAAACACTTGGACCGCAGAAGGTTAAATATTTATCAATTATGTAAATGATAGATCAGTCGATCGAATCTCAGTTCACACAACTATGCTGATACAATAGGATAATGTATTTCCTTCGTCAATGCGATTCGTAATTTGCATATTCTAGTTTTATGTTTCGAAGTGTACGCTTTGTAAGTTTTTCCTTCTAGAAAAATACTATCGGGCCACAAAGGGTTCAATATTTGTGACGGTAATGATTGATCACTTAATCGTGTTCCCGTTGCAGGCTCATCAAGGAGCAAGAGAAAACGGAGAGGCAGGAGGCAGTGAGGCGAGAGCGGGAGATTCGAAATCAACAGCTGCTCGAGGTAAGTTGAAACCCCTCTTTTATGACAGTGTTTACTTCCTTTTCACATTTTGTCTCGATTCTCGTTGTTTCATTCACAAGGAGTCTGTTCTCTCACTCTATTTGGGATACCTATTACGTTTTTTTGTATTTTGTCCACCTGTCGTGCGTGTCGCATGCTCTCTGTGTGTGTCGTATTTATATTATACATATACATATATGTATATATATATATATATTATCTATATCTATATACGTATATTATATATACATCTGTTTGTACATTATATATATACATACATATATATATATATATATATATACTTCTCCAGTGGATATATTCTTGTAAAACTCCAAAAACTTTTATATACTCGCATATATGTGAAACCCCCTTGAACCACCCATTACGTATTCCAAACAACCAACCAAAAACAAGAGAATAAAACAAAAAAAAAAAAAAAATGAGAAGAAACAGAGAAAAAAATGTCCCAGGACACACGAAAACCAAGAACCCCAATAGACGATCGAGAATCGCTAGCAATAGTGACAGGAGAACCCAGCATGTCCTCCCAGAGTCTCTTCCAAACTAATATACTATACCAACAATTTCTCCACCTAATCTCGTACCCCTTAGTTCCAAAGTTTCTTTTTTTAGTTTTGTGTTCGATACATTTTTCTGTTCGTTTACGCACCTCGTCGCCAGTGAGCCGAGAACGAGTTTCTTTTTAGTCGTTTTCCATCGAGGATCGTTTGTGGCTGCATCTCGCTTCCGGGTCCTCCACACGGCGAGAATCGACCCGACAGTCTTTGGGTTTCATTGATGAGAACCGCGATGAACCGTGCAGCTTTCATAGAGAGAGAATGAGCGAGAGAAAATGTACGAGAGAATGGGAGGAAAGAACTGTCGAGAAAAATCGAGACCGCCGATGGTGTCGATGTTTGAATTTCGAATTGCTTCTTTTCCGTTATTTTCTATATATTCTTTAAATTTTGCATATCGCTAGAATCATTTCAATTTTACAAATTCTGAAAATAGATAATTAATCGTAACGATTACAACAATTTTATTGGGTAATTCTTAACGATTTAGCGAAACTTGTGTATAGTATTGTCAGTATAGAAACTGGACATAAATAAGAGTAGACTAAAACGATATTGTTCTTGGCGAATATAAAATTGAAAACATCGATGTTTCCGGTGGTTTCGATATTTTTAGTGGATAACAATTCGCTCCACCTACGTGTCGAGATAGTCTGCCCGAGATGTGTTCCCATAGTCGTGTACGTGAACTCGATGATGCATAATTCCCGGTGCTTTTTGTGTGCGCAGTAGACAGTCTCATATATATCGATCCTTGTCGTCGCATAGTTTGTTCTCACCTGATTTCACATAGATCGACGGCGAATGATCGTGTGAGAAGTTAGATTAATCGGTTAGAACCAGAATCCATTTAGATTAGCCTCCTTTTCTCGAACGTATAGAACCTGCGCTCTGGATCGTGTACGCTGTTCGATTCCTTTCGATCAACAGACAAAACGCAGAGAAGTTGGTAGAAATATTTAGCATGAAATAGAGGGAATATGGAGGAAAACGACAAAGAAAATCGACATGTACACGATCTCGAGAGCGCAAAGGGAAAGCGTACTTCGCCCGGAAAACTTCTCCGCTTGTTCGAATACCAGACGAAGTTCCTTTCTCGCTCGTCGAACATCGGTGAAAGAATGATTCGTGGTGCGAGAAATCAAGTTTACGATCTCGTGAAATATCCTCGACTGTGTCGTCGAACATTTTCGAGGATTTTTCCGCGGCGAAGGCCGAAAACCGACGCGAGTAGATACGCGACTGTAGAAACTTTAATAGCCCATCCATTGTGATAGCTTTTCCAAAAGATATCCAAAGTGAACGGAATATCCTATCGCCCGAGGAAGCGAGACACACCAAAACTACAGACCAAACCCCCATCGAGACCTTATCGCCCATTTTCAATCACTCTGTCACTCGTTCGCTCATTCGTTCCTTCGCATTCACTTGCATCCACCTTCACACGCACTATACATCACATACGTGCCCACCTTGGTCCCCCTCTGTTGAAAACACACGCAACACGCAGTTACCCCGTGCAGAGCAAGACGTTTGAGGAGACGAAAGAACGTCAGCCGAAAGGAGAGGGAAACAGAAAATACATACATGTAATTAACCAGCTGAAACGCGGCCTAGGGATGCCCAGTTCACTCGTATAATCGATCCTAATTGATATTTTCCCCCTCCGCCTATGTTTCATTTTATTTCTTTCTACGTTAGAAATCATTTTTGTTACACCGACGATCGAGGGAGAAACAAAGAGTCAATTTTTATGTAGAGAGAAAAAGAAAAAAAAAAGAAAAGAAAGAGTATAGCGTTGAAGAATCGTAAGATCGCTGGTGTAGAGCCTCTTAGTTTGTTCTGTTCCAACTTTCAGTTGGTTACGAAGCTCGAAAAAGGCTCAGCCTATCCTCTTCACAGTGAGACCACGCTAGAAATCCAACCACCACCTACCACCACCATCACGACCACTACCACTACCACCACGATCATTCACCCAAGTTGCTCAAAACAATTGTTTACGAACGTCCTCCTCGAACGAAGGACGGGCCACCGTCGTCGAAAAGAGCGACGGGTATCACTCGCACGCGTACCACCACGTAATCACGTACCGCCGATTAACACGATCGATTATTGGGCATCCCTAAACCTACAAACGCAGGGTCGAAAGCGGCTAGCGTTCACGATCAAGCAGAAAATGAAGATCATCCAAGAGATCGAACGCGGTAAGAGCAAGAGCGACGTGGCGCGCGAGCTGGGTCTGGCTAGCAGCACGGTGGCCACCATTTGGAAGAATCGGGAAAGCATCGCGGAGAGCTGGAGGAACCGCGACATGATGCAGCACTCTGATGTCGAGGACTCGGTCGCAAAAAAGTCCGGCCTGTCCTCATCATCGTCGAATTTGGCGTCCGTCACGTCGCTGGTGACGAACAATACGGTGTTAAACACCGTCAACACCACCAACAGTAACACCACCGGCACCACGTTGCCCACCGCCATCGTGGTGGCACCGCCACAGGTGCAGGTGGTGCCGCCGCCACCACCACCGCCTCTCCCATTGCCGACCACCTCCGCCACGGTCGTCCCGTCGACGTCGCAACCGACGCAGCTCTCCACACCGCCAATCTCCAGCACCATGTCCACAGGCACCACCACCACCACCAACGCCAGCATGGACAATACTCAGCAGGCCCAGACCCAGACGCAAAGTCAGGAGCTTCTGGAGGTAAGATGTCGTATGACGCCTCCCGACCCCTCACCGAAATACCCTCAGATAACTCGAAAAAAACTCGAGTTACCAACCCCAAAATTCTCTCCGCCCTCGATCATCCCTCTCGGGGGAACCTTCCATCGCGAGTCGCGTCCTCGAGGTTTCGTGGTCATATTCAGATGGAATTCACGATGGAATCGTGGTTGGTGAGGAATCCATAAGCAGTGATTTTTTGATTTGGAACTTGACTCAAAGTTCTTAAATCAAATGACACTACTCTAACGATGGTTCGGTGATATTGAAACTTTCCAGGGAGTCGCTTCTCTTTAAAGAACGTTTCGCTCTATACGAGTCTCCTTTGATATAATTAGAAGAAAATGTATTGGCATATTTAGCGAAAGCGAATTGATTCGTCGAGTGCGAAATTACTTTCGAACTGGAGCGTTCCCTGAAGAAGTTCTTTGCCCGAAGCCGGTTTCCGGCACCGCTGCCATTCTTTCCGCGAATCTTTTGTCCATTAGTTGCACTCTCGATTAATTGCTTTCGAAGAATCCGCTGTCTCTCACCTTTGCCTCCATATGCTCGAGAGTCCCCCAACCCGCTTCGCGGGACGCGAACTGCATTCTACGATCCTACATCGTCATTAAACCCTCATCGACTTCATGTTCACTAATGAGCGTTACCGTCGTCCTTGTGATTTCTTCGTTCAATCTCCTCCTCCCCCTTTCTCTCCGCCGTCTCCTCTACATTTATTTTTTTCTTCCGATTTGCACGAGGACCCAGACGAAGGACCTCTCGAGGTAAGACTACGATTGCCTGGTTTTCTATGTCGTCCATCCCATTTTTTTGCGATCGACATCTTTTCTCTAACCTCTCTACTCCGTGCCCAACTTGCTCCTTCGATCATTTCACCGTCTCTACTCTGTCCATTGCTAGATTAAGTGTATCACGATGTGACAAATCAGAGGTAAGATATTATACTCCGTCTCTTTCAGACGTTTCTCACGCCAAGTATTTCACATGAACCATATTCCGCGGACCATACCACGTGTTTTTTTTTCTTTTTTTTTTTCTTCTTTTTTATTTGTGTGTGTTCTCAATCGTTTGCATCCGGCATTTCTACATTGATCATCTGTGAATCTTTTTTTTATATATTTTTTTTTTTTCCTTATCATCGACCTTCTTTACGTTTTTCTCATTTTTCTCTGTTCGCAATTTACACGCGTGTTGTCTCCCTTTAATTAACGAATTCGGGATTTTTGTTGGTTCTCTGGAAACAGTCTGACCAAGCCACGAGTTTACTCTTATTTTCCCGCGTGCTGGTTCACACGTTCTCTTCGCTTGTCTTTTCGTTTCTTCTTCGTAGTGTCTGCAATAATTTCTAATCGCTCGAACGATGGTCCGGGTTCCCTTCGACGAACACTTGTCGCGAGAACGACGCCTCGTACCGGCCACCATCGTGCCGTTTAACGTTTTCGGATTATCTTTTCTCGGTCGGGATCGATGGCTTTTACACGCGACACCGTCGTCTGTTTCTTATTAGGCCATCAAACTTTACCACTCGAGCTGTTAAACCGTTTACTCCCTATGGTCGCGTGCGCTCGGGATTACTCGCGATGGTTTTACCATGGAAATTCGAAAGGCTTGGCCGAACTACAGAGACTTTCTCTCGAGACTTCGAGACGATGTAACGAGTCGAAAAATGCGATGGTCGAAGGTACGAAACAGGTACACGAGCACCAGTAGCCACGTTATAATAAAATACCTGTGCATCACGTAGCGATCGAATGAAAGAGGACACACCACACACACCACACACAGCCGCACACAGACTCACACGTAACGCGTGTGCACGTGCGCGCCAGCGCGTATATAGATGCACACACAGTGCTTTTGTAGGGTCAGAGACGCCGGGTGATAACAATATCGACATCCCTGGCACACGCCAAATTGAGTCCGTTTTTCTTTCTCTCCTCGGCTTTTTTTTTTTTTTTTTTTTTTTTTCAAAACGCAATAAACGCGAGAAAATGAAGTTGGAACTGTTGATGGGTTTTGCAGGATGGTTCACGCGGTGTCACTAACGTGAGAATTTTTAAAGTTAATGGCGTAATCTGGGACCGATGGTAATCCGGCAGAGGATTTTTTGATTTAACAGAAAACGTGATATTGTCGAAAGTAAGAACACGGTTACCTATGTGTACGTCTGTCTTTTATTTTGATTGAGCTTGAAACAGAGATATCGAAGATCATTGAACAGGGGGAAAGAAGTTTCTAAAATGTTTTAAACGTCGATAATTTTTATAACAGTCCGCGTTGTGCGAATCGCTTTGTACAAGGCAAAATGAATCGTGTTTAATCGGTGAAATTGAATCGTCAAAATAAAAGAGAGAAATTTAGTGGAATTACTTTGGATTTTCAAATATTTAAACGACCGTGCGTATAAGACAAATCGCGTTATATCGATTACAGTAAATCGCTCTGTTTAATCGGTCGTTTGGACGCACATTTTAAAAACGGTACTCAATTCGGCTCGAGTGCCATGAGAAACGAATCGTCGAACTTTTCTAGCGATTTACTTGATACATCAGAAAGAAAGTTTCGAGATTCCACGTCGATATTGTGACGAAGATTAACACAGTATGCGTAGAAGACACAAGAAACCTTCTTTTTTTTTTTTCTCTTAAATTACACGTGAATGTACAATATCTGCGAAACTATGACGATAAATTAAAAAAAAAAAAAAAAATATTGTAATACCGACTGTCGCAATGCTATCCTGTGCCTAGCTTCTCCTGTCACTATATATACAAGAATAACAGCTAGCTACATGATTATCCAGCATGCCATATTTTTTTCAAATTTTTACGTGTTCTACCCGATTATCGAGTACCGCTGCCCGTGCAAATCAAGCGCTTTCTTTTCCTCTCGCTCAACAATTTTCCTTTTTTATTTTTATTTCGTTCTTTTTTTATTTCGTTCTCTCTCAATTTTCTCATTTTTTTTTTTTTCATGTCTCGTTTTATTTTTTCGCCCCTCTCTTTATTTAAAGTCGAGAAAACGCTGTCGCGTGCAACATATAATATTATCTACTCGATTAATCGTACCTACGCTCTCTTTATAATTATCGCTCTTTGTTATTACCGTTGCCATTATTCTAATTACCATTATGATTATGAATTATTATATATTGAATACCGACCACGCTCACAGCTATTAAGAACTCTTTGTAATTTAAACAGGCTACTGTTCCACAACACGTTCTAATTAACAAATACTCTACTATTTTTATCAATATAGCAGCTTCAGCGATTAATACGACTCCGATATAATATCACTATAATATGTGCATAATACATAAGGCGAGTATATATGCTTGGCTCCTGCATGCGCTCTCTTCCTGTTTCTCTTTCTTCTCACAATTTTCTTCTTCACGTTCTTCCTCTTCTTCTTCTTCTTCTTCTTTTAATCGCTTCAAAAATTTACTCTTGTACTCTCTTTTTTAACACTTTTCGACTTTCTACGTTATTTTGTCTTTCGTCTTTTTTCTTGTACAAATTATGGTGGTGGTTTACAATATATACATATTTATATATATACATATTACTATTATATATATTATATATATACACACTTTTTATATATATATATATATTTATATCAATTAAATATTTCATATGTTGTCTATATATTTTTCTCTCTGGTAGTTGGTGAGAAGCTTTTGGTTTCGTTCGATAAAACCTCAACCTCACTTCTCTTCCATGTTCCGTTTCGTGATCCGTGCAGTCACGCGGTTTCCTCGCGAACACGGAACACGTCGGTTTGTTTCGACTTCTCTGCTTGGCTGCAGTTCTTTCTCTCTGTTCGCCGTTTCCATTCTTCTTTGTTTTTACGATCTCTCTTTTCTCTCACTCTCACCACGTTATATCTGTATATTATCATCACGTTTCAGTTTTCTTCTTTCTATCACGAGATTTTCTACGAACTAGCATGCGTACGATTTTTCACCAGTATATTTCTTTTCTTTCTTTGTTTCTTCGAAGATTCCGGTGCAAGAGGTTTCCGTCAAGAGTCCCGTGACTCCAACACACACCGTTTTTATGTGTGCAATTACTTCTGTCCTCGTAGTTGTTTCCAATTTGTATCTCGGTTTGATCGACTTGTTGACCAATTATGTAGGATGTTACAAAAAGAATTTAAGATTCAGTGTATTTGTGATACATATTCACTCAGAGGAACAAAGAACACGAGGAATCGGTACATGAGACTTGAAATCGATCATCTCGATGAAAAGCAGAAAAGCTTCTTTTTATGTTCATGGATGATTGTCTTTTTTTTTTCCTTTTATTACTTCAATATTTTATGGGTTCACGTACCTTTATACGTATGCTTTTCGTGTGTCGTAATAGTCGTGTATTTTTAATAGATCATTACCACATATCGACCACGTTATTAATCAATAAGCTGCAAATGTTTCAATAGTTTCTTTCATCTATTAAATACTTTTACATTATACTTTAGATGTTTTATATATCTTTGCACTGCGTGTATTTTTGCATTTTTAGATAAATGTGTATAAATTCGCAGTTAAAATTTTCAAGTGTTGTTACAAAAAAAAAAAAGATCCAAAACCTTTCGATCCATTTCTCACCGTAAATTTAAATATTGTCTTACATTGGTCGAAAAATGTAACGAATACAAAACTCGATGTAACATGGAAAGAACTAATTTTGCGATTTATATCGAGCCAAGTCTTACATTTTCTTTGTAACTACCTATATTTGCGTTACTATTCTCCGCTCATTGGCATATTTTATCTATCTTCACGTTTATTCATTTACCAAGAAAAACGGATTCGCCGAATTACCATGATTTTAATAAAATCGAGAAGCTTTACGTCTCGAGAACAATTTTTTATCAGCCGAAACCGACGAAAACGACGATACCAAGCCTCGATTGAAGAAATTAGAATTTAGACACGCTAGATTAGACGCTTATCTCCCTGTCACAGACTCTGCTAACGTAGTCGAGTTCGCTTGTACACTGTAGCGTTTGAGTTACGAATAGCACGAAGAGATCGGATTTTCCAGAGAAAAGATCAGTAGACCTGACGAAAGAACAATTCTCAATCAGAATCTCGGGGCTTCTCCAGATTTTCAACATAGAAATTTTAGTCTTTGCAGAGAAGAAAATTTCACGGAGATACACGCGGTGCACACGGTATCTAAGAGGAGAAACGATCGGAAAACGAAATGTGATGAAAATGTTTCAAGAGAAAGATAAGATCTATGTGACAGAACTTCCTATATAATTCTTCTTTTTTTTTTTTTTTTTTTTTAGTAAAATAAACATCCAATAATAATCCTTCGATTAGTATAGACATTAGCATAGACATTAGTGTAGATAGTATCGCGTGATTGTTGGTGAAAAGAAAAAAAAAAAAATAAAAGAATCTGCGGAAATTCCCCCCGTGTCAAGTCGAAAAAAGGCAAAGGAAAAATAGACGATGTGTGAATTTAAAACGATGAAACTCCCCCGCGAAGGTCGAAAAAAATAAGAAATCAAATTAAGCAGAAATGATTGTATAAGTTTGACCCTCAAAAAGATAATGATGGATGCGAGTGACGTGTGTATATGGCATGTGCGCAGGCTCGGAAAAAACGGCAGGAAGAGGTGGAGAAGATACGACTGGAAGAGCAACAACGGAAGCAACAGGTAATCCTAAAATCGTTGTTACACGTTAGCCTGATTTCTCTAAACTGTAACGTCCCACTTCGTATTTCATCCCGCCTCTGAAATTTATTAAAATGAAAAAAAAAAAAAAAAACCCCGACCCTGACATTGCCCAACTTTATTCGAGCTACGCTTTATTTAACGATAAATTAAATTCCAACTTGTTACTCGACTCTTGCTATAGACTCGATTACGAATTTTATAAAATTATCCTCCGTTTTCGCGTATTTGAAAAAAACATTTAGCATTTAAAAAGCCTGGTATTATTAATTCGTGGAAGGAAATTGGCGTTTCATCGGCACGGAAAGTTGTTCTCAAAGTGGAATGTAGTTTGTCGTTAACGTTTCGGCCATACGAATTTCCTTTTTGCTCGTTGAACGATCACACGTTCTGTGTCTCCTTCGTTTTTTCCCCTCCGGTTTCTTTCATTTTTATCTTTCTTTTTCTTCCCTCCTGTCTTTTCGTTATTTTGTCCCGTGCGAAAATACTTGCGTCTCTGCAGCTTCGTTAGTTGCTTTTTAGAAGAACGATAATTAACGAACGAGAGAAAAATGACTACGAGAATTCTCTTGTGATTTCCCAGGAACGAGAACTGAAGCGGCAGCAGGCGGTTATGCTGAAAGAACAGGTGAGTGCAAGCAGATTTTCTATCATTTTCAAACATCATTCTCGCGTATCGTCGTCTCATTGCTGTAGAATAGATGGTGTGTGTGTGTGTGTGTGTTTTTATTTCTTTCGTAGAGATATTAGCTTCTGTTTTTTATATATTTTTGACCTATACAATCAGCTTACGTCCATTCGTCTCTCCATTTACTAATCTGCTAAGCAATTAAATATTGAATTGTACTATCTGTTCATTTTTCACTTTTATCATATTTTTATTTTTTTTTTTTTTATACCTTTTTTTTATTTGAATTAAGCATTCATTAATTGTTACTTTTACAAATTTCGTTTTTCATTGAAACTTTTACGTCCCTTTCGGTTTTTTTATATTGCATTTTTTTTTTCTAAATTCTTCATTTATTTATGTAACAATTATCTCATTTGACTTTGATTTTCATACGAAAGCAAAGCTACACGACGGTGAGGAGATGCAAAGTTACCGGTTATTTCGTCATTTCCACAGACACACGCTACGTCACACAGTTCTGTTACACATGTGTTTGCTTTTTTAGTTTTGTGATCTAGCACTGTAATTTCGTCTCTGTGGTTTCTTGAACGTAGATTCCGCGTCTCTATGGTTGCCTTGAGTTTTCGTTTCCGTTCGTTTGTGACACAGGCGTGAATTTGGTCTTGACGTAGCTACGGTATGGAATTAGACGATCCACTTGAACGTAACGTAATTACGATTCAAACTACGTTTTTTTCCAAAAATAAAATTCTACATTTCAAAGTATTACGATCGACGTCGATCTAAATATATAATAATCGCGAATTGGTCACTATGATGAACGCACATGTCAAACAGTCTTTTTTTATGTGATTCTAAAGAGAAACTCTTAAATATTTATTTCTCATTAAGGATTTAATTTTGCAACGTGATTGTAAGACGCGTCAAAGAAACCAAGATGTACTGTTAGTTTTGAGCGCGTAAAGTTAGTTTGAGCACTGGTGGACTGTGGATATGTTTTGTGCCGCAGATGTACATGCAGGAGCTCACCAAGCAGCGCGAGATGCTCTACACCGTCGAGCTGGTATGTCTCATACCCAATCTAGTTTAAGACGACTTCCTTAAAACGGAACAAATCGAATTCTCACCAACTTTAAACTCGTCACCGTCTACACGAAGAAACGAGGGAATAGAAAAGAAATCCTTATCGATCCCTAGTCTGATAATCGATCGATTCAATCCTAATCCATACACAATACTTTTTCATAAGCCAATAACTTGTCAAATTTGCAGATAGCCTTATTGCGGATTTAAATTGAATTGTCGCTTCATCGTCATTTTATCAAGCTTAATTATGACAAATTATATATATGGTTGTGATATGGTAGGATTGAATCGATAGCCCGCTGAAAGACGAGCAGCTGACGAAAGGTAGACCGGCTGACGAGTTCAAAGTTATCAGGTTCACTTGTGCATCACTAGTTGAAATTAATCTGCACTCCCAGACTCGTCGGTTTCTCGACGAGGATCTTAGATCTACCGCGAGTTATCGATGATTGAGATCGTATTTGAAAAATAATTTCGAACGACACTAATGCTTTCCGAGAGACCCACGTTCACTAACCAGCGCCTCGGTAACGATGTTTATACCCCGTCACCGTGATATCAGTCATTTTGCATCCTAAGACGCTTCTTTCTCGCTTCGTTCATATCGATATAAAATTCAGATGCTTGCATCTCACGTAATAATAAGAAAATAACGAATAAGATATGTAGAAAAAAGTGGAAAAGAAATATTACAGTAAATAGAACGCTGTGTGGACATCAAAGCGCAGTGATCATTCGATAAATAGTAGTCGAAATATCGAACAGTGTGGTTGGGTAAAAGAAGAGTTTTGTGCACGGTATTTTTGAACAAAACCAAAAGTCGAATTGCCGCTATCGAGTTTGTAGCTTTCTCTGAAACCAGTATCTTTGGAAACGGTCATAGAGTTTGTCGTAGTCCGTGCGTATCAAAGTTGTGCTTCTAACGAGATCTTTTAAGAACAATTTTCTCTGCATGGGACGCTCTCTGTTCTATTTCGTGTCTTTCCTTCGCTAAATTCCTTTCCTTGAATACCTTAGGAGAGAGAACGAAGGAGACAGCACATGGCGTTGGTTCGAGCGCTGGAAAATCGACGAAAAATGGAGGAAAGAGAAAAGAAACGGTTAGAGGCGAGAGCCGAGAGAATAGCGACGAAGGAGAAACGAGCCGAACAGAGGAAGGTTGAGATGGAACTGATCGAACAGATCAGAAAGCCTGTCGAGGACATGGAGCTAACGGGTACGTCTCTGCCAAGCTTTTGTTCCTCGATTATAGAGTTTCTGTGACACAAGGTGTTTCTCTGTTTTCAGATCACAGACCACTGCCAGAATTGAAACGACTAACTGGTCTCAAGCTGTCCGGTCAGGCGTTCGCAGACATCGTGATGGTGTTCGAATTTCTGCATAATTTCGGCGAGACTTTAGGTTTCGGTGGGTTTAATTGTTTATTGGTTATGGTGGTCTTTGATTTGCAATCATTTTTCTGAAATTGATTATTGATTTGCCACGTAAACCTCCGTTACTTTGCTTCCTTCTTCGTCAGGCTACTGAACAATTTGTTCTTGACACTAGAACTTTCAGGCTGATCAAACGACTAAGTCACAAAATGATTGATCACAAACTATGTAGATAACATCTCTCCGATATTAAATATCTTCCTATGTATCTTTCACTTTGATTTCTTTGCTTACAAAGTTTTATACTTTAATCTTCGTTAGTTCTAATATTAGATAAACCAAAGACGTGGCTCCCACGTCTTTCAAAATTTGCATACATACAAGTCATTCTATTCTACGTTTGGAGCTTTAGAATAGGAGAATGAATCAATTTTTTCCCTATTATCAATGATCACTTTCAATTGTGTGTCGAGAACGATTTTAGACGATTCTAAAGTTAGAAGTAGATGTGAATCATTGAAGCGTTACTGATCGAAATCATTGGCAATCTTTTATTCGTGAGTATTAATCGCACGTGATTCTGTTAAAATTTATTGATCATCTAATCCTCACTCACTCAGATATGGAATCGCTCCCAAGCCTAAAAAGCCTTCAGCTTGCGCTGCTAAATGACGAGGAAGCCGAGGAAGAACTCCTTTCCGTGATGACACATCTGTTAGTATGCGCGATCGAGGATCCAGGAATCCCTCAACCAGCAAGGCACACAACCGGTCTTGGTCAAAGTTTACGTCAAGCTGATATAACGCACGCTAACATCAGCGAAGTCTTACGAATCTACTTATACGCGAACGCGACAGGAGAAGTGAAGGCTTTGACAGGAGTATGCCTGGAACGAGAACGCGACAAGAAATTCGCAGATCATCATCAGAATGGCGGTGACTATGCCTCGACCTGTTCAGGCAAGAACGCCCAATTCTACGAACACTTGCACAACAACGAAACATGGAAGATGTCCGAGAGGCTGAGGGACAAACCGTTCCTGGCCTTGAATCCCACGCATAAGGCGCAGATGCTCGCGTTTCTCTGCAACGAGCTATTGCAGAACAAGGCTGTGATCAGACAGATCGAGGGTAGCTTGGAGACGGTGGCTCAATTGAGGAAAGAGAGATTTGTGTTGGATACGAAAATTAGGAAGTAAGCATTTCTTTATGGTGATACTTTGATGTATACTATATCACTTGACGTTACTATACTTTTATGTAATTTGTACTATCTTAAATATTCAAATAATTTGGTCGCTTTGTAGTAACTTTGCTTCGAATTTCTCCAACGTATATAAATTAATGATAAATTATCAGTTAGAAGCAACACTTGTGAACTTTCCGAGGAATCGTTAGACTATAAATTTACATTACCTATTAGAAAACATTTTATCAGATCAATGATATTACTGCAATAACGACACTACTATATAATCACAATAGTGATTATGAGGAATAAAATCATTGCAGTTTGATTTATCGGTAATCTTGTAATTAAAATACATTTGGTTGAATGTAAGAAAGTGTCCAGATACTGCATATCTTTGTGATAATGATTGATTCTTTTCCATCTTTTTCGTAGATTGAGGCAGTTGCATAGTCGAAAGGTTCGAATGGAAGCAGTTGGCGTGATCGTTAACAAAACTGGAGATACTATTACGATCGAGAAGAAAGAGGTTGACGAGGAAGGTAACACGACGTCGACAGCAGTGGGGACGACACCCACTCCTGATGAAATTCATCACGAAGACGAGGTCGAAGACATGTCCGAGAACGAGAGCGAAGGAACTCAGCCCGAGGAGGTAAATTCTATAGTTCGATAAATTACAATTTAGTGAAATACAGTTGATTGCTCTATTCTGAAAGATGGTTTAATTCTCGTGTGCGTGACTTAGGAGGAGGACAAAAATCTGTCCGGCGAAGAGCTGGGTAAGAAATTGGATAAACTGTTGAAACAGTCGGAAGAACAATTGCAGAAATTGAACAGCTCGTCGAAACAGCTACGGGCACATATATTTGGGCAAGACAGATACTGGAGAAGATACTGGGAGCTGGCATGCGCTGGTGGCATCTTCGTCGAAGCTATGGAAAGCGCTGAACCAGAAATCCTAGAGTTGCAGGCTGAACTAGACGAAAAGTACAAAAACGTGTCGATGGAGGAAAAATCAGAAACGAAGCAGGAGGACACCAAAGTCGAGAATCGCGAGAACGAAGCTCCTAACGACGTAAAGAAGGAGAAGAAATTCAATTCGAGCGAGCAAGAGGCCGACGTCAAGCCTCTGGCGGACAAAACGAAATCCGAAATTGAAGATGTTAATTGCAAGAAAGAACCTATGCAAAACTGCGAGAATTTGGCGAACATGAAGGAAGAGAAAAAGAACGATTTGGATAATTCGATGACCGATGCGAAGACCAACGTCACGTCTGAAGAGATTAAACAAGAAACAGAGATAGTTAGTATGGATGTCGATATCAAAGAAGAGACGAAGAAGGAGAACGACGAAGCAGATGAAGACACGAAACCAGCGATGAAGATAATGGAGGATAAAATCGTCGAAACAATCCCAAACGGCGATAAGTTCAACCATGTTAACAATCTTCATAATGGAAAAGAATTAAACGGCACCTTTATATCTAGTAAGATTGTCTCCATTTACTGTTGATGTAAGGTATTATTAAAGACGTTTTATTAATATGCTCTACGCTAATAATTCCAGATAATAGCAACGAATCCAATTGGTTCTCGATTTTGCCTCGCGAGACTTGCGATACTCCAGGACCAAGTACCAAGCAAATATTTGGAATAGCCGAACCAACCGAACTGAGAATACCAGTGTTCCCTCCGCCGGCTAGTCCAAATTACGACAGGTGTGACAGTCCAGCTCCTTTGATTTTGACTCAAGACGAAGCAGCGCAACTCGAGTATTTGAAAGTGCATGGTTTGCCACCACCTGGAGAAGCCAAACCAGTACCAAAAGGTAAGTAACATATGCTAGAACTCTAGCTAAAAGACTAACTGAAAGTTATGTTTAAGACTAACGTCTCTCTTCGTTCGTATTTAGATTTGAGATATGGTTGGTGGAGAATAACGGACGTAGACACGTTTCAAGAACTGTTGGAGCACCTTCATTCTCGCGGTGTTCGCGAGAAGGAACTAAAACGTACAACGTGGGCGACCATGGAATCTTTCCTAGCTGTTACGGGCAAGATCAACGTGGACCCTGGTAACCTGACTGCTACCGAACTTCAAGCGACACCAGACGAACCAGACACACCGATTCCAAAACCAGACAACCCGGCTGACTGGAGTGAACAAGTCGCATTACGGGTAGATGCGCAGCTGTTGGAACAAGTCGAGGCTCTAGAAGATAAAGTCGCAAACGCCAGCATGCAGATCAAAGGCTGGAAGTTACCTCCACGAGCAGGAACCGAAGAGGCAGAAGAGATTGAGAAACTGAACGAAATGGAGAAAATTAGCGCTGTTGAACAAGCTCGGCAAAGGTTACTATCCCTGGAAGCAGCTATCGAAAGGAGATACTTAAAACCACCGTTAGGCGTTTGGTAAGACTATCTGCTAATATTTAGGCCTTACATATCCTAGTTATTTTAGTTCAATATTATTCTAAAATTTAAATGTCTTTCTGTCTGCATTTCAAATTTAAATATCTCGTTTTAAATTATAGTACTGGAGATCCAAATCTAGCGGCCTTAAAGGCAGAACAAGCGGCCGCTGCGAACGCAAATTCGAATAATTCGGATCAGAGCAATCAGACACCGATACCTCAAGAAGAAACAACTCCAAGAGGGCTGAACAACTGGCGAGAAGCAACGGCTCGAGCACACACGTCCGCTCAGCTCGCCATGGCGCTTTATATGTTGGAGGCCAGCATCGCTTGGGACAAGAGCATCATGAAGGCTGTGAGTCTAACACCAGCTAGAAACTCGGTCTGCGTCAAGCTACGAAACCGCTGCGTCTCACTCAAAGCTACCACTCAATACAATCAGCTATTGACTACTTCTCAGGCCTCTGTGGGTATTCGCACTAACTTACTAACCAAAGTATCCTTTTTACTTCCTGCGTGACTCTCTCGTCCTTCCTTGCACAGTGAACCACAGAGAACGTTATCGCTTTCGATGATGATTGGTAAACGTTCAGTCAAACGAAATGCTCTTGCCGTGGTATTCTCTAATAATATACATATTTACGTACGATATTGTAAGGAAGAACTTAATACGAACCAATGGTAATTTTTATAAGTGCGAATAATGCGGCAGTCATAGTTGTAAATTAGCGAAAAATCGAATATACAAAAATTAAATTATTTGATATGCTTTCATCATTGTTATTTGAAATAGTCTGATATTTTATCAATTCTAAACTTACAAACTAAGTTACTTTGAATTGCTATAATCTGAAAAATGAATATTACGTTAATAAGTTTAATGGTGGTTAGAGTCTAACGTAACGGTAGCATGCAAGAAAATATGCCGCTTATCATCTACTCATTTTTTCCTTTATTGCTTCATATTTTTCCTTTTGTAGAGTAGCTTCGATGTTTAGTTATAACGACTTTATACCGTATGCATAATCTAAGTATCGAAATATATCCATTATTCTTTTATCCCGATTCGCCATTTATGCTCGATCTTAATCGTCGCATACTAAATTATAACAATGACGATATGCACGACCCGAACGGAATTAAAATGCTTCGCTCTAATTTCGTTAATTAAGTATTCCTGAATTTTGATTTATCCCACTTGTTTATTGTATTCTTTGCTTATTAACATTTATTGCATCCGTGAGGTTTAGCTTTAAATGCTTGAATAACAAAACGCTGAAACATTATAGTTAATTTATCCCGAACAATGTGTTTTAACATCTTAAATTGGAAAATTTTCTTCTTCTGTTACAGAATTGTCAGTTCTGTCATAGCGGAGATAACGAAGACAAGCTATTACTGTGTGATGGTTGTGACCGCGGCTATCATACTTACTGTTTCCGTCCAAAAATGGAAAACATTCCTGATGGTGACTGGTAAGAAATTGTATCTTAAACGTAGAAGAAATAGTAAAAACTCGTTTTGTAATTAAACGATTGTAAATGTCTTAGGTATTGTCACGAATGCATGAACAAAGCCACAGGGGAACGAAACTGTTTGGTATGTGGAAAGAGGGTTGGTAAAAATTTAGTGCTATGTGAACTCTGTCCACGGGCTTATCACACTGACTGCCACAATCCTGTTATGCCAAAAGTAAGAAATTATTTCATCTATTGTTTACAAACCACAGAATGTATTGAGGCTTTCCTTGAATAAAATATCTTTATCTGTTTGATTCACGCGTATACTTGATACTTTCAGATGCCAAGGGGTAAATGGTATTGTTCTAATTGCCACAGTAAACAACCAAAGAAGAGAAATAGTAGTCGAAGGAGTCATACCAAAGGGGCAGGCACCAGAGAAAGTGAAAGTTCTGATCATCCACCAGCTAGGTGATTACGTTAAAAAACCAAACATTGTCAACTCGCTGTTTTAACAACGTTTCATACGAAGTATACAGTAGGGAAAACAGCTACGAAACCATGACTCGATAATTATAACATTGTTCAGCGAACGTATACGATAAACAAACAATTTCCGATCGAATATGAAACAAAAAAACTGCTTTAAAACGAACGAACATAGAAAGTATACACTGCTCTCATGCGATTATACCGACTCACATCCTCGACTCGTATCGTACATACTCGTCGAAAGTTATTGTTGTAAAGAAGTATTTACTCCATACAGGGTGTTCCACGATAGGTTAATCATAGTTAATGTTGTTCTTCTACTAACTAAAAAGCAATCATCGATACCCTGTGAATATACCATAGCGTCAGGTCCCTTCTCGTCGGGGGACACCCTGTACTTTGTACAGCGTGTTACGATCATCAAGTATGGGATGGGTATTTTCTTAGAAAATTCGTCGTAACGGTAGTGCTGCCTTCAGGTTCTATGATTACTCGAAAATGTATAATAATATTAATAATAATAATAACGATAATAATAATAATAATAATAATAATAATAAACCATAGAAGGGCAAAAAAAAAACGGCGAGAGAGAAAAAAGGGAGACCGAATAAAAAAGAAAGACAAAGAGTCAGAAAGACGAAATGTTCCATCGAGAACAACGTACCCGTCTCAAGCAGAAAAAACACGCTCGAGTCTTAATGCATTCGTCCAGAAGCTTTTATGACGGAAAAACCTCCTGCAAACGAGAAAGATAAACGTGCAAATAATTTCTGTTGTTTTGCGTCGCAGTCCAACGCCGTCAACGGCATCGAACACACACGTAGAGGACGTCAGTTCATCGGAACCGGCAACCCCAACTGCTTCGCCACGGAAGGAGGGAAACAATAGGACGCTCACGAAGAAACAGCAACGAGAGTTGGCTCCTTGTAAGGTGCTACTCGAACAGTTGGAGCAACAGGACGAGGCCTGGCCGTTCCTCTTGCCGGTGAACACCAAACAGTTTCCTACCTACAAGAAAATTATTAAAACACCCATGGATCTCAGTACGATCAAGAAGAAATTGCAGGACTCCGTGTAAGTTACACGCGTACCAACGACTACTAGTTAATTGAACGTACTCTCTATTTAGAAATGCCTCTTTCCCTAAACATAAAAAAAAAAAAAAAAAAAAGTAAACAGTTCACCTAAGATATCTAGAAAAAAAGCTCTAACGTGATCGTCAGCTTCAATCCGAACAAATTGGAAAATTGCCGAATATGTTCCAAAGAGTGCTTCTCGATACAGGTACAAGTCTCGCGATGAGTTTTGCGCCGATGTCAGACAGATGTTCATCAACTGCGAGGTATTCAACGAGGATGACAGTCCCGTGGGGAAGGCTGGACACGGGATGCGCAGTTTCTTCGAAATGCGTTGGACCGAGATTACTGGCGCACCACCTCCACACCCACAAACGCATAGCTGAGGCTCGGTTCGCTCTCGCAACACCTGCAACAGTTTTGCCCACTTCTACTACTAGAGGATAGATCCCTCGACATAGAGTATCATTAGGAATCGTCCAAGAGACTAACGGCGAGTCCTGTTTTCTCTGTGCTCCGTCGGCCTCGTTCTAGCGGCTGACCGAACAACTTTAATACTAATAGAGAGAAAACAAGAACAGTAATAGGAAGTCCACGAATACGGGTACATCTTCGTATGCGTCGCGTTACGTACGTGTTACACATTCGCCTCTCCTCATCTTATGTACTCGTTACTCACCCGTAAACGACGCTCGCGTGGCTGCTTCTCTCGTTCTAAGTACACACATACCTTAATACTCGAAACTAATCTAATGGTGACGAACGTCTTTAACGGCTCGTACTTCCCCTTTCTGTAGCATCAACGGCGAACTAAAGAAAAAAAAAAAAAAACCGCGATGTTGCAAGAATTATATATATATATATATTCGTCGAGATGCCTCTGCTGAACGAAACTCAAGTTACGTTTAACGAACAACATAAGGATTGTTAGTAGGATCATGAGAGAAGTTCTAAAACTTATCATGGCCGGAAGCCGTGACAAAGACTTTACGATATATAGATTACATTTTGTGATTCGGAGCTTCTTAAGATCGGCGCGACTAAAAACACCCATGTATGGGAACGCATCTACTCGTTCGAAGCCTCCAAACTCCCTGCTCCCCGAGTAGAAATGAAACACAATGCAGATGGTCACTGTACTTACTGAATAAAACGAGTAAATTTTTGCCTAAGCGAACAAGAATGTAATTTGCGATTGTATTATACGGGCTTAGTGCCGACGTGTCGGCAAAAGAAATATTTTGCAAAGTAATGAATGTGAAAAGAAGAGGTATATATAAATATATATAAATATATATAAATATAAATATAAATGTATAAATATGAATATAGTGTATATGTATACTATATAGATAGTCACGTCACACGAACATGCAACACACATACACGTAACACTTCTGCCCGAGAAAACGTCAGCACGATAAGGGTAACATTTGCTGTACAGTAAGATATACAACAGAATGACGAAGTCAATCTTCCAATTAAGGACGGAGTTAATGCCATTCCACGGATTCTTTGTCCCTTTCTTTTTATTAATTCGCTTTTTACCTTATTTATTTATGTTTGAATCATGGGTGAACGGAAATGAGGCTTATTTGATTGAATGATTGCACACGAACAGAGTATCTTAATAACTCGACGTGAATTTTTATAAAATGAAATGTAAATCTCTTTACCTATGTCAAACGAAACTTGATAAGTAATTTGCAAGAGTGAATTATACCTATAAGATATAGGATGAAATAAAATATATGAACGTTCGAAAATGTAGTCTGTTAAAGTCTGAAAGTGAATGGTTTTTGTTGATTAAGTACGTTTTAATAAATCTGATTTAGTATGGCTAAAGCTAGTGCTACAGTAACTCAAATGATATCATTCGGATTCAAATATCATATACGAAAGCAATATAAATTGAAAATTCTATTTACCTTAGAGTGAACAAGTACAACTGTATGCGTTGAATGGCAGTCGCTTTTAACAAAGAAAGACGAAAGTTATAAATTTTAAAGCAAGGCAATGAACATGATGTTCACGTTCTTTTCTCTTCTTTTTTTTTTTTTTTTTTTTTAACAAATTAAAGCAGTTTTATCCTACATGGTGCGTAGCGTTACACTGTGAAATGTAAGCGTCGTTGAATTTTATCCGCGTCGAGTTCCGACAGGACCTCGAGTTTGTTCGTAATAATAACGCGAGTTTTTTAAGCGATAATCGATTTCTCGATACGATTACAATAATGTAATATCTCACACGCAGTGTACCCAGGACGATGAAACAACCCAAACACGTTTCGAAACGGATATCGTGCGACAGGGCGACGTAAGAACATGCTACGTATGAATGATGGTGTCGGTAGTAAGTCTTGGATTTATTAGATAAGCCGCGGTACCTTCGCAAATGTGACCATCGCACGACGATAAAATGATTAACACAAGAACATTAATGATATCTTGTTTTTTATGTAATTGATGTACATTATTGCTCGTAATAGCGGATAATTATGTAATAACAAAGGTTAAAAAAGAGAATAGAGAAAGAAAGAGAGCGAGCGAGCGCGCGCGAGAGAGAGAGAGAGAGAGAGAGAGAAAGAGAGAAGTGGTTCGGCCGTAGTGATATGTGCTAAACATTCGTAGTATGTAAAAGTATTAGCTAGATTATAAAATGCCGCGTGAAAACGACTACAACGTGAATGACGATTAACGAAATATGCAGGGTGCGGCTGAATACGCAAAATGGATGTATTGTCGTCCTGACATAGTCTAAGAACGATCGGTAACAGTAAGATCGTAACGAGTAAAAACGCGCGTCTTTTTATTATCACTTTTTAATTTCATTTGCAGTCATTACGATTATATTAAATGATTATATTCACTTTCAAACTAATTTCTTTTCTTTTCTTTAATTTCTGCGAATCAATCAATATATGTACGTCTCGGTATTTTTCTTCCCTAGGACGATCGTTAGTTTTCACAATGATAAATAATATAAAATATAGAACGTTATATATTTTGATACGTGAGCGCATTGTCGGGGCATTTCGCGATCTTACCAAACGTTCTTAGAATGCAAGTCGACGTAAACGTATGCGTGAAACATGTATGTACATCACTTTATGCACGCCTTGCACCCTCGTATTATAGTCGATGCATTAGACATCTCATACATTCAGATACACCACCAATAACAACAAGAACAAATAATTTTTTAAGATTCAATTATTATTTAAATAGTACAGTTACATTGTTAGTATGAATAACGACGCTTTTTATACGAATTTTAGTTTTTAATGTCGATCTTATGATATATTATATGGTATAATGATAATGACAATGGTAATAACAATAACGATAAATGATATCGATAATGGAACAGATTAAAGAGAAATTAAAAAAACTGCGCAAATGAGAAAGGAGAACACGAAGAGAGAACGTAAGAAAAGGAATGAGTGAGAGTGAGAGAACGAGAAAAAGAGATTATTGGAAGCCAGAGTGTGTGTTTAAGCTAGATGATTGTCTATAGTATAAACGAAGGCATACAGTAGGTAGCCTCGATGCTATTTAAACAGACTTAATTAATGTATTGCAAATGAATTAATAAAGTGTAAGCGAAGCGTGTATCTGTACAGTGAAATCTTTTTTTCTCAATTATTTCAAAATGTTTGAGTTTAGAAGTGGAAACCGTTCTTTTAAGTTGTCTCT
Source organism: Bombus hortorum (assembly GCA_905332935.1). Classification (NCBI taxonomy): domain Eukaryota; kingdom Metazoa; phylum Arthropoda; class Insecta; order Hymenoptera; family Apidae; genus Bombus; species Bombus hortorum. Next base: position 16,155,021 of record HG995193.1, read on the forward strand.
TGTTACTTCGTATTTTGTCAATGACTTTTTTTATATCAATATGAATAGACATCGATGCATTTCCAATTTTTTTCTTAATACATTTCTTATGGCACATTTTCTTTGAAACATTTTCTGTAATACATCTTCTTTAACACGTTAAATACTATGGCGGACTAGTGACCGGAACTAAACTTATCAATTGCACGTGGCATATAGAGGTCAGTTCAAGTGTATATTTCAATTTAAAAGAGTCATAATCGTAAAATTTGTAATACTTTTAATATAAAAGTAATATTCTGAAATACTCTAAGTGCAACCTAAAATACTTAACTAATTTGCTTTCACTGGGATATGTTCATATTGTATGGACATTATGATATTATGGTATATATTATTTTAAAATAAGTGATAGCCTTTCGGCGCTATAGGCAGGATATTTAAAATTTATGCGGCCATCAACGTGTTAACTATGTAATTTTAACTTTCACGCTTAGTAACTTTTCTTTTAATTAATCACTAAATTTAATAAACTATTATTTTATCAATGAAAAGAAAAATTATACGCATTCGTATTTCCCGCGGTCGCCGTACTGGTCTCTGAAACTGCATGTCATACTGCCGTATATATATATATATATGTATGTATGTTAGCTCACACATGCGTATATATGTCATTATAGGTGTAGTATTTACCGCTCGTGCCAGTAGAGAGGTTAAAAACGTTTTAACGTGTTTAATATTTCTTTGTTTTGTATTATTTGTTCGCATTTCGTATATTAATTTTTTAAGCAGCATGCGATGACGACTCTCAATCATCTTCGAAGAAGATCTGCCAGTAAGTCAATTATCATTATCAGTAGCGTTTAATTCGATTGGTGATGATACGTAATGTCAACAAGCTCCAATGAAAATTCGCAAAACAAAAAACAAATTCTAATAATAACTTTAGTATATATTTTATTTTGAACGATTTCAAACACAAGAGTAATTGGACATTAATCAACCGTCAATTAACGTTCTCATTATTAATAATGAAGACATCAAAATGTAATAGTACTGTGAATATGTACTTTGTACGCATGAAGCTAATAAATAAAGCCATAACAATAAGAAATTATGTACGTAAATGTTATATAATTTGTTATTTCTTATAAAAATCAAAAAGAGATACTTGATGATTGTTTAAATACGTTTGTTACACTGCCATGACAAATGTATACAGTTGTCATTCCTCATTATTTACTATTTTAGAGTTTTTAGAAAATCAACCGATTTAATTAACTCTTTATATTTTTCTAGGAGCTGTGCAATTTTTACAACCGCATAAGTACAATGCTTCCAATAATCTTAGGTTATTCCTCCGAAATGAATCGAACTTTGTACCGAAGCGAGTGCTCGTTGTGGCAAAATTGTCGCGATATCATTTTGAAAAACTACGAGAACCAAACTTGAGCGAAGAACAATTAAAGTTTAAATTATTGGAAAGGGGTTCTGATTATGATACAATGTTAGCCAGTCATATAGCAACCAAACATGTAAAAGATCAAGTGATTGAAGTCTTGAAGAAACTGAATATAGAATATAAGATAATAAATAGGTAAAAATACATAATTCTTATTCTATAAATCTTTGCTGTGTTAAATATTTGTTAAACTAGCGCCGTGTTTATCCTGATTGTTATGCTTATGTATGTTCTATAAGAGAAAATCTAGACAGATCAAATTTTATTTGGGCTGATTTAATTCTTCCGATCGGTGGCGATGGGACATTTCTGTTGGCGTCAAATATGATATTCGATAACAAGAAACCAATAATTGGTATTAATTCATTTCCGGAAAGATCGGAGGGGTATCTTATGTTATCTCCGAAATATACGACAAGGATACCAGAAATTTTCGAAATGCTAAAAGCAGGTCATTACAACGTAGTAATGAGACGAAGAATTCGTACGACGATAAAGGGAGATAATATTTGGGACCCTCCTTTCCACACGCATGAAAAAGGTCGCGTTGTAGGTGAAGAAAAGTAATAAATTAAGAGAGAGAGAATCACTTTTTATATAACAAATTTGAAGACATCGTACATTACAAAAATGTTTTACCATTGCAGATTTTACACACAGGATCTGAAGCAAGAGATATCAAATAAGTTACCAAAAAAAAGACGTTTACCTTGGTTGGCATTAAATGAAGTAAGTAAAATCATATATTTCTTAATAATTATGGATTTAAATTTAACATTTTTTAAACATCTAGGTATTTATCGCAGAAATACTTTCTGCTAGAATAAGTAATTTACTTATAAATTTAAATAACGACGAGAAATATCATTTGGTAAGAAGTTCTGGCTTGTGCGTTAGCACGGGAACAGGATCAACATCTTGGTATAGATCTATAAATACTGTTAGTCCGCAAGTAGTAAAAGAAATACTGAGCCTTTTAGATAAAAAACAAATTAACAATGAAGAGATTGAAAAAATTTCTTCTACTTTCAATGCTGGTTTACCTTTTCATGCGGGTAAGTATAATATTGTATCATGTAAAAAAAAAATTATAATAAAATATGTATATATAATCTAATCTTAATATAATATAATATTTGTATTTTAGAGGAATTAAAATTGTGTTATTCCGTAAGAGATATGATGGTAAATAGTATGTGGCCTACACCAACGTGTCTGCAACCTCGTGGATTTTGTAAAAAGTTGACGGTAATATCACAATGTTACGATGGTGGTTTGGTCCTTGATGGTGGCATAGCAGTACCATTCAATTTTGGAACTACTGCAGTATTGGAGACTTATCCTGAAGATTCTTTACGAGCGCTAACCCTTCCAGATTGACAAGTATCTATTTTGAATAAAAATCTAGTTTTGATTTAATTTAAGAAGGTGGGAAATAGTTTAAGTATCAACAGTTTTGATGTACCGAAGATTCACAAGGATGTCACAGTATGTGAAAGTTGTACTTTTGTATCTCAGAATGTTTTGGAATTTTATAAACTGCATTTAATTTGATATATATGTACAATTTCTCAAAGACTACTGTAATTTTATTACGCTTTGCATTCTGCAATATAAATATGTACATGTATAAGTTAATGTAAACCATATTCCAATGAATAGCAGTAATAAAATCAATATACGTAATGTTCATGTAAATGTAATATCAGTGAATTTTTATGAAATTGTATTTCTTAAGAATAAAGGAACAAAAATATTGTTTATACATAAAAGTTCTAATCAACTGTTTATTTGCTCAGTTTGTATAATTATCTCTCATAATGTTCATATGCATCTAGACTAAACCCATTGCGCGCCCTTTTTATACAAACATACATTGTCTTATTTAGAACGAAAAATTAAAGGAGCCTTTGTTTGATGCTTTTAAATACTAAATTATTAAGTAGAAAAATCTTCAAAACGTGGGACACGAAAAAATATTGCACGTCGTCGGTGTTCTAATCTTATTTTACGTTGTGTCGGTAATGTTGGAAATGACACTAGAATCTACCGAGATGTGAGACAACAGAATACACAGTCTTCTAGATCTATTCTGTGCTGCCCATGTTAATACTAATTACAAATGCAAAAATATTAAAGTATATTCAGTAAATATTTTTTATACGCAGATAAATTAACTTCTTCTCGCGGAAAAACATCGAAAGATGTCACTATGTTCATCTCCATCACGTAGCGCCACCGTTATCCATATAGTAAAAAATTTATGTGCAACTCATGTAGATAAATTGTTAGATTTGCAAATATTTATCTCTGTACAACGAAACTCGAAATATTAGTGGTGCTGTTTAAAATTAAACATTTCGTTGGAAATTCTTCCGTTCGGAATGATACGCGAGTGGAATATGTTGACGCTTAATTCTTCACTGATGCGATTGGATTTATGAGGACCTACAAGACCTAAACGGTAAACAAGTCATTCATTCATGATTCTTTTTTATTCTAATGGAGACAATATAGCTTTTACATTCTCTATCTATTGAGGTATTCAAGCCAACATTTTATAAATAGCATTATATTAAAAAATCTGGGAAAGAAGTTAATTATCTTCAAACTGTCGGTCTGAACGCTTCTTCATAAAGTTTGAGGTTAAAATATTTCGTTAACGTCAATTCAGCTGAATATACCGGGAGAGGTCCTTTGTTATTAGCATTTTATTCATGATCATGGAAACAGTGATGGAGGAGACTTTGCACGATTTACGCAATAAATACGATTCTATGTATATTTTGAGGAAATGTTTTCTTGGCATTAGCAAGGCCATCGACCGTATCAGCTGTTGCATTTCGTATATGTACTTTCGGACCTTAAAATTTACTTGTGTATTTTGTTAAAAAGTGAAGCTATTTCTGGAAGAAAAAGGCATAAAAACGTGATTCACCGGATGTAACAAAAAAATTTTCTAACACATGCACAAACAAATATCTAAAGATAAATAAAATCGTTATCGTGATAAGTATCGAACAAATTTCTGTAAGATAGTGGATAACAGTAAAAAGTTATTAGCAGATCTGTTTTCGGTATTTCAATGTGAAAATGTAATTTTTATGAGTCCAATTCATTCGTACGTTTCTCATTTATTTTGTACTTCGACCATTCATATGAAAATCATATAAAGTATAGATTCCTTTTATGTGATCGCCTGTGAACTAAAAAACGACTTAGGTATGTAACTGAACGACACATGTACATAACTCGGTTGATGCGATATCGGTTGATGCGAATATATATTTACTTGTTCGCATTAATGAACCCAAGAAATGTAAATACTTCGATCTAAATAAATAAATAATTCTTTGCTATCGAAATTATGTACATGTACACGAGCATATAAAAATAGAAAAATAATGTTCGTGATAATTGAACTAGATGATGCCTTTGTGCACGATGATCGCGTCCTTGTAGGAAAATCAATGATTATAAATATAATTTTCAACTACATAATTCTGAACTTGCTTCTTGTAGATGTAAGTGAAGCTGAAACAAAAATTGCCATGATTATTAGTCTTATACTTTTGTCTTATAGGATAGTTTAATTTCTATTTCTTAAGAATGTCAATTCGATCACTTGATATCTTATGAAGGAAATTGCGTTATTGCGTATTCCTGCAATCACAATGCATATCGAAGTGCATTTAAAAAACAAACAATAAAAGCCAGTTACTGACAATAGCACAACAGATTTAAAGTATTCCGAGTCGTGTACTAATACATTTTTCCAATATCAATATATCCATAAACAATCTTTTTTTCATTCGATAATTTAAATAAACTAATAGTCTAACAATGCACAAATACACAAAATAACAAATGTAAATATAACACGAAAAAAAATGTTATATTTTATAATGGCAAAATTCCTAGTGATAATAATCAAATAATCGGTAGGTATAGTATCGATTAGATATATTATTGCTGAAACGTTAATCGTGATTAAAAAATACTAATCCGTGTTGGAAATTTTATTTTTCAGGTTACCGTTGCGCATATCAAAAGACACTGTAGCAGAATGGCAGAGGACGAGAGGCAAATTAGAGCGGCCGCAGAAACCTTGCTGAGTGAATCTATAAACTCCCACAGGAGTTTGTACACTCAACAGAATGTAACGCGAACTCCGGATATCATCCTCAGCGAGGATCTTATCGCGGGTGCCATGCATAACGGGAGGATGTCCAACGTCAGACGCTTCTTTTGCCTCTTCGTCACCTTCGACCTCCTGCTTACTTTCCTCATGTGGCTCATTTGTACTATGGTAAATTGCACACGTTACCGCAACCAATTTGCAATTGGAGAAAAAATAGCTTTTTCATTTATGTTCGTTTAATCATACATGAAATATTATCAACTTACCCGGAACGTATTTTTAGATTGCCGGTGAGAGTTTGGAGTCCGCCTTCATGAATCAAGTAGTCCATTATCACATAAAAACCTCGCTCTTCGACATAGTGGTAAGTACCATGGTGATTATATGGCGATAACTGCTCGAAAAAGAACGAAGAACAATGTCCGAAATGACATTCACTTCGTCGAAAACAGAGATTCTAAGGATTTCATCTTCTCAGATGGCAGCGATTTGCAGGTTTACCGTGTTGTTGCTCTTCTATGCTCTGCTCCATTTGGATCATTGTATTATCGTAGCTGTAAGTGTCGTAATTTTCTAAACGATCAGAATGCGATTAATCGTAAAATAGTAATATACGATATTGTATAAAAGAAACGCTATGTGATTTGTTACAGTTGACAACTGCCACGACATGTGCTTTCTTAATTGCTAAAGTGTTTCTCTTTGATGTAAGTGCCAAGTCTTTGTTTATGCATTAAATGTTTAGAATAACAGACTTATTATTTTATCACTTTCATTTTTAGTGGTCGATATGCAATCAACCAGTATTTCAGGTTCTTCTTATCCTTACATCTTTTGTATTGCCTTGGGTGGAGGCTTGGTTCTTTGATATTCGTGTGTTACCTCAGGAAACACAAGCCAGAAATTGGTTTAGAAGTACGATATTTATAATTATTTTCATTATCGTACATTGAGATGGATGTTGTGTATCAGTAGTAAACAGAATTTTCAAACTGATTTTAGATTTTGCGGATAATGAAAGAGAACCGCTCCTTCGAGGAGTTGTTTCGGAATCACGTCAATACACCAGCGAACCTGGTACATTTTTTACACCTATGGATTCGCCAGCTCATTCTGACCACGAGGATGAAAGTTTTAGAACACCAGGTAATACTCGGGGCTTATCAAAAGCAACTGAAGTATTTCCACCTAAGTCTCTACCAAAACTCACGACAGAGATGGTGAGCAAAAATTGTATAATAAATAAATCCTAGCAAGATATTACTACGTTTAATAGTCATTTTTAAACGATTCCTTAATGCTTATAGATACAGGACTATAAACGAAGAGCAAATGCATTAGTGCAAACTTGCCACGATTTATTGCAATCTAAAGATTGGCAAATCCAAAATATAATGTCAAATGGTGATATTATCTTTTATATAAACCGTCCTAAGGAAGGGAAAACATTAAAGATAGTAGTAAGTTTAAATGGGATATTAAGTTTATATGTATTGGAGATTTTTTATTGTGAAGTTGACTTCATACGATTTTTTAAGGGAACTATTGAAGCTCCAGCTGGTATACTCGTGAACAGATTATTCGACGAAGTTGAATTATCACCGTCATGGAATAGACTCGTTACAGAGTCGAAAAAGTTACAGGTAACATCCTTTTTATTATGTCTTATTTTTTACTTATTTATTAAAATGATAAATTATGATTTCTCAATCAGGACATTGATGAAAATACAGATATTGTTTATCAAGCCACAAGTGCGCAAGGAGGAGGCATTATTGGCGCTCGTGATTTCGTTATTTTAAGACATCGTGTGCAGTACGGTAACTATTATATAAATAGTGGAATGTCAGTGCCTTTTACGTCATTACCAAATCGCAGTAACGTCGTCAGGTAAGATTGCAAAATACATCTTTAAGATTGTGTTAGATCAAAAACTAATTGTTTGCGTTAACGTTTTGTTAAAGAGCCGAGAACAAGCTAAGCTGTTGTGCAGCGGAACAATTACCTAACGACGGGAGTAAATGCCGATTTACGTGGATAATTAATACGAATTTGAAAGGCTGGCTTCCACAAAAAGTTGTAGATAAATCAATGTCTACTGCATTGGTAGATTTCATGTCTTATGTAAGGAAATACATGGATGATACGTAAGGATCGATCGTTTAGTACATTGTACGTTTCGATATTCAATCAGAAAACCACGGTCTTTCATAATCATCCTCTGGATTCGTACGATTGAAGGAATTTCGTTTTTCTTTTATAGCATTTTTAACGTTCCGAGAGTAACGTAATTGTTAATCAATTCAAATATGATTTTCCTACAATGAATGTTTTCTATATGCATTAGTACAAACTAAATGAAAAATGTACGACTCTATGAATGTTTGTTTTGTGGAATTGACAGACTGACAAAAGGACGGTAAATGACTTTTTTCCATATTTCGTATTTCCTAATCAGAAATTAAAGTTAAGAGATACTTTTTATAGATGAAATATGATTAAAAAAAATGATTGATGTCTTATTTTCGATACATTTATACAGGATGTTATCGAAGTAGTGGTATAAGAGGAAAGAAGGCGATTCTGCGCGAAAAAAGATACAGAACGAACAAATAATATAAAGTAAAAAAATTACGTTTCGTTTCTGAGAAAATCAAGGTTGAAAAAATGTCACTTTACATTTTCGACTTATTTTTTTATGTACATTCACTTCCTTTCAGCTTATACCACCAGTTCGGCAACACCCTGTATCTTAAATTAATAGAGAAATTAAACATGCGTCTTGGGCAGGCACCATGTTTTGTAATTACTTTTCAATATATTATGACTTAATTCTTATATTACTTGTTTATAAATTATTCAAAAGCGACATCATCGTAACAAAATCTAATCTTTCTATTTATAAATCGTCTAAAATATTGACGATATTTATGACTTTTAATTTTCTGCTTTATTCGTCTTGGTAATTCTACTATGCATCTTTAATTTTTATTTAACGATGTTGAATTACGAATGCAAATTATATCTAGGTAAAGTCACTTTTGTTATAAGAATATTATTTCGAAATATTTATTTAGTCAATTATTTTAAATCTTGAAACTTTTATTAAATTGCAGTGTAAATATATGAACATATACAGATATATAGTGCTTTACACAAATTCTTATTCGCCTATATATTTCATGACAATTAATTGTATTTACAATACGCGTTTAATCATGATTCATGCATGAATGTGGATGACTATGTTTATCTTCATTGCATGTACAAAGAAAGCAGCAAAATATCAGGGAAAAGCTTAAGAATAAATAGTTGTATAAGTAATTTGACATGATAAACGTAGTGGAATGTTTGACAAAATCTTTTAAAGTATTTTCATATCATTATAATATTTTAAAAAATACACAATAGCATGATTCATTTTTAAAAGCTGTTTCTCGTATATTTTATTCTTTGCATATCTCTCGATAATTGCGTAGATAGTATTCTTTATCATTTACAAAATTCATTTTATTCGCTAGATATATGTAGATTGTAAAAGAATGCATTTGATAAATTATGAATGAAAAATACACAGAGAACGCGCTTATAATATAGTACGTATGTGTGTACGTGTATGTATATATATATATATATACATATATAATATAACATCTATATATTATATAATGTATATATATTATATATTTTTTATTTTATTATTACGTTATATCATATAAATATATATATATATTTAGTAATATGTAATAATACATATAACAATATATAATATATTAAATAATTTAAAATATTATATATTTTTTATTTTATTTTATTATTACATTATATTATATTATATATATATTTTTTTATTTTATAATGTATAGTATATTATGTAATTAAACAAAAATATATATATAATATAATCTATATATATATTAACGTAGTAAACTGTACATTTTAAAACAGTGGAACTTTGAAGAAAGTTATGTTACATCAATCTATTCATGACGCTAATGAAGATCATATCAATGAAAATATAGCATTTAATGTTAAGAAATACCATTTCCACTTCTAATAAAGTTTATTTTTTATCCTAGATGTTATTGCAAATACATGATTGTACAATCTATAAACGTGATTATTGTATAGTTACTTCTAATCGTATATATTTGTATGTATATACATAACAGTCCATGTTCCGCTAGTCACATTTTTATTCTTGTAGTTAATTGAAATGAAGTTAGTTGTGTGTTCGATATCTAAGTTTGTGAGTCTGAATTACGTTTACAGACAAATAATTATTAAATTGGTGGTCAAGTTTGATCTGATTTTATAAAACTGGCCTAAATAAGGAAAATCGCCTATATGAATTGACGTTAATTGTACCGAAGTAATAAAATGTAGCAATTTTCTTTCGCTAAAGAATTTCATATAATTCATTTAATTTTTCCATAGCTTGTTTCAGTCACGTTTTATGTAGAAAATCTTTTAAATTATATTTCTGGCTGATTATCATTTAGTCCCAACTAAAATTCATATCTATAGTATAAAATCGTGATGGCAATTCATCGTATAATTCGTGACACGTATTCATGGCAACTTTCGCGTATCATGCCAGTCGATATTGCAAGACATGGTATTTCCACGGAATTATGCAGTCGATGTTATAATTGAACTGCTTAACTTGTTTATTTGTTATCGACTCATCCTTTTCAAATACCCGAGTTTCAAATGTTCCAAAAACAACAATGCCCTCTACGTATGCATTCGCACTACACCGCGAAAGTGTTTATCCCATATCCGTCACGCTTAAATTCTGTATCTAGTGAATGTAAAGATAAGATTCTGTTATCTCATGTTACAGCTTACCAAAATCTATCGTTATCCGAAAAAGTTATCGTTAATACTCTCGTAAAGTTTTATCCCTCTTGAAGTTCGAAAGTTGAATAGTGTTCCCTCTTTAGTCAAGTTCGCGGAGCAACGATACATATAAATTGCAGTATAACGTGGTAAATCACACTTACCGAAGATCCGAGATCTCGTATGAATAATTCGTAAACGAAACTTTGTTGTCGTCCTGAGACATCATAATCCGTAAGAAAAGTCATCCGCAAGAAAACAAGAAAAGTTATTACAGTGCGCACACATTAATGCGAGCGAAGATGTAGAGTAGTGTCGCGTTAAGTGGCCGAACTATGCCGCGGTAACTGGCTATCGTTATCCCCACCACTCATGGGAACTGATTTTATGAAGCGAAGTTTTAACGTTGCCTATGTGAAATAAATGTGTTAGGCTATGATTGCACGCGTGTTTTGACGAATTGAATTATTAAAACAATCAAATATGTGTATAAATTATTACGAATAGAGTGCAAGTTTGTATGTAAATTCATATTTTTAAGGGTATAATTAAAAAAGTATAGATTCGATAAAAAATTGTTTCATCTGCCAAGTATTATAGAAAGCACTGTACTTTGAATATTATACATGTATATCTTTTCATACTATGTGCATTCTATACATTTTTATACTTTCAAATTTCCTGCAATAAATGCATAAGAATTCGCAATCTATGAATGTATGTTTACGTATATCGGTTTCCAGATGTTTCATTCGTCAGAATGACAATTTGCTAGAACACATCCACTGTAACCGTAGCCTCAGATGCCCGTATTGCATTCGCGCTTAATGAAAAAGAGACATACTCCATACATCTTAGAAATATACCGCCCTTGATAAGTGACCAGATAAGGTCCCAACCCGCGACCAGTTAGCGAAGTATTACTATATAATCGGTTGGTCGGTCACGTGTGTGTGTGTGCGCGCGTGTGGTATGTGTAAAACAGGTGGCGCTGATGCAGGAGCCACAACCGAAATCGAGAAAGTCAGTCAGTCGGTCTCGCGCCTTACGCGTGTGCTTGTCATGTTTTGTGTTCGTTCGTAGTATTGGGGCGTCGTGTTTCATTATCACGTATTCACATTTAAAACGATTGTCAACGATTTATCGTGACAAGAACATTCTTCCTGTCAATTCTACGGGGACAACAACAGGAACTTGCATCTAAACGGAGTGACGCCGGTTCAGGACGATGCCGGAAACGTAAAGGACGCTTCGAAGCGTCTATGACAGGATGATGCAGAAATGGTGAGTGCAAAATAATTGTTATCGCTTTTTCTTCTTCGAACGTGATTCAATTTTAAAAACGTCACTTAGCTATTCACGCAAACCTTGTATCTTGTAACTGAAAGAGAATGACCATTTACCGGTTACAATCGTTCGCTTTATAAGATCCTAGTGATTTGAATCGACGAAAGCGCAACTTTATGCGACTGATTTTGAAATAAACGTAGTTTAGTCGTCTGTAAACGTGTAAGTGTCGATCGCTTGTAAAGCGTAATACTGGTGCGTAGAAAAATGTGATTCTAGGAGATCACGAGTAAGATTTAGTAGAACGTTGAATCTGATCGATAAGAATTCCAAGACACGTTTGACAAACGAACATTTTCGAGCATCAGTGATTCTTGCGCTAAGCCTATGGTCGATTGAAGTATAGGTAAGATTCGTACCAAAGAGGTTAAAATTAAAGGTGCATACAAAACTGCGTAATTCAAATTTCGTTATAAATTCAGAAGACTTTTATGAAAAATTATTAACTGATCATTTTGATCAGCGTGTTAAATAGTTGTAATATCAAGTTTGACGCGTTATTCGAGATTGTCATGCGAATTGAAAGAAACGTTTAACAACCCTTAACTTCTGTTTTGACTAATTCGTTTTTCAAAATTCGTTTTTTTACGGGAGATATCGAGGTCGCACATTCGATGTCTATTCCTGATCCTTTGGGCGCGATCCTATTGACCTTCGACCTTCCGAGTCAGGCAAATATACATATTAGATATCTCTGTGTATACGTTTAGGAAGTGGTGTATGCACGATGTTCCCGTTTTCTCGCGAAATGTGGAATTCTGCGGTTTCCAATGCATTATCCTTTGAGAAGTAACGTCCTCGTCTTCCATCTATCTCTCATCCCTTTTTTCACTATATGTGCACTTCCGTTTCGAGGTAACTTTGTTTCCAACTAGTTCCCACCGCCTTTTCCTTCAGACATCAGAAGAACTTTTGACGTCGCACTACGAGTGTTTTCGATTTTCGAATGTTACGAATATTATTGTTTTATTGTTTCAACTTTAATCTTTTAAACGCTTCTTTTTTATTTTTATTATTTTCTCCCTAAATCTCTCTAAATGTACGTTTCAGAGTAACATAATGAAGCAGACGGCAGTTGAAATAACTTTAACCTTTTGAAGCTTCAATCAGGTTCTTTTATTTTAGAAATCAAAATCGGACAAATATAATTAAATTAAATTAGAATTGATTTATTTGTCTTTCTCGGGAACGTAATTCGTAACATTATGAATTTAAAGAACATCCACCCATAATGAAATTCCACCCATAATAAATTTAATAATTATATTATATTTATTACACATCTGTTAAGAATTAATCACTCTATATCTATATCTTAACCTTCTACTAATATATAATATAAATACAATCTAGAAATATCTTGTAGCAATGAAAAGTTATATTGCAAACGATTGTACAGAATTACGACCGTTTTGCTGTGTCAACAGTTCTCTCTTACACGGAGAAAGGTTTTTCGAGGAACGTAGATACATATTCGCATGGTTGGTACATGTGTAAACGAACTATCGTTTTGCATCGTCGGGGGTTTTGTTGACAGTAGCGTAGACGTTGACCTTTGGCAGCAAAACAGTTTTCTAGGCGTGACGCTGTTTCCCTCAAGGTGAATCGATTTCGCGCGCGCGGTTTCGAAATTTAAATTTAAACATTAAATCCCGTCACACTGTCGAAATTTCTAGTTCAGCTTCTACATTCGGTAAAACGCCAGTGGTTTGCTTGTCAGATGCAACCTTTAGTACGATCGTTAAGGTTTGTACAAATAACCATAGACTGAGAATTTGTAGATTTGAGCCTTCCAATTTTTGAGTTCGAGTTTTCGCATCGTTAGGTCTCAATTTTTAATTTTCAAATATTGGATATTCAAATTTTTAAAATTTTGAACTTTGGATCTTCGTGTCTCTTTTTAGACGGATCTCGCAAAATTTATACAATTCTTGTTTAATTTCCCCTTTCCCTGAAAACCTTCAACGCATTAAACGTCGCTCCCAGAAGGCCGACACTAAACTTTCCGTTTAGGCGATATAGACCTCTAGTAGACCAAACGTTTGTCTTTTGTTTATATAGTATATTGATATCATTATAATACAGATACATGTTTACGCATCATCTAAATGAAAAATAGAACAAAACTAGCTCCGCGTTTAGCATGTTAAAGGTGTTTTCAATTTAGCAAACGTATATGGGTTTCAAAAGAAGCTAATTATTCGTTGTGAACGCTCGTTAATGATATAAATTCGTTCATACAGCGCAAAGTATTTTTGAAACGTTGGCTAAACTGCGTGCGCCCTTATACGAAACATTGTCAAATGGAAACCGATGTTTCGGAACTATTGCGAATGTCGGATATGTCAAACTCAACTTAGCGAAGGTCCTTGGTGTTGTCTTCTTGATCGAGAGACTATTAATCTAACGTTGGCATTATTTCAAAAGTAACTTCTGCTTTTCGCTTCTAAATGGCTGTACTTAGCGTTTCGCTGCGTCGCGGAAAACCACCCAATGTTATAATAGTAAAGTTGTCATTATTGATTATGTAATTTGTCAATTTAACAACGAACCTCATTATTTCTCTATATATCCGTATTTATTTCTGTCGAGAATAATCAACTTCTTCTATTTTTCGTTCTTCATTAAAATTTAAATAACGAGGATCCAATTAATATTATTATCCTTTATGGAAGTTTATCATTTTTTGAGGTTTGAAATATTTCATTCGACAAACTTTCCTCGAATTAGACAATTTTACGAATACGAAAGAAACATGTTTTAAATTGTTCTTAGTTAAATTTATGTAAAGATTTATAACTTATAACTTATCGAACAGCATCGCATCGAGCCTTTCATTTTCCAGCTTCGATATCGTCTCTGCCCTAAGTTGAGGTTATGTTGGGTTGGCAACTAAGTGATTGCAGACTTTTTCACTGCCACCTAATGACAAAATCCGCAATCACTTAGTTGCCAACCCAATAGCATCATTCTATCAGCAATTGAAATGAATGTATGAAAGGAGCTTAATATTAATTTTTAATATAAACAGGATCCGAGATCATTTTTGTTAAGTTTCAGAATATATTTGTAAACGATTGCACAAGGATAAGATTTTGCACAGATTAGCATTCAGATAGAAGACTTAAAAATTAATATTATAATTAACGTCCCGTCTAATTCCAGCCATTTTGCAAGTCTCTTATGACAAAATGAAACTCAGGGCAAACTAAGTTGATGATCGCAATAAATTATGTTCAGTGCTTAGCTTTCCTATCGATTCCGACGTGGACGAAGATCTTTAACGAGCAAATAGACCAACACGAATTTATTGGTAGGATCTCGCGTCTGTGCTGTACTTTAAAATTTATGGAAACATCTAAATGGAATAAAGATTAATATTTAGCAACGGAAAATGCATGGAGTGTCTTTAGAGTCTAATATTATTTATGTCTACCTTTTCCTTTGACTTTCTAACATCGAAGGAGAATAAGTTTCTTCATAGAATCGTTAAAATTTGTTCTATAACCTATTCACTGAAAAATGCTCATAGACGAAGGTTCAATATCTCACAGTAAAGTGCAGAAATGGGTTATACAAATAGGTGAATTTACAATTTTAGGAAAGTGGTTACAAAATTCTTGTTTAATCAAAAGCCTGGCGACTATAACAATTCGAGGTAGGAGATGAAATAGCTGAAAAGTGGATATCAGAAGGCAGCAAAAACAGCATGAAAATGTTACCTTTTCAGCGTCTTTGACCCTATGAATCCACCTCTTATCTTTCGCTTCGTCTATGAGCGTTTTTCCATATTGCCCAAACTTACATTTCTTTTTTCTCTATTTTTATTTTTCATATAGTTACGTTATTGCCATAGTTACGTTATTGTTAACTATCCACTTTTGACGCGTCTTTACGAAATTGC
This sequence comes from Bombus hortorum, assembly GCA_905332935.1. Classification (NCBI taxonomy): domain Eukaryota; kingdom Metazoa; phylum Arthropoda; class Insecta; order Hymenoptera; family Apidae; genus Bombus; species Bombus hortorum. The sequence goes on from HG995193.1 coordinate 16,170,699, forward strand.
AAGCTACGATGGCAAACGTCCTTTCGAAAAATCTTTGGATTATTCGAGAATACGAGCTGCAATCTCAAAGTAATTATTGTTTATACGCGCCGTCAACGATGCTTATGAAATCCTCGAGGACCGCAGGTTGTTGAAAATTTCCTGCGTTGAGGTTGTAAGGAATTTTTTTAACATTCTCTCTGGATCTTCTTCCACTCGCTTTACTCGTCTTACTCGCTTCTTCCCTTCTGCAACACATTTTCTTCGTCTCTCCGTTTTCCCTCCATATTGTCCCCTTAACAAGGTCAACCTACCGAGGTTATATTACCATTTCGACGTAAAAGTTTAGGTTAATAGTTTCTCATTTTTATCCCTCTTTCGTGTGCTAAACGTGAAAAAGCACGACTCGCGGCTAGGAACTAGGCTAGCGATGACGGTTGAAAGTTGGAAGAATTTCAAGTGCTTGCTTCAATTCTGTTTTCATGGCCAACACGTCTTCAGCGGATGCGAGTATATTTTTTAATATAAACAGGGTTTCAGATCATTTTTGTTACGTTTAAAAATATATTTGTAAACGATTGCTGAAGGATAAGATTTTGCAGAGATTAGAAGACTTAAAAATTGATAGATACGAACTTTCTTTAATGTTCCCCTGTGTCATGAGACAATGTCACCAGAAACTTCACGTTGTTCTACTTGCGAAACAATTTGCCATTAAACCAACATTATTGGTCACTTTTATCACGTTTAAATGTTGATGGTAGAGTCAAGTAGCGATGTTCGTATTGGGTTGTCCGAAAAGTTTCTTTCGTTTTATAAGGTGATATTAGATGAACAACAATTTCTGTTTTGTGTTATTTTATTGAATTAGGTATGGTGCCTTTATCATTACGTTCGTTCATAATTCAATAAACTAATACAAAACAAAAAATATAATAATATTAATTAATAAGAATATTATAAAACGAAAGAAGCTTTTCGAACAAGCTAATATTAATCCAAAACTAACACAGAAGCAAGTTGTTTTAATTTAATTAGCTATTTTTCATGTCAGTCGTCTTTTTCTTCACTTGGCCCGTAAATGGGACGCATTTTTTAAATTTTCAACTACTGATTTTCTAAAAGATGACCACCTTTTCGAAACAACTTCCAGTAGCGTGAACTGAGTCTTGTACTTATCCTTTTAATTAAAAGTATGATAAGTATATCAGAGTTATTTATTCTTACACGTATATACACCAATATTTCAAAGTTTAGAATGACTAAATGTTTCACAGAATATAACAATTTAGAAGATAAAAATAAACACGGAATACTGGTATCTTAGAAAACTTTTTAAGAAATAGATCAAAGGAAAACGGAGAAAATGATTTAAAAACTTTCACTCCGTGCTGTATATTTTGATTTATAGTAGCGCAAACGTATTTTCCATTTCAACTAATCCAACGTGTTCAAAATATCCCAACTATCTACCATTCTGATCTGTAACGAGTTTGTGTTACTGTTGCTGGAATTATCCTGACGTTTACATTAACCGAGTAATTTGCTATCCTCTGTTAGCATTCCATCAACATTGGATATCCAACTAGTCTCGCGTTAAACGCATTTAATAATCACCATTGTCACGCATGGAAATCGTTGATTGCTCGCGCGTTTATCATTGAAACACTAGCGATTACCACACACAATTTGTTTACGTTTGGAACGCCGTACCGTGTCGTGACGCGAGATGCGGAGTCTGTAAACCACTACGAACACGTTGAAAACCATTATAATTACCAATTGTAACGTAGTTAATAATTGAACAAATTGAACTACACCTCCCGAAAAACTTACTCAATTCACGATCTTGTCTTATGAGATCTTTTGCCATATAGCTGGCTTGTCTTTCAATTAGCTAAATATAATTCTTGTTCATCCATCGACATAATATAAATTATATTATTCTTGAAGAATTATTATGTAGTTGTTATCTTGATCTATGACAAGTTACGTGTCATTTGCGTACTTTAACACTAGAACTACCACACCAGCCAAATTGACTGGTTTTTCAATTTTATTTTAAAATTCCTACTTCATCTTATATTTTTTGATGCAATGACTTTCGTAATGATAATTAAAAGATAATATAATGAATTTTATTTTGTTTTTTACGTATTCAAACTGAAAATAATTTTGTATCAAAGCTACTTATACCAATACCAGTCAAAATGACTGGGACTTGTCAGAGTGTAAAGGGTCCTGCAATCTGTTTATCGAACCCCAATTAACCAGTTTCCTCGTTTTCTACAACTTGCCACGCGTTTTTTAAATTTTTACCGCGTATCATTCGATATGACGATATCAGTCATCAGGAAAATTGCGAATCGATCGCTAGATCGCTGGATGCTAACGCTAGAACTACCAATCAAATAGAACACCAATCAAATTGACTGGTTTTATAATTTTATTATAAAATTCCTACTTCATCTTATATTTTTTGATGCAATGACTTTCGTAATGATAATTAAAAGATAATATAATGAATTTTATTTTGTTTTTAACGTATTCAAACTGAAAATAATTTTGTATCAAGGCTACTTATACCAATACCAGTCAAAATGACTGGGACTTGTCAGAGTGTAAAGGGTCCTGCAATCTGTTTATCGAACCCCAATTAACCAGTTTCCTCGTTTTATACAACTTGCCACGCGTTTTTTAAATTTTTACCGCGTATCATTCGATATGATGATATTAGTTATCAGAAAAATTGCGGATCGATCGCTGGATCGCTGGATGCTAACGCTAGAAATGCCACAGCAATCAAAATGACTGGTTCTACAATTTTATAAATGTGCCAACCCTCGTTTAGGTCGATTATGGTCCCAGATGGATTAATAATACCAAAAATGTACTACATAACATGGAATTCCTTCTGTCAAAAAGTAATAAATAAATAATTATAAAAATATTCTAATATTACATATTTTTTCAAGGCCACTCATTATGACTGGTTTTGATACAAGTAGCTTCGTGTTAACTATCGATAGTTCTAGTGTTAAATATTACTATATATTTTATACATTTATTTATTATACAAGATTTTTTACATTTCAACTATTATTTTTCACAAACTTGAATAATACTTTAGAGCGTAATATCTGGTAAAGCATTTTTTGTCATAAATTATCAGTAAGAGATTGAAAATGTAAATGATATTTGAAAAGCTGTTTCCTTACGAATTAAAACACGAACTTTGAAACAAGAAAATGTACAACAATAAAACACATTATAAAATAGGGTAGACGATCGGCACAGATCTACCGATATACTGACTGATTGTTTTCACATGCTTGGAATGTTAACATTCAGTTGTTTTGCTAATCATTCGTCACAAGAATGCGCAAGGCTTCATTATCCTGGTAACGTAACAAAAACAACTGTCTCTGGTTGCTTAAGTCATCGATTCAGTCGAAAAAACACGAAAACGAGATATCTCGTGACCCGTACGTAATGTGTTAATATCATTAATTTATGACGTTTGATTTGTAAGATTTTAATAGTGATATTAGTCCAATCGTACAAGAGCGTGGTGAACATCATTTTTATTTTTAGTGTAAAAATTTCAATTTTCTTTTTCTTTTCTTATCTTTCTTTATTGAAATACGAGACGGAATAAAATCGCTTTATCGTTTCCATGGAAATTTATTTGAAATGCTGGTTTATTTGCAAATAGAAAGAAATCGTTGGCGTTTGTTTGACGTTCCCCTCCCGAATCGGATTTAATTTGTGACTCGATTGAACGAAACGCTTGCTCTCCACTCGGACACACTACTACGATGCTCTATTTGTCTTGAAATTATCTTATGTCGTTTGTATCGGGTTAGGTTAGGGTTTAGTGCTTGCGAAAAGGTCGCAGAATATTTGACTTGATATTCCTAACTAACTATCATATCTTATATATTTAGTAAATATGGAGAAAGTATAATCAAATGAAATGCTAAATTCTATCCATAATTCATCAGTTACAATCGTTAGTTTGTATTATCTTTTTACTTTAATTTAGGTTTTCCATCATTTTACTACAATTCCTCCATCTAAATCTCTAAATATACACAAAGACATACAGCAACTACAAAAAATATTGACACACCGTTCAACTCATAGCATTTGCATACTAATTAATTAGCATATTAAATTCCGTATCATCTAGTAGCACTTTCATATGACTAAAAGAGTTTGATGCTATGAGAATGAAATTTAATACCAAATAAGAAAATGAAATAGGAAAAACAATTAATTGGGAAATATAATAAACAAAATATGTGCTAACATTTTTGCCACTCGCTTTATGTATTATGTTGTACCAAAAGTTTCTTTCATTTTAGAAGGAAATATTCGGTTGGCAACTAAGTGACCACCTAATTTTACTAATTTCCTGTTACCACTTAACACTTCGACTGCCACACGGAAATCACACGTTTCGCTCAGGACGCCACGAGAGTATTTTTATTATTCAAAGCATATAATGGCGAAATAATAATAAATTGACGATGCCAATGGACCGTTTATCTCATTGGTGCTCACGGGTGACCATCGTAGCGCCTTGGCAACAGTTGATAGCGACATATTGTAACAAGGCTTTGTTTGTTTCAACAAACCATTTGCATTTGTTATTTCGTCGTAAGCAAAACGTTCAGAATATATTGTTGCAACGTGTACAAGATATTAGCAAAGAGTATTTGCTCATTCTATATATAATAGTAAGGTGGAGAGACAAGCGTGACATTTTTATGATTTCGACGAAACATTCGGCTGAAATGGTAGATATCCGCAAAGAAAATTATGTTTGTGATAAACCAATGGTAGTGGTAGATCACAACAGAGGAAAATGTGCTGTAGATTTGTCGGATCAAATGATAGCATATTCTACGCCACATGGAAGAACCCTTGAGTGGTATATAAAATTAGCTTCAAAGTTATTGCTAAATACGTCAATTTCAAACGCGACGATGCTCTATAAACAAGCAACGAAAACCAAAATCAAGGTATCAGATTTTAGAATGGCACTCGCAATGCACCTTACACGGTGCCATTCACCAGAGCCGTCAAATATCCTGCAGAAATGTAGAAGAAAGAAGGGCAAGCGTACCTGGCACGAAAATTTTGCAGAGAGTGCTATAAAAAAATGTTAAACAGTCAGGATGAAAAATTGCCAAGAATCGGACCAAAAAGGCGACCACCTATTGTGCAGATTGTATCGATGAGCCACATTTACGTTTAAAGTGTTTTAACACAGTGCACCGTTAGATGCAAGATTTGTCCTCATTTTTCTTATTGATGTTCTAACAAAAATGTTTAATTGTTCAATTGGCACTTTTTATTTCAAAGTATCTTCTGTTTTTCGGTTATATTCGAAATGTCCTAATTGTCAATTTTCATTCAATTTTTACAATTGTAAGAAGTTCAAGCGCTCCGTTTACCAATGACCACCGTGGCAGTCAAAGTGTTAGCGACAAAATCCGCAATCACTTAGTTGGCAACCCAATAATAGATGCATATTTTTCCTTATATTATTTTATCGAATTATGTATGATCCATTTCCTTCTATCAGAACAATCTAATACTAATATTTGCACATAATTTACGTCTAGATGCTATAACGACTAAAGATGCAGAATCAATTGTCAATCAACGTAGAATCTACTATCAACCGAATAGTTTATCCTAACATACTCCACTGCAATTGTTTCTTCCTTTCTTCCTGCTCCTCTGTTTCAATCTGATCGATTTGAGAATTGACTGCCACCCAACGTACAAGATACCTTGGTACTCTAAACCGATTGTTCAAACGCCCGCTACGAAGTCTGTTTTCAAAGCAAATACCTCGCGGCGTGGTCTCGCCTTTATTTCCTCGTCGCGATTCCCAAATTCTCTTTCCCCTCTTCTTTCGATCGTGACTTACGAGTGTGTTTTTACCAAGAATACGGCGCCACTAACTTCACAGCTCTTTCGGATTTCGCGCCGGTCCATTGCCAAGAGTTTCGTAACCGACGCGGCGGCTGTCGCGCGGATTCGTGCAAGTGCCATTGACATCGAGAATGCCAACCGACCACCTGTAGAAACAAACGCTCGAGCCAAACTACTGTCGTCACCGGCTGTCGCTGCTAATTTTGCGATTGTTTCGTATACGCGAGCCGTCAATCGGTCGCTCCGACTGATGTAGATGATTTCCACTCGTTCGCGAACCTCGCTGCTACTCGAAAGTGTGCTCTGGACGATGATTAAATTATTCTATAGTCTATAGTTAGATTCTGCAGTTAGATGGTGTGAAACTTGATCCTGATCGTCTGTGAAACTGGTTCATTAACGATGCACAATTAATGGAATCGTTTCGCGGTTAAGATTGATGTTTCTACTGAAAGTAGTATGAGAGCATTACCAGTCAGGCAAATTGCAGTGTCTGGTTCTTGAACGTCTTTGCTAATTAATTAGAGTGAAATAATAAACGTATTTGTTGCATATTATTTCAGGAATTATTCCTTATGCGTATTAGTTAAGCAATTTTTGTCGACATAATTGTTGCATTGCAATTTTTTAGCTTTTTGACAAAATAGTTTAAAAAGGCAAGCAATGAGGATAGTATGCAGCATACTGTGTTGTAACAAATATTATTACACCAGGAATGGATAATTATGTTGTAGTAATAGTAAGTGTGTTAAACAACCAATTAGAAGATGTTGTCACAAACTTTACAACATTTTATCTAGAAACAATGGGTACGTTATTGTGCAAAAATCTTACATCATCTGCGACACTGGTCTTGTAATAGAAACTAATTCTATCTTATCATGGTGTTAGCTCAAGAGAACTGTTTCTCTAGAGCATTTCTCTAGCATTTTGCAAAATGCTAATTATGTTGAACGAGTCAATATTTTTTAAGGAATTAAAGTAACATCAGATATCCCTGTATTAATTTTTAAAAGCAAATTATACGTTTCTATTTGGTAAATGTAAGAGTTTTGTATGGTACTGTATATTGTTAACTTCTAACAAATTATCATATCTTACTATCTTTCAACGTTCATCATAAAATGTCGATAACCACTGAAAGATAAAAGGAAACTCACTTTGCAGTACTCTTATAGTTTTCTCTTATAGTTTACAGTTTCATTCTATGTATCCTTAACCCTTTGCACTTGGAATTTTATTTCAATTTCGTTAGCAGCAGCTGCCAACGCTTTTAGGTGTTTTATTTGCAATTTATTTTAACTAAAATATAAGACAATTTAAAAAATAAAGGAGCAAAGAAATTCACTTAAATATCAGTTTTATTCACACTATTCTTGTATTTTGCAATTTTTAAATTCTTGAAACAATTCCCAAGATGCAATGCTGCTTTTCTTTCGCACGTTTCGCAAAAGAAGCTGAGACTCGACGAAGAAGCTCCTGAGATGAAAACTGACGTCGAGTCACACTCGACATACGAGTGCAAAGTGTTAAAGATTTTAAACACAAAAATTCTTTTCATTATGTTTTATTAGATCGTATAATGGACTTTTCTTCTCAATTCAACACCACCGTAATATTGTTCGGTAATAATGTAGAACTGCTCCTAAGTGACTGGTTTTACACGACTATTATGGCTTTAAACTTCGTTGTCGGATTCTTCGTTGAAAACTTGCCAGACGTACTGTTTGCTTGAATTGCAGGAATTGTGGCCATTCGCTCGATGAAATCGTTTTATATCTTTGCGTGTTATCTCGAACGCATGTGGAAACCATCGAACCTTTCGATTGTTCTTAGATCGAATCTCATCGAACACGTGTCTTTGTCGACGTACACGTTTCGCACGACATTTTTCGCCTACGAAAAAATTTCTGAGCCAAGTGAAAGTTACATTGCTTTTGTTCTTTTATCAAATTTTTCCACTCTACTATCTTTCGAAATTTATAAGCAGCAAAGCATCAGTTTTCTAATTTTACGTGATTTATCATCCGGCTCACACTCCATGTACCATCGATGACTCACGCGGTAGTTCACATATTTTACAATTTGATTTTATTAGATAAATATCAAATATTGCGTGATGGCAGGGAGATTATAAAAATGACTATCGCGATAAAAGAAATTAATTGTAAAAATTATAAAATATTACAGTATACATCATTATTATAGTGTGGGTGTAAATTTATGTAAAATTACATCTCTATAAATTCGACTACAAAAGTAAAATGTAAATTGAGATTTATTTTACGCTCTAAATTTACATATTTAAAATAATAGATACTCAAAAATACTTAGTATAATCTATATAATAAGTATAATAAATATGATCGTGAACCAGTAAATAATATATCCAAACTATCGTACGAAATTGAAACGTATTAGCGGAAAATATAAAACATTTTCTTGCTTAAAGTTTTCAATTCGATTAACGCACACGTTAATTGCTTTCGTTAACGAATATACGTGCTTCCTAGCTTGTCATTTAAAAAACGTTGATTTTCGAGAGAAACCAGAATTGAACGAAAATAGTTTCCACATCACAACTATAATTCATCGTACTTTTTAATGTTTGAAAACTCGGTAGGAATTATTATCATAACTGACTACGGAGGAATAAGACCGCGCACTTCTATCAGTCATTTATTGCTGAAGTTTATCTCGTAATATCTTTAAAGTAGTCTCTGTTCAGTTACATTTACGAGCGGTACAATAAGCTATCTGTATTTTCCTCGTTTCTTCTGCCGATGTAAATTGCCCATTGCCAAGATATTTGTATAAATGTTAATCTTATCGCATCCTACATATTGCTCCTTTTCTCATTACAGTTTCCACATATTACAATTCTACATTTTTTGCACCTACATGTTGTAAGATAACATTTTTTCTCTTAGAACGAATTTTATGTTCGCCATCCTTTTTCTAATCCTGAATCTCCGTGTAGTTTATAGCTGTTTACTTCTATATATATATATAGGTTTGTGTTTTAAGTATTCTTGAATTTAGTACAGGAATAGTCAGATATTTTAGGTATTCAACGTTTCTAAACTGCGTGCGTTATTTCATTATTTTCATTCATTAAGTTACCTTTCTTCGTGATAAGATTTATGAAATCATAACAGCGATACGATTCAGGATAACTATACATTTCTCAATGATTCGGCGGTAACTACTCTACATAGAATAAGTTTTAGCCAGTCGTCTTGCGAACGAACCATTCATTTATCAAAAATACATTGGAACAGTTTTAAGAATCGAATATGTGCGTATTTATGTTGATATCTCAGTGGTATAAATTCGAAAAGAACGGCAAGTACTTCAGCAAGCTTTTTTCCGTCCCACGATGTTGAAAGTGTGCGTGCCAATGCGCTTAATATCATAAAGTGTCGCAGAATCGCATTAATTTCACACCAATAAAATGAATATCAATCATACCATGTGCGTATTTATGTTGATATCTCAGTGGTATAAATTCGAAAAGAACGGCAAGTACTTCAGCAAGCTTTTTTCCGTCCCACGATGTTGAAAGTGTGCGTGCCAATGCGCTTAATATCATAAAGTGTCGCAGAATCGCATTAATTTCACACCAATAAAATGAATATCAATCATATCGATAAAAGGTTGAAGGTTCAAGCTATGTAACAGCAGCTTTCCTGATATATATCATATTTGGAAAATGTTAAATCCACCTAAACGAATGTTATATTTTTCCACGAAACAAATCGATACAATCAATACAATGATCTTTTAGCTGAAATTTTTATCTCCATCATCGTTAGAAAAAATTTATACAAGAAAACACGCACATCTCTCTTCTACACGTTGCTTCCTATTCAAAGCATATTTCAATATATTTCATAGAGATATTAAACAATGCAAATTTTAGCTCGAATGTATTTCAAATATAGTAGAGAATTAATTATTGTGTTTATTAATTCATCAGAGAATTAATCAATTTATTACCCAGACCTAGGAAAATTGATATTTTTAAATATTTTACAATTGTTGTATCGTGCGACTCTGTACAGTCACGAAGAGTGATGGTCGTCTCTCAGAAATTTCTCTAATAATTGCGTTTCTCTGCCTCAACGATCGCAGTCGCGATAATCAATCCACGCGACACGTGGAGCAGCAGTCCTCTCAGCTGTGAAATATCGTTTCACCGTTGCGCCACGATAAAGCGTTGATTTATACAAGTACTCCAGTCACGGTGTAATCACGATACAATCAAATATCGTTCGCTTTCTTTCGAACAAGGTAATCGTAATAATGTTGGCGAACGTGATCGATTCGGCATACTGTCAAACTTAATTGTAAATCAAAGCAAAACTGCTTCACTCGCATTTGTATGCTGCACGAACGCAGTACAGTCGACAATGGTGGTATTTAAATTACGCATCATGGACGAGGAAAATATATTGTGCGATATTTTATTGATTCGATGTTTGTAGCTTGTCAATTGGGCATATTCGATTCCCATTAGATTGGAAAGCACTCGATCGTTGGCTATTTAATCACAATCGATAATGTGAATAATGTATACCATAATTGAAACGTATCGAAACATAATTATGTTAATTTAGGACATAATATACAGAATTTCTGTCTCTTTCTTACAGTTTCACTTTGACACGAGTGACGTGTGCTGTAAAAATGAACTCCAAAATTGAACTATTTACTAGCATGTAGCGTTATAACTATTCAATAAAATTCTATTATTTAGCAAGGATATTGATAGCCGATTCCCTCGTTCAGATAAAGTCTATAAATACCGGGTCTTCCCTTTGGAATTCCTTGGAAAATCCCCAATACTTCAGTCTTTATAAGTTAACCCGATTATAATTGTCCGAGATTTGCGATAACGAGCTTGGGCTCGAGGCGACAACTAGTCGCCTAACGTAGCCGCGGTCACGGCATGAACGTTTTACCTAATAGAGGTATAGAGTAATTGTATAGCTCTCCTTAAAAAGAAATAGTTGTAGCGGCACTCGACGGTAAACATTCCAATGGTTTCTACCCCGTGGCTCGCCACACACAGCCCCTATTCTTCGGGCAAGATGATTGCCAGACGTCGATGCATCTCCACAGGACATGTTCAGCCAGGCTGAGGACCCGCTATAAATCTTAGGATTTAGTTAACTAAGGTCCTTCAAACGGACAAACAGTCTTTATCCTAACAGTCTCTAAATCTATCACCTACTACGGGAAGATACGGGAAATCTGCTTTCCTCGCGAACGACGCTTTCCGCTAGCAACTTTCTCTCAAGGGCGGCTAGCATCTTTCTCTAACCACCAACATAGAAATTAACCAATTAACAGCAACGTCCATTTCCCTCACTTTCTGAACGAGGGTTGTTCTCGACGAATCCGATGATCTCGTGCCCCGAGACACACCCCATCATAGTTTTCCTCCGCAGCATCGCCGCGACGAAAAAGCCAGTCTCGTGCGATCTCGTCAGCGAGAAAAACAACGTCTTTACGATCGGTGAATATTATCACGTTTTATCTGAACCAGGGCCAGACTTAGACTTTGGAGAAAAGTACATTGATTATCCCGTTGACCGCGGATTCGTTATCGAACCTAAGACCATTGTTATTAGTTGTTACTTGTCGATTCTGTAACACTCACACTTGTGCTACTCAACATTACCTCGATTGTATAACAAACATGACTAATTCCAGAGAATACTCATTACACGCCCCTAACTTTAATCATAATGTTAACCCGACAAATATTATAATATAAATATACAAGCTTTTTACTTTGATAAAAGAAAGTTAGTAAACCTTGTCGAAATTAGACACTTGAATATTCTTTAGAGCACTTTGGATCTATGTGAAAAGATTATCACACAGTACATTACACATCCTCAAGAAAATTACAATAAATATTTCCTTATACTAATATAACTTTACAACTTACAAATAAACAACGAATAAGTAAAATTACATATATCTACGCAGTACTTTCAGAAAGCAAAACACTAGACGATAATGAAAGTTCCTAAACTTACTCCGTCCCTACAAATTTATGCATGTGTCTACACATTTTACTTCAATAAACTAGCATGTGAATGGGAAAGAGCGAGCAACACAAGTTCAAATAATAAGGAAATTGGAAGGACATGGCAGAGGAAATAGGCGTGGTAGACATCGGTACCAATAACCGTAACTCGCCGTTCAGTTCCATCACCGTAACGTGTTTCATCCCATCGAACCCTTGGCTGACGTCTCGTAACTCGTTGACACACAGCCTCTCTTCCGGCGCAAGTTCCTTCGCGACGACGATTACGGACCCACTCGTATCCATTTCTTCGTAGCTTTCCGTATTCTTATCCATCTAACCATATCCATCGCGTCCAACCCCCCATGCAAAACGATCAATCGAGATTTTCTCGCATTTTCTTCAGGAATATTCGAGGCGTTCGCGTGTATCGATAAAGAAATTGCCCGCTCACTCTCCACTGAAGCAGAATAAATTTAGAAATTTAGGAATTTAGAGACATATCGAACCGAACCAATTTTCGCGTTTTCTGCGTTCCGGAAACGTTGACGGTCAACGCGGGGGTGGCGTTCGGGTGTGTTCCAAGGTATCTGTATAAAAGGCAAAGAGCTTGGCAATCGACGTTGAAACGTCGCTGACGGAGTAGAGTGCACGGTCTGAGTGGCCACTTAAAATCTTACGGTGACGGAACGCCTTCGTAAATCGAATAAAATTATCCCTTCGAGCGCCTCGTGGCTGAGAGAATTTTTGAAAAGGTGTAGCACGTGGGTAAACGTAACACCATGGAGAAACGATCGTTGTTCGATCGCGTTACGATTTTGAGTCCTTGTGAATTTTACAGGCGAACGTTTTATGGCTGGAATCGATATGGAAGTTCTTATTTTTTCGCACACACTTCTTATTCGAAATCTTCACTTTAGAAATATTATATAATTCTGTTTTTAAGTATAGTATACAGTAATTACCCTAATCGTGGTATTTATTTAATTTTAAAAACTATTATAATTTAGTATTCGCTGCTCTTTTTCTTCTGTCTTCTTAGAAAGCCTTTAGTCGTTAATGAACAAATAATGATATTGTAAAATAACGATTATCGACAATTAGATAGTCAGTATGTTAATGTTGGAGAAAGTAGCTCGAGAAACTGTATTTGCAGCTACTGTCTTTAGATTTCTATGCTTTTCCGATCTTCCTCCTTAGATTTGTGTTTCCAAATTCTCGTAGTTTTCAACATATACTTCTCGTACTTCAAAACTACTTCGCCGTGAAAAATTGAATCTTTATTGATAACTCGCATCTTCGGAAACTTGAGTTTATCACGATCAGCAGAGAGTTCACACGGCAGCTTGAACGTCGTCATTCGGTAATAGAATATGCTTCTTCTGTTACCTTCCAATCTCTTATACAACTGCGTTTGATACACCAAGATAGTTCAAAACCTTATTTTATATTTCACATTCTTTAACACGCCGAAGATTTGTTAGATGCGAGATTTGTTCTCATTTTTTAAATTTAAATTATTATTTATTTATTTTTTATTTTTTGTTCTAATAAAAATGTCTAATTGTTCAATGGGGCACTTTCTATTTCAAAGTATCTTCTATTTATACAATATACTTCTATTATATAAGTATACTCTATTTATCGTATCTTCTATTTTATTTATATTCAAAATGCCCTAACTGTCAATTTTCATCCAATTTTTACAATTGTAAGGAGTTCTGGTCACCAATGACCAACGTGGCAGTCAAAGTGTTAACTTTTTACTTTGCAGTTATGGAAATGGAATGGCAAATAATGTAAGCAAATACCAGAAGTAAAAATGCTTCAATCAATTTATATGTAGAAATAATATTTGTTTAACCCTCTGAACGCCTATACGCGTTCTCACACAACCATTCAATTTAGGCTAAAAGCGGCGTTAAAGTGGCGCGATAAAAAAGACGTTCGGATGTTATCCACCTCACATTCTGATGATTTCGTTGAAACGAACAAAATTAATTATCAAACTGGCGAACCAAAGCGAAAACCAAAGTGTGTAGCAGACTATAATACCTTGATGGGCGCAGTTGATAAAATTCATATGATTTTGAGTTCACTTCACTGCGTTAGAAAAAGCACGAAATGGTATAAAAAATATTTTTTCCAACTCTTAGACCTCGCTATATATAATGCATATATTCTTCACAAAAGTGCTAATAATAAAACTGGAACGTTTGAAAATTTTCATCTGCTTCTCATAAAACATATTTTGCAAAAATACCCACCACGCGGAGCAGAGGCTAAAGGAGGAAAAGTTCATTCGGACGACCTTCCATTTCGGTTGACGTAGAGGCATTTCCCTACTTTCTGCATAACTAAAGAAAATAATAAACATTCTTCGCAACGAAGATGCGCTAAACATAATCTCAGGACTGACTCGCGTTACGAATGCAAAAATGTAACATTGACTTATATATTGAACCCTGCTTTCAGGTTTACCATACAACACAAAATTATTAAATTTTCAATTTAAAAGATATAATTTAAAACTTTTATATTCTTCGTGTTATTATTGCTTAATGAAATAAATGGTCATTGAGGCTTTTCAGGTCGTTACATAATTTATTTTAGTTACAATTAATATATTTTCCAATGAAAATTCAGTCTGCTGAACTTGCGTTCTTTCGTGAAAAATACGCAGCCCACGGTGTGCTTCTTCGTAAAGAGTGGGCCATCCATGGCGCACGCTTAACGTCGGACAACGCAACGCTCAAAAGGTTAAATCTTTGTTGAGCGTAGAATTTACATGTACTCTCACTAAAAAAATGGTTTCTTATTTTTTTTATTTATTTATCGTGAAGATATCAGATTGCAACGAGAGGAGGACAATGATATTACTAAAGTTAATAATATTGGAAACTTGGATGGCCTTACGTAATTTTATCGATATACTAATCGTAAACTGTTTAAGTACATCCCTTCGCGCTATTAGGGAATGTTAAGTACGTACGATTCGTTATGTTAATCACATAATAGCCATGGATCGTGTCTGTGGGAATTTCTCGTTCCGAGTGCTTTTTACACTTAGCATTCGATTAAGCGTTAAATTCGATTTAAACGTAAGCGTGCTGAACTAATGCTCTGTTCTATAAACACCATTGTATCACGAACTGTTAGAGATATCGTAAATTTGAAGCATGACGATGTAAATGTTAAATGTTAATGTATTTATATATATAATTATTAAATTTATGTTTGTAAATTTATGAAAAATTGGAAGGTGCATCAGTTGTACGAAATGCACATAATATTTAAAAATATCCGAAAGAAAATTAAAAATAATATTTTGCGAATGAAGCAACTTTGAATAAAATGATTCTTAACCTGTTACGCCACGAGATTTGTTATGGGCCGCGTTTCTAACTCAGTGTCGCGGACGGATCGTCCTTCGGGACAGGCGTATCGGTACGAACAGTTTTTTTTTATCAAACATCGAGTCCTAGAAAGGTCGATTGCGATCCGCTATTTTGCTCACACAAAGAAGGCGGCCTAGGTCATCATAGGCGTAAATAATGGCGTGATCCAAGCGTGGTGGCGATTGTCTCCCGACGAAAAAAAGGAATAATCGACAATGTATCAGTATCACATTCGAAATCGCAGATAACGGTCGAATTCTAAGAAGTCGCATCGAAACATTCATTTGTTCATTCTTTATTTTCACATCACTGTTAATACAGTGTTAATTCATTGAACCACCTCTGTTGTCCTAACCGAAACAGGGGACGACTAATTCGCGGCGTCGATTACCCGAATCGTAGCGAGAATTTACGCCTCTTTTCGGACAACCTAATATCAATTTTATTCACACTATTGTTGTATTTTGTAATTTTTAGGCGTATGACATACCTTGAAACAATTTCCAGGATGCAATCCTGCTTTTCTTTCGCAAATTTCACAAAAAAAAGACAGGAGTGCAAAGGGTTACTATAGAAAATGCTTGTTTCATTTTGAATCTGATAGCTGTAGCGATCAATTTAAAAAATGCAATGGGCAAATTTCAAAAAAATTCGATTGGACAATTTAAAAAATAAAGGGAGCGGAAATTCACTTAAATACCAGTTTTATTCACACTGTTCTTGTATTTTGTAATTTTTAAGCGTATGACATACCTTGAAACAATTTCCAGGATGCAATCCTGCTTTTCTTTCGCAAATTTCACAAAAAAAGACAGGAGTGCAAAGGGTTACTATGGAAAATGCTCGTATCATTTTGAATCTGATAGCTGTAGCGGTCAATTTAAAAAATGCAATGGGCAAATTTCAAAAAAATTCGATTGGACAATTTAAAAAATAAAGGGAGAAAGAAATTCACTTAAATATCAGTTTTATTCATACTATTCTTGTATTTTGTAATTTTTAAGCGTATGACATAGCTCGAAACAATTTCCAGGATGCAATCCTGCTTTTCTTTCGCACGTTTCACAAAAAAAGACAGGAGTGCAAAGGGTTACTATAGAAAATGCTCGTATCATTTTGAATCTGATAACTGTAGCGATCAATTTGAAAAATGCGATGGGCAAATTTCAAAAAAATTCGATTGGACAATTTAAAAAATAAAGGGAGAGAGAAATTCACTTAAATACCAGTTTTATTCACACTATTGTTGTATTTTGTAATTTTTAAGCGTATGACATACCTTGAAACAATTTCCAGGATGCAATCCTGCTTTTCTTTCGCACGTTTCACAAAAAAAGACAGGAGTGCAAAGGGTTACTATAGAAAATGCTCGTATCATTTTGAATCTGATAACTGTAGCGATCAATTTGAAAAATGCAATGGGCAAATTTCAAAAAAATTCGATTGGACAATTTAAAAAATAAAGGGAGCGGAAATTCACTTAAATACCAGTTTTATTCACACTATTGTTGTATTTTGTAATTTTTAAGCGTATGACATACCTTGAAACAATTTCCAGGATGCAATCCTGCTTTTCTTTCGCAAATTTCACAAAAAAAGACAGGAGTGCAAAGGGTTACTATAGAAAATGCTCGTATCATTTTGAATCTGATAACTGTAGCGATCAATTTGAAAAATGCAATGGGCAAATTTCAAAAAAATTCGATTGGACAATTTCAAAAATAAAGGGAGCAGAAATTCACTTAAATATCAGTTTTATTCATACTATTCTTGTATTTTGTAATTTTTAAGCGTATGACATCTTGAAACAATTTCCAGGATGCAATCCTGCTTTTCTTTCGCAAATTTCACAAAAAAAGACAGGAGTGCAAAGGGTTACTATAGAAAATGCTCGTATCATTTTGAATCTGATAGCTGTAGCGGTCAATTGAAAAAATGCAATTCAAAAAAATTCGATTGGACAATTCAGAAGGAATTCATTGTTCCAAATTCATTTATCCGGATTTATATCGAAATACCATATTATTCGATCGACGAGATTGCGATATCAGCGTGGAACGTTTCTAAATTACTGCGACGCATATACACGACGTACGAGTTTCTCGTGCAACATGCACAGTTTCCAGCCTAGCGGAGGATGTCGCTACGATTATGTGGACCGTAATTAATTATCGTGGAATAATTAACACGTTTTAACAGCCGTCTCCGGATTGAAGCTTATCGATAGCTGCCTCCATTGCGCTAGCTAATAAAGAGAAGTGTCGTTATTTGAGTAACGTTTATGGAAAGTATCTGTCCACTAATAAACTTATATCGAGCCCGCACTTTTCATCAAGTTTCCGCGTGAACTTTTCGTATGAAGTATTCGTGAAGTTTAATGAGATTCATAGGAAGCGAAGATTTATGGATATAGTTAATCTGCAGAGAGAATCTTGTGATTTTCATGTGGAAATTTTCCATAGTTGGATCCTTATGTTTTCTAACTTTAAATTAATTAATCCTTAACAAACCATTTACGATATCTGCTTTGTTGCTGAATTATTTCCCTCCTCGTTGTATTTCGTGATAAATTTAATTGTAACAATTTTAGATATTCATCAATTCTATAAATCAAAAGGCAATATTTTTTCAAGTTTGCCTTGATTATTCCCCCGTGATAAATATGCTTATGGAAGTAAGCTAACATTGGTTTTGAAGAAGCAGAAGATAATCACATACCTGAGTCAACTTATACAATGGAACTAGTGTCTTGAATAAAATTTTATAAATCGCATGTTACAAATTTCCGGGTATTACTAAATATCTTAGGATAACAGTAACAAGTTCAATAATAAAACAAAGGAAATTCTACAAATAAATTTTACAAACTTATAAAAGAATTTAATGAAAAATTATAAAATTGTGAAACAAAAGTATTGTAGCTCATAACTCGAAACTTGTCAATTTAAAGTTGCTCATCATGAAATTACAAAATAATAAAATGACAAAAACAAAAATTCGAGCTGGTCGATTTACCATATTCTCTAAGAAGTTCACGCTTAGCTTGTCGAATAATCGAAGCACCCAGTCAGAAATCGAATGATTCAACTCCATCTGTTCATCTCTAACGCCCCGATTATTCTACCAAAAGCTTGTCCTGATTTCTCTAAATCCTGCCATTTATTATTTCCAATATTTTCAGTGAAGTGTGCATTGACGATAAGCTGCGAGAAACTTTCTTGCATCCGTGGAAACGAAAGAGCAACGAGATTCAGTGACACGTTCGTAGGCAGAAATCGAGGAATTCACGCATAGACGTCGAGCTTGTTAATTCTCCGTTAGATATTCGAGCTAATCCAGGTGTAACGGTATAATTCGATCGACTGAGCAGCAGAATAGAGCCGTTGTCTGCGGTACACGGTCTGTTAATGCGATCATTGCCGGAATTTGAGCCACGATAAGTCGCGTCGCTTTAACGAGCTCTCAGAGTCGAGTAACGAAACTTCCGCTGGGATTTAAGTTGAGGACGTAACCTGGGCATCCTCTGGCTAATAACGCTACTCCGATGTCATATTTCATATCGCTTGACACCAGGTTCGATTGCGTCGGGACCTCGTGTTCCGACTCCACGACGCGTTATATCGCGAAAGATTGCGTAATCGAACGTTATTGAGAAAAATATTGCCATCTCGTGTGAACATGGTGATGAAATTTCTGGATTTCATTTTCAACACCTTATGTACTGTCCTAGGGATCATTCGCCATCATTTTAAATATGAATGAATTAGTCTTGGAACGACTGTGAAGCTGCTCTTACAGATAATACATTGAAAAGAAATAGCTGGATGATATAACAAGTATCGTGTGAAATAATTGGTGATTCGAAAAAGTTTGTTGAAGAAAGAATTTATACGTCTATTGTAAATATGAGTCTGTCAAGAGCCAAATTAATCGACACCAGCTTTTGGAAATTCCTTAATTTTGAGAACAGTGTTCTTAACATTTAGCCAACCGAATAGGGAGATCTCCCTTTTTGACTTTAGCAACGCGTTTTCTATTTTTTTCCTTTTTTGTTGTTACTATTAATTATTGTTTATCTGGAATTGTTGGCAATTAATTGCACCACTTTTTCTACTTTTATAAAGTACAGTATATAATAAAATACGCCAATTTAGTGGTGTTAAAATTAATTAAAAAGTTACACTATCAGTTATGACTAAAGTTATAATCGAACGATAGCACACTGTAAAAAAATATTAAAAAGCATTATGAATTTTTAATTTCACCTTCAAGTTGTGTTATTTATCTTTAGTATCTTTAATGTTTTTAATTTTACCTATATTTTTTATACTTTTAATATGTACTTTTAATTTGATGTTTTTAATAAACAATATGTGAAATTGTCAAATAAAATCATTACCGCAAAATATAATTAACCATTTAAATAATTTTTACACTTCTTCGTTTTTTTAAGAAGTGAATATTAGTCCTCGATACTTGGAAAAATTCGCGGTAGACAGCGTATAGTTTGGCTAAGTGTTAACATAATTTTTCTCTTATTTTGTATGTTCTGAAAGGGTTTCGTATATATGTAGATGTTGAGAGTATTTTCAAACCAAATAATTAAATTATTTTGAAATTTCCATCTATTATGCAGATATAAAAGAGACAGAGTTCTTTAAGCCATTATAATTACCAATTGTAACGTAGTTAATAATTGAAAAAATTGACCAGATCTTTTGCCATATAGCTGGCTTGTTTTTCAATTAGCTAAATATAATTCTTGTTCATCCATCGACATAATATAAATTATATTATTCTTGAAGAATTATTATGTAGATGTTATCTTGATCTATGACAAGTTACGTGTCACTTGCGTACTTTAACATTAGAACTACCACACCAATCAAATTGACTGGTTTTATAATTTTATTATAAAATTCCTACTTCGTGTTATATTTTTTGATGTAATGACTTTCGTAATGATAATTAAAAGATAATATAATGAATTTTATTTTGTTTTTTACGTATTCAAACTGAAAATAAGTTTCTATCAAGGCTACTTATACCAATACCAGTCAAAACGACTGGGACTTGTCAAAGTGTAAAGAGTCCTGCAATCTGTTTATCCATCCCCAATTAACCAGATTCCTCGTTTTCTACAACTTACCACGCGTTTTTAAAATTTCTACCGCGTATCATTCGATATGATGATATCAGTCATCAGGAAAATTGCGAATCGATCGCTGGATCGCTAGATGCTAACGTTAGCAATACTACAGCAGTCAAATTGACTGGTTTTTCAATTTTATTATAAAATTCCTATTTCGTGTTATATTTTTTGATGTAATGACTTTCGCAACGATAACTGAAAGAATAGTATAATGAATTTTATTTTGTTTTTTACGTATTCAAACTGAAAATAATTTTGTATCAAAGCTATTTATACCAATACCAGTCAAAACGACTGGGACTTGTCAAAGTGTAAAAGGGTCCTGCAATCTGTATATCGATCCCCAATTAACTAGTTTCCTCATTTTCTACAACTTGCCACGCGTTTTTTAAATTTTTACCGCGTATCATTCGATATGACGATATCAGTCATCAGGAAAATTCCTGATCGATCGCTAGATCGCTGGATGCTAACGCTAGAAATGCCACAGCAGTCAAAATGACTGATTGTACAATTTTATAAATGTGTCAACCCAACATCATGGTCCCAGATGGATTAAAAATACCAAAAATGTACAACATAACATGGAATTGCTTCCGTAAGAAAGTAATAAACCAATAAATATAAAAAGATTCTATTATTACGTATTTTTTCAAGATCAGTCATTTTCACTGGTTTTGATAAAAGTAGCTTCGTATTAACTATCGGTAATTCATTGGTCTATATTATATTATAGTTCTCTTTCTATTTCATTTTCTTCCTTCATATTGGTATGAGTGTTACATAGAATTGCTTGGGATGTAATCAGCGGTCGAAGGTTATCGAAGGCGCTATTTCTCATTCAATCAATGAGCATTCTTGTCGGTGTAATAGCGTGACTTAAAGCTCGTTAGAAAGTTGTTCCTATCATGTTTGAGATTGTGTTGTGCGAAGTTTGATTGCTTCGAAAGTTCGTGTCCGGTTTAGGAAGCGCGTGTCTTGTGTCGCGCGTGTTCCAGCTTATTGTTAGTCAGCTAACGACAGTTGAGAGAACTTTTCGATATTTTGATAAATTGCATCTCAATTGATTCTTCTCTGTTTCGATTCTGGAACGCGTTTTTAAAAGAATCGACGTGTTCCAAGTCGTAAATGGAGAAAATGGAGTAAAATGTCAAGTAAAAACACGTATTTTGTCTCGAATTATCGCCACCAAAGGACAAGGTACAAAGACTCGGCAATCACGTTCTTAATTATGGTATAATGTCAAATGTAATGCTAGAAGACATGTTCCTCGTGAGACTTGACGAGCTGTAAACCGCAATTTCCACTTGTTACGCCACGAGATTTGTTATGGGCCGTGTTTCTAACTCAGTGTCGCGGACGGATCGTCCTTCGGGACAGGCGTGGTACACACAGTGTATCGGTACGGACAGTTTTTTTATCAAACATCGAATCCTAGAAAGGTCGATTGCGATCCGCTATTTTGCTCACACAAAGTAGGCGGCCTAGGTCATCATAGGCGTAAATAATGGCGTGACCCAAGCGTGGTGGGATTGTCTCCCGACGAAAAAAAGGAATAATCGACAATGTATCAGGATCACACACGAAATCGCAGCTAACAGTCGAATTCTAAGAAGTCGCATCGAAACATTCATTTGTTCATTCTTTATTTTCACATCTATTATCACATTCATATTAACACTGTTAATACAGTGTTAATTCATTGAACTACCTCTGTTGTCCTAACCGAAACAGGGGAACGACTAATTCGCGGCGTCGATTATCTGAATCGTAGCGAGAATTTACGCCTCTCGCTGACGCGTCTCCTTGCGATCGCGTCTCTCCGCGAACAGGTCGTAACACCACTGTACATTCGACTGTCTGGCATTTCACAAATGAAGTGTGCAACTCGTAACCGTAAACTTAGCATTAGAATTAGCACATTATGTTATAATATAACGAAACGTATTTGCGTAAATTATTACTGACAACGAAAGATTTCGAAACTTTGTAGATTTCAAAATAGCCAGAAATACCTACGTGTTTTCTTTTTAATTGCAGTAGCTCAAGTTTGAGGGATGAAAATTATGGGATGGATCAACTTTGTTTCTTTAAAATGGAATCATTTTTTCTTAGTATGTTAATCGACACGATACTAGAAAGGTTATAGAAAATTATTCATCTGCTTACGTCGAGAAACTATAAGTTTAATGGATATTTTACCTTTTAGTTTGAAAAAATTATCGTATGAAAGACAAGGGAAGACTTTTGTATATTTGTTTTCTCTGTCTTTCGTACAATAATTTTTCTAAATTAAAAGATAAAATATCTACTTATAATTATTTATAATTTTATAATTTATAATTTTAATTTTATATTTATACTTATAATTTTTGAACATTAATAAACTAATAATTTTCTATGGAGAATCTGAAGCTACATCTAGTAATATGTCAGAACAAAATATGTGATTCCATTTTAAAAAACAAAGTCGATCTTCGCATGACTTTTGACTTCCACCTACAGAAGAATTAATAACATATGCTCCCCTTGAAGCAATTCAACTTTTATCGGAAACATTTTCCGATATAGTTAACAGTACCGAAAATATTTCAGCTCAAACTCTTAGGTGACTCACCCTCTCCTCTACACGTGTTTTCAACGAGTTTTCAATGTTACTCGATGGAACGAACTCATCGATCAATTTGGTTCTACAACAGAGCGTGATATTTCGCTAAAAACTACTTAATTTTTATAGTATGCCAAAAGCTATTTAATTTTTATTTCAAGATTCTTCTCTATCTTTAAGCGTTTCCGAGTTTTAAGCTTTTTGAGAGTCAAAGTTCGAAGAATAGTTTCATCCCTCAAATTTGAGCTAACCGCAGTTGAAAAGGAAAATACATAAGTAGTTTTCAAGCCTACAAAGTTTAATTTAAGTAAGAACATATTATTAATATTAATTTACACTAAATATATTCAAACTTGATTTTATTGAAAATGAGGCTCTTAATGAAAAAGTTGTATTCTACGTTAACAATTCTTCTTTTTTTTTGCGTGTAGAATGTCTTCCTATCCGTTTTTATCAATTATCCCGCCATACTTTGTAAAATTTTACTACAAATTTTGCAAATTTTGAACCCTTTCGATGGTCAAAGGCTGTAAAATACGCGCCCTATAGTTTTCGAGACTAGTTCACGTTTGAAATTAAATGACCAACAAAATTACGAGTTACATAGCACATGGGGTATGTTATCAAGCGTGTAATGTAAATTGGTCAACACCCCCGGAAGGAATGGTAATTTCAGCGCGTCCAGGTAAATTAGGAGTTGGCGTTTTTGAAATTTCGCTTCTAGCCACGTAGCTAATTCATCGTGACCGTTAAGCAGCAAGAATCATAAGCTTTTCTCAACTCCAACTGGCTTCCTCGCTATTCTTATTTTTCTTGCACCACCATTTAGGCTCGACTTTGTATTTCTAGTATTACGGCCCTTTAAAACCATCCTGCACAGCAAAAAACGCGTTTCTACCTTAACGGAGCTTTGCATACGACCCAAGCACATTAAATTTACACGTCGTGTTGTATTCATGAATTTTTGACTCTAAATTCTGACGCTAGTGGTTTTCACGATATACCGAGCTACTAAGTTAAAGCATGAAAAAGTGGCACTGATTGATGTACTGACATGTAGCATCGTACGTAGCTTTCTTTCCATAGACCTTATGGCCTAGGGGCTGAACCATTTTCATGCAAGCCTGGCTCATGTCTCAGACGCTGATTCTCTTAGATTCCTGTCTGTGCAGTCATTTTTACATGTGTGGATTTATGTATTCGCTGGTATATAAATAGGAACATTCTTTGTATTCATAAATTAATATTGTTATTATTATTAATTTAATTTAATTTTACATTATATTATATTAATAATATAAATATTAGGTCGTCCGAAAAGTTTCTTTCTTTTTATAAGGAAATAATGGGTGCACAATATTTTCCGTTTTATGTTATTTTATCGAATTACGTATGATCCATTTTGTTCTATCAAAATGAAGATCACAGCGTTCGACAGATTAGGTTTTATGTTTGTAGAAACATATGCGTTGTCGTAAAAGATATCTCTGTGAAAGAAAGGCACTTTTCGGACAACCTAATATTTATTAATACAAATATTTATATTATCAATATAATATTTCTAATTTTATATTAATAATATTGTATATTCTTACATTTTATAAAAATTTATATCTGTTGAGAATTGTGGATCTTAATCGCCGAAATAAATGTATAGCAACACTTAGATTACACTTAGAATTGACATCAAAGTAATTTCAGATTTATTTAATATGTGATTTACGAGATATTCGTCGATACAAATTTGCACGCGTCTCACAATTTTCTTTACCACACTAACAGCGGAACAGTTGCATTCATGTTTTGTGAGACGCAGTGCACTCACATACTCCCACACACTCATACTCATGTATGTGTGTCACTACACGAGGCTAATCCACTGTAACACAAAATTACACATATCTCAATAATATCATACAATAATATTGATTACTAATTAATATTGTTATTTATTTAATATTAATAATAATAGTAGTATCTCTAGACAGATATTACTATGTTGTGAAATGGAATATTCGTAAAAATGTAATGAGTATTCAGAAAATAAATTGTTTTTCTATTCTTTTTCTAATGACTGTTTGAAAATTAATCTTCATTACAGTATCATACAAATAATACGCCAAGTTATTATGCCTATAGGATTTCTTCGTTTCGCTTGCTTAGGGCCATTCGTAGTAGATATCCACTAATTCAAAAATTAATTTCAGTTTTTATAGAAGTATTTATAATTACATTTATATGGTCATTATTGTACGCGCAATTACTCATTGAAGTTTACTACATGTTTAAATTTCGCACAAATATTCGCCATCCGATTACAATAATAAAATATCCCAATAACAATATACTCGTTCTAATAATCTTTCTAATATCGTAAAATTATCTGAATATCGAATTACCCGATATTCCTAATTATTACGAATGAAACAGTCCTACGTATAACGACAGTAAAATCATCGATAGTTTCGAGGCAATTAGGTCAGGGGGTTGCTTAACTTTAACGAGCCCCTAAAATCCGTTGCGGAAGGCTCGATCAGATGAGAGGAGACGAGCGATGTCCGAAATTTAAATGTCTGGGAGATCGAATTGACCGCAGATCCTCGTCGTAGATATCAACGAAACTGTTTCCGGTGCTTCCGGCGGCGTTACGTCTCTGCAACATCACGATATATCATAAGTTACTATATTAAGCTGGATGCCCTATAGTTGATAGTATATATATGTTGGAGATGAAAGGACACCGGGCCTTCCCTTTGGAATTCCTTGGAAAATTCCCAATACTTAAATCTTCATAAATTAACCCGATTATAATTGTCCGAGATTTGCGATAACGAGCTTGGGCTCGAGGCGACAACTAGTCGCCGAACGTAGCCGCGGTCACGGGATGAACGTTTTACCTAATAGAGTTATAGAATAATTGCATAGCTCTCCTTAAAAGGAAATAGTTGTAGCGACATTTGACAGTAAACATTCCAATGGTTTCTACCCCGTGGCTCGCCACACACAGACCCTATTCTTCGGGCAAGATGATTGCCAGAAGTCGATGCATCTCCACAGGACATGTTCAGCTAGGCTGAGGACCCGCTATAAATCTTAGGATTTAGTTAACTAAGGTCCTTCAAACGGACAAACAGTCTTTATCCTAACAGTCTCTAAATCTATCACCTACTAGGGAAGATACGGGAAATCTGCTTTTCTCGCGAACGAAGCTTCCCGCTAGCAACTTTCTCTGAAGAGCGGCTAGCATCTTTCTCTAACCACCATCATAGAAATTAACCAATTGACAGCAACGTCCATTTCCCTAACTTTCTGAACGAGGGTTGTTCTCGACGAATCCGATGATCTCGTGCTCTGAGACACACCCCATTATAGTTTTCCTCTGCAGCATCACCGTGGCGGAGAGGAACATTCTCGTGCGATCTCGTCAGCGAGTAAAGCAACGTCTTTACGATCAGTGGATACTTCACGTTTTAACAACTAGCCTGACTTGGACTTTGGAAGAAATTATATTCGTTATCC
This sequence comes from Bombus hortorum, assembly GCA_905332935.1. Taxonomy (NCBI): domain Eukaryota; kingdom Metazoa; phylum Arthropoda; class Insecta; order Hymenoptera; family Apidae; genus Bombus; species Bombus hortorum. The sequence continues at coordinate 16,197,344 of HG995193.1, forward strand.
CGTTGACCGCGGATTCGTTATTGAACCTAAGATTATTGTCATTAGCATCTCGAGTATCTAGTTAATAATCATATTTGTACTAGTAAATATCTTCTCTATTGCGTAATAACAATGTCTAATCCAAATGAAGATTCGTTACACGCCCTCGAATCATAATGTGAACCCGACATATATATATATATATATATATATATATATATATATATATATATATATATATATATATATATCTTTCTAATAATAATCATCAATAATAATTCATTGTATAATTTGGGTATACCGTGTGACATTTTCACAGCGACAACTTTGCAGTTGAACGGTAAACGTGCCATTGTTAGATATGCGGGATATGTCCTTTAGAATCTTAGCTCATAGTAGGAACTTGGAAGTCGCTTTTAGTCGTTTTTATTAGAATCTTACTCTCACTTTTCCGCGTATTTCAGTTGCTCCTCTGTTTTATGATTTCTTATTATCTCTGTCCTTGTCATCTTATCGTTCCTTGCATTAAAAGTATTCTTTTTTCTACCTTTGAGTTGAGTTTTTCTTGTTGAAACTTTCTTGTATTCTTACTTCTCACCACTAGAAACACGTTCTTCTTGTATTACGGGATCTTCTTCTTCTCTTAATATTCTTATATCGTATTTTATAGTGTAACTGCTTTTGGTTTGGATTTGGCCCACTTTTTTCCTTCTACTGCTGGAATCTTTCTTTTCTTACAAGATTGGATTTTCTTTTCCCTAGAATTCCCGTTAGATATTCTTCCCTCCTACTTAAAGGAGGATTGCTTCCGCGAATGTAGAAATTTTTGTCAGTCCAACTTTCATCACGGTAAAGTGCACGTCAAGGAAGGTATCGTCGAAGGGAAAGCCCTGGGGTATAACAGATTATTTTCCACCACTGACTCGGCCAGCCACTGTCCACGAAAGTAGTCGGAATCGGAAGCGAAGCCCCAGAGACGCCCACGATAGTCGAGTAATCGCCACGCATGATTTTCGAGAAAGTGAACGCTTGTGACTACTGACTGACCACAGGATATAAATACGTCCATGACAAATACACAATGTTCACTGTGTCAGACGAAATAACTCGTTGGGATTAGTCGATATCGTAGAACCGTTATATCTCATTCAGACATTCGTAAAGATAACAAATAATAAATGAATTTTGTTATTTGTGTTTTTCGGAAATTCTAATAGACGTTCGAATTCAGATAGAAGTGTTTTTTTTCTTTTTATTTATTTGACAGACTATTTACAATCAATTCTCATAGAGAATTATAGGTAAATTATTTTGGCGTGGTAACTTGGATTATAAGAATTTATAGTATGTTTGATTCTAGTTGAATCTAATGCTTCAATCTAAAGGGTGTTGTCTTTTTAGTCTGCGGATCTGATCCGTCGTGTCAAGTAATTGAGTAATTAGTTTTTGGGGTTTTCGTGGTTGTTAACTCTTATATTATATCTGTTTCTGAACTTGGATATTTCTTCTTTGACTGTTTCGTTGGTAACATACCAAGGTGCATCTATTAAGGATCTTAGAGTTTTTGATTGGAATCGTTGGAGAATTTCTATGTTGGAATTACTCGCTGTTCCCCATAATTGGATCCCATAGGTCCAAACAGGTTTTAATATGGCTTTATATAGCGTTATTTAGATAGAAGTGTGTAAATGAATTAAGGATTATCTTTAGTAAGATAGTGTAAGGAGTAATATCTAATTTGCGATAGCATTTCGTATACATATATATATATATAGCTGACAAGAATTTTTAACAATTTAGATAACATTGAAGATAATCACTTTTACAACAAAATACGAAAATACTTATGTAGATTAGGTACTAATGTAAGCGTCGAATAAAAATCGTAGGTACATTGTAGTAGATCTATGTTAATATATAATAAACTAGCGTGGTTATATGTATGTATATAAATAAATAAAAAAAGTTGTTTATCTATTTATCTATTATTTATCTGTAATCATCTATATATATAGAAGAATTTGTTCATTTCATAAAAATCATCAGATGGAATAAAAGAGAGAAATATATTGTATATAGATGATTATAGATGTGGCGGCACTCGGCACAACAAATACCGCCGTTTGACACTAAACAATAATGGACGACGATAGCGCAGTGGTTAGCGCCTCAAGGTTACGAACGTTCGGCACTCGGGGGTTCGAATCCTGACGCCCGTGTCCATATTTTTCTTCTACGATTATTTAAGGCAAATAGAGCAGTACCCCAGCGACATCATCTACACCAGTAATTAGAACTACCACGACGTGAACAACACACATAATTGGTGACCTCGACCTGATCAACAACAAAACAAAGAAGTGTGCGACCGACTCGAGCTCCAGCAGATAACTTTCCGTCACTGGCGAACCCGCGACGTCGCCCACTTCATAGATAAATAACTTCTTTTCTCTCTTCTATTCCATCTAATGATTTTTATCAAATGGACAAATTCTTCTAGTACGAAGGAATAGATTGATAGGCAAAAAAGTAAACTAGAAATAAATATCTAAGAACAGGGAGACCCGTCGAACTTCTTTGCTTCAGACAAACGTCGGAAAATCTCGGAAACATCGAGCGTGTCGAAAGTTCGCAACGAAGTTGTTGTGTTCGCCACACAGAGCACTGAAATCACCATTATGTCGCGTATTCGTTAAAACTAGCAACTTTCAGACTCGCGATAATATTTCTGTGTATACGAAATTAACCTCGCAACAACGCTCGAAAGAATAAAACTCGGAATACGAAGTTTCTGCCTCTCAACCTGTCCGAGATTCGGATAGCTACGTCGACGAAATTTTCTGTCATTAATAACTAGATACGTAGAACTGCGGAAATGGAAGAAACTCTGCCACTCTGTCTACTTGCGAGTTGCATAATTCGACGTGAAAAGGTCTCGTGGCCGCGTAGAAAATAAGTTGCGTAAAGGAGAATGTCATTGTTGTCGATGAAATCAGGTTTCTCGATTTGAATCGACGTTCGACTTCGTTCTCTTGGCAGTGTTGATTTCGCGCCAGCAGCTTTTCCTCCACTTTCCTGCGGTTATTTGTCACGTACGCTGTTGAAGCACTTTATTTTCATTGCCTCGAGCTTTCTGTTCGCATCAGGAAAAACGAGGTAAGAAAGCATAGCGCCTGTAGCTTATTAAGAATCTCAAGGCGTTCGATTACATATAGCTAGAACCATACACATTGTGTTTTGCTGATTTTCACGACGAAACAGAGACTTTCTGTTTACTTTACTTCTTCTAAACTCGCCGAATGTAATATTCTTGATATTGTGCGGAAATATTTGTTTTCTGATCCATTTAGCATATACAATGAATTCAGCGGGCAGAACTTGGTCTCTTTTAATTTCTAAATTCACGTATGAAGAATTAGTGTTGAGAATTCTTTAGGATAATTGAAGAGAAGAGGATTTTTCAGCTTGAGGAAGTCGCGTACTGGAAGTTTAAGGGTTAGAGTAATTATATACTTACTTAAGAATTAAGTAAGAGTAGGGTACATTTCATGGATTAAATTATATGAGACAGAGTTATATCTTTAATTAAAAATTAAATTTACTTGCGAGTAGCATCTATTTAATATTTTGGAATTTCTGTATTGCGGTACTTCAACACGAGACTTTTTTTAAAAGATCAATAATATATAAAACAATTTATTACGAATATTACCTTTCACAAGGAGAAGAAGCATCATTAGATGATATTTTTGAAGAGATTGTTTACTTCTGTATAGGCCAATTGTGTTACTTTAAAAAATAGACATTGTCCCGTATTTACATCGTTCAGTGTTATCCTATTTAAACAATTCTCTTAGATAAATATTATTTTAATTAAGATTGCTTAAATATTTACATACATAAAGAAACCGAGGATTAAGTCGTAGAATATGATCAAAATTGTCATCTTCTCACGATCAGACAGTCATTTTAAGACATTGTACGATATTTCATTGCAATTCTCAACCATCTTATACAAATTTCCCAGTCAATGGATATTTCTCTGTTTTTTGAAGTGAGAATTGTATCCATTTACGTTTGAAAAATTAAGAAGACTGTTATCCGTAAAAGAGTTGAGCAATTCTCAGACAAGAATGGTCAATGCGAGCCTATTCCCAGTCGCAGGCTTCTTCTCACGATCAGACAGTCATTTTAAGACATTGTACGATATTTCATTGCAATTCTCAACCATCTTATACAAATTTTAAAAATCAATGGATATTTCTCTGTTTTTTGAAGTGAAAACTATATCCATTTACATTTGAAAAATTAAGAAGACGCACAGTTATCCGCAAAAGAGTTGAACAATTCTCAGACAAGAATGGTCGATGCGAGCCTGTTCCCAGTCGCAGGCTTCTTCTCGCGATCAGACACTCATTTTAAGACATTGTACGATATTTCACTGCAATTCTCAACCATCTTATACAAAGTTCCTAGTCAATGGATATCTTTTTGCTTTTAAAGTGAAAACTGTATCCTTTTACATTTGAAAAATTAAGAAGACTGTTATCCGTAAAAGAGTTGAGCAATTCTCAGACAAGAATGATCGATGCGAGCCTATTCCCAGTCGCAGGCTTCTGCTCGCGATCAGACAGTGATTTTAAGACGATAATTGTACGATATTTCATTGTAATTCTTAACCATCTTGTACAAAGTTCCCAGTCAATGGATATTTCTCTGTTTTTTGAAGTGAAAATTGTATCCATTTACGTTTGAAAAATTAAGAAGATGCACAGTTATCCGTAAAAGAGTTGAGCAATTCTCAGACAAGAATGGTCGATGCGAGCCTATTCCCAGTCGCAGGTTTCTTCTCGCTATCAGACACTCATTTTAAGACATTGTACGATATTTCATTGCAATTCTCAACCATCTTATACAAAGTTCCTAGTCAATGGATATCTTTTTGTTTTTAAAGTGAAAACTGTATCCTTTTACATTTGAAAAATTAAGAAGACTGTTATCCGTAAAAGAGTTGAGCAATTCTCAAACAAGAATGGTCGATGCGAGCCTATTCCCAGAGGCAGGCTCAGATACCGTAGCTCATAATCTTTCAGAGAACGCAGCAAACCTGATTAATATTTAACCGGAAACCACGACTGGCGTACCGCGGTCGAACGAATGATTAATCACAGCTAGATACCTCGTGGAACAATGCGCGCCGACGAAATTAATTAAAAGGACTACAAAGGGATTGTAGAAACAGGTGTAATTAGCAACGGGAATTGTAAAAGGGAAATCTTGCGTCTTTCGTGGAAAAAGACGTTCTCTGGTTCGCATATGACGATGTTTTCTTCGTAGCTTTTCTTATGGACCACCACTTATCTCCTTCTGTTTCCTGCTCGTTCATTTTGAACGCCCAGTACAGCTTTTGTCGCGTGAAACAATGAACCGCGTGATTGCACGCAGGAAACAAGGATAGTGCAGTAAGTTTGTAAGTTAACAATAACATCCGAGCTACGTCATAAAGTTCTACGGGGACAGAAGATAGTTTATCACTTCTAGTTCATCAGTTTATTAGCGTTTTAGTTATCTTTAAAACGAATAAATATTTGTTAAATAGACTAAGGAATTTTTCTGCATTTATGCGAAATTTATATTAGCAGAAACGTATAAAGTGTAGTATCTAAATGTGTATAAATATCTGCAGTCTCTTGATTATTTATACACTTCGAAAATGTCCAGAGAAGATATTTCAATGAATCTTAAATTCAATAATCCATCGAGTGTATCTGTTACTTTATCAAATGCTGCAGACTTTAATTGAAAATGCTGTAGAATAAAATCACCTAAAAGATTCTTTGATATCGTATAAATCAGTGTCGTAATTCACTATTATCAATGTTATTATCTGCAACATCAATTACAAGCAACCATCTAGCCAGACCACCAGTATTTTACGCGGTCACGCAGCCAGAAACGATGAAAATTCATTTTGGACCAGGGCCAGGCGTTAGACAACTGCGTGTGCGGCTTCAACATTCACCTCCTTATAGCTCTCACGAGCACAATACCAGTGCACGCCCCTTTCGAATCAAGAGGACGTTCTATCGTCTGTTTTTTATGCCACGGAACCCTTCTCGAAGGGATGTTGGAAAATTGTAAAAATGGGACACAGTCACGATAAAATACCCGGTGCTATGATAAAGTTGCCGAATTGCGACGATACAAACACGGTCACATCGAATAACAAGTTTTATTAAATAGACGGCTAAATTAAATTGGCTATGATACATAAAGTAGCCCATGAAAGTATTTCTATACTTTACCATAGAAACTTTTGTACCTACATATGTATTTATTATATGTAATTATATAAAATATTTTGAAATTTCATTAATATTGGGTTGACAATCGAGTGATTGTGGATTTTGTCATTAGGTGGTAATGCCTATACCATTTTCAATTAAAGTCTGCGTCATTCGATAAAGTAACAGATACACTCGATGGATTATTGAATTTAAGATTCATTGAAATATCTTCTCTGGACATTTTCAAAGTGTATAAATAATCAAGAGACTGCGGATATTTATGCACATTTAGATACTATACTTTATACATTTCCGCTTCTAATAAATTTCGCATAAATGCAGACAAATTCCGCAGTCTATTTTGTCTATTTTGTCATTAAGTGGTAATGACAAAATCTGCGATCACTTGGTTGCCAACCCAATACTATAACAAGGCACGACTTTCGTCGTTATATCGATAAAATCAGAAATAAATTTAAGAACGTATATAGAAACTACAAGATATTTATTGCAAACATATACTTAATAAAATACAATGTAGAGATTCGGTAATTGACATTCAGATTCATTAATGTAATGGAATTGATTACTGAAATACTTTTGTGATCTCTGCGAAACGTATACTTGAATTTTGTAGCTTCTGTCTATTTTCAGACTCGTTTTAAATTTCTCCAATATAATCTTGATAGACTTGCCTCGTTGCAGTACATTCAGATTCATTAATATAGTGGAATTGATCATTGAAATATTTTTGTGATCTCTGCGAGACGTATACTTGACTTTTGTAGCTTCTATGTAGCTTCTGTGTATTTTCAGACTCGTTTTAAATTTCTCCAATATAATCTTGATAGACTTGCCTCGTTACAGTACATTCTGATTCATTAATATAATGGAATTGATCATTGAAATACTTTTGTGATCTCTGCGAGACGTATACTTGACTTTTGTAGCTTCTATGTAGCTTCTGTGTATTTTCAGACTCGTTTTAAATTTCTCCAATATAATCTTGATAGACTTGCCTCGTTACAGTACATTCTGATTCATTAATATAATGGAATTGATCATTGAAATACTTTTGTGATCTCTGCGAGACGTATACTTGACTTTTGTAGCTTCTATGTAGCTTCTGTGTATTTTCAGACTCGTTTTAAATTTCTCCAATATAATCTTGATAGACTTGCCTCGTTACAGTACATTCTGATTCATTAATATAATGGAATTGATCATTGAAATACTTTTGTGATCTCTGCGAAACGTATACTTGACTTTTGTAGCTTCTGTCTATTTTCAGACTCGTTTTAAGTTTCTCCAATATAATCATGATAGACTTGCCTCATTGCAGTACATTCTGATTCATTAATATAGTGGAATTGATCATTGAAATATTTTTGTGATCTCTGCGAGACGTATACTTGACTTTTGTAGCTTCTATGTAGCTTCTGTGTATTTTCAGACTCGTTTTAAATTTCTCCAATATAATCTTGATAGACTTGCCTCGTTGCAGTACATTCAGATTCATTAATATAATGGAATTAATTACTGAAATACTTTTGTGATCTCTGCGAGACGTATACTTGAATTTTGTAGCTTCTGTGTATTTTCAGATTCGTTTTAAATTTCTCCAATATAATCTTGATAGACTTGCCTCGTTACAGTACATTCAGATTCATTAATATAGTGGAATTGATCATTGAAATACTTTTGTGATCTCTGCGAGACGTATACTTGACTTTTGTAGCTTCTATGTAGCTTCTGTGTATTTTCAGACTCGTTTTAAATTTCTCCAATATAATCTTGATAGACTTGTTGTCTCGTTATAATACATTCAGATTCATTAATATAATGGAATTAATTACTGAAATACTTTTGTGATCTCTGCGAAGCGTATACTTGACTTTTGTAGCTTCTGTGTATTTTTTGCACTCGTTTTAAATTTATCCAATATAATCTTGATAGACTTGCCTCGTTGCAGTACATTCAGATTCATTAATATAATGGAATTAATTACTGAAATACTTTTGTGATCTCTGCGAGACGTATACTTGAATTTTGTAGCTCCTGTGTATTTTTTGCACTCGTTTTAAATTTCTCCAATATAATCTTGATAGACTTATCTGGTTACAATATATTCAGATTCATTAATATAATGGAATTAATTACTGAAATACTTTTGTGATCTCTGCGAAGCGTATACTTGACTTTTGTAGCTTCTACGTAGCTTCTGTGTATTTTCAGACTCGTTTTAAATTTCTTCAATGTAATCATGATAGACTTGCCTCGTTACAGTTCTAATGAAATGTTGAAATGTTTTGTATAACGTACATAAAATATTCATTAAGTGTTTCTACCAGTATTCGAACACTGCCATGAGCTACAGTACGTAACTTATGGCCAACATAGAAAAACGTACTCTAAAATATAAAACCATTAGAATGCGAGTTGTAGCACCAATCGAAGAATATTATTGTCGCACCGTGCTTGTCGGCAACTAACAGACGGTGCGGTTGACATAAAATACGTACTTGAAAAACGGTCTGTCGTAGCTGGTTGCTGCGTATGTACGTTTCGACGTGTTCACGTCATCAGCCTCTCGTAGACGCAAATATTTCGTCAGTTCGTAAACGCGAGTTGCAAGATGACGTTTGCATACGACATGCACGTCAAGCACGACGTGATTCCTCGATTTGATGCGCTCTAGTGCTGTTTACCATGCTCGATACAGCTTGATTCGCGCAATTTTCGGAGCTATTTACTCGCTCGTCAATCCTAGGAATTATTTGTTGCCAGAACATTCTGCCCTGTGTAGATAAAACTGTTTTATGTTTCTATCTTGGAAGCTTCATTCTGCATACTTCAACGTTAACTTTGAAGTTTGAGGAAGTATGCGCGTTTTATATAGATACAGATACAGATATCGATATCACGGAGATAAAGAATCAAAGGTCGATTGAAATAGTATCAATATTATTTCACATACTTATATCGCATGTTCACCTACACTTTATAATTTGACTGTTTCGTGTAGAACGTCAATCGATGCGCTCTATCGTTAAAGTGCTAGTACTTTATAGTACAGTTTCTATTGAAATGTTTGTGTTATGAATATACACGGTTTATTTTTTCTCTTCGGCATCTCGCTTCTTTTTCTTTTTTTACAATTTTTGATGGTGTTGTATATAATATTCATAAACCACGATTATTAACATTTTCACGTTTTTTATCTTCAGACGATATTTCGTTTTTGTTCTATATGATACTTCTGTAGTATCGTAAATTGTTATAATTAGTTTATTAATAATAAATGGATTAAACAGATGTTAATTAAACAGAAAACGATGGTTATTCAACATGAACTAATCGCAACAACGTATTATAATTAAGACAACTAGATAATTAATTAGCAACTCTCATCACCACGGATTCAACTCTCTCTCAACAACGCTAACAACACTATCTCGACAACGCAATCCGCATTCTCTGGCTTCTCAACTCATACTGCTGTTAATTCGTTTATGTCCCTTAGCAACCCCTTGTCTTTTGTCTTAGCCTCGTATCTTTTGTCTTAGCCCCACCACGCACATGCTCAGCAACCGCTTGTTTATAATTCGCACGACACCCCCAGGCCCCTCGTCCACGATACTACACTTTGTTATATTGGGTTGGCAACTAATATTATTTTAATAATAAAAACAATTGAAATTCTAATAAAGTTTAATTACTATATAAAAAGTGGAACTTTAACATAATAATAACTTAGAAATTGAGACTCTATCGATTTCTGAACGATGTCAAACATTTTTATTGTGCATTGCAAGAGCCAAATTTTCCTATTTTAGTTCGATAAGTAAATTAAAATACAATGTACGACAATACTTACACTCTTGATTCCCAGCAAAGGCTTTATCCTCTTGCGAGACCTGCGACTCTGCTACCGAAGACGAATATTTAACAAAAAAAGAAAAGAGAAGAATAATAGAACAAGAACCACTCGCGTTTGCGTTTACTGTACCATTTGTCATATCATTCTATTAAATCGTGTAATATAAAATATCGGATTTTCGCTGAAAAATCCGAGCCAAATTGTTCGACATAATAACGGCTCCAAGCGTCGAGCAGAGCCGAATATATAACGCTGGCGAAAGTATTAAAGTACTATTTCGTATACTTTCTAGAACATTGCGTTTGTGTGCTTTCTTACCAGAGCCAAACAACTTTCGTCTCTACACATTGCAATCTGATCACCACTAAAACTGTCAAAGACTTCTATTCGAATGGGAACATAATTAATACATGTATATATCGGAGATGAAAGGACATCGGGGCCTTTCTTTTGGAATGTTTGAGAAGCTCCCCAATACTTTAGTTCAGACTTTTTATTATAGTCGTACTTAAACAATAAAACTGAGAGATAGCTGTTTATCAGTTAAGTCAATTATGATTGCCCGGGATTCATGACAGTGGGCTTGGGCTCGAAGTGACATAACGAGTCACTGAACGTAGCCACGGTCACGGAAGGAACGTGTACCTAACAGAGGTATAAAATAATTAAATAACTCTCCTTAAAAACAAAGTTCGACCCGAGGGGTACAGGGAGGTTCACTTGGACTGGGGTTCAATCCGATAAGTTCGACTAGTCCAGTGAACACGTACGTCGAGTTGCAAATCGCAATCGTCATCCCGTTGACCGTGTATTCGTTATCGAACCTAAATTCATCGTCATCGACATCTCGATTATTCAATCACCGCTATCACCTGTTAACCTTTGTAATACATTCGCTTCGATAAACATCATCTGCTATGCAACAACGATGGCCAACACACAAGAAGATTCATTACACGCCCCGACTTCCAACGTTACCCCGACATATATGTACATACATCTGTTTATTTCCCGTATATTACATTAACTAGAGGTAGAAAATAATCTTCGACATCAGCGAACAGTAAATAATTTCACTAAACGTGTGAAGAATATCAGTTTCTCTATTCAAACGAGCGGTGCATCTATCACTCGAAGCGCAACGCTACATTGTCTGTTTCTTTTCAAACTGGAGATCCGCGTTGACTGAACGCAGACGTCTACCAGTAAGCAAACGTAACATCCTCAAAGATCAACTTGCAAACTAAAAATACGGACGATAGTTCTTTCTCAGCCTGCACATGAACGTGTCGTTGCACAGTGGCCATTAGGCACATTCGGGTCGTGTCCAATTAAACGGTCGAGCCGCAGCCAAATTGTACATCGTTGCGTCCCGCCATTCGGTAAACAATCCCAAAGGAGAATTATAAATCTCGTTAATTGCATATGTTGGAACGTCCGACTGGACAATATTTCACGAAACAGAGAAAATGATTTGCACGCAACAATAATCGTCCCGATATTCACACGACGCCCGTGTTTTCCAGTTTTTCCGCGGGTTTAACGATTCCATGGAATTCGATATATTTATCGGCGAATGAAACGGAGAGAAAAGTTTGATGCGTTGTTACACAATACGTAATTGATGGCTGGATATAACGAGACACTTATTTCGTGTAGAAAAACGATAATTCATCGGAAATTCATCTCTGTCATTCAGGGGAAATCTGGATAAAATCGTGTGTCATATTTGGCGAACAGCATACACAACACTGTGGGAGTAACAGTAAACTTCGTGTAAGTTATTCTTTATCGTCATTAACATTGCTTTATTGTTATTAACATGAATCTGAATGGTTCGTTTTTAAGTTACATATAGTTTCTTCTTATTTATCTGTAACATCAAACATCTATCGATTCTTTGTTTCCATTTGTTCCGTGGTGTTCTATTAAATCAAAATTTTGTACAATAAACCTTTGATTGTCAACGTTAATCGTAACACGCGTGATTCGAAGAATTGAATAATTTTAAAAATTATTTTCATTTTCAAGTATTTGATGAAAAAAAAAAAACATTATTAAATGGGAATATTTCGTGTAATCATTAAAAAATCCAGCCTCCAGTTGGTATTTTTATGAATTCATTGTGTATGTATGTATGTGGAAAAGAGACAGAGACAACTATGTAGCGCGAAAAATTGGAAAAATGAAAAATTCTGTAAATCCACTTGATCGACGATAGAGTAGCTTGGGGAATCGCGTTATGCAATCGCGAGATTCGCGCTCAACGATTTTATTCCGCGTTCCGTTGCGTGTATCAAGCGTTATGATCGTGTTATGATCGCATCAATGGTGAATCAGGATGAAAGAAAATTTTTTCCGATAGGTTCGTTACATGTGAAATTTCAGGTAAAATTGTTAGCATTCTAATTGTTATTCATATTAGGAAAACAAATTTTCACGAAGAACTTTGAGTTTCGCGCTTAGAGGAAGATTAAGGAGTTTTTGTTAGTTTAATCAATTAACCAGTTAACAGATTGATACTATAATAGAATACTAATATTTAGAAAATGATTGAACCAGTTTTATTTTGAATCGCGTCATTGTCTTTCTGACATAATACATCTTTATTTAACTCGTGAATTATTATCGAATTATGATATTCTCGCCCGATCTTATTTTTATATTCCGCGGATATTACAAAATTTACAATTTTTTTTTAGATATATCGTTCCTTTATCAAATCAGCGATGCACAATTCTAACGTAACAATTTTCATTTCCTGACTAATTAAGCGTATATATAGCTAATATTGGAAAATGTTAACGTATAATTTCTGTGTATATCGACATAAACGGAACAGAACCGTGTTGTAAAATATCGAATATCAGTCAATGAACGTTTCATTGGAACACCGTTTCGCATTGTGTGGCTTTCGCGTACAAGCGTACGCGTATCAGAACAATGGCGCAAGAAGAACAATAATGGCAATGTTCATGTAAGATGCGATGTCGATCGTGTGCAGAAGAGTTTAGACGTTTACTTACGTGCACGGCCAACGATCGGCGTAAAACAAAATTGAGGGTAAATAGACCGCTAGAATATTTTTGGATCTAACGAAACAGAAGATCCGAATCGGCTAGAGATCACGTGAAACTACTTTCGGAAATGACGTTGTTTCATCTTCGTGAAATCGTGTTACACATTCGAAAACTTCTCTTGCTCGTCTTATTATTTTCTTTCGATTAATTCGACAACGATGCTAATAGCAAAGAACATGATCGATAAAGAAACCTAATTTCGCTATAATGCTGCAACTTTCCACATGTTCAATAACAAAACAATATTATACGTTGCAAAAATTGTACGCAACACTGTCAATAAAATTCAAAGCAGTCATGAAAAATTACAGTCGTTAAATGAAAGAGAAAAGAGGGAATTTCCGTTGAGACATTTCTACGCGTAGGCAAGTCTTGTTGCTTCTATGTTCGAATGGTTGATCCTCTATAAAGGATAGTGAGAAGTAACGGAAAGGAAAGATGGAAACATAGATCGGACGTGGCTGGTTTGACCGAACACAAGAAAAGAAGAGACAGGGCGAGAAAAGATTTTCTCCTCGAGAGATAACGTCCTTCTCTCTCTCTCTTCCGAATATCCATTTCCTTTCTGAACATCCTTCATCTATTTCCCTTCACTGGTCGATACCGATGTCGTTCTCCTTAAAGAATCGTCCTCGTTCCTGCCCCGAATTTCTCCTCGTATCGCCCAGTATTACATTTTTCTCGCAGTCCAATTTTCGTGTAGTCCCCGATAATTTGCTATTTGTTTCACGAGAATTGAAAGTCCAAAGCTATTCGTGGCGCTGAACAAATAGAATTATACAAATTTCAAGAGTAGTTTATTATAATTCATATCATTTATTTTATTCTTTTTTGCTCTTTTACTAACAGCTAGAAAAATCAAATTTTACAGTTTAGTACAGGTGAATAATTATTCAAGAATTTCCAAAAGTGGCGTCACTTTCATTTATTTATTCCTCTTTCTTTTCCTTTTTATTGAAGAACGAAAGAACAATATTTGACAGTTTAATCGCGTAAACAAGTATTCGAGAATTGCTAAAAGCGATGACGTCTTTTCCGCCTATTCCGTTTCTGCTTCTGCTTCTTTATCGAAGAGCGGGAAAAGAAAATTTTGGGAAAAGCGATACGAATAATAGTTCAACAATTGAGAGGAAAGAAAATGACGGATTCTAGTAATTCACGTAGTACATATTTCAGTTGGTGTTCACGACTTCGATAATCGTAAGTCATTAAAACGGAATTGGTCTGCAAATTTCAGACATGCTATTTAAACGTTAAAGCTACCTCGGAAGCCTAATTCAAGCGTCTTTACTTGCTGCTTGATAGTCGCATTTCGTACGACAGGTATATAGTGTACTTCCAAATATTAACCCCTCGGTAGTAGCATCGTAAACCATTCTAATCCACAGTTATTTATTACCTCATAATTAGTTTGCTTTAACGTTATTGACCTGAATCTGCGTGTAATTTCTTGTCAAAGTGCTATTGCGATTCCGGATGTATTACGTTGTAGCATTTTATGTAACATTATTTCTTGAGATCATTTCAATATCGCGTCTATTAATTGTTATAGCTAGAAACTTCTAGCATGCTGTATATTAGGTTGTCCGAAAAGTTTCTTTCGTTTTCTTTTCTTTTATCAGGAAATAAACGCGCAAGGTTTTTTGTTTTATATTATTTTGTTCTTTCGAGATAAACACCGCGACTTGGTTTCACGTTTCTACGAAGGTGCACTGTTGTAAGAAACACGTTTGCGGAAGAAAGACACTTTCCGGACAACCTAATCGATGAAAGTATCTTAGTATTCGAATTATTGAACTGGTCTATAAGTATTTCGCTCACTAGATTATACATATTATTGAGATGTGTGTAATTTTCTGTGCTAGTCTAGATTAACCGCGTAGTAGTGGCACGTGACTATGTGCGTGCACAGCGTCTCGTAAAACAGAAGAATGCAATTGTTGCGTTGGTAGCGTGGTAAAGAAGATGGTGAGACGCGTGCGGATTTGTATCGACGAATATCTTGTAAATCGCATGTCTAATAAATCTGAAACTATTTTGATATCCATTCTAAGTGTAATCTAAGTGTTGCTATACGTTTATTTCGGCGATTCAGATCCACAATTCTCAACAGATATAAATTTTTATAAAATGTAAGAATATAAAATATTATTATATATCTATGCGACGGGTATACTTCCGTGCGGGCCCCGTCACCAAAATATGGCGACGCTCTTGTTCTTCCAGTTAATTAAATATACGATATTATATATAGGATATACAACATACAAATATTAAAAACACATTGTACCATATATTTTATTAATTTATATTCTGGATAATATATTACATTATTCTATGTCGCATGGTATTCGTTAAAACATTCCAAACACATTTGGGGTGGTTTTGGGCACTTCGAACGATAGTTGTAGACTCCGTCATCGCTACTCTCCTCACTTTCAAATATATTTTCACGCCGTTTACCGAACATTTTGAGGATGAAAAAATCACCGATGTACGTCTCGCAAGTATGCTTCTCGACCAAATGAAACATCTGAGATATCTGCCATGAGATCCCTCGGAATACTCTAACTGCAAAGCTTATCGCTTTCTCCGTTTCAGAAATAAATAATCTTTTCTTTACAATGAATCGAAGGGGATAAACGATGAATTCCTGCTTGTCGCTCTATTTACATTCTGCGTACCGGCGGTCGGATTTGGGTCCCGCAGGAAACTTAGCCGAATCACGCTGGACGACGAACGTGTTAATAATATAAATATTTATGTTAATAAAAATTAGCTTGTCCGAAAAGTGTCTTTCTTTTACAGACATGTCTTTCACAACAACGCATATGTTTGTACATATACGTTATAATGCTATTATTTATTATATGTTTATATATAAATCTGAAACTATTTTAATATCAATTGCAAGTGTAGAAGATGGTTGTTTGATCCTCTAGTTCGTGTGTCACTACATAAGTGTAATCTAAGTGTTCACAATTCTCAACATATAAACGCAAACATCAATATTCCATAGCAAAATATTATTGTACTCTATTACGTCATACATTTCCCAAAATAATTCAACTTTGTATCTGTTAATTAATTAGCTTTCATATCAAACACATAAGTACAAACGATACCAAATGGAGAACAATGAGCGCTGAATTCGCGATACGACGCTTCTCTAAGTTACAAGAATATGAGGATTACGATGAATTATAATAAATTACATGAGATTTTCATGGGAAATACAGCTTCCTGTTTCTATAAAAATTCGAGGACCATAAGAGGGTGAAATGAAACGAGTAGAATTGTTCCACTTGTAAGGACATCTACTTCATCTTTCTAAGGACGAAAACTGATATGACATCGATAACGGTGACTCAATTATTCCTACCAGTTACAAGCCAAATTGCCACTATCGCGAAAAAGAATAAATCAGAAGACGACGAAATTTCGTTGCCGTCGAAACTTGCGGAGTTCACAGAATTTCGTAGATCAGAGGGTCCAACGTTTGGCGACGGTCGAGGAGGCTTTTTCGACCTGGCTCGGCCCATATCGAACCCCTGTCGTTTCTCGTGATTATAGCAGATCGGCGAAACCCAGTCTCATCGGGTGTACGCTCTACCTAATTTCAGGCTGGACATTCTCGCGGCAAAAAACGAGCATAGGTTGGCGAGCGTTAAATCGCTTTGCTCTCTGGGACGATCGTAAATTTCGTCAGCGTTGATTCGACTTTCGGCTGCCGCCGGCGAGTAATAAGACGGAAAAATGAAGCTGGAACAATCACGATCTCTTATCGTGTCGTTTCTCTGTTTTCATCTTATCCATATTTATCTATTGTCCATCGATGACAAAGTAATAATTGGACGCAGACTACATTTTCCTCTAAAATCTCGTACAAATCTGGAAATATATTTTTCCACTTCTTTTGTGAAATATAATTTTCAAATCTAAAGTATGCAAAGCAGGTATATATTTTTCAATAAAAGCATGGCTCAAGAGACTTTCAGACGCGGAATATATTAAAGTAACATTGAACTTTGAATTTTATATTGAATTTTTTGAAATTATTACGATCAAGTTTCTCATCATTTAAGTTTCTAAAATTCCAATTAAATTTTTAGATATGCAAATGTAAGAACTCTTCAACAACTCGACAACAGTAAATAGGAGCTTACTGAAAATTTCGAATCTTTCAGAATCTTCATACGTCGTCGTATTAGTACAATCTTCGTTACATCGAACACGATAGAAATTCCAGAAACACGTCGGACCAATCGTTTTTGGCAACGATTCCCTGACGAAAAATTGATAATTTTCGATCACATCTCGCTCAAGTAAATTGACACTTCCGTAAGGTAGCAAGCGTTCCAGCAATTTTGATGAAATTCCGTCCATCGAACGTCGTCGGCGTGCGACGAATGCGAACAATGCGCAATCGAAGGCAGTTGGGAAGCTTAAGGGAGACCGTTCGGGCCTTGAATAACCTAGCCAGCCTTTTGTGCCGATGTTTCGGTGCTATCGAAACGCGAGCAACGCGAATTTCTACGAATCGACGATCGTGATCTGTTAAAATATTACAGGAAGCTTGGTGCGTACTCGTTTGATATCTTTGAATGTTTTAGAATTCCCTGGGAAAATTCCACTTTCGACCGGTCCCCATTTCCGTTTATTCGCATAAAGCATTCCGTTTAACTGGCTATCCAGTTAAAAACCTGTACATCGCGGTTAATAATTCGTTTCACGATGACAGATCAAACAGACGTCGACCATAAAATCCGCTTCGATATTAACGCGTTCCTAATTCGAATTACGATCTTGTTCTAATAATATATATATATATATATATATATATATATATATATATATATATATATATATATATGTACATCGAAAGCAGTTATGTTGGATGTTTCAAAGTGTAACGTTTGGTTTTTCAAAGTGGTTTTAAAACAGCTTTTTTATGGACTGCTGTACTATTGATCATTTTAATATCGTAAAATATTTGATAATTGTGTTTGTTCGTTCGTGTAAATGCTATGCTGTTTAGGAAGCTTCGGCTTATCAACAAGCTCTATCGACCAACTTGCAATGTGTGCTTAAATATGTCAATATTTAGATCAAGGTGATATAATAAACAAATATACGCAATCATGTTATTAAATTAATAATGTTGAAGTATTTAAGCAATTTAGTAATATAACGAAAAACAAAAATATAGTGATAAACATTTTGTCTCTGCATTATGTTTGTATTTCAATAATATCAGAATTCATCTCTCTGTCTCGATAAAAAAGAATATTAATTTTTCGAAAAGTACTTACACATTTTTAGTAACTGCAAGTACAAGAAATCTGAAATCCTTAATTTTGTCTGATTCGTATTCTACTCCTTTCAAAGTGATACATCCAGAGCCTTGAATTTTATGTCAGTTTTAATCAAATTTTCATGAAGTCGCAAGAATATTAAGTTTTTCATTCCTTTTTAGATTACATCATCAAAAACAGATCTTATACTGTACTGGAATAAAAAAAGTGAAAAAAATTGGAATACATCGGTTCTTAGCCTACGATTTTACGGAGTATGAACATCGTAATTTGTTCGCTTTTACCTCGACAAGACCGATAGATTCACGACGATATTTCGAAACGACAGGGCGTTCCTGCAAGCCTGGGATAAAATGAAGATAGCGCGAAAAAGTCGACTTCATTTTGTATCTGTATAAGCCCAGCCGCTTGAAAAACACGACACACCTCTAAAGTATGGACGCTCTCTTTATATTTGATCCCTCACGGTATGTTTTACCGTGAACAGGTCTATTCGCGCGTCATATATTACAACGCATCAGCTACGTATTTACGAGATAAAGCGAATGTTTGGATGACGAGAATTAAATTCTGAACAATTGAAACAAACTAATTTATAAAATTACAAAAGCAAAAAAAATACGTTATCCCGGATGATTGTTACCTTTGAAACGAAACACAGTGTGAAGTTTCATTGGCATTGCATAATGAAATACGACTATAATGGTTTTTAACGCTTTGACTGCTACGCTGAAATCTCATGTTCCCTCAGGACGCCGCGAGAGTATTTTTATTATTCAAAGCATATAATGGCAAAATAATAATAAATTAAAATTATACATGTTCATTCCTGTAGTTATTTTTCTTTTTTTTCATTCTCTCACTGGACTCTTCAATTCTTTGTAAATATTGTGTAAAAAGTATTAAATGGATCGAAAGAAGATTGATTATTCTATCGACTGACTGTTCTAACGAGCCTACGTTGATCGATTTTTAAAGCAATCATTGATATTTTCTTGATAGTGTAAGAAAATGTGATGTTTGAACGCCTGGGACGGCCGCCTGTGCTTCGTCACCTTCTGCTATGGGAAAGAGGAGGCGTCAAACACTTAATGGTGCCATAAATTAACACTTTGACTGCCACGTCGAAATCACACGTTTCGCTCAGGACGCCACGGGAGTATTTTTATTATTCAAAGCATATAATGGCAAAATAATAATAAATTGACGATGGAAGACAACATTCTTCCCCAAGGGACCGTTTATCTTATTGGTGGTCACGGGAGACCACCGTGGCGTCTTGCTAACAGTTGATAGCGACGTATTGTAAAAAGGCTTCGTTTGTTTCAACAAACCATTCGCATTTATTATTTCGTCGTAAGCAAAACGTCCAGAATATATTGTTGAAACTTGTAGAAGATATCAGTAAACAGTATTTGCTCATTCTATATATAATAGTAAGGTGGCAAAACAAGCGTGGCATTTTTATGATTTCGACGAAACATTCGGCTGAAATGGTAGAGATCCGCAAAAAAAATTATGTTTGTGATAAACCAATGGTAGTGGTAGATCACAACAGAGGAAAATGTGCTGTAGATTTATCGGATCAAATGATTGCATATTCTACACCACATGGAAGAACCCTCGAGTGGTATACAAAATTAGCTTTAGAGTTATTGTTAAATACGTCAATTTCAAACGCGATGATATTCTATAAACAAGCAACGGAAACAAAAATCAAGGTATCAGATTTTAGAATGGCACTGGCAATGCACCTTACACGGCGCCATTCACCAGAGCCGTCAAATATACTGTAGAAATGTAGAAGAAAGAAGAGCAAGCGTATCTGGCACGAAAATTTTGCAGGGAGTGCTATAAAAAAATGTTAAACAGTCAGGATGAAAAATTGCTAAGAATCGGATCAAAAAGGCGATCACCTATTGTCCAGATTGTATCGATGAGCCACATTTACGTTTAAAGTGTTTTAACACAGTGCACCGTTAGATGCAACATTTGTTCTCATTTTTCTTATTGATGTTCTAACAAAAATGGTTAATTATTCAATTGGCACTTTTTATTTCAAAGTATCTTCTGTTTATCGGTCATATTCAAAATCGCCTAACTGTCAATTTTCATTCAATTTTTACAATTGTAAGAAGTTCAAGCGTTTCGGTCATCAATAAGCAACGTGGCAGTCAAAGTGTTTTAAACGAATTTGAAAATATGTAATTACTATGAATAGAAACATAGTAGAATTCAATTCGCAATTCAAGGCAATCGATGAATTCGGTCGATTCGAGTTTTTTCACGAACCGGAAGATTTCTGTTATTGTTTGTCCCGCGAGTAACTGCGGGATTGAACATTACGATGATTGAAAAATTGAAATTGGCCTCATCCAATCGTGAAGAACATGCTTTATGTGATTTATTTTCATCTATACCAAGTGCACATGTGGATCGTACATATGTACATGTTTCACTACGTGGATTTCGCAATAGTGGATAAAGTGAACAATCCATTGCACGCAGAAGTTGTTCGAATAACGTTCAATGATTTCATCGATATTGATTAATAATGTAGAAATTTAGTATTCGCAGATATGTATAACGTTTGTTAATCGTTATACACGATTTCATGCTCCAACAGATTTGATATTATCAGCGTCTCCGAAATAACGCATCCGATTCGTGTTTTTCGAGTCATAGAATAATTATTTTAGCATAGGGATCGAAGCAATTTCCACATAATTCAATAAATTTTTTCAACAGTTTTATCATCCTAGATTTATAGGTATTATCAGTCGCAGAACTAAAGAATTCTTGGAACAAATCCAAAACAATTTGCGCATTAAGAAATTATCCAGGGATAAAGAATTTCTTTAATCTTCCTCAAATGTTAAATCTATTGGCACTTTTTCCAAATTTCAACTCGTACATGAGAGATGAGAATCACGAATAAAGCTTAACATACACATAATGTATGGAGAATATCTTCTTCTTTGATAAATACGATTAATAATGAACGATAAGAAAAGATCTAACGCGTAGTATGTCTCGTCTTCGTCAACATCGACAAATGCTTTCCGATTCATTTGACTTTTGACAAACTTTAAAATTCTCTTTTACGTAAGTACAATAGATGATACACTATCGTACAGTTTAACGTGTCTGTTCAGCGAGGACATAAGCGGGTCCACTTGCCACAGATGAATAGGATCGGCGCATTTGGGAAAATATTCATAGCGAAGTGCGTGTTACGTAACAAAGGGCTTATGCAAATGTTTCCTGTGAGTGTCTGTGGGACAAAGCTCGTACGTATGCGGATTCTGGACAGATAAGAGACTGCAACGATGCTTCATAGTTACCTACCGTCATTTGTGATCTTGCTTTTGATGCATCAGTAAATATCCCCGGCGCTAATGTTTCCAACATTTTCCCGACATGCTTTACTTAGCCGCGCAAACGAAGACTTAAATCGTCATCTGCACGGCTTAACGAGGGAAAAAGACTTCCATCCGCTGGTTGGTCTCGACCGCGTTTCACTCTCCTCTGAAAATTAGCAATTTGTAACGTAACCGTAGTACAAAAGGGTGGAGATTTGCCAGGGACTGGAGTCGTGAGAAACGAACAGTCGCATGCAAAAGGCGAGTCGTTGATTTTGTCACGCCGTGATGCCAGTTGAAACGCGTTCCAGACGGTTAGTACGTATTGATTCTTCCTTGGCATCCTTACCCTCTCTCCGCCTAGAAAAGCATCCTTTACCCCTGGCGGATCTCTTTCTTAAACCTCACCCTTTGACCTCACCTATCACCTTCACGAAAGCTTAGGTTTCCTTTGATCTGACAGTGACTCTAGGCATTCCTTTTACTCGATACAGAACCAGACTTTACGGTAGTTCTGCTAGGTATCGCTAAAACGATATCGCTGAAAACACGACGCGAGGTGTTGAGATAAAATATCGTTTAGCCTTCTCTTTTTTTTTTTGGAAATGAACGTTTTGGAGTAACGAGGGAAGTGTTATATAAGTATCTACCTTTTATTATTTGGCCTTTCTATGGCCTCTCTGTTGTGCTCAACTTTTTATTTGATTCATAATATTTTACTTTCAACTTGATCCAACCTATTAAGGACCGAGCAATAGTTTATGCGATGTTACAAATACTTACAAATACAAAGTCAAGATTCTAATAAATACAAACGCAACTTTTGAAAAATTTAATTTCTTTAAACTATATAAAATTGTACGATGATACGCGAAAGAGGTAGCGAGGAAAATGATATTAAAGCAATTCGCTCTTGCAGTCACAATGTTAAAGGGCAGAATCGATAATACGAAGTGATTTTAAACATTTTATTTCCAACTTTTTTGAAATAAAATGTTGCTTTAATGCAACGCTGTCCCTTAATGGGTTGAAGATGAATAAATATCCTTTTTTCAATCGTTCGGTGATTTTATGCAGATTTTACGGTTTATTTTAACAGTAAATACGCGATTATGTGTTAGAATAATAGTAGTATACTAGTAGCATTAACTAGTGGTAGTCGGATAGGTGCCAGCGTCTGACAAGTTATTGTCTCATACTACTTACGCCGAATGCACTCCGAACGCTACATAAACTTCATAAACTTACAATTTAACGAACACTTATAATTATTCTCTGTCTATTGTTAAATTTACTATTGTATGAAGTTTTAATTACCACAGGAGCTGCCCGAAAAATACAAAGACGTAATTAGGAACGGTTTACCGCAGCCATTAAAAGAGGAAGCGTGGACATTAACAGAATGAAAATTATTTCAGCCCATCGCATCGCCGTGTACAACATAGAAGTTTTAAAAAGGCCGTCGTTTTATTTCCGCGACAGTGGGCAAATAAAAAATTTGTTTTTTCCCATGCGGTACGCCACACTGACGAAATAAAAGCAATTTCTCGGCGAACCTATTCCACGAGGCAGTTGTATTTCACTTTGAAAAGCATTTACGCGAAACCGCGTTAAACAAGACCAATTCTTTTCTCGGCGATAGACAAGCCACGTGGGTAGAAATTTTTAACGCGACAACGATGACGTTTGGATTATGATCACGTAGGAAATTTGAATTTCAGATTCCAGTTAGTTATGGCGTGCCGTATTACGTACCATGTATATCCAGTTTTTGTTCTCCGATGGTCGGCCGGGGACCGAAAATATTCTCGCCATTGTGAAAGATACCGCTACATTCGTGGAATTTTTACGGTTAGATGAAGTGAACTTTCCAAAAGAATTATGTACCGGCAAAAAATATTGATCAAGGTCACGCCCCAAAATATTGAGTTAACCTGTTAATCAGGAAACACGAGATAACGAGTCTTATTTAAATATAACAGCTTTTTAATTTACTAATTCTTGTTAAAACTAAATTGCGCAAAAAACTAGTCAAATTAATTCGTTGTCGTTCATTTTCAATTCCATAATAGAAAGAGTATTAGGTTGTTTGAAAAGTTTCTTTCGTTTTGTAAGGAAATACTAGATACAACATTCTTTTATTTATATTATTTTATTGAATTAAGTATGATGCATCTTCTTCTGTTACCTTTCTCCATCCCTCTGGAACCCGCATGGTGTCATCCTTCCAGAACATTTTACCGCCAAGGGAATTTTTTAATGAAAGAAATAAATAGTAATCACACGGTGAGATAAAACATCCCAATCAAATGATAACAATTTGTTCCTGACGGTTACAGACATATGGAGCCTGGCGTTATCGTGTTGGAAAGCGACGCCTTGTCTGTTCATTAGTTCCGGCCGTTTTGTCGCGGTTGTTCCCTTCAATTTGTCCAGTTGGCAACAGTATTTCAAATTGATTGTTTCACCTTGTGGAAGCGGTTCATAATAAATGGCACCCTTCCAGTCCCACCAAATGGACATCAAAACTTTTTTCGGCCGAAGATCACACCCTGCTACCGTTAAAGACTTCTTATCCCTTCACCAAGATCTTTTACGCGTAATATTCTCGTAAAAATCCACGTCTCATCCCCACTAACCAATCTCTTCAAAAATGAATCTTTCTCCTTTCGCTGAGGAAGCAAATCGCACGTCGAAATACGGTTAAGGAGCTAGTTCTCTGTCAACTGAC
The DNA here is from genome assembly GCA_905332935.1 of Bombus hortorum. Lineage (NCBI taxonomy): Eukaryota > Metazoa > Arthropoda > Insecta > Hymenoptera > Apidae > Bombus > Bombus hortorum. The sequence goes on from HG995193.1 coordinate 16,221,978, forward strand.
GCGGAACCCATACTTCAAAGCGATTGACACAGTCGATCTTTGTAAGATTATTATACATCGTTGTTCGCGGAATGCTTCAAATATCCGCCAATTCAAGAACATTATATCATGGATTTTCATCAACCATGGCCTTGATTGATGCCGTATCCGTAGTAGATGGGCGGCCGCTGCGTTCTTCATCTTCCAGGTTAAAATTACCAGTTTTAAACTTCCTAAACCAACTACGAACTGTCTGAACATTTGTAACGCCGCTCCCATACAAATCTCACCGTTGCCGTTGCGATATCTTTAGCGCTGTTGCCTTTTTTCAAACAATGCAGCATTTTATCTCGGAAACGCTTTCTTTGATTTTCCACAACGTTTGACACATTAGGTTTCATGTTTGTATAAATATTACCAGATAAAGACATCTGTGGGACGACCTAATATATTTCAAGGATAATTCTCTTGTACTTTTCAATTTGCACAATTGATCAATGTGGCTTCTAAATGGTTCATTTAACAATCGATAGACTATTGAGATATGTATAATTTTATGTGCTAGACCAGGTTAGTTGCGTAGGAGTGATGCTTGTATGTGAATATCAGTGTGTGGAATTATGTGTGGCTCGAAAACAAATGAATGTAAACTGTTCAGTCGGTTAACAGTGGTATAGAAGAAAATGCTGAGACGCGTGCAAGTGTGTATCCATGAATATCTCTGAAATCGCTTATCAAATAAATATATAACTATTCTAATATGAATTCCAAGTGTAAATTTAGCGTTCCTATACCATTATTTCGGCTATTAAGATCCAAGATTCTCAACAAAAACATTTATTGTAGTTAATAGAAACATCAATTTTATGCAATAGGCGAGAAGTTATTGCCCTATTCGTTTGTAATGGTATTATTGAATCAACTCTCTTTTAACGTATTAAAATTATTGAGATATGTATAATTTTATGTGCTAGACCAGGTTAGATGCGCAGTAGTAATACTTATATGTGAATATTAGTGTGTGGAAATATGGCGCGGCGTCTCGAAAACAAATGAATGAAAACTGTTCAGTCGGTTAACAGTGGTATAGAAGAAAGTACTGAGACACGTGCAAGTATCCATGAATATCTTTGAAATCGTTTATGAAATAAATATATAACTATTCCAATATGAATTCCAAGTGTAAATTTAGTGTACCTATACCATTATTTCGGCTATCAAGATCCAAGATTCTCAACAAAAACATTTATTGTAGTTAATAGAAACATCAATTTTATGCAATAGGCGAGAAGTTATTGCCCTATTTGTTTGTAATGGTATTATTGAATCAACTTTCTTTTAACGTATTAAAATTATTGAGATATGTATAATTTTATGTGCTAGACCAGGTTAGTTGCGTAGGAGTGATGCTTGTATGTGAATATCAGTGCGTGGAAGTATGTGTGTGCGCGGCGTCTTGAAAACAAAGGAATGTGAACTGTTCAGTCGGTTAACAGTGGTATAGAAGAAAGTACTGAGACACGTGCAAGAATCGATGAATATCTTTGAAATCGTTTATCAAATAAATATATAACTATTCTAATATGAATTCCAAGTGTAAATTCAGCGTTCCTATACGATTATTTCGGCTATTAAAATCCAAGATTCTCAACAAAAACATTTATTGTAATTAATAGAAACATCAATTTTATGCAATAGGCGAGAAGTTATTGCCCTAGATATTCGTTTGTAATGGTATTATTGAATCAACTCTCTTTTAACGTATTAAAATTATTGAGATATGTATAATTTTATGTGCTAGACTAGGTTAGATGCGCAGTAGTAATACTTATATGTGAATATCAGTGTGTGGAAATATGGCGCGGTGTCTCGAAAACAGATGAATGTAAACTGTTCAGTCGGTTAACAGTGGTATAGAAGAAAATGCTGAGACGCGTGCAAGTGTGTATCCATGAATATCTCTGAAATCGCTTATCAAATAAATATATAACTATTCTAATATGAATTCCAAGTGTAAATTTAGTGTTCCTATACGATTATTTCGACTATTAAGATCCAAAATTCTCAACATAGACAGAAAAATTAAAACCTACACTTCAAAACAAGTACGAAAAATTACATTTAAATATGTAAATTAATCTTTTCCCAAAAATTACACTTGCAGCGTTGTGATTCAAAGAACGATCTAGGTAAGGTCGACAGTTTTCTGTGGCAACGTAAAGTGTCATCTCGACGATATTTTTTACATTTGTCGACACACGTTTCAATTCATTTATCCCTGTTCGGATCCAGCCAAATGACGAAAGAATTCCTTTCGTCTTTGGTTAGTCTAATTTTTCATCGTGTTCCGTAATGGTCATCCTGCCAGCCATCATCCCTCAGCACACATTTCGACAATGTGCTAGCACTTTAAATGGCGTCTCGACAAAATTTAACCAAGAGAATCGCGAACGCCCATCGGAACTTTGCACGCTGGCAAATAAATTCCACTCGTTCTCGTAGTTCGCCGGTCCGACGACGTCCATGAGAGGCCCACACCCTTCGTTTTTAATTAAATGCTCGCCACCGCCTCGCTTCAACCATCTCTCTCCCCTTCTTTCGTCTTTTTCCACTCTCATTTATTCGCTCCTTCTATTTGCCTGTTCTTTCTTTTCTTTGATTAATCCTACTTTCTGTCGCGTTTCTGTTTTCCTTCACTGTATATTGTTTTGCGTCTCATTTGTTGTCCCTATTGACTCTTGGTTAATTATTTTCTTTAGTCTGTGTCATGTTGGAAGACACAAGAGCGTGGCCGATAAAAAAAACTGCTATTTTGCTTATCATGTATTGATAGGATTACAAGAAAATTACAGAAACTGCGATTTTGTGAAAAAATTCTTTATTTGCTTTAGATTCTTCCTTATTTCTTAGATTTGTTATTTGTATTGCGTTGGCAACTATATGATTGCGGCTTAGTTGAGTTTGTAGCATCCAATGGTACTGTTTCTGTGCAATTTGATATTCTTTTATTTATTGCTGAGACTCGTGCAACTGTGTATCGATGAATATCTTTGAAATCCTTTATCAAATAAATATATAACTATTCTAATATAAATTCTAAGTGTAAATTTAATGTTCCTGCACCATTATTTCGGCTATTAAGATCCAAAATTCTCAACATAGGCAGAAAAATTAAAACCGTGGGAATTCCACGGTTTTCCAATAGAGTGGGTTTCGTTAACACGGGTATCACGGACCTGTAATACATTTCATACACATAGACAATTATAATTAAAATGGTGTAACGAAAATACAATAAATAGGTATATACGTATACATAACGTACATATACAACTGAAATAAATTATTTTAGCTCTTGTAACGTATTACTCTCCTACTAAAAATACCGTTTTATATTTTTTTGTTATTTACATTTTAATGTAAATTTTACTGTACCACTTACATTTTTGCCATTTTACTTTACCATTCAAACCTCTCTCTTTCTAATCTAAATCTACTAACATCTCCAACTTTCTCTAACCCTTGCACGTGTTATTATTTTTTCTCAACAATCTCCAAAGTTTTATATCTTTGCCCATAATAGCTACGCTCTTCTACCCGCAACCCTTAGTCGCGCTAACCCACCCATTTACCTCGTCTTTTTTCCGCTTGTTTCCTGCGTATCGATCGCCGTGATATATAATCAGCAGTACCGGAAGTGGAAATTGCAACCAACTCGTTTTCCAGCTCATACACACAAGGTAACGAAGATAAAGGGAAAAGAAGAAAAGGAAGAGACGTTGATCGGGCTTTTATAAGACAGAGACACCACGAATGGGATATGTCGACAGCGATGCTTTTTCCTCGATATTCGAGTATCTTTGGCCGATACAGAATCACATTTTTGCATCTGATTGTCTCGATCAATTCGAGCGTTCTTTGAAGCCATATCGAGTTAAATGTTACTTCTTCCATAATCACTTTTCGCATTCAAGTACTTTGTTGTCGGAGCATGTGATCACTCGTGGATATTTTTACGGATAAACGCTTTATTTACGCACACAAAAGGATACAAACACTTGCCAAGCTAAATGTTCTTCTGTTTGCTTGTTTGATCACCAGACCGGTTATAGCGATACTCAAATATTCAAATATTTGTCGGTATTTTGTCGTCAGGTTACTACGTTTGATTAAGTATTAAGAATCGTTCAATATTTGATTCGATTCCGTGACTGTATAAAGAAGTTGCGACTTTTCGCTGTGATAGAACATAATCTCACGTTCGCATCCACTCAGCAATTTACAATGCGTCAATGTTCAAGGACCTGGCGAACGATCTAAGGAATACGGAGAAAAAGTTGGTAATGGAGTTTCCCTTAATCGAGAAAATTTTAATTTCGTCCCATGAGTATCTCGCTGTACAGCCATTTGCCTATTCCATTTTGACGTTTGCATTTAAATAGGCATTTGTCATCTTTCTCATTGTCGAGATCCTCTTCGCCGTTTAAATTTTCTCGCTATCGCCCAAACATTCTCCTCGCTTAATACGTTTATTAATAACAGTACGTGAAACGTGCATTCCGTGCTATAATCGAAAAAAAGGGTGATTCAAAAAAGATAAGTAGAAGATATAGAATAAAATTTCTTCATATTTTGAAATAATCGAATTCCAAAATTTGTCAAGCGCGAGCGCACGACGAAGTTATTCTATCAGTAAAAAATTAATATAAAATTCTTGCATTTGAAACCTCGTTTCGAAAATTTGTCGTTTGTTCAGACTTCAATTTATTCCACGTTTCCACCTTATTTTTGCATGTAGAATAATTTTCTGACGATTGTCCGTTGCTATTCATTCGACAATTAGTCACATTCCTCTCGTACTTCGCAAGCTATTAAACTCGTTGTTGCTGAAAACGAAGTTTGATATCAAAAAATTGAATTTTGTATTTTCGACCTATATTTTAGCATGTAGAATAACCATCTGTCTTAATCGAATCAACTAATTGTAAATTCATGTATACTTATCGAGTTTTCGAAATTTGAAACGAAAAAGAAGTTATTCCACGTTGTTAAATCATTATTTTCCCAAGTACAATAATCTCTTACCAATTATAAACCTATAAATATTCATATACAGAAGTATACCTTATAAACTATCATATTCCATTTTCCTTAAAATAAAACTTCAAAACCATTTTATTCTACATATTCAACTTACTTTCGTACGTAAAATAAACTTATTTCCATTGTCTTATCCAAGCAATTAGCCAAATTGTTATATATTGGGTTGACAAGTAAGCAATTGCGGATTTTGCCATTAAGTGGAATTGATAAAATCACTCAATTGCCAACCCCCAATACTTGACAAAGCTTTGAATTCTCAGCTGTCGAATGAATAATATTTAATCTATATTTTCCACTTATCTTATCACATACAATCACTCACTGCCCATTTGTACAATAACGAGACGTCCTATATTTCGCGTGAATAACAAATGAGTAAACGAATTGGCTGCTTCGTGTCGAGGGACTAACCATCAGACGAATTTTTATGAAATCTTTCGGCTGCGGGCGAAATCACCCCTATTAATCAACCCCCCGGAATAGAATTCCATTTATTCGTTTTTGATCGTCCTCCCCACTCGCGTCTACAAGCTATCGCGTCTGATTGAAGTTAATTTATTTCCCGCCGCGTAAACAACTTGGCGTTCGGCCGGGGAACGGAAAATGATGCGATCCTCGAGGATCGAGCAACGATCGAACAACGTCGATCCGAGATTGGACGTAGCTGGACACGGTCGTGTTCTTGAAAAAGAAAACAAGGCTCGATGAAAGGCAAACAAAACACGCTGTGATGATTCCCGCCAAATTCTCAAATCCGTGTAATTGCTCGCGATAATCGAAAATCCACAATGTCCTCGTCCTCGTTTTATTTCGTTTCGCTTCGAATTTCCTTCGTTGTTTGAATAGCTCGCCTCGTAGTCACGCGCTATTTCCAATCCTGACTTAACGAACAAAGAAATCTGGTTATCTCGCTGGCAAATCCTTTCTTACGGACAACATCAGTTTAATGATTTTATTGGATGCGTTGCAACGAATAACGTGGGTATATTTCCTCCATCTCGTTATATTGGGTTGACAACTAAGTGATTGCGGATTTTGTCATTAGATAGTATTGATAAAATCATTTAGTTGTCACGTTTAAGCGACTAGTGGTTGTTCGCGTTGCTTTGACTTCACCAGTGACTTTGCTGAAGCGATTCGCGGGCTCAAGGCGAATGTGTAATGAAGAAGATCGCGGTATGGCTGACTATTAACGCGTGTGGAACTAGACAATGTTGGATTTTGATATAAATTAGGCACAGAATTTCGAAAGTTTAGGTATTGGAAGTCTGGAACAATATCTGGGAGAAAATAATAGTAAATGTAATTAGAGAGATGGGTAAAATGAAAACGAAGGAAACCGTAATCTTATAAAAGTGGAATACTATAAAAATGCAGTACCATAATTCTCATATCTTCAATATTATCATACGCAACTCAATTAATAATATTTAATTCTTAGAAAATGTTAAAAGTGTCAGGAATTAGAAATGCTCGAGTCTTGCATTGTGAATTTTTCCTCGTTTTATTGCGCTATCAAATGGTCAACGATTTCATAATAATATTTGAGACATGCCTCATTTTCTCCAAGTATTCTAATTCTTATTTATGAGAATCGCGGATCTTAATCGCCGAAATAAACGTATAGCAACACTTAGATTACACTTGGAATTGATATCAGAATAGTTTCAGATTTATTTGACATGTGATTTACAAGATGTTCGTCGATACAAATTCGCACGCGCTTCACCACTCTCTTTGTCTCGCCGTCTTCTTTACCACACTACCAACGCAACAGTTGTTTTCTTGTTTTACGAGACGCTGTGTTTTACACGTGCTCATACTCATATACGTGTGTCACTACTACGCGGCTAATCCAGTGTAGCAAAATTACACGTATCTCAATACTTCTAAACAGTGTTGTGTTATTAACACTAGAATTACCGATAGTTAACACGAAGCTATTTCTACCACAACCAGTAGAAATGATTGGTCTTTAAAAAATACCTTATAATAGAATATTTGTATATTTATTGATTTATTATTTTTTTACAGAAGGAACTCCATGTTATGTAGTACATTTTTGGTATTATTAATCCATCTTACACCATCAATTTATTATTATTTTGCCATTATATGCTTTGAATAATAAAAATACTCCCGTGGCGTGATTTCAGCGTGGCAGTCAAAGTGTTTTAAACGTATTTGATACGAATGTTCTCTTATTTCGTAGTAGGCATAATTTGAAAGTATCGAGTGTCTTGAATTCTTTTCATAATTCTTTTCGTCTGGTATCTCTGTATCCTTTTTTTCCTGCGCTTGTAGTAGCCTCGTACGCCGTAAAGCGGCACATAATCGTTTATGGAAGTGACTTGATTGTTCCGGGAGCCGGAGTTGAGACAGTGAATCTTTATTACCGAGCACGGAGCGCGTTACTCTGTCAGGGTCATGATCATGGAATAACGCCTTAGGTACCATCGTATCTTCGTTAATCCGACTAATAGCACTTTATTAACGGCCATTACCTATCACACAGTACAACACTCTTCGACCGTCCAAATGATTTTCACTCGTTCTAAGTATCCAACATTGGCGATATCGCGTTCCACCAAACGATCGTTTCTTTCTTTAACAGAACGTGTCAGGTTATATAGCAACGTGTTAATTCGTCCCTGAAAGGATTTTTATTTTGTTAGTACAATTTAGTGGAAAATTTTGAAAGCTTGAAAATTCGAGTATCTTCAGTTGCGAAACAATTTAATATATATAAAATATATATTAATAGAATAGATACCATTAAAATTATGGGAAATTTAAATAAACCATTTAAATACAAACGGCCGTATTTTATCATTGTCATGGATGTAGAGTCTTGCAGATAATTTATAATTAGCAATTTTATTTATCAAGTTCCTTTGTTATAGAAATTAATTCAGTATACGTACCTGTCATTGAAATTCTGAAATTTCTAAAATTCTCCATCAGATCGTGGTTTATAATTAAGGGTTAAAGAATACAAGTTCTTTACAATATCGTTCCACTTAAAAATTTTCTATCGTACCTTTACAATCCTACGTTTACGTAACGATGATTAATCGAAGAATCTATAACAGCTTTGAATATTCTGTCATCGTTGTTTCGTAACGACTAGCCTCATCAGAGAAACAGGAAATTAGCGAAGAATCGAGCCATCTGGTTATTGCACCTAATAATTGGAGTGAAGAGTGCAAGATACTCGTGTCGAGAAGCCATTTAGTAACAGTCTAATTGGAGATATGCCGACGAATACTTTGCGTAACGATCCTTGTGCCAATAAAACCAGTTTCATTCCTTTCCCTCTGTATCTCTCTTTCTCTCATTTTTTTTTTTTTTTTTTTAACAGTACTAATTATAATTTTGCCAATTACCTTTAATCACCTAATACAACGTAATTTTTGAACGATCGAAGAGAGAGTTTCGTTAAAAGTTCCAATTAAAAATACTTTATATAACGAGGGGTTCGTGACGTTTTTATCCTAATTCAAGCGCAAACGTTATTAAACGATCCGCGGAAGGTAATTTACAAGGCAGATTGTGCGCTGATAAGAATCCACGATGTAATGAGCGCGCTGGATATTCGGATCGATACATTTTTTAGTAACTCATGGCATGCGAACCGATCCCTTAGGTGTAATCGTAATTTCATTAAGGAGATTAGTCCGCCTTTGTCGGGCGAAATTTCATGCAAATTAAAAGATATTAGTGCGGATATGAAAATATCGCTTCGACAGATATAAAAGCATAATTTGTGTATAACCGACGGTCTTCTGAAAATGTAAAAAGAAGACTTGAGGAAAATAACATGATGGATCAAGTTCTCTATTCTTGAGAATATAATGTTACATTGTCAATCGATCTCGTGTTACCATATAATTCTCTTTCTATGTGTTCTTTCATCTCCCTCGAAAAATTTCATATTTATATTACTGAAGATAATAAAACAATAATAATTATATCCTTCTAATATAATTTCGCCTTAATAATTGTATCTTTGATCACTCAACTATTTAACTCTTTTAACTATTCTTAAAAGACGTCTTCGAACCTAACAAGCTGCATTTATTTTCAATTATGTCATATTAAAATTCTCATGTTTAATCATAAAGTGACATTAAAATATAAAATCAAGAAAAATATATACATATATGTCGGAGATGAAAGGAAACCGGGCCTTCCTTTTGGAATTCCTTGGAAAATTCCCAATACTTAAATCTTCATAAATTAATCCGATTATAATTGTCCGAGATTTGCGATAACGAGCTTGGGCTCGAGGCGACAACTAGTCGCCTAACGTAGCCGCGGTCACGGGATGAACGTTTTACCTAATCGAGTTATAGAATAATTGCATAGCTCTCCTTAGAAGGAAATAGTTGTAGCGACATTCGACAGTAAACATTCCAATGGTTTCTACCCCGTAGCCTGCCACACACAGCCCCTATTCTTCGGGCAAGATGATTGCCAGAAGTCGATGCATCTCCACAGGACATGTTCAGCCAGGCTGAGGACCCGCTATAAATCTTAGGATTTAGTTAACTAAGGTCCTTCAAACGGACAAACAGTCTTTATCCTAACAGTCTCTAAATCTATCACCTACTACGGAAAGATACGGGAAATCTGCTTTTCTCACAAACGACGCTTCCCGCTAGCAACTTTCTCTCAAGAGCGGCTAGCATCTTTCTCTAACCACCAACATAGAAATTAACCAATTAACAGCAACGTCCATTTCCCTAACTTTCTGAACGAGGGTTGTCCTCGACGAATCCGGTGATCTCGTGCCCTGAGACACACCCCATTATAGTTTTCCTCTGCAGCATCACCGTGACGGAGAGGAACATTCTCGTGCGATCTCGTCAGCGAGTAAAACAACGTCTTTACGATCAGTGGATACTTCACGTTTTAACAACTAGTCTGACTTGGACTTTGGAAGAAAGTATATTCGTTATCCCGTTGACCGCGGATTCGTTATTGAACCTAAGATCATTGTCATTAGCATCTCTAGTATCTAGTTACCACGGTTGCTTGTCAAATTCTGTAATAATCATATTTGTACTAGTAAATACCTAATGCGTAAAATGTCTAATCCAAATGAAGATTCGTTACACGCCCCTAATCATAATGTTAACCCGACATATATATAGCGTCGTGCCAAAAAATTGTATAGTATTTCGTCTATCTCTGAAACTTCCTTCGCTTTTCTAACAGATAAGAATTGATTTCAAAATAACATACCTAGAACTTAAAGGAAAAATGAGCTTCTTTAGAAACGATTTCACAATAACAATAATGCAACAATGACTTGTCACCGGTGTTGACCAACTATAACGTCGACAATAGTAAATACATGTTTGGTCAGCACTTAAAGTCGGCTAATTTAAATAACTAAAGTGACCTACAGCGTGTACGCAGCCACGAACAAGTAGTACACTTTCCGGGAAGAAACGAACTTCCAATTAGGAGAAATAATGATTACATTTTCCGCGGTAAATTTATTTATAGAAGTTAATTGATTTCCCGATCGATCGTTCATCTTTCAATCCAGTATCCTTTTAATTACTTCCTTTCATCAACGAAAACTATATGATACTGTAGTATCGTTGACGAGGGGCCTGGGGGGTGTCGCGCGAATTATAAACAAGCGGTTGCGGAACATGTGCGTGGTGGAGCTAAGACAAAAGACGTGAGGCTAAAACAAAAGACAAGGGGTAGCTAAGGGACAAAAACGAATTAACAGTCATTGTGAGTTGAGAAGTCAGAGGGTGTTGTTAGCGTTGTGGAGAGAGCGTTGGATCCGTGGTGACGAGAGTTGCAAATTAATTATCTAGTTGTCTTAATTATAATACGTTATTGTGATTAGTTCAGGTTAAACAACCATCGTTTCCTGTTTAATCAACGTCTGTTTAATCTAAACTAATTATAATAATTCACGATACTACAGAAGTACCATATAGAACAAATAAACAAAATATCGTCTGAAGATAAAAAATGTGAAAATGTTAATAATCGTGGTTTATGAATATTATATACGACACCATAAAAAATTCTAAAAAAAGAAAAAGAAACAAGATGCCGAAGAGAAAAAATAAACCGTATATATTCATAACACAAACATTTCAAAAGATCCTACAATCCCGAATCGTGCGCGTATATCAAGACTATCACGAACAAAGGATACAAAACCTCTGATATTCCAATAATATGTTTGCAATTATTATTATATCACCGAGGAATATTATTCGCTAGAATTAGACTGAAAATTAGAGAAATTACGCGGGACTCAATTGGATAAATTTCATCGACAAACGAACGTAAGTTAAAGTACCATGAGATACATATGTAACAGGAGTCTGCACCTTCATTTACATGACGTGAACATAATTGCAATTAATTATCAACGCCCTTACGATTGCATTATCACGGAACCGAAAGTTCAGCCTGTAGAACCTAGGTATCTAGGTTAACTCGATTATATCTCTGATCTAACAAATTGCCACCATTCACCGCTTTTCGAACCATCAAAAGAAGGATATATTACCGTTATAATATAATCGTTTTACTGATGATTTATCATTATCAAATCCTTATCATTTTTACTATGAAATATTTCTTTTGTATACGTTAATTTCTTTCTTGAAGTAAAATTTTAATGTTTGCAGAAAAAGAAAAATTTCATCACATATTTAAGTACACTAAAGTTTTTTATAGAACGTAAAGTTAACTAAAAGTGTTTTGTAACTAACAATTGGGACTACCAAGTGGATTAAGTTAAATTAAGTTAAATTTTCATATGATTTCTGTTTATAGGAAATAAAACAAGAAATTAATCGCATTAGAATCTTTTAATTTCTGGTTGGTATTTACTGATGATTTATCATTATCAAATCCTTATCATTTTTACTATGAAATATTTCTTTTGTATACGTTAATTTCTTTCTTGAAGTAAAATTTAAATGTTTGCAGAAAAAGAAAAATTTCATCACATATTTAAGTACACTAAAGTTTTTTGTAGAACGTAAAGTTAACTAAAAGTGTTTTGTAACTAACAATTGGGACTACCTAGTGGATTAAGTTAAATTAAGAAATGTACGAAGGAATGCTATAAAGGAAGGAGAATTACATTTTTTATCTTTTATATCTTAAGAACAAGAAACTAATCGCATTAGAATCATTTAATTTCTGGTTTAATTTCTGAAACACACTTTTAGTGTAATTAATAGTTGTGACGCTATTTTAAAATCCTAATGTTAGCTGCCTTGCTCTGTAATTTCTCATTGACCATATGCGTGATTTCAGTTTATTAAAAAAGTAATTCCTGCTGTCTATGAAAGACGATTATAATTTAAATAATTGACTGCAGATGTTTTTATGGAAAATTTCAATGTACAAAAATGTACAGAATGTAAAAATGTACAAAATATCCAAGGTGAAATTTTCGTTAAAATATTCATAGGGTGAAACAAATTTCTATTTAAATTCTAATCGTATTTATAAAAATATAATTTTACGTAAACATCCATAGTTTATTAATTAACGGCCTGTGATTGATAAAGTCGAGGAATCCAAAGTTCTCTATTCGATCGATAGTATAATCAAAATCGAAGATAGGAGCGCCATGTCTCTAATCGCGCTACGCTGCTGAATCGCCTATTCACGAGCTTTTAATTACTAGGACATGACCAACGCTGCCACGAAATTACTCCATTAGCAAATAAAAGCTGACTTAGCTTTACGAATTCTACGTGTCTCTAGTTAAAACGCTCGTTGCTTCGACTACAGGAATTCTCGCAATACGCATCAACTTTTCTCTCTTAAGATGCAACGATGGCGATCAATAAATTGATCTTTTTAAGTAAAATTCCCAACTATTTCTTTCCTATGGTGATCTAATAACGAAGAATATATTTACCTACATATTGTAAAAAGGTGTTTGCATTTGATTTTTGCACTTACTATTCTGTTCTTTCCCATTCACAATGCTTACTGCACGTCTTTCGAAAAGCAGCTAGTAGCAATCAAAAATTTCATCATTACACTCAACGTAAAGCATAATTAAAAAATCATGTTTTGAAAAATGTCATGAAAACTCCGAGTACATGTGAGTTGATAATTCAATAAAATAATAAGACAGCAAATGTTTGTTCTTTCCCATTCACAATGCTCACTGCACGTCTTTCGAAAAGCAGCTAGTAGCAATCAAAAGTTTCATCATTAGGCTCAACATAAAGCGTAATTAAAAAATCATGTTTTGAAAAATGTCATGAAAAATCCGAGTGCATGTGAGTTGATAATTCAACATAATAATAAGACAACAAATGTCTGTTTTTTCCCATTCACAATGCTCACTGCACGTCTTTCGAAAAGCAGCTAGCAGCAATAAAAAATTTCATCATTACACTCAACGTAAAGTGTAATTAAAAAATCATGTTTTGAAAAATGTCATGAAAAATCCGAGCACGTGTGAGTTGATAATTCAACATAATAATAAGACAACAAATGTCTGTTTTTTCCCATTCACAATGCTCACTGCACGTCTTTCGAAAAGCAGCTAGTAGCAATCAAAAATTTCATTATTACACTCAACATAAAGTGTAATTAAAAAATCATGTTTTGAAAAATGTCATGAAAAATCCGAGCACGTGTGAGTTGATAATTCAACAAAATAATAAAACAACAAATGTCTGGAAATCGTATGTAGAAATATTCCAGTGGTTGCCATGGTGGTCCATCGCTCGAAGATGAGTGGAATACCCTGAGAAAACGATTTTCCGATTAAAACCATTCGTCATCGTTCTTCGTATTCTTTTTTATTGCGCGGTTTCCAATTTGTATTCGTAAAATGTAGTTGATAAGAGAAACAGGCGATTCAATATTCCACTTCCGAACGCAGATACGTGCATTTGCCCCGACTTTGACAGGGCGTCGATCGATCGAAAATGTCCGCATATTTTCCTATCTCGCCCGTTACCCGCATGATATATCGACCTCCGTTGCCCGACGGTGACATCACGCTGAATGTATAAGCTCTGAGAAGCGGCAGTTCCTCCATCCGAATAGAGAATATTCGTTCGATCCGAGTCGCACCCTAGCCAGTTGCATTTTGCTACCCTCAATCGGTTTCGTGACGAGCCATCGATATTTGTCAACCCGTTCCAACCAGATTTATCTTACCTAAGCTGTAAGGATGTTCGAGTACCGAGCTTATCGATGCAATGACGTAAAGTCGCTTTACGGTTCTTGGAAACACAGCGATGAATATTTGCTCGGAAGCTATGGTTATATCACATTGTATATCTCCATGCAATAAGCTATGGTAATATCACATTATAGATCCTTATGGAAATTCATACTTTTATGAACGAGATGAAATATTTTCAGACGAATTTTATTTAACGAACGCATTATATCTTTTAATGAACACATTAATATGATGAAATACATTACACGTAGCCTGTAATATATTTTATTATAATATTAGGTTGTCCGAAATGTTTCTTTCGTTTTGTAAGGAAATAATAGACGCACAATGTTTTTTGTTTTATATTAGTTCGTTGAATTATGCACGGACGTAATGATAGAAATAGAACGAAATGGATCACACGTAATTCAATAAAATAATATAAAACAGAAATTGTTCACCTATCACCTGATGAAACGAAAGAAACTTTCACATATTTTGTAGAAAGATGAAATTCCTGAGATTTCCTGGAAAATATTGTCTCAGGTTGTAAATCTTCATGCAAATTCATATTTTGATAGCACAGATAACCCTCATTTTCTCACCTTAATTTGTCTCTTAGTATTAAAACAACGTAATGGTGGAAATTCGATACAACGAGAAGATAAATAAGTGAATTTACAAATTCTTTGATCGAAAATAAAAAAGAACCTGTTCTCTGTATCCCTTCAAATATAAAATAACGAAATATGCATAGATAT
Source organism: Bombus hortorum (assembly GCA_905332935.1). Taxonomy (NCBI): domain Eukaryota; kingdom Metazoa; phylum Arthropoda; class Insecta; order Hymenoptera; family Apidae; genus Bombus; species Bombus hortorum. The sequence goes on from HG995193.1 coordinate 16,237,011, forward strand.
TGCTTTTTTCGCTTTATCGAAACGTGTGAAATTAACGGGAAAAAAGAAATGATTTAATTTTAATATTATTTCTCTTTTTAGTAAAAGGTATCTCTTTTGCTTTAATTTTAAATTCGATGGTGTTTATCGAGAATATTCTTGGGTAATATTTTCTTGTGATTCTTGCGGAATTATTCAATTCCTGGAAACGTATAGTAGGAAATGCCTGTTGTAACATACTTCGGGAACCTTTTGCTTCGCAATGCAATAAAATCTATCTTGGTTTCTAAAGAGAAAGAAAATAGAATTTATAAGTCGATAACGATTACACAAAAGCAACGAAACTTTCTGATCTTGTAAGATTCCTATTTGATTACGAGATTGACGAGATTACTTGTTTCATAAATCGAATATTTTATAATCAATAAACTAAGATGATATTTTCAAGAGAAAATCCTCGAATAAAGAAGCTTCTCAAAAGCAACTAAAAAAATGAAGCGTCTACAAGCAAAAATAAAATTCGAATGAAAAATGATCATTTTTAATTACACAAACCCAACGAGCAGCTTTTCACCCAGATCAGTTATGTAATGTTATCTTTCTCTCTTGTTTCTCTCTCTTTTTTTTTTCTTTTTTTCCATTCGACAACTTTTAATTCTGTTCCCCTGGAGACTCGAGAAATTTCGAAAATTTCTTATTCCAAGTACTTGTGTCAGATGACATCAATCGCCCCTCGGGTATCCTGGTAAACTCATGACAACCATTATCTTATGTTAATTTAGTCGGTCAGTCCTCTGGAAATCTTTCCCAAAACCATTTTCTCTTGTTTATCACAAATTATAATTACATTTATATTGAACATAATTATGAATCATTGAACGAATGATAATCGATGGCTAACAATTTTAAAATAATTAATCTCGTTCTTTTTGAAACGAAAACAAAAATATTCATCGTATTCAACGTAGGGATATTGACGAATGCAGGTTCGTCATATCGTAAACGTCAGCAACAGCGAGGATGCTAAGGAAAAATTCAAGAAGAAATAAAATTGTCGCTTTTCGGGCGATAGCATTGTTGCAGTAATTGGCGAAATACAACATATGCGTGAGTGACGACGAAAATTGTAAGGAAAGAAAGCAGGAAGGGAAATTTTCAATTTTCTCAACTAGTTTGCAGATCGACGAAATCCGCGACTGGCGTTTGAACGTTCTACGTCCACACGAATATTCTCCCATCTCGTACTTTAGCTCTTTGAAATAGTCAACGGTGTTTTATTTAACGCCGCGCTGTATCGACCGAGATCGGTTGCGAAGAGGTTGCCGATAAGAGACAAACTCTCGCGCAGCCATTCCCCGGAATTCACCCGTAAACTTTCCCACCACAAAGTGGCAACTTTTGGAATATTTGCTCGTGAACCGATAATTTCACCCTTGAATTCTGTCGCTTGTCGACCCACTCGTATCTCAGTTTTAAATCTTTTTCTCTTTCCCTCTGATGTCTGGATTGAAAGTGGAAATTCAATTTGCTTGGAAATTCTATAAAAATTTCAAGTAGACCTGCGTACCTAACGAAATACAGAATACAGAAAACGATCAGAGGGAAGTTTGTCAGGTACTTCTGTCTCTTTGTTAACTTGTTACTTTTCTTTCCTTCCTTGTCGAATGTTGCGCCGTTTTTAGATATTTACACACTCTGGAAATTGATATAATCATACTCCTGTTACACATTGTAGAGATTTTTTTGTGTACGGTTGACTTGCAAGCCGCACTGATCAACACCATTAAATTTATATTAATTGTTGAGAATTTTGGATCTTAATAGCCGAAATAATGGTATAGGAACACTAAATTTACACTTGGAATTCATATTGGAATAGTTATATATTTATTTGATAAGCGATTTCAGAGATATTCATGGATACACATTTGCACGCTTCTCAGCATTTTCTTCTATACCACTGTTAACCGACTGAACAATTTACATTCATTTGTTTTCGAGATACACATACTTCCACACACTGATATTCACATACAAGTATTACTACTACGCAGCCAACTCAGTCTAGCACATAAAATTATACATATCTCAATAGTTTTAATACATTAAAAGAGAGTTGATTCAGCAATACCATTACAAACGAATATTTAGGGCAATAACTTCTTGCCTATTGCATAAAATTGATGTTTCTATTAACTACAATAAATGTTTTTGTTGAGAATCTTGGATCTTAATAGCAGAAATAATGGTATAGGAACACTAAATTTACACTTGGAATTCATATTGGAATAGTTATATATTTATTTGATAAGCGATTTCAGAGATATTCATAGATACACATTTGCACGCTTCTCAGCATTTTCTTCTATACCACTGTTAACCGACTGAACAATTTACATTAATTTGTTTCGAGATACACATACTTCCACACACTGATATTCACATACAAGTATCACTACTACGCAGCCAACCCAATCTAGCACATAAAATTATACATATCTCAATAGTTTTAATACATTAAAAGACAGTTGATTCAACAATACCATTACATATGAATATCTAAGGCAATAACTTCTCGCCTATTGCATAAAATTGATGTTTCTATTAACTACAATAAATGTTTTTGTTGAGAATCTTGGATCTTAATAGCTGAAATAATGGTATAGGAACACTAAATTTACACTTGGAATTCATATTGGAATAGTTATATATTTATTTGATAAGCGATTTCAGAGATATTCATGGATACACATTTGCACGCTTCTCAGCATTTTCTTCTATACCACTGTTAACCGACTGAACAATTTACATTAATTTGTTTCGAGATACACATACTTCCACACACTGATATTCACATACAAGTATCACTACTACGCAGCCAACCCAGTCTAGCACATAAAATTATACGTATCTCAATATTAATATTATAAAATTATAATTTATATAAATTTATATTAATGTTAACACACTGTTGACCGGCCACGAGTAAACTCGTGAGGCGCTTTTTTCGCATCAGGATCATTTTCTCAGTGCGCTACTGGAGATGATACAGTGCAATTGTTGGTCAGCATACCTCAAGCTGTGTCTCTCGCTTATAAGACCCGTCAAGTTGCGTCCTTTGTTGTAAAAAAAATGTCAACGATGACAGAACGTAGCAACGAAGAATCTTTCAATGAATTACACGCGGATGTTTTATCTGATTGTCCGAGCGATTGTGAATCAAATTGTGGTGACTTGGAAAATGATACTGTATCAGAAGATAATGAATCTGATATTAGGTCAGCAAAATATCATTAAACCTACGTGCATATTACGATACGACAAGCACATGAAAGGGGTAGATCGTGCAGAGCAGTTTTTGTCGAACAGCGGTATTTTACGAAAAACTTTAGAGTGGTCGAAAAAATTAGCATTTTTTCTGATAAACTGCACCTTGTTCAATGCATATAAAAAGTACTGTACCTATCTGCCAAAAAATAAAACAAGATACAAAAAGTTTCTACTGGAAGTAGCTAGAGAATGGAAAGCTGTGGATTCCAAAGAACGCAGCATTGCACCTGACGCTTCTCGAATTTCTAAAACAGCTCCTTATAATGATGCACCCTTCGGGCTTTCCTTACAACTGAGAGACCACGTCTTAGAAAAAATAGTCACTGGCGAAAAAACAAATCCGACTAGAGCGTGTAGAGTATGCTCTTCAAAAGGAAAACTCAGCGAAACTAGATATATTTGCAAAAGCTGTTGCGTACCATGACACGTAGATGATTGCTACACTGTTTATCATAGGAAAAAGAAATATTAAAAGTTGAATAATAAATGAAATTTATTAAAGTTTATTTATATCGTTTTATTTGCACATGCATTTACGAAATAATAGCCGGTGACATGAGATAAATTCTCAGTAAAATTGCCGGTCGACAATGTGTTAAAAGGTACAAACTGTGATGTTGCAAATATTATTTTGTAAAACATATGTATGTGAGCTTCTGAGAAGCCAAAAACGATTAACTCAATTTGTTGACAATTTCTCAGTTTCGGTACGTAAGTACACGATCAATGTTCGATACTCAAGAGAAAGAATAAGTTGTTTCTATAGTTCATTTATTATAAATTCGTATATTGCAAGAAGATAGCATAAATAGTAGTAAATTCTATATTAAAAATAATGTTTGTAGTCTTCCTGCGTTTCGACTTACGAAGTTACGTTAATGTGGCTTCTGAGCAGCTTCTATAGACACCCTATATTTTAAAAAGTAATACTTTTAACATCGCATTTTTATACTTTTTAATATATGAAGTCGATCAGTGTGTGTTTCGAGGAACTCATACGTAGAAAGTTGAAGGGGATCGTATTCTTGAAAAATCTGGATTCCTTGTTTTCAATGCACGTCTCGCGTCGTCAGAAATTGGTCCGAGAGGACCGCAGTTTACTCCATTTGATGCGAATAGAGAGAGAGGAAGGGACGCGACAGGTTTTCTAAAAAGGTAAAACGGACATTCAAGTGAAATGCTTTATAGGCTGGTGGTCCTTAAATTTACGAAGCTCCGTAGGCGAAGCTTCCAACCTAGAAAATTCGAGGAAAAATAAATTATACAAATAAATGTTCCGAAGAAGTGAGAAAAATGAGAGAAATAAAAAATATCGTTTTTATAGAATTTCCTTCAAGTTTGCGGCTACATATACACGATTACAATTACACAATTATTGCAATGATTACAATTCATATCGGTAAAGCATTTATTGCACAAATCACGAGGTAATTACCTGGCATTTATCGAATAATCGCAACCGAGTTATTCCTGTAATAATGCGCGTTGCACGCTTAGGATGAATGTTTGAACGTTCATTTTAAACCTGTGAAATATTCATCAGAAGGAAAAGAACGAACTTGAGCGATGGTTGTTGATGCAAGGTAAAAAGGTCTCGTCTATCGTGTAAAGCGGACGTTAAGTAGCCGCGAGTGTACTTTGTCGCTAGCCTTCAGACTGTCAAAAAAGATAGCACGTTACTCTTTACATATTATTATGTTACTTTGCAACATTTTACTTGAAAAGAACACCTTGAAGAATTTATTGCAAAGATGTTGAAAATATTCAAGGAACTTGGAACTTTGAAATTGTTTATTAAAGCAGTCGACCTTATCACGTGAATTTATAGCATATGAGACTTTTGTGCGCCAACATTTTGCCGTACAATGGGATTGAAAAGCTTTCCCTAATCCAGCGATATCTTTCCATCTACAGGTGACGACTTTCAGCGTTGAACAACTGGGCGTTCGTCCTGCGGGAGACAAAGACCAGAAGTAAGGATGGCCTTTCACTGGGATAAGCTCTCACCGGCAGAATTTCAACAGCTCCAGGATTTAGCAGTTTGTAAGTAAAAAGTGAAACAGACGGCTGGTTGCGAGTTTAGCGAACTTTGTTACCGAAGCGTAACGCTGGTCAAGGAAAGATCATGTCATCGGTGCAACGAGTTTGCACTGATACAGTTTTTTTATCTATCAAGCGAACGAAAAATGTTACTTTGTTTGCTCATTCCTGTTGTATGCATGAAAAGAGTTGTTTGTATTTAGATGGATGTGAGTCTTAGGAAGATTAAGGGCGCGATGAAAGAATGGCAATCGAGAACCCAAGTGAAGGTTTCCAACATTACATGAACATTTTACGAACCTCGTAAAGAGAGGTAAAAGAACAATGAGACAATTGAAAATATCGCGGTAATTCAGCTTTGAAATATAAGAAGAAGTGAAGTTCAAGGTTCTGGAAAGAGCAGTCAGCATCTACGCGCGATGCCGGTTCGAATTTCTAAATTGATCTCGTAATATTTTTCAGTAATTCCATTCAACCTGCCGATAAAATTAAATGATTAAAAAGAACAGCGAAAATTATGCAACAATATCTTACAAAATAAAAATATTTTTAAACTTAATACGTACAATGTACTTGCAAAAACGATCGGAACGCATAAACGCGTCTAATAAAGTGAATCTCGAGGATGTCAACTGAAAGTCATGAAATGTCGGGTTCATTGTTTATGGAATTATGGAAATTCACGCGACATCGGCTGGAAGGAAGCGGAATTTATTCCGGCCGCGTTGCACGACACGTTTGTCTTCAGAATTTTTAAATTTCGAAACTGCATTTTTCTTGTGTAAGCCAAACGAAATTACCTAGTACCTTTTACGTTATTTCGTTGACATCATAAACCACATTGCGTTCATTATTCACTTTAAAGAAAACTGCGCTTAAGTAGTACGTATTTGTTTGTCTGACCATAGTGAACCATTTCTACTGTACCCGGTTACATCGAACTCAAACGTTTGGCGGACGATTCCTTAAAAATCTAATAACCGTTTATTATTTTATTATTTTGCCAATTTAAAGTGTCATCGATGCAATGCATCATGCAAAAAAGACAGAGAATATTTCTACGTAAAAAATAACTGTATCTGTTGAAGCAACTACTTCGAGAAAAACCCTACATCTTTATTTATGTACATCCATGACTTGGAGACTGCTATTACGCAGAAATATTCTAAATAAGCAGAGGTCCATATTATTGTGCCCTTGAATATACATTATATTTTGGGTTGTAAGGTCTAGGAACAAAGGAACTAATAAAGACATTTCTATTTATGTTCCTCGTAGCCTCTAGCTAAAGCTGTAAGGTTAACTTTTTTGGTAATGTCCTTTTGCTATAAATATGTCGGGTTATCATTGGGGTTAGGGACGTATAATGAATCTTCACGTGAATTGGCCATCGTTGTTGTGTACTATAGATGATATTTATTGATACAAATGTAATTATTACAGAGTTTAACAAGTAATAGGGACGATTAGGTAATCTCGATGTCGATGGCGATGAATTTAGGTTCGATAACGAATCCACGGTCAACGGGATGACGAATGCGATTTGACACAAGGTTCTGGTGCCACTCAATGTACTTGTTCACACTTGTTTACACTTGTTCACTTGTACTTGAACTGCTCTTATGTACTCCTCTCCGTACCTCTCTGTACCCCTGGGGTCAATCTTTGTTTTTAAGGAGAGCTATTTAATTACTTCATACCTCTGTTAGGTACACGTCCCTCTCGTGACCGTTCAGCGACGGTGCCCATACTCGGATTGGATCATAAACAGCTATTTCTCAGTCTTATTGTTTAAGTACAGCTGTAATAAAAAGTCTGGACTAAAGTATTGGGGACCTTGCCAAACATTCCAAAAGAAAGGACCCGGTGTCCTTTCATCTCCGACAAATATATGAACGTGCTCCCTATCGATTCCAATGTATTATAACACTAAGAGAATAAGGATCTTAGTAACGTAGTGACGTAAACTATTATGATTTATTTACAATGGATGGATTGTACAGATGTTGATTAAACAGGAAACGATGGTTGTTTAACGTGAACTAATCACAACAACGTACTATAATTTAGGCAACTCAATAGTTAATTTGCAACTCTCGTCACCACGGATCCAACGCTCTCTCTCTCTCTCACGCGGACCACACTCTCTCGACAACACAAGTCGCACTCCCTGACTTCTCGATTCACACTCTCTTCTTGGCTTCTCCACTGACACTCACTGTTAATTCGTCTTTCTCCCTTAACATCCCTTTGTCTTTTCTTAAGCCCACCACGCACGTGTTCCGCATCTGCTCTTGGCCACGACACATCGATGGGCCTATCGGCACTTGGGCTTTCTCGCGATATTGTTTATGGTTCAGCCGATATCTCTTAGGCCTTTTGTCCACGATACTACGATACTTATACTTATACCTTTATTTATTTTAATATACTTTTCTACTACAAATTCATCCACTCGTTCTCCAATCAGTCAACCCCAACAGTATCTGAAAACTTAACGATCTGTGTAACAAGTGGAAAATTAAAAAAGAAAAATTCCGATTGCCACCCAATATCCTGAACACAGATTTCCCATTTTTGAGAAGAGCTACAGCCAATTTCCCGATTTTGGTGCGGAAACGTGAGTTTCCGAACGGGACCGTTAATCATGCGAAACGTTGGTGCACGATCCATCATAGTTCTTGTCAATCGCCTCGAAAATATCGACTACCTAAAAATATCTTGCTCGTTAAGTGCATTATAACATCGATGTTTGGTAGATTAGACCAATGGTCTCCTATTATTAGTCAATTTATCGGTGTTGTTTCCTCTGCAAACAACTGAATCCCAGATGTCCGATCGATTGTCTTTGTATTCTATAGCTCTCGTACTTTTTCCTTCTTCCTTGCGGCCAGACCTGGCCAATAAACCGAGCAAAAACGCGCCTTTATCCCTTGTCGTCTCTTTTTTCTCTATGCCTGGCTATTCGTTCGAAAGCTCAGCCTCTACTCCACGAACCAAGTAATATTGCGTCGATATCGTTTTAATTGCCAACGCCAGAACCACCACGGACTGTTGACATTCGTCCCGGTGAAGTTTGTTCATTGGCTGGATCAAGCATCCTATCGATAAAGACCAGTTTGCGGTAAGAAGCATAGTCGAAGACGTATACAGTCAGGAATAAAAATAAATGGATAAGTAGTGGAAGTAGGTATTATTATGTAACACAGTTTAATCGAGCCGGGACTAGTGATATATACTTGACATTCATCTATTATATATCCTTATAATATATGGATTATTGAGTAAATAATTGAAATTAGCAAACACATGTAAACATTTTGTTGAAGTGGTCGCCACTTCTAAGGAAACTCTACATCTGGTTTTTAGTTTTCTCAAGCACTGAAGCCATCGACAGCGTATAGACAAAAGATTGGGACGAAGGCAGACCATAAACTGTTGACAGGCGACGATGGCTTCTGGATCTGGACCAGCTCAAATTATATTTCTTCTTGTATTTACACTTCTGTATTAAAATATATATTCTCTACCTTACAATTTATCCACGCGTTCCTTTGTATTCACATACATCTGATAACCTCAACACAAAGAATAGAATAATAGCTATTGTGATCCTACCTCAATATAGAAATAACAACAGGATGTGCAGCGTATTTGGAAATTATTGGTAATCTGGAATACCAAATTATCTAAAAATCTAGTAACGTTATCTAATCTATAACATCACAAATAATAAGGGCGAATGACCTGTGAACCAATGATATTTGTGAACGGACCGTAATTTTGAAATTTTTGATTCTATCTGCAGGGTAAAAGAATATCAATTTGGGAATGGTATTCAGCAATTATTTCGCTGCAGTGCTGATTAGAATATGTCAAAACCTTATACTAAAATCATTTAATCTACTCGTTTGTATATTAATTCCATGGTTTCATGTCAATTTTGAGAATCTTTCTTGGAAACAAAATATGACGTGGAATATTAGATTTTTATGTGACGTTGCTAATTCAGAATACAGAAGCTAAACTCACCGAGAAAGATGCTATGTATCTCTTTTACAACGTGAATTACAGCGAAGGCAAGAGAGGAGAAACGCCGTTGCAGCGCTTCATGAGTGAAATGTGACTGCATTGTATTAAATATGTTATGACTGCGGAAAATTACACGTCTAACTGCCACAAGTAAATTTTAATACATAAGATTGATATTTATCTAAGATAATTATTCCTATGCTGTGAATTTCTACTCGATTAAATCCTAAGAGAAAATAATTTTATTATTTACTTGTTTTTTATTTTTATATTTATAACAAAGGTAAATTGCAATACCGCTAGTCCAAATTGCCTGCACCGTAACAAAATCATTACTTTTTCTCTTTTTTTACACCAAAGGTTCACATACTTTTTGTTTCCCATTGTTACTGAAAGTTTGGAATATAAAAGTTTATTAGTTTCTTTCTGATATTGCGCAATTTTTTCTTGGCATCCTGTGCTGTAATTGTTTATTCTTCTTAAACAAACTGGTGTTCCAAATACGCTGCACTTCCTGTAGATATTCATAAACAAATACCTATATCGTTTACAGTAGTACGATATCCACTGACATAGCTGCACCTGAGTATCACAGGATACTCTTTATCCTTGTCGTTATCGTTATCGGTCAATAGTAGAGAAACAGGCGAAAAAATGAGGTTCTGTAGAAGAAATATTGTAAAAGATATCGTGTGAAATTAAAAAGTGATATCAGTTTCAAGATAAAGGAAAGGAGGAAAGTATCTCTTACTTATCGTTAGAGAGCAGTGTCGAATGAATCATTTAGGACTTGTACGCTGTCACTGACTATGTATACGTTATACGAACAAGCAAGTAGTTTAGCTATTTTTGAAGCTACAAGCAACGTGTGTTTTGATCAGGAAGTTGAATCGTTTCGTTAACACGCGACTGAGAAAACGTGTATCTTTTGAAATTTCATAAGCTGAAGTTTTTTTACCATTATCGTTTGGTATAAATTATTATTGTTGTTTAATAGGGTGGCAATTTCTCTTTTTTACTAAATGTGTGAAATTGTAAAATTTTCGTAGGTACCAGGTCGAACGTAATTTCATTGTAGATTCTAAGCAGAGAACACAATGCGCTTCAGCCATCGCATTGCTACTCTCGAAATTGTATTTTCTGTTCCGGTAAACAGGAAGCCACCGGTACTGCGTACGGCAAGTCACAGTTGCTTTTAACTTCATTGTTTCAGATTCTGCGCGAAAGCTACAGGATGTCCTCACCGAATTCTGCGGATCAAACACAACGCCCAGCGGTGCGCCGAAATATCATCCAGATGGTGTAAGTTGAGTCGAAATTCTCTATTAATTATACCGTTGAACCAGTCTTCTCCTTTAATTTGGAATTTACTCTCGTTCTTTAATATTTATTATGGTCTTCGTTTCTTTCTGATTTTACCAATTTGAATGGAAAATTAAATTATTGCCATGTAGGAGAATTACTTTGAGTTAATTCACATGAAAATGTTATTTTTACAAATAAAACCGTAACCATTCGTATAGTTCCTTTAAAACAAAGTAACTTCCACGTAACTTTCTCATAAGAATGTACGTTATTTATAGCAAATATGATTAACAATCAACGATAAAATTTAACAAATATAATTTATTAAATATAATAAATGAACATTTCATATACACCAAACTAAATATGTGTAATATTGCGAAGGATTCATTGGCAGTGGGAAAGTGCATTTTCTTCGATGAGTACAAGAAACGATGCATAGTATCAATATTTGCCTAAGGAATTCTATTGTGAATCATTCAAACTCTTACAATAGCGTAATGTATAGGAGCATAAAGATTTCTCTATTAGAGTTTCTCTTTATCCGTAACTTGCAATATTACCATATCAATTTTTTTACCAAAGCTTTTACAATTACGTTAGCCGTAAAATATTCTCTCGACGATTCGGCCAAATATCAAAATACTATCGCGGTGTCATTTGAACATAAGAATAAAATACTCGCCAGAAAAAGAACAATACGACTAATGATGATGGAGAAAAATGAAGAAACGTTGTTGAAAACGTCAAGCGGTTCTCATTAATTCTTGGTCAGTTTCACGCGAGGAAAATACGGACCGACTTAATTTTTAGCTTTACTATTCTTAGTTGCGTGAATGGAATACTCCCAGAGGATGGACGATATTCATGAAACGTGCGCGTTTTTAAAAAAGAAACGGAGAAAATAATTGGATGAATCAACGTCATCGCAATAGCACGAAAATTCAGCAAAGTGGCAAACGGTCGAGTAATACGCTGCGTGCTTGAAAGCTTTAATTCCGAGAGCGCGACGTAATTTCATTAGAATCTTTTTTTTTTTTTTTTTTTACATTTTTTCGTACAGTCGTTGAAAGTAGTCGCGTGTCGACTAAATTTCCACCGATACACGAAATAATACGTTCGCAATCTGCATTTTGCTGCGCTTCGTCGACCTCGGAATTCATGCGAAATAAAACGATCAGAATGCAGGCGGATAATAGCGTAACCAAATAATCGTTGCAATTCTCTAATAAACGACTCTGAATCACGTTCAAACATAATTACGCAACGATTATTTTATTTCTGATTCTTTGTATATTTGTCTAGTTATTTTCTCTTTGGATATATAGAGGACTTGTGTAGAGGATGTTTAAACGTGAGATTTATTGGACGAGATTGCTCGTTGTCGAAACCATCGAATATATTTAAAATGATAATTAAATAAATTAGTATACGGACAATATTCGCTGAGACGCTCGTGCAGTGTATAGGTCGCAAAATAAGATCGATAAATGCTCGATAGATACTCGTAGATACTGATCGATAACTGTTAGATAACTGGTTGATAACTGATTCGCAGGACTAACGGATAACTTCCTTCCTTAACACGTTGACTGCCACGCGTGTTTTCAAGAAAAACTCCGTCAGGCCACGCGTGCCGCAGTACCAAGCGTTCTCTGCTAGATACTCCCATCGATATTTTAGTAATGCGAGTCGCTCAAGTGGTGGTCTCAAGAATGATCTCTCGTTTCGTTTGTTCGCAATATTAAAACCACTAGCCGTTGTTGAATATAACGAAGGAAAGTGTGGTATAGATTATTCCGACCAAATGGTTTCTTATGCCACCAAAATTAGAAAAGGAATCAAATGGTACAGAAAACTTGGCGTCCAACTCCTTCTGGGAATTTCTGTTGAAAACGCTTTGACGGTTTACAAAATTGTAACAAGGAAAGATATAAATATTAGAATATTTTGAGAGTCATTAGCTGCAAAATTATCAGGGTTGTCTGAAAATATAAAAAATCCTTGTCTTCGACGGAGTCAGCATAATATCGCCGTTCGGAAAAATGATTCCGGAACAAGCATTAGACGCGCCTACAAATAAAATATGTTATGCAAATAAAAGACATCGAATGGACCGTACAAAGACACAAAATTTTAAAGGAAACAACAACTTATTGTCCAAATTGTCCCGACCAACCTCAGCTATGTATAGAATGCTTTAAAGTTTTACATTCTAAATAATTGTTTTAATAAACCATTTTCGTATTACTTTTATATCAATTCGACGGTTTTATTATTATGGAATACCTTTTCAAATACCTACGACGATCCTTCGCAAGTAGTCAAATAAGCGTCACCCGAATATGGGTGACGCGGCCCTACCGGAAACTTTGCTGTCACCTGAATACGGGTGTCGTGGCAGTCAACGTGTTCAAATTCGTCTTTGCTCGACGTTGCACCTAGCGGCGATATCGTTTTGCGCGAAGTTTATTTATTCTTACATTACGTGTGTTACGACCGTTCGCGAGGAGACGCGTCAGCGAGAGGCGTAAATTCTCGCTACGATTCAGATAATCGACGCCGCGAATTAGTCGTTCCCCTGTTTCGGTTAGGACAACAGAGGTGGTTCAATGAATTAACACTTTATTAACAGTGATGTGAAAATAAAGAATGAACAAATGAATGTTTCGATGCGACTTCTTAGAATTCGACCGTTAGCTGCGATTTCGAGTGTGATACTGATACATTGTCGATTATTCCTTTTTTTCGTCGGGAGACAATCCCCACCACGCTTGGGTCACGCCATTATTTCTGCCTATGATGACCTAGGCCACCTTCTTTGTGTGAGCAAAATAGCGGATCGCAATCGACCTTTCTAGGACTCGATGTTTGATAAAAAAAAACTGTTCGTACCGATACGCCTGTCCCGAAGGACGATCCGTCCGCGACACTGAGTTAGAAACACGGCCCATAACGAATCTCGTGGCGTAACAACGTGTATCCTAATGATTTTGATACTCCGAGGCAAAACAACATGAATTATCCTCTAACTCGTGTGCTATTACAGATATAATATGTATAAGCAAAAGATTGAGAATATATTTATACTGTTATCGATTAGAAATGTTAGATAACAATAACAATTGCCTTTATCTTCGTATGCAGAGTTTTGAGAAGAAAGTTTTCTAATGAAACAAAATTCTAAGTCGAGTTTCTTCCCAAATTCTTCGATTCCATACGTTGCAATTTCAAACTTTTGGAAGCGAGAAAAATTATTTTGCTGTGATTATTGATAGCAACATATTTTTCGTATAATTTTGTAAAGAAATGCAAAATACGCTGAAATTTGGGAGCAGTCTTAGGACAAATAACTTGAATAAGTTATACTTTAATAGTATAGTAAGTTCTGCCGATAAAATAACAGTTTGGTTAACTAATCATCAAGAGTCAATATTTTTTTTAACGACAACACTCTTGTCGATACGAAAAATAAAACGAATTTGGATCCCTGTTGGACCAAACGACGCACGTTCGAGTGTGATAGCGTCGATTTGGGGGCGAAAACGTGAACAGTGTGTACGAAAACACAAGTACATGTACGTAAAGCACATCGTGCGGTATAAACTCGCAATAACTCGCACCTGTTCCCGTGGACCCAGACATATTCCCACTGTAATAGCTACAGGAATAGTTTCGGATTTTATGGGACGCGTGTTTCCTCGATGCATACTAACACGTTCTAACCCTTTGCGTGTAGTTCACATATACAGTTATATCGATTGCATATGTGTCGCTGTATTAAAAGCGGTTGTACTCTATGAAATGTGGCATCAAGTCACAGCGAGACCGGTGACTTTACCTTTTATGGCCACGAGATTTTCCATCAAAGGTAACGATTATACCTTATCCGCCAGCTTTATATGTTGCTTCGTTCTGGACGCGCATAGCTTAGCACATGTCAGTGAATAATATGCAATATATTGTACCATGTCTGGGAATATATTTCATGGATTTTACTGTATTAGCTATATGCTAACTGTATGTAAATAAATCACCGTTGTTTAGGAAATTCATTATTAGTTCAATTTAGTTCAAAAGAAGTGACTGTCCGTTTACTCGAAGATCTACATTTTGTAATCCTTTATATTCTCAGAATTCTTTAAATACTCGATCGATACGAATTTTGAAATGTAAAATGAACGAATGTGCAATTTTCGAAATCCAGTATTATGTTTCGAAGAGAAAATGATTGTAAATGTCTGCGAATTTGTTTGTACAGTAACTGTTTTCTCACTTTTCGATTATATATAGGTAAAAGAAAGACAAAAATCTGGTAACACCTTACGCATTGTCAGGCGGTTAAAAATACGAATAAAAAAGATTAAACCTTCGTCTAAATTGTTTAAAAATATTTTGAATTAATTATTAGTAAATATTCTGATGTATCTACTTATTAAATCCACAGTGTTTTGTAAAAAAAAAATCAACACAATTAATCTTGCAATCAAAAGGCAGCTTCGACAGCATATTGAATTTCAAAATTATCTACTCCGCTATAAGACACGAAAAATATGACTCATCGAGTCTTCCTTCGTGGTCTTCGAATAGTTTCGTTAAAAATTCACTCCGCTGATCTCAGCTGCCAAGGTTACGCTAGATCCTGTAGACGTTTCGCTTTCAAAGCAAATGTTTCTACTCTGACCAATAATTAGCCCCTTGTTCCGCGGTAAACGCGCAACAGGAAGATGTCACGATGTTATCCATTTTGTTGCTAGATTTTAAATCGTCAATGTTTGCTAAACAACTTGTCACTCTTCACTTGTATCTTTTTATTCAGGAATTTGATATCTGAGCCTCAGTGGCAACGTAACTTTAAACTCTCCACTGTCGTCTGCAATTTAACCACCGTGCTACGTGAAATATTCAGCCGTGAACTATGAAATTAACATAACACGTGGAAAACTTTAGAGCAAGTAAATTAGCTAATTCATCGGTATGAAAAGAATCAGAAGAATCGTCATATTTTTATAATATTCAGGTTGTTATAATGATTATAAAAATATTACAAATCGTAATATAATTATACTGAGATTATAAATATTGTTAATACTATAAATAAATCTATGTCCACTGCGATTTTTCATGAAATACGAAAATAAAGTCACGGCTTAATTACTTGTGAAACTATAGACGATATTATGGTATTAACTATGGAAATTTTTTTATGGAGGTGCTATTATCATTTGCAACCTGCCACATCTTTGAACTTAAGAAACGGTTCACTTTTAATTAAATATCTTTGACAGCAATTTAAATCAAAACTAAGAAATCATCAAAATGGACTAGTCACGTTTACTCCCAAACTCCGATAACATAAATATAAAATATCATTGATATTCATTGACGAAAATTATAACAGAGGATAGTTTTCAATGTTTGTCAAGACATAACGTTAATAATAATCGGTTATTAGGGGATTTACGATGACAGTCTTGGACGCAATGATAAAACTATGAGAATAAGGGTTGTTATCGTAGTCGAAGCGATAGCTGATAATGTTCCTTGACTGATGGATTGTCGAGTGGCGCATCAACCACGGGGGAAGCCGTGAAAGACGAGTATACATCGTTATCCGGTACCAGGATAACGATCCTTTATATCGAGCTAGCTTACACTTCTATATTTATTTCCCTTTCACGATTACGTCGTCAGCACCCTGAGCAAATATTACGCAAGAGATTCCTTCATATCGACGTCTTCTTTTCTTTCTCCTTTCTTACCCGTTTTCATTAATTAACACTAAAACTACCGATAGTTGGCACGAAGATATTTCTACCAAAATCAGTGAAAATGACTGGTCTTTAAAAAATACATAATAATAGAATACTTTTATATTTATTGGTTTACTACTTTCTTACGTGTAGTACATTTTTGGTATTATTAATCCATCTGAGATTATGACTCCTAAATGGGGATTGGCACATTTATAAAATTGTAGAACCAGTCATTTTCATTGCTGTGGTATTTCTAGCGTTAGCATCCAGCAATCCAGCGATCGATCCGCAATTTTCCTGATGGCTGATATCGTCATATCGAATGATACGCGGTAAAAATTTTAAAAACGTGTGGCAAGTTGTAGAAAACGAGGAAACTGGTTAATTGGGTTCGATAAACAGACTGCAGCACCCTTTTACACTCTGACAAGTCCCAGTCATTTTGACTGGTATTGGTATAGGTAGCTTTGGTACAAAATTATTTTGAGTTTGAATACATAAAAAACAAAATAAAATTCATTATATTATTCTTTTAGATATCGCTGCGAAAGGCATTACATCATAAAATAGGAATTTTAAAATAAAATTGTAAAACCACTCAACTTGGCTGGTGTGGTAGTTCAAGTGATAATTCTCTTCTCGTCCACTTTACCATCGATGAGTTTATTCTCCCGTTATGCAAAGATAATCTGTCTGCTTAAACGATCCTCTCTTTTCGCATTTTTCATTCGCCTAGCACAGGATTTGTGTGCTTCGCGTAAGTACAACCTGTGTGGTTTTCGTTCTATTATGTGCACACGCACACTGCAGAATGACACACATGGATATAAATAGCAAGGAAGATTCTTTGATCGAGCGAAATTACTGGCTCGCTTTTATCCACGAAACTTACCGAGTGAGAAAGAGGTCCATCAGGACCATCTTGGCCTCAGAGGAAATAACATCCAGTTGAACTAACTAAGCGATCAACGATGTAATTCGAACCTTCTTGTTCGTCGATAATCGCAAAATTCTTTGCGATAAGGTGATAGACAAAGAGAGACAAAGAGGGTAGAAAATGATTTTGAGTAATTAATCTCTTTATAAGACACTCGAGTTGTACGGAAACTTGAAACAATTTAACGAAGTTAATCTTCGTTTACATAGGACCGTAAAGTGTATAGTTCCAAACAAATGACGCCGCTACAGATTCTATTAGTCTTCGTTTAACAAATGTTTCTTACAAGATACGATGTTGGCAAAAGAATTTACGTTATTTAAATAAAAATTTCATTGCGTTTTTCTTTTACAGTTCTCTATAATGGTAGATTGTATTTCGTTCTTTACTATTCTTCACTGAATGCTAAAAAAGATAGAAATATCAAAAAATAATCTCTTCGAAAACAAAGTTTCGTATGAAAAAATTATTCTATGTATTCGATTTATTATATTTTCACCAAGAATCGCATACTTCCTGGTTGTACATCAGTTATAAAATGATCATCCAGGCATCCTAGGTTTAAAAAAGGAGATTTACAAAAATTGAACATATCCTCTAGGAGGAAATATTTTTCAAATTAACGTTATTCTATATTAAAATTGTATTTTTAATTATTTACAAACTTGTAACGCTGGGATAGCAATCGATAAATAATTAAATTCTGCAGTAAAACACGAGTTAATTCTCAAAGGTTTCATTTAAAGGAAGAACAGTATTCCTATAAATTCCTGGACGAAACACCAGAGACAGAGGGAGAGACATAGAGATGCGCTGTTAGTAACATGGCAGGACGCTTTCGTCCTTTCTGCCGGATCACTAGTCGTGAGTTATAATTGAACATGCCAGACATGGTTAACTATTCCGTGTCGGTCACGATCGACCTCAAATCTCCACTTTGCCCACTACTGAGAGAATTCAATTTGCTCTGTCACGCCTCTTCCTCTAATATATGCTATTAATTATGCACGCTAGAATTAGGATATTCACCACCAATAGTATGCATTAAGAAGTTCAATTTGCACTGTATACAGATTTACCCATGAATCGAGATTTCCGGGGTAAATCTCACTGTCCGTGAATCTAACGTTAATTCGAGAAATTCTGATTAGAATCATCAAGCAGAATTAATTACTTAGCGAAATAAAATTATTATGGTAAATAGAAGAAAATCCATCATCTTTCGGATGATTTATTTCGAAGCTTGAAAGTTTTTAAATGGCTTTTAATTAATATTAAAATTATTGACGCTATGGTACAAAGCTTGTTCAAAAAAAAAAAAGAAGAAAGTGAGAGGAATAGAAAATACAGCGTAAAGCAGAATAGAAATTTTTGTCCATATACGGGGTGGGTCGACTGAGTGAGATCGTCTAAATATTTGCGTTATTTGTTGTCGCATAAAAAAAGTTTCAAAGTTACGCTGCTTCATGTGGTACACGTTATACTAGAAATAGCTTTTTTGATTATTTTTTTACGAGACATCGAGATTAATGATATTTTTTGTAGATGATCTACTGCCTATTCGCTTGCAATAGGAATTAATGTTTATGTTTGGATACGAACGTGAAGAATCAGTGCGCTGCGTAATCCGAGAAATGCCGCGTGCATCGAGCTATCGCGTAAAATTTGAATGCATTCAGACGAAAATATCTGGAAACAATGATTCGAATGTTCCAGTAGATCTTTAAACTCTTTTTCACACTCTTCAAAAATATCCAAAAATAAACATAGGGTTATCAATAAAAAAATATCGGTAACCTCGAGATCTCATAGAAAAATAATCATAAAGAAGATTATTTGCGGTTTACACGTGCTCCTTGAAATAGTGCAACTTTCTCTTGCAAAGTTTTTTATACGACAACAAATGATGCAGATATTTAGGCGATTACATTTATCTGATCCATCCTGTACGTTAAAAGATCACTAAAAAGTTCCAAAATTATTGAAAATACTTGCAAATTCACCATTGCAAATTTATAAAATTTCTATGGAATATTACAAATTTCGATAGTACACCCAAAAGACTAACATGCTTTTACTTAGTAACGAGTTCAATTTTTCCAAGTATGAGAAAGGCAGAAAACTCAATATTTTCCACAGTTTACATACCACGAAGTTTATTCTGGAATAGTGGAAACATCTCGTTGTAAGAAATTACTAAAAACGAGTTCAAGACAGTCACGTCTACACCACGTTCTGTAAATTCGAACTCGCGTGCTTTTACTTCGTCCACGCTACCAATTGTACAAAGAATAATCGAGTACCCTCGGCGTCGCAGCCGCGAAGAAGGTCAAAGTGCGCTAACCTGTGCGCTAGCGAGGAAGAGAGCATAGCGTTCGACAGCTTCAAGTGGCCTCGCTATCTCTTGCTAAAACCGAAGCAAACGGAACCCAGGCAATCAGTTGCTACGAGCGTTCGAAGCTTCGGGTTTTCAGGCGTCTCAATCGCATGACATCGGCACCGCTAGCCCACACACCATGCGGATGACGGCTTAACACTGACTGCCATTGTTGGTCATTGATGACCGGAGTGTTTGAACTTCTTACAATTGTAAAAATTGAAAGAAAATTGACAGTTGGGTCATTTTGAATATGACCGATAAATGGAAGATACTTTGAAATAAAAAGTGCCCCATTGAATAATTAAACTTTTTTATTAGAACATTAATAAAAAAAAATGAGAACAAGTGTTGCATCTAACGGTGCACTGGATTAAAACACTTTGAACGTAAATGTGGCTCATCGATACAATCTGGACAATAGATGGTCACCTTTTTGGTCCGATTCTTAGCAATTTTTCATCCTGACTGTTTAACATTTTTTTATAGCACTCCCTGCAAAATTTTCGTGCCAGATACGCTTGCCCTTCTCTCTTCTACATTTCTACAGTATATTTGACGGCTCTGGTGAATGGCACCGTGTAAGGTGCATTGCCAGTACCATTCTAAAATCTGATACCTAGATTTTTGTTTCCGTTGCTTGTTTATAGAATATCATCGCGTTTGAAATTGACGTATTTAACAATAACTCTAAAGCTAATTTTGTATACCACTCGAGGGTTCTTCCATGTGGCGTAGAATATGCAATCATTTGATCCGATAAATCTACAGCACATTTTCCTCTGTTGTGATCTACCACTACCATTGGTTTATCACAAACATAATTTTTTTGCGGATCTCTACCATTTCAGCCGAATGTTTCGTCGAAATCATAAAAATGCCACGCTTGTTTTGCCACCTTACTATTATATATAGAATGAGCAAATACTGTTTACTGATATCTTCTACAAGTTCCAACAATATATTCTGGACGTTTTGCTTACGACGAAATAACGAATGCGAATGGTTTGTTGAAACAAACGAAGCCTTTTTACAATATGTCGCTATCAACTGTTAGCAAGGCGCCACGGTGGTCACCCGTGACCACCAATAAGATAAACGGTCCCTTGGGGAAGAATTGTTGTCTTCCATCGTCAATTTATTATTATTTTGCCATTATATGCTTTGAATAATAAAAATACTCCCGTGGCGTCCTGAGCGAAACGCGTGATTTCGACGTGGCAGTCAAAGTGTTAATTTATGGCACTCTTAAGTGTTTGACGCCTCCTGTTTCCCATAGCAGAAGGTGACGAAGCACAGGCGGCCGCCCCAGGCGTTCGAACATCACATTTTCTTACACTATCAAGAAAATATCAATGATTGCTTTAAAAATCGATCAACGTAGGCTCGTTAGAACAGTCAGTCGGTAGAATAACGAATCTTCTTTCGATCCATTTAATACTTTTTACACGATATTTACAAAGAATTGAGGAGTCCAGTGAGAGAATGAAAAAAAATAAATAACTACAGGAATGAACATGTATAACATTTATACTTTGTATAGTAACGCTTTTTAGTATGTAGTTTTTAGTTTAACAAAATTTCTGTGTCAGAATCTAACTTTATCTACTGTTATATCAAATGAAAAATTTGGTCACTCATAATTCCTTTATATCCACGCAGTTAATCTTTGCAGAAATATTGCATCCATGATCTTGCGTCACGGATCGTAGTTTCCACTCCAGATACATAATCCAAATATTTCGCATTTAGTTGGGGCTTCGTGACCGTTTGAACGAGCGCAGCGGGTTGCTCGATCGACTCGGCAAAAGGTACTCGAAGTGGAGAAACTCAACCATACACAGACGGATTACCCGTTCGGACAAGAATGTTCGCCGGGAACTCGCAATTAGGCAAGAACTTAGGATCTTGTTCGCGTAGTTCGTTTGTGTTGGCCCGTTTGATCGCATATTTCCGCCATTAGCCGGCCAGATATGCAAGAGAAACGCCCCATCGAGTATCGACTGGCACTCCTCCACGTCGATAATGATTCTCTACGGAAATACGAGTAGCTCTATCGAAACTCGGCTGGCTGGCAAAGCAGCTTACATCTCGTACAATCGTTCATGCTGTTGAACGCGGCAAATCAGCTTTGTCACCACGACCACGTTCCTCTACCAAAGGAAAGACACTAATTGTAAAACTACTAATTGTAATCGTTTCTGGAGAAACCAAGCTGTTTCTCCGTCTTGTTTCTTTCCCTGAAAGTACACTCTAGCACGTTCGGTATATGAGCTATCCAGAAGATAATACGATTGCACAAATTGAAGGATAGAAGAAAATGATGATATGACAGACACTATATTTTTAATTTACCTGAATCAATCTTCTGTTATTTATGTAATTTTCGTATAATAACGAAACTTATAGAAGCGTCATTTGTTTCTTAAGAATCGAGCATTAACCGTGTTCTTGCACTGGCTCGCGTAAATATTTCAACGTTTACCTTTAGTGCTTTGTGTTAATCGGCTATCGCCAGCTTCCTTCGTTGCAGACAAAATGCTTGGTATAACACGCGTAACATGTATATTCGTAAAAGATTGCTACAAGTAAATTAACAGAAAGTGGAGTTAATCAGTTTGGCTTCTGAAAGGCTCATATCGTCTTGATGATACGCAACTATCAATTTCCAGCTGATATATTACGCATAGACGTAAATAAACGTATACCGCAGGCGAATCAACACGTCGAACATATGAATAAATCAAGCATACGATAAACAAACATAAATAAATAAATAATGAATCCAATGGAGGAACGATACTCGCAGTATTTTTTCCTAAGAACGAAGTACGTGTAGGAAATGTAATATTGATGTTTATGTAGAGAATTCGCAGAATGCCCATATTAGGCATAATTGTCTAAATTATCCCGGGTCAAGGTCTTAGTGTAATAATTATTATAATAGTTATCGTTGTATGGAAATAAATGTAGTATAACAGTTACTTAACTCCTATCAATTAAATCCATTTATCCGAAGCAAAATTCCTACTGTTTGAATAAACAGTCATAGATTTGTTTTATTATTATTATTTATAATTTGTACTTTACAATTTGTCCAGCTGGACATTTGGTTAATTTTTCTAACTTAATTGCTAAATAACACGTGGATGGCTACCCCCAGCGGGATACCATCTTCGAGTTTGACTGTTTTATTTCTTTAGTGAGATCAGCGAGGTGTTCTCTTTTTAGTCTTCTTTCTATGAGAGTTTTGCTCGCTTCAGCAGCCAGTTGATTTCGACGTGCCGCCGTTCTTTCCTTGTATTTTTCTGCGTACCTGCCGATTTCTTCTTTGATCGTTGGTATTTTTAAGTTTTTGCCTATATCCTCGTTTCTGACATACCACGGGACGTTGACTATTGTTCTCAGTATCTTCGATTGTAGCGACTATAGTTTATTTATGTGGCGCATTGCTGCTATTCCCTATAGTGGTATTCCGTGCGTGCAAATTGGTTGTATTATCGTTTTTTAGATTTTTAGTTCATTTTCTATGCCGAGTTTAGAGTTTCGACTAATTAGCCAGTTCATCCGTCTTCCAAAAAGTCATAGATGATACTTCAATCCAATGCTACTAACAATTTTTCAAATTATGAATTTTGTCGCTCCTACCAATCCTCCGAAATCCTAAAATAAACGACAGATCAAACATAAACGAACGAGTGAAAGAACTCGATAAACGAAGAGACCTAACAATGAGCAAGATGACAGAGATACGCGAGCAGAAACGAAAAAACTGTAAATCGTAAAGTTAAATGTCAGCCTGCTAGATGGAGGATAATCGACGAGCTGAATCGAAAGTTCGTTTCCGACGGACCATCAAATCAACGAACGAAAGTTGCCACATAGGCTCGATGCCTTTTTTTTCTCCTGATGCAGCGTTAGAGCGCAGAGGTCGTCGATATCGAAATCCAATTTAGTGGAACAAAGGGGACCGCGAATCTGACGCGTACAAGGTGTTAAACTCTTCAACGCTGGCGAACTCTAATCATACCACATATTCGCGTCGTCTTTCTCCAAAATTTCCCCGGACCACCTTTCGCTTTTGCAAATTTTCTTTCTCAGAGAAAGAACGTAACTTGTCAGAACTACGTTGTTTGTGACAAAGTATTTCTTACTCAGACGCGTAAGAATGAAAATTTGATATTTGAAATACCTTATTTTCTGGCATAAGGATAATTGTATACAACACATTATGTTTCATACAGATTCGCATGTTTGGAGAATAAAGTTAAATAAGAACAGAAACCACTAATATTCTTTCATATTATGAGAATTCTGTATAATTTTGCACTTTCAAATTTCCCATAAATGCAGAGAAATCCGCAGTTTATCGCGGGATTTTGCTTTAGCAATAGAAATACCGAAGCTATTTCGAAATGACTGGTCTTTAAAAAATACGCAGTGATAGAATATTTTTATATTTATTGATTTATTACTTTCTTACAGAAGCAATTCCATGTTGTGTAGTACATTTTTCGTGTTATTAATCCATCCGGGACCACGAGCGACCTAAAAGAGGGTTGACACATTTATAAAATTGTAGAACCAGCCATTTGTGGTATTGCTAGCGTTAGCATCGAGCGATCCAGCGATCGATCGGGAATTTTCCTGATGACTGATATCATTGTACCGAATGATACGCGGTGGAAATTTTAAAAACGCGTGGCAAGTTGTAGAAAACGAGGAAACTGGTTAATTGGAGTTCGATAAACAGATTGCAGAACCTTTTTACACTTTGACAAGCACCGATCATTTTGACTGGTATAAGTAGCCTTGATACAAAATTATTTTGAGTTTGAATACATAAAAAGCAAAATAAAATTCATTATACTATTCTTTTAGTTATCGTTACGAAAGTCATTGCATCAAAAAATATAGGATGAAGTAGGAATTTTAAAATAAAATTGTAAAACCAGTCGATTGGACTCGTGTGGTTGTTCTACTGTTAATTAACCA
Source organism: Bombus hortorum (assembly GCA_905332935.1). Lineage (NCBI taxonomy): Eukaryota > Metazoa > Arthropoda > Insecta > Hymenoptera > Apidae > Bombus > Bombus hortorum. Next base: position 16,261,762 of record HG995193.1, read on the forward strand.
GCCTCTGTTGCCTCATCAAACGATCGACAGATTAATCAGAATTATGCTGCACATAATAGGCAAAGAGTTAAGAGTTAGTGTTAACACTTTGACTGCCACGTTGGTCATTGGTGACCGGAGCGCTTGAACTTACTACAATTGTAAAAGTTGAATGAAAATTGAGAGTTGGGGCATATTGAATATAATCGATAAATAGAAGATGCTTTGAAATAAAAAGTGCCCCATTGAGCAATTAAACATTTTTATTAGAACATCAATAAAAAAAAAAAGAAAGGAAATCTTGCATCTAACGATGCACTGTGTTTGCATCCACATCATTGAGGGGTAATCTAAGAACGAGATAGTTATGTTAGATATGTTTGTTTATGATGAATATGTATCATCAAAGTTCTGTTCCAAAAAAGACAGCATGGAATTCTCCATCATAGTACAAATAATTAGAAATTGTCAAAAAATTTTACGCACCCGCCAGAACGTTAGCTCGTCAAAAAGTTCATCCACTGTGATCATATTGTAATTCGAGAAAAACGTAATTTTGCATTGCAACACGATTTAGATTACCCAATGCGAAAAAATGACATCGTGTAATTAGAAATTCCAATAGGAATTCGCGTGATCGCGATGGAAATTCAATTGGACACGCAATTGGCAAAAATTGAACGAAAGAACCGAGTTGCAACGACGGAGAAAGAGATATTCGGCGGAAAAGATTCTGACTACTCGGTCGAGAAATGCTGTTTCTGCTCTGGCCACGTGCCAGCATCCAGCACGGCGGCGTGAAAAATCGCGCAGTGGAATCACGCTAATTTCCGCTAATTTCCGCTAATTCCGTCGTACTCTTTTGCCGCAGGAAATGCACGTTGAAATGTGCGACTGTGAAAGTCGACTGTTGAATGTCTCGGGTAATTGAACGAGTGATTAAGCAATCGTTTGTTCTCTGTTGAACAGACGAGCCCAGTGTCCCACTGTTACACCGTGAAACCAGAGAAACTTGGATTTTACGATGTTTCATCGCGCGTTCCTGAAAGTTTCTGTTCATCATATTCACTCGTTTTCGCACGATCGCTGGCAAAAAACAAACGCACCGGATTTAATGCGATTCATGGTGGTTTCTTCGATTTATCACCTGTGATGATCGCGAGAGAAAAGGAAATGGAATGAGAAAAAGGAAGAAGAAGAGAGAAAGAAAGTGCCGGAAGGATGAAGAAAAAAGGAGAAGAGAAAACGAGTGATGATTACAATAAAATGAAGAAAGAAATAGCATGAAGCGGTAGGACGCGTAGACTGCCAAAGAAATAGTCCGCGGATTGATTTAACAACGAGTTTATTAATATCTCGAAAAGAAACTTGACAATCTTATTAGCGCGTTACCTGGGCTGCTGTACTTGCACTGTTTTTCGTGTGCTCGACGTCCACTGCACTTCACTCACTACTCGCGACGTCTGACTCCGGGTGTAACTGTCTCTAACTGTGTATCCAGCTTTTCCTCGTTTCCCTTTATATAGGGTGGCGAGGTGCCGGAAAGAGAAAGTCTTCTTCCGGGGTAGGGAAACGGTTTTTTTCTTGCCGGAGGCTCTTGCACATTTTTGTAAGTCCCAGGGTTTATTCTTTTACGACGACCTGGCCAGGGTTTTCTTCTTTTACGACGCCCTGGCCTCGGACGTCGTTTCGCAGGCCATGTGGCCAACACATGCGCTTAAACCCTGGAACTTTCTTTACGGCCATAGGCCGCTACAAGCAAAAAAGAAAGAAACGGAGAGAGGGGGAGAAACAGAGACAACGAAGGAAAAGAAAGAGGGAAGAAAACGAAGAAGAAACGAAGGGGCGAATGAGGAGAAGAGTGTGAGGACGTAGAGGAAAAGAAGGGAATGGAAAAAAGAAGAGAGGAGAGGAAAGTAAAGGAAGGGGAGGAGTAATACCTAGTTTCTTCCACGTTCATTTCAAGGTTCGAACAGGGATGACCTAATGCTTGCTTAACGAAGGACTTTTATATTCTACCTCGTCACTATCCAACTTTAACTCTATTTTATCATAACTCCATTAAGACTTTTAATCGCAAATGGCCTACGCCTCACTCTGAAGTTTTTGCAATCTTCTAACTACTAAACTTACACTCTAAATTTTAACCAATTAGATACGTTACGTTTATTAACCACTGTAAATATCATACTGATGAATCCTGCAAAGATCGCAGTTGATCTATGAAAAATTTCTTTCTTTTCATAAGGACGCACAACATTTTCCCTTTTATATTATTTTATCGAATTGCGAATGATGCATTTTGTTCTATCAAAATAAAGATCAGATTAGGTTCCATGTTTGTATAAAGATGCGTCGTTGTAAAAGACGTGTCTGTAAAAGAAAGGCACTTTTCGGACAACCTAATACTTATTGGTATATACGCGTTTATGTAAAAATTGTGAATGTATAAATAACTACGTCGATATATTGAAGTTATCGTTAAAAAATACGCGAAATATTGATATAACGTGCATCAACTAGTGTAATATTTATTGTTTCGAACAACAATCGTTTATGTTCAACAATGTTGAAGTGATCACCACTTCTAAGAAAACTCTACATCTAGTTTTTAGTTTTCTCAAGCACTGAAGCTATCGACAGCGTATAGACAAAAGATTGGGACGACGGCAAACCATAAACAACCAATAAACAAACCATAGACAGGCGATGATAGCTTCTGGATCTGGACCAGCTCAAATTATATTTCTTCTTGTATTTACACTTCTGTATTAAAATATATTTTCTACTTAACAATTTATCCACGCGTTCCTTTGTATTCACATACATCGAATAATCTCAACAAACAATATAATCGCACTTCGTAAATTATTAGACAAATATAAATTACGATGGCTGAGGAGGAGATATTTCTTACAAATTCGCTCGTTTTATCTTGTTCTCTTGGCTTTTTTTTATTTTTACTGGACAAAATCGTTATTTCTTCTCGTGCGTTCGATTCATCGACTGCTCCTGGATAAATAGAAAGAATCGTTACGCACGTTTTATCTCTTTGTTTCAGTGATTTAAACTCACCTCTCGAGTAACCAGCCTCCGTTCTCTGCCGTTATTTATGTGCTAACACCAATGTCAAAAGTATAAAAAATATTTGCTAGCGCAAAGAATAGCACGACGAACGTTGGATATGAAGTCTGTTTCTTTAAAATCTGCTAGAAGAACTTCGTAAAAATTTCAAATGAAGGAAAATGTAAAAAAACAAAGGGAAGGAATTAAGGAAAGAAAAGTAAATCTCGTAAACAGGCTAAAATATAAAACTTCCATAAACAGTAGTTTTTCAGCTGGCACAAGTATCCTTAATTTTTAATCGCACGCTCTTTCCTCTTCGTAACAAGAGAAAACCAACCCTTTGTCTAACGTTGTAACAGGTCTGCCAATAGTATTTGCTCTGCTCTTCTCGCATTTAGGTAAATAAGGATGCACCGTAGTGAAGATTCGTAGCGCGATTCCTCCACTGTTTCCATTATACGTAGAAACGCGATATCTGTGGAACTGAAGCCGCTTGCTGTCTGCCGCTCAACCATTCGAATCGCTGGAACCGTCGCGATTGCCTTTTTATTTCGCGCGAAGGGGACTTCATTGCTAATTTTAAAGTGGATCTACCGAGGGAAAAAGACGATTCCATTTTCCTTCTCCGTCGTTCCCTCGATTTCATCACGGAACGTGGCTTCATTTTAATCGTAACACGCGTGATTACTTACGAAAAAACCGGCTTTCACAGTCTTTGAGTCGCAACGAGAGGCACAAAGTGGCGGAAGATGAGACACACGTGTATTTAATTTATTATAAGACGATTATTTCTGCGAAGAAAAAAATACCTTTTCTGCTCTTGACCCTTACCCCGATCTTCTTCCGCCCTATTTCCCTCTCCCTCTTCCACCGATTAACCGCTATTTTGCCTCGGCCAGGTCTCTTTATATAACTATCGATTTATTTAAGCGCGCATTACATCCCCTTCCCCTTTTAGCAAAATTTTGCCTCGTCAACGAAACGCGCATTCCACTCCGCCCCACAGACCAGGCTTGTTACCGCGAACGACAAGAAAATTTCATTCCAACAATACCGTCGTGCTACTGTTGCCTAAATATATTCTCGTTCAATGTTCCCGCTTCGACGATTCTCCGTGTCCGGAAACTTGCGTCTATATAATAGAAAGCGGAGGCCAAGTATCGTCAAACTGTCATGCATAAAACATTAACATTAACGGAAACAATTTGTGAATGCGACCTATGGAGAATTCCTCGTCCCACGTTCTCGTTTTATCCAATGAAAACTAAAAGAAAAAAAGAACTCGGAACATCGAATGTTCTAAGAATTTCTTAACTTTGTATTGACATTAAAGATGCATTTGATTCTGGCGCGTGTGCAGATTATGTGGGAATATTAACGAAAGCAATTTCTAATGCGATTTATGACGAATTTCTGAATCTACGCTCAATTTCTTGAGGAATAAAAGAGGAGAAAAGGGCACAAAAGATAAAATGTTCGCGATATTAAGTGATCCGAGGATTAAGGTAATCCTCTTCGAGGAATTTCTTGGTATTTTATTAACATCAAAAATCACTTTCGCATGTACAGATTATTTATTGCTGTAAATAATTTATTATTAAATGCTTATCGAATAGTAGTAATAAAATATAAATAATAGTAGTAATAAGTATTAGTAATAATAAAATAATAAACAAAAGTAATTCGCAACACAATTTACAGAAAATTTCGAAATCTACTTGTTTCGTGGAAGAATAAAATCTTAAAAATCGAATAATGAAGTAATTCGAGAATTTCGATAGCTGTAGAAATTCCATACAAAAACAGTTTCACGAAGCGTAGACACAAAGATAAAGAAGGGGAGATCAAGATGAATCGTAAAAAAAGGGGTTTGTGTTCTATATCACGCTATGATATTTTCACTGAGAATGGATTTCTTCTGAAAGTCTGGACAGACGCATCGCAACCATCGTACATCATCTAAAATTACGATCATAGCATCGTATCCGGTGATGCAATCGCGATTTTTCCGTTGTATCGTGTTGTTGATGGTGACAAGAAGCACAGTCTACAGTGAAATTAATTGACAAAGGATATTAGCGAGCAAAATGTCTGATACATAATGATTTAATGACAAAAAGGAGATTTCTCTTTCTCGGCGTATATTTCTAGATAACAAATTCGTCCATGATTTAACGTTATCGCTGATATATATTAAGTCGTCCGAAAAGTTTCTTTCGTTTTATAAGGAAATAATGAATGCACAACATTTTTTGTTTTTGTTGAGAACTTTGGATCTCAATAGCCGAAATAATGATATAGGAACGCTAAATTTATACTTGGAATTTATATTAGAATAGTTGTACATTTATTTGATAAATGATTTCAAAGATATTCATCGATACACACTTGCACGAGTCTCACCACTTTCTTCTATACTCGACTGTTAACCGACTGAACAGTTACATGTTCATTTGTTTTCCAGACGCCGGGCACACACATACTTCTACACACTGATATTCACATACAAGTATCACCACCACACAACTAACCTAGTCTAGCACATAAAATTATACATATCTCAATAGTTTTATATTATTTTATCGAATTACGTATGATCCATTTTGTTCTATCAAGATAAAGATCACAACGTTTGACAGATTAGGCTTCATATTTGCATAAAGATGCATCGTTGTAAAAGACGTGTGTTTAAAAGAAAGACACTTTTTGGACAACCTAATAATGTTCAGTACATATTTTGGAAAAGATGAAGATGCTTCAGAATTCCAATGACTGTGAGCGATTAAAAGGAAGATACGATAAAGATGGATATGAAATCAGAGACGACTGCTTCTTTAATTAAATAATACACATAAAATAATTCCTATAGTGCGAATTTTTATGCATTTGTGAGAATTTGTAAAATATCAAAATGCAACTAATACGTGAAGATATATAAAAAATCTAAGATATATTACTAGTTATAATATTTAATACACAAAACGAATATTTCCACGAATACTTACAATTTAATAACGTTTAAACGCTAAAAAATGCTTCAAAATCGTAGGTATATGAAAGAATGGATTATACGAGAGAAAAATAATCAGTTTACAAATCTATAGAAAGTCTCTCGAAAAACTGACAAATTATTCGCTTTGGTAATTCCACACTTTATAAATCCTATTACATCATCCGTTAAAAAGGATCAGATATTACGCAATAAAATTTCAAAAGCCAAAAATCAAAGTCGACTCTTATTTTAATTAAAATTCCAATCAATGGAAAGCAGATCACGTTTCTCTACCCTCGGATGTATCAAGTGTGATGGCACGCAAAAGTCCGATACCGTCTCATCGGTTCAGGCCAATTAACCTAAGAAGAAGTGGTCCGAATGTGTGCGCTCTTGAACGACTTTCGGATTAACCATCTTCCATCGTGCCAGATTATTAAAGCAACAAACTGCTCCTATACTTAAGTTCCCTCGCGTTAGCCTGGTCTTCGCGGTTTCGTCCATTGGCGCGGGAAATGCCGAAGGACGCACGGAGGTGGAGGAATAGACAAGGTTGAAACGAAAGGTAGAAAAAGCGGGTGTTCGTGGATCGCAAGGGTGCGGTTGCCTAGCTACTACGTGACGTCATCTGTGACGCAGTCGAACAAGAGGAAACATCCGCATCGGAGTGACAAGGATGTGCGATAGGGAGCGAGGTCACAGCGTCATCATCCACGGGGATCCACTGAGAAGGTGGATTGACCAGATTAAACGTATCTTTTCTTCGAGTTCGCACAGAGACCTTTTCCACTCATGGGGCTAATTTCATCTACGCCGGAAAGGGCTGACAGAAATGTAACACGTCGACCAGAAAATACTCCGCTTCCGGTATGCGCGTAGATTATTTCCGCTACCGAATACTAGCGTTTGGTATAGCGTTTTGGTCCATTGGTATAGCACGCGTAAACGTCTGATCGTAGCGTGGTACGCCTTGACACGAGAAACGTTGAAGGGATTTTATGTTCTACCATTATTTGATTCTCGCCTATTGTATAAAATTGATGTCTCTATTAACTACAATAAATGTTTTAATACATTAAAAGAGAGTTGATTCAATAATACCATTACAAACGAATATCTAAGGCAATAACTTCTCGCCTATTGCATAAAATTGATGTTTCTATTAACTACAATAAATGTTTTTGTTGAGAATCTTGGATCTTAGTAGCCGAAATAATGGTACAGAAACACTAAATTTACACTTGGAATTCATATTAGGATAGTTATATATTTATTTGATAAACGATTTCAAAGATATTCATGGATACTTGCACGTGTCTCAGTACTTTCTTCTATACCACTGTTAACCGACTGAACAGTTTACATTCATTTCTTTTCGAGACACACATAATTCCACACACTGATATTCACATACAAGTATCACTACTACGCAGCTAACTTAATCTAGCACATAAAATTATGCATATCTCAATAGTTTTAATACATTAAAAGAGAGATTCAACAATACCATTACAAACGAATATCTAGGGCAATAACTTCTGAAAGAACTACAAATGTTCAAAAAGACAAGCTTTCATTATTATCAAGTTTCATTACACCTCTTTAACTACGATTAATTGAATGGAATATATTTAGGAACACAATGAATTTCTCGTAGTTTTCGTATTAAGAAAGTTGATATTGAAGTAGCAAGTATATGAAAGGAAAAGAAAAATTTGATACTTAGAAAGGTATAACAAAGATATACCTAATATGTCATAAAACCTGATAGCCGATACCTAAGAATATCATAGAAAAACTGAAAGCAACAATGATTAATGTCGAGCGAACAAAAGAATAAAGTAGTATTGCATGAACACTGATGTCTGACCACAGACTGGCAGCTACTACTGAGGCTCGGAAGAAAAGACGCAGGTACGAGCATCTTCCTACGACTTTTCACGCTAATAGAAATAGTGTTGTCGTAAAGATGGAATTCTTGGCGACCTCGAAATCATACATCACGTTCGGACATGCAAAAGATATATCTCCCATAAGGGAAACTTCTGGCCGATACGAGGCGTACGAGCCGACGGATATTACATTTTCTCCGGGTCGTCTCATCTCGCCTTGCAACGATTATGGCCACTGATGTCAACTTATTCATGCTCGATGAAGCATATCGCGGGTGCCTCGTGTTGCTTCTGAAAACGACGATCAAAAAGACAGGATATTTAAGTTAGACGCCTGTCACTTATTTCTTTAGGATTCACCGTTTGTTAGCTCGTATCAATATGCATTCGGCAATCATTTATTAATGTCGAATATTCGGTACGTTTTCTACCTATCCATGTATCATTGAATATCACGAGTAAAAAAGCATGAAACGATATTCTTATTAAGTCAAGCAGGAAATGTAATTTTGTATTTATTATATTTATAATTAAAATTAGATATAATCTTAGATATAATAAAACAATAGAAATATTGTGATTTTTATATTTTTCATGTAGGAACTGTACTGGAATCGTGTAACATTTCCGAAATCTCGATTTGCTAACCATTACAGCATTGAACTATGAAAATAGTTTGTCTAATTGAATTAATATTTATATTACTAATAGCAAACAATATAAATAACTTAAACTCTATAATAATACTAATATTCGTATCTGTTTTTAAAGAAAATAAATTGCTTTCATAGCCTTAACTATACAGCGATGAAAATTCATTGAAATATAATACATATTGTTTATTATATTTATTGTTGATTATAATATAAGAGAAAGATTGTAAAAATGTATGATATCAGAGACATATAATAAAAAACTAATAGCAATCTTAAAAATGTTTATTATTTCATACCTCGCCACATTACTGCCACTTTAATACTATACAATTCTTAACACTTTGACTGCCACGTCGAAATCACATGTTTCTTTGAGGACGTCACAGTGTTTTAACACAGTGCACCGTTAGATGCAACATTTGTTCTCATTTTTTTTTTTTTTTTATTGACGTTCTAATAAAAATGTTTAATTGTTCAGTGGGACACTTTTTATTTCAAAGTATCTTCTATTTATCGGTTACATTCAAAATGCCCTAACCGTCAATTTTCATTCAATTTTTACAATTGTAATGAGTTCTGACTTCGCCAATGACCAACGTGGCAGTCAAAGTGTTAACCTTCTCAAGGAACATTTTATATTCTTCAATATCGGAATTGACTTCTCAGATAGTCCTATTTTCCAGAAATAACCAATCCAAAATATAGAAAATCGATATGAAGTGAACGTAGAAAGATCTTTCTTATGTGATACGTAGCTGCCCCTCGAAAATAATTGTCCGTAATCATCAGACCCTTGAAAAACCTCCTGAAGAACGTCTGGAGGAATCTGGTCGCGTTGAACATTTTTTTTAATTATTTAATTTGTACCTTACAATTTGTCCAGCTGGACGTTTGGTAAATTTTTCCAACTTAAAAGCAGCACGAGTTTCATTCGTGTAAAAACTTGCGCAAGAAGCTCGCTATGACAGGAGAACCGACGCCTTGTTTCCGCGCTTTGCTTTTCGCTATTTTTTTTATTAAAGCTCGTCATTTCATCGGTGTGAAAAATTGGTCGACTAAGTAGCGGATTGGAAACAACGAGCGAAATGAAAATGAAAATAATAATACATAATTGAAACACGTAAAATAGGACGAGAGTAGTTTCTTGCGACAGTCTGATATCGATCCTGTACTTCTTTTCATCGCGTTACTTTCTCACCAATACTCTAATTAACGATTATGCATCATGAGCTTTGGTCCGTGTAAAATTGTGAAGAAGCGATAAACAACGTCGAAAAAAGAGATGCGAATCTGAAGAGGGAGCTATTTCATAGCAAAATCGTTTCAACGTGTCCGAAATTACTGGACGCTGGAAGATTCGTCCGCGAAATTTCACGCTAACGAAGCGGATAAGCGCGACGAATAGTTGACGGGAAGGATAAAAAGTCGAACGAGATGCGACAACTACGAGGAGATCAGCGTCGATCGCTGGCTGTTATGGTTTCTTTGCGAGTATAAAATACGAAAATAACGTGACGAAGTGCTTGGTTGCGTATTACGTACAAAGTTATAAAACTCATGCAGCAGCGTATAATTCACGGTGACACGGAGCTCGTCGATGAATTTACTATCCCGGGGGAATCGAATGGGAAAAATATAGACGTGCAATCGTGCAGAAATCTGCACATCGACAATAACGACTGTGTAACAATCGGAATTTCACAAGCGAAAGAATTACGTGATATAATTGTGAAAGAAACTCGATGATAACGAATTACTCTGAAGCTCTGAGACTTTTCTGCGACGTAATGCAGATGCAAACTTGTTCGGCGTGAAAAAATCCTGAACAATGGGAATATCATGAAAGGACGTATGAAAAAAAGACATAAAGAAAATATCAAATCACGATGCATACACGGCGACTTACTCTGGACGGTGCGCGTAAAATTTTCTTCTCTTCGTAGTAAGCAACTGATGATAGGAGCAAGAAGAAACGGAAGTAAAAATAAAACATAGAGTTTTCGAAGAATCTTTGCATAGGAAAATTGACTATGTAATTTCAGGGTGCACGGCTCTTTTCTTCTGTTTTTATCTTCGCCTCGCCCTTTTCTTCCACCAGACCGTTTATCTTGCTTGCTGGTTGTTTGCGTACATCCGTTCCAACGGAGTTTCAGCAATCGCTGGGAAATATTTACCGAGACCCTAGCTAGCCAGAGGCACGCTTTTCAAGGCGAGCCAGAAGGAATAAGCGGGGGCGTGAAATTAAAGCGACGCGACGCGTCGGGAGGCGGCCGACTAATCCAACGCCACCTAATCACTTTTCTTTATTGCGTTCTCAAAGCGACCGTCACTTCCAACCAACCTCGATTGTCCATAACAATCGAAGACGCCTAAGAGATATCGGGATATTTATCTTCCGCTTTGTCACGTTCCAAGGGTTCGCTTTTTAAAGATGAAGACCACGAGGCAAAGACGTAATAAGCCACACCTTTGGTTTTTTATATGAAGAAGGGAAAAACAGGATAAGTACGTTCTTGTTCGTTGTTTTATTTTAATTTTAATTTTACTGTGCGCTTTTATCAACAAAATTACACTTATCATATTTTTCTCCTGTAATATTCAAAAATGTTGCACATTGTTTTTTATTATTTTAGTCAGACATAACGACGCTATAATAACGTTTGATTTCTTCTTTTTTAAAATTAGTTTTTAAAATCGCGAATGTCAGTTGAAGAGTATCGAAATTTTAAAATTCTGACGAATCGATTCGATTCTGCCGCGAGTATTGTCCTTGATATTACGGTTGCCTTTTCCAAGTATCCAGGGATTACTAGAAACAACAAAAACCCTTTTTCGCGAGAGACAGGCCGCTTTTCAAGATATTGAGCAACGAGCAAACAAGTAAAAAGGAGGAAAAACAAGTGGAAAGCTACTTATTGTATGGAAAAGTAGGTCGATCATGCAGATCGTCACTTTTTTACAAAAGAAAAGGAAATTTTGCAATACAACAATTTATCGATTTTCTTCTTCGAACGTGGTATCCCCTGTAGGGAACAAACTTTGCTGCAAAATAACTGCTTACGGAATTTCCTCTGTTCTAAACAACTTCCATAATTAAGCGAATGGTCGCGATCAAAAGGGATTCCCTTGTTAAGCGGAAACAGCCGACGAACCAGACGCCGTTCGAAACTCGCTGCTAATCAAGGTTCACCGAATCTATTCCTACCGTTAAGCTGCCACCCTTTATTACCAAGGAAAAAGGTAAAAGCGATGGAAGAGAATTGAAAATAGTTCGTTCGATTGAAATACAACGAACAGCGAGCAAAATTAACCCTTTCCACTCCTATGTCGAATCTCGACATCAATTTTTACCTCAGGAGCTCCTTCGTCGAGTCCGACCTTTTTTGTGAAACGCGCGAAAGAAAAGCAGGATTGCATCCTGTAAATTGTTTCAAGATATATCATAGGCTTAAAAATTACAAAATACAACAATAGTGTGAATAAAACTGGCATTAGGTTGTCCGAAAAGTGTCTTTCTTTTACAGACTCGTCTTTTACAACGATGCATCTTTATGTAAATATGAAGCCTAATCTGTCGAACGTTGTGATTTTTATTTTGATAGAACAAAATGGATCACATCGTTTAATATGTCGTAATAATCAATTCGACAAAATAATATAAAACAGAAAGTGTTGCGCTTCCATCATTTCCTTATAAAACGAAAGAAACTTTTCGGACGACCTAATATTTAAGTAAATTTCTTTCTTCCTTTATTTATTTAAATTGTCTTATTTTTTAGTTAAAGTAAACTTCAGATAAAACGCTTAAAAAACGTCTGGAGCTGCTGCTGACGAAATTGAAATAAAATTCCCAGTGCAAAGGTTTAAAACAAGGTCCTTCCAGCGATTGTTTCTCGGTCAGAGTCTGTTGTTGTCCTTGAGTCCTTGTTTTCAAGACAAAAATGCATCTTGTGTAAAATACGATGGCTGAAAAACGGCCGATTAATGATGGATAAGAAAACATTTTTCAAATCTCTACCGCGCCGCTTCTTTTACCTAAATAAACGAATATTCTCTTTTGGAAACATTGTTTTGCTGGAGAGGCGCCAGACTCTTTATGAAAGATAGCCTACGAGGTGTAGGTTCAGACTAATTGAAAAAATGGGGGTTGTAGAATTTAGGAAACTACGGAATCGTAAAGTGGATGAAAGATTGTCGGGTAAGATGGATCTGTAAATCAATCATTCTAAGATATAAAAAGCAGTGTGTATTGGATATAGAAAAGTCTCGTTTTAGAAAAGAATAAATAGAATTTGTATGTTCGGATATTTCTGGACGAATTTTCTGTTTAGGTCATCTCTTAATCGGAAACTTCTTTAATCATTTAACAAACAGTCTCTGTTAGATTGAAATGATCGCGAATACAAATATAATATGCGTTCATTTTGATGAAAATGGAAACAAACATAACAAAGGAAACACGTTAAGTTAGAAAACAGTGCACTAAATAAATAAAAGATATTATTACATCCAGGAAATTAAAAATTATCAAACAGGTTCAATTTTAAAACGCCGTTCATACATGTTTGCTTGTAACAATAAATCTCAGAAACTGTGCGCATATACTGAGATCCTTCCATTCTTTTTCAAATGTTCTTCTTCAGATGTATCATACCGAACGAATTTCAGAGAAACTTCAAAAGTTCTATGGTTCGTTAGAATGGAAAGTCGCGATATTTTCGAATATTGAGTCGCTGAAAGAACGGGGTAAACATCTGTGGACGGTAAGAAGAAAATGATGTAGTGACGTCATTGCACAGATGCATGCCAGATGCAGGCGTTGGGTGCACCGACCTTCGTGCCGTCGTCAGCCCGAGCTCTGCAGCTAGTGACGTCACCGTTTGCCCATACTCCCGTTTCCATGAGAACAATGACGTCATAGTTTCCGGGCCGTGAATATACATTGGTTCTAGGTCGGTGAACCGATATTCGCGGGTTTTATCGAACGCGCCAACTCCTCCTCGCTTTCTCCACCAAAATGAATAGACTGTAAAGTAATAGGGTATAATTAGTTTAGAATAAAATGGTTTACATTCTAATTCGGATATTTATTTATATAAGTACTTATAGAAAACTTAATCCTTGAAAAGTATCATCAGTATGCATCATAGACGAGGATATACGCAAAGACTTAAAAATAGCGACGATCAAAGAAGAAATCGGCAGGTACGCAGAAAAATACAAGGAAAGAACGGCAACACATCTAAGCGAGCAAAAGTCTCATAAAAAGAAGACTAAAAAGAAAACAACCCACTGACCGCACTAAGGAAATAAAATAATCATACTTGAAGATGGTATTATTATTTAGCGATTAAGTTAGAAAAATTTACCAAATGTCCAGCTGAAGAAATTGTAAAGTAGAAATTAAATAATAAAAAAAAGTACTATGCATCGTAGAAAATCATTTTAATTCTATGTGTAAAATTTTATTCCAGGATAATGAATAAAGTGAAACAAATCAATGAAATATTCTAATGTCGTTTGACATTAATCAAGAATTAACGAGTTATTGTTTAAAGTGCTTACAAATAATTTAAAATTTGAAATTTCACTTTTTTAGTTCAATTGTTTCTCACATACGCAAATAATAGAGAAATATATATGAAATACCAAGCATGATTTTCATTTTCTCTTCTCGAGGCCCATAGTGACAGAAATCAAACGTCCTAAACGTTAAAATTTCCACGTTGCCTTACAAAACACGATTGCCATTTTACAAAATACACGCTGGATACAACAGTAGTTTCAGTCAGGGAATTGTCAATACGAATAGAGGAATGATCAGCCAGAAGTTACTGAAACAATAACTTGGAGTTGAAAAAGTGAACAGATTATTAGAATGGGATGAGAAATGGTAAAACAAGTTGAAGAGAAATCTGTAGTGAAAGTGGTTGTTACGTAAGAAGGTCCTTTACTCCAAACAACATGAACTTTTAAAGATAATTGCTGATTCACAAAGGACTGAATATCTCATTAAAATTAAAAGTATCTCATTAAAATACTTAACATAATAATACACCAAAATTTGTGTTCCAAGCGAGGATCGAGGTCGTTCGTCGAGGTTGCGAGAAGCTTGCGAACTTGGCTTTCCACGATGCGAAACGCAAGAGTTCTCGAGAATTCTTGTTTATTTATAAATCCTGAACCGCGTAATTCGAGAGCTGCCGCGAGAATCTCGTTCCTTATTCTATTAAGAAGCTAATGCGAAGAAAGAGACCGACGACGAAGAAAGCGACCAAGCGATGGTTGCGGTAAAAGTGGCCATCCCCTTTTCCACAGATATATGTATATTATCCTCGGAAACGCTGTCTCGCATCTTGATCGTATACCTTGCACGTAACGACCGACCTCCTTCGATTTGACAACACGTAATATCGCGGCTGACTCGAATGTCTTCGATCTCTGCAGTCTCTAAAATAGAAGGGCTTACAGAGGGTAACACGTGAAAGATTTTCTCGCGTATGTTTTATAGTTATGTGCAAGCCAAGTATGTGTTTGATATCAGTTTATCGCGATCATACATACATCAGAGCAGCTCCTACACACATCAATTGGAAAAAGGAGAGATTTTGGTTGTAAACTTTATAACAACTTATGGTCGATTTGGACTACATCTTTTCTCAAAATTATGAAATATTCCACCCAACGAATCCCATCGTTCGAATTTCGACATACATTTAAAACGTATTTACAGATATCAACAATCAAAATATAAATCTTGTACTAAAGAGATGATGATGAAGATTATATGAAAAAATAAATAATGCGAGAGATGAAACAGAACTTTATTCATATACTTTAGCAAAAATTATGAAAATTTCTATGAAAAATGATTCATTGGTATAATTCTAGTTGGTATGATTATAGTGTAAATGTTTATCAGTGTAGAATATTTCGAATAGATATAGAAAAAGAAAGAAGAATAGGAAACGTATATATTTCTATTGCTTGTATTCCAAGATGTTGAATACGTATATGAGAGAAAATGTTGTGAGAAAACCCGGATGCTGGATGAATGCGTGCGTCGAATAGTGCGTACTACAGCATATAGCCGTCATGACAGAAACAAACAGAGAAGCCTAGCTATTTTCGGACCATCAACCGGTCCACCGTATATTTAGATGATACGTACCCGTCTATCTCTCATGCTCGGTGTTAACGCGTGTGCCTACGCAATTATTCCCTTTCGAGTGACGCACTCGAGAAAGGGTGCCACTGACCTCCTCAATAAACAATACAGAAAGAAACATCGGAAGTATTCAATTCTTCCCATCATATTTCTTCAATTTCAGTTTATTACCTAGTATGTTATACAAAAAGTATTACTATCAATAAGTACTAATGATTTTCCTAATTCGTGTGATGATAAACAACGTAGAGAACTTAAACTTGATGGTAATGTTTATTCTGGAATCTATTTATTATTTAATATTTACGCCACTAGAAGTATTTCTAATTCTTATAATGAGAAAAAAAATATAGAAAGATTAGATTTCCTAATAACTATCAATAAGTACTAATGGTTTTCCTAATTCGTGTGATGATAAACAACGTAGAGAACTTAAACTTGATGGTAATGTTTATTCTAGAATCTATTTATTATTTAATATTTACGCTACTAGAAGTATTTCTAATTCTTATAATGAAAAAAATATAGAAAGATTAGATTTCCTAAATACTATCAATAAGTACTAATGTTTTTCCTAATTCGTGTGATGATAAACGACGTAGAGAACTTAAACTTGATGGTAATGTTTATTCTAGAATCTATTTATTATTTAATATTTACGCTACTAGAAGTATTTCTAATTCTTATAATGAAAAAAATATAGAAAGATTAGATTTCCTAAATACTATCAATAAGTACTAATGTTTTTCCTAATTCGTGTGATGATAAACGACGTAGAGAACTTAAACTTGATGGTAATGTTTATTCTAGAATCTATTTATTATTTAATATTTACGCCATTAGAAGTATTTCTAATTCTTATAATGAGAAAAAAATATAGAAAGATTAGATTTCCTAATAACTATCAATAAGTACTAATGGTTTTCCTAATTCGTGTGATGATAAACAACGTAGAGAACTTAAACTTGATGGTAATGTTTATTCTGGAATCTATTTATTATTTAATATTTACGCCACTAGATGTATTTCTAATTCTTATAATGAAAAAAAATATAGAAAGATTAGATTTCCTAATAACTATCAATAAGTACTAATGGTTTTCCTAATTCGTGTGATGATAAACAACGTAGAGAACTTAAACTTGATGGTAATGTTTATTCTGGAATCTATTTATTATTTAATATTTACGCCACTAGATGTATTTCTAATTCTTATAATGAGAAAAAAATATAGAAAGATTAGATTTCCTAATAACTATCAATAAGTACTAATGGTTTTCCTAATTCGTGTGATATAAACAACGTAGAGAACTTAAACTTGATGGTAATGTTTATTCTAGAATCTATTTATTATTTAATATTTACACTATTAGAAGTATTTCTAATTCTTATAATGAAAAAAATATAGAAAGATTAGATTTCCTAATAACTATCAATAAGTACTAATGGTTTTCCTAATTCGTGTGATGATAAACAACGTAGAGAACTTAAACTTGATGGTAATGTTTATTCTAGAATCTATTTATTATTTAATATTTACGCTACTAGAAGTATTTCTAATTCTTATAATGAAAAAAATATAGAAAGATTAGATTTCCTAAATACTATCAATAAGTACTAATGTTTTTCCTAATTCGTGTGATGATAAACGACGTAGAGAACTTAAACTTGATGGTAATGTTTATTCTAGAATCTATTTATTATTTAATATTTACGCTACTAGAAGTATTTCTAATTCTTATAATGAGAAAAAAATATAGAATGATTAGATTTCATAATAATATTCACAATGATACTTAAAGTTTCTGAAATTGTTTATTTGAAATATTTTTAGCATTTCAAAATTATAACTTGAACCGTACGATAAAACTTTATTGTTACCTGAGCAGTACAAATTTATGAAAGAAATATATTACAGAGCGATGACATGGCGCAAGCATTTTAGTAAAAATGAACGTATATGCAATGTACATAATATTAGATCGTGTCGGATTAAAGGACTAGATGAAAAGTTGGCCTTCAACATTTGAGAAATTGGAGAAAGAGAAGAAGAAAAATAGGTGAGAATGGAAAATAAAGAAAGAAGAAAAGGATGCGAAAAGAGCCAGGGAGGAAAAGGCTTAACCCCACGTGTCCGCGACGAAAAGGGTTTTTTTTTCATCACAAAACTAAATCGAGAGATCAAACAGTCTCGTTCCGTTTCCAACGGAGAACGTTGAAAATTCGTGGATTCGAAGATCGATTCGTTGACAGATGGCAAACAGTCTAAACCATATTTTAGATTGATTAAAACAAATATAGATACCATTTGTGAGTGTTGCTTCCCCCCCGTTTAGAAACGTTCAAATAAACTGACAAATGGGTGAGAAGGGGTCGGCTAAGAATAGTCTGTATATCAGAATTTAAAAAGCTACGATGCGTAAAACTCGAAGCGCGTATTAAATCTGTCTGCAGGCTGCTCATGAATGTTACTTCCAACTCGGACATTTCATTTTTCTTTAATGTTACTAACAAGCTTCTCTTTTTATCATTATAGCATTATTATCGAAGTATTATGTTGTACTAACGTCCAATTTTTGCTGCAATTCTTCTTTGGAATCCCAACTATTGACTAGCCGTCCGTTCCTGGCATTCCACGTGGTAAATTCCACCAATGAACCGTGGCCAGTCGCTTATGATGTTGGCCTACCAGAGCCCATCAAGTAATAGAGTACGTTTCTACCTTGTGGGCAATCGTCCAGCCATATATATTTATCTATACTACTGAACTTCTCATAAGCAATGTTTTACACCTTTTCCAAATATCGTGACCCAAAAATCTATGAATTATTAGGAATATTTGTATAATATAATGCTACAGTAAATGTAAAGGAAGAATTTGAATTGAAATTCTGTATTGTTTATGCATTCAATAACCACCGTAGCAATTTAGTCAGAAGGTTGATATTTTCGTCATATTTTCAACGTTACGATTGAAGAGCGTTTTTCTGCTGTTAATTCTTATCCCTTGTCATAATTTGCACTCAATTTAAACTAAAACAAGGAATATACCCGGATCATTCAAGTTCTATGTTCACGTATAATGGGAAACTAACATAAAATCTATATGAATTTTCAAAAAGTGGCTAGAAACATATATTTCAAACATTGAATAGACACATTTAAATTTACTTAACTCGGGTACCTTCGCAAAACCAATTTTCATCCGCCGTCTTATTTATACTGATTAATAAAACTATTGTTTTCATCGATATCTACTAACTATATATGGCTGTTTAATGTCAAATGCTTAAGAGGCAGAAATTAGTTCAAGGAGTTCCATCTTATCTGTATTTTATACGTTTGCAACAATGTGAAGTGTCCAAATATTTATAAATGATAATATACATAGGGAATTGAAATTTTTAAAAAATCGACTGCAGTGTTTACAGATCATGTTACATTTCCTAACGATGAAATTGTTAAACCAAGTTAAATGGATATTCATCGATATCTACTAACTATGTATGGCTGCTTAATGTCAAATGCTTGAGAGAAATTAGTTCAAGGAGTTCCATCTTATCTGTATTTTATATGTTTGCAACAATGTGAAGTGTCCAAATATTTATAAATAATAATATACATATATAGAGAATTGAAATTTTTAAAAAATCGACTGCCGTGTTTACAAATCATGTTACATTTCCTCAGCATAAAGTTGTCGGGTTAAATGGATATTCACGCGCCAAGGAACGCGATTCATTCTTATTCCACGCGTGTAATTTCGAAGACGATCCAGTTCGAAAATTTAATAGCTGTCCAGAGAACTGGAGAGCACATCGATGGTACTATTCTCCATTTCCAGTCCTTTCTCGAGCACGACTCGTGACAATATTGAATCCGAAGGCGGGAAATTCAGGTTCCTCCGCCTCCATTTCGAACCACTCTACTCGGGAGAGCTACTTCCACCGTAATCCACCGGCTATTGGCTTAAAAAGTATCCAGGGATGCTTACTCGCCTTCTACGAACACTCGAACGACTTTATATAACGTTACCGACGAAATCGATGCCTCTGATGTTGGCTGAACGAACAGCTTAACCGTATCAATTTCCCTGGAAAATCATACAACCCGTAATTTCCCTTCCAATATTTTATTCACGAATTCCACAACGGTACCGCTCTTGAAACTTTCATCGAAAGTTCCGCGAGCTCGTGAGAGAACTTCTCGAAAATAACAAATATTTTCCGCTCGAGCGAGGAGAGACTTTATGAAAGCATCCGAAGGAGAGATGGAAAGAGAGAGAGAAGAAACTTTTCTAACACGGAGGATAAGTTCGATCCTAGTAGCTTCCATTTTGTCGTCGTTTAACGAACACGCGATTCACTTATGGTAACCCTTAGAAGCGACGCCCTATCGAGACAATGACCCAAAAGCGGTTGTGTGAGGGCTACCAATGAAACTTGCAAGTTTCTTAAAGAGAAGCACGAGAAGCATAAATCTCGACGAGCTCGAACAACGTGACTGGTTCATACAACCAGATAAAAGATGTGCTCGTGGAAACAAGGTCGATCCAAGTTGCGAACAATTCTACTTTCGACGATGTACACTGGCGAAGTATTAGAACACCTACGCGTTACATTTATTGGAAAACTCTAATAAATTTTACATTATTTAGTACTTTACGTTATAAGACATATATGGGGCACACGTATGTATATGTGTTATAAGATATACAGCGATGAATACAAGTATTGGCGTAGACTAAATTTTCATGTAAAATTTTGTATAAATCTGTTCAAGTTTCTTTTTGTAAAATATAATTTTCCTGTATTTACGTATAACTTAATAAACCTAATTAAACCAATACACAATTATAAATTATAACAAAAATGAATAATAAAATTGTTGAGATTATTAGATGTATGTGAATACAAAGGAATGTGTGGATAAATTGTAAGGTAGAAAATATATATTTTAATACTGAGGTGTAAATACAAAGAAGGAATATAATATGAGCTGGTCCAGATCCGCACGCTAGCAGTGTTATCCTATGACTAAGAACCCTGAAGCCATCGTCGCCTGTCTACAGTTTATGGTTTGCCTTCGTCCCAATCTTTCGTCTATACGCTGTCGATGGCTTCAGTGCAAAAACCAAATGTAGAGTTTTCTTAAAAGTGGTGACCACTTCAACAAAAATATTCGAACTTCGAAAAAAAACTTGGAACTTTAGTCATTGTAAAATGGGCACAGGAATTCATTTCATAACTCTTCGATTCTATAACCAATATAGAGTTATGTAGAGTAAAAAGATGAATCGTAACTAGAATCAAAATTTCGATTATTTCAAAAATTTATCCAAAAGTAAAGATTCCACGTAACTATTTGAAGAGCCAAGATCAATATCATAGATGTATATAAGTTTCAACGCCGTAAAGTACATGGAGGATTTTGTAAGGCAAGCTGGTCTCCGCCGTTGCTTTTCTTTGTCGTTGTATATTTTATATTCAAAACTAAAAAGGAAATACAACCGTTATCTCGGAGATATTCTTCTCCATTTCAAACTGAATAAGTCACAATGCTGATACGTAACTTTCTCATCGTTCCATTTGATTCATTCTTTGCGTTATCTCGCCGATCGATGTACGCCCTCTTCAGTATCACGTCCAGAGGAAGAACAATTGCAATGCAAACGCGATAATGAGTTCCCGCTTCAGTTGTTTCACTTATTCAACTAACACGATTTGTTTCTTGCTGTTACTCTTATTTAAACTTGAAAAGCTTTACGATGTTCTAAAAACTATTTTCTCACAACTACTTTTTGGGTAAAAAGATCCACCAGTTTCGAATTTCGTTGCATTAACAGATTATTCGCTGATAGGCAAAATTCTAATGAAACAAAGATCTTCGCTGTCATTATTGGTAACAAAATAATATTGTCACCGTTAATAATGGTTATCAGTAACTAAAAAAAATTACTATTTTGCCATTAAAGGAATATTCATTACATGTAATATAAAATATTCGAATACCTGTAGAAACACTTTGTGAATATATTATTAGTCTTACACGACACATTTTGAAATTTCATTGGCACTACGATATGACTCGATCATCACAATTATAAAGTTTAAAATAAATTTACAAATGTACATAAAAATTACAAAATATTTGGTAGAAGTATATATTTCGTAGAGATGAAAAAACGATTTAACAAGTCTTAATATTCAGTGGGACCATCTTTAACACTTATTACATCTGACCATTCGTGCTTTATGGTAACTTTAAATATAAATATCGTGTAACTGCTACACACATTTTCAAATTGGTTTCGTATCTTACCTATATAACAACGATATTCTGTCTTATTATAGCATTAACGAAACTTTAAAATGTTTTATATAACACGTGCGATATGGACATAAAAGTTTTCCATAGTAAGTATTCAATTACTTTCATGGTTCGCTTTATACCATATCGTAGTAATAAAATCCAGTTAATAGGCAACAAGAAGTTGAAATTCCGCAATTTCCAATAGAGTCTGTACAGTTGCCAGTTTTCACCACGCAATTAACTGATCAGTCACAACTGGCGCAGCAACGGGGTATGAAAATTCTTTTAATCAGAGCATAAAGGATGCTCCTTATAACGAGGAAAACGAGTAGTATATATCATTATAGAACTTCACCCAGACTCATAGGGGTGAAAAGCTTATTATGTTTGAGCAAGGTGTGGATTCTCTCCATAAGAGGTTTAATTGAAACCAACCCACCTTCGTGGCAGGCAACCTTTAAGGTCTCCTTATAGACCAAGTACATGGACGATCGAGCTATTCCTGGCTCCTCAATTGTTGACACTGTGCTCCACCCCCCTATCAAATGATCAAACCCTGTGTGGTGCCCATATAATACGTGTAAACACGTGCTGAGTTAGTTTTAACCACGATTCGTAACGCGTGGTTGGTGAATGAAAATTCCTTCTCTAACTATGCGGTAGAATTAAAGGATTCGGATTAACGAACCGCTTACTGCTAGTTAATTGGAATATTTAAACAGATAATCGGCTGCTTTTAAAACTGCGTTACAGTTTCTACGTTTTCGCCCATTTCAATTTAATGAATTTCCGCTTACCGTGGTGTAACATCGATGCGTAATTATTATTTGAACTTTTCGTCTTTGCAAACGATGCGTTAGAAACTAAAGCATCAAGAGATGCGCGAACTAAAGGATTTGGATAGATATTAGATTATAGTTTGTTAGTGTTGATACAAACAGAATGTTGCTGATAAATTATAAATATATGGTAAGTAAAATAGATTAGTACGCGATTCAATATGAATACAGATTCAAGAGACTTTAATAATCTTCTCACGGCACTTCCAGAACTCTCGATACACCCTTTATACATATAGTTGCGTGCAAAAGTTTCAAAGGATAATCATCTCATAATGATACACTATTACATAGAAATACATCTATAAGTTTCTCTCTATACTACATTTATTTATCATTTTCACGATTCCATACATTTTTTAAAAATACTTCAATAATCAAATAAATACATCTTGAAATTAAATGTAATACTTTTCCACAATACTGTACGTTTGTTACTATTTTCCAAATCTACCATCGTTTAAACCCAAATTCAGTAAACAAATTGTTCGATTATCTTTGTTTAAAATTACGTAACAAAAATATTTCTCCAGTTACACTATAGTCAACTAGTTATACTAGACGTTAGAATTTACAATTCTCCGTAACAAAACCTCAACCATCTTTCATAATTTACCAGCTATAGCTCATCGTAAAATCAGCTCTCACAGAAGGTACCGTGATCCTGGTTGCCATTTTTCCTGATTCTATGCTACGTATTAACGGGGCAATGAGTCAATTTTACGATAGCCTACGTGACATTTGAAAATATCCCGCCTCCCTCTTTCCACGAATCCAAGTGCCATATCCTTTTCTTCTCTCTTTGACCTATATACCCGGCAGCCTTATCGAGGTTATGACGACCTCAGGATGATGTCATCGGCCCACTGACGTCACCAGCACCCCCTTACGTGACCATTGAGAACAACCTCGTTTCTATCTTTCTTCAAACTCACCCCTGTACGAGTTCTCGCCCTTCACTAGTTCTACAGACTGTCTCTTCCCAAAGCTTAATGGTCGTGTCCTGTCTCATTCATGCGGATATTCCTGCGGCCAACGAGCGTGAACCAGTTTCCGGGACATTCATACGATCGTATATCCTAGGATAATCCATGACTACGCTCGATTTGTGATCGCTGAAGGAATCGCTCTGCTATTCTTCACGATCATCTCATCTTTCTCTCAAGTAAAATTTCTAGATTATTTCGATTACTTTCAACGCCTTTCGTGTCGTTTTCTTTTCTACGAATTCTTCTTAGTTTCTGAGTATTCTATTTTATTTCTTTCCTTCTGTCTGTTTTTGTTCGGTGGGATAATGAGATTGGATAAAGTTAGGAATTAGGAATTTAGGTTGGATCGTTGATTGGCGTGAAATAGAATTTCTAGATAACCCGTGCTGATCCTTCAGAACAATATTTTGCTTTCTTAGAGTAATTGCCTTGATGGAACTTCGCACAGAGAATTCTGTTGTTGAACTTTGGAATTGGAAGTTTTGCACTGGATGTTTGCATTGAAACCTTTTGTATTGATTTTACGGTTAATATCGTGTTTAGTGGGTTAAAGGGAATATGAAAAATAGTTTTTTAGGCGATACGTGTCTTTATGATATAAGTTTCTAGTTATCACGATGTAATTAAAGCTCATAAGTAATAATTTCATGAAAAATTAAGATTTTAGAAAATATTTCATGTTGTACTCTATAACATCATTTCGAAATATCCTTTCCTCTTCGTTCGTTAAACACACCTCGACACGAAGGTTGCCATAAAAACTGCTTTTTACAAGACCAACGAAATCAAGTCCTGTATACAGCTTTTTTACATCGTACGATATCGTAACAGGCATTTTACCTGCCAATCGAGCTTTAAATGATTCACAAGTTCACGTAACCGCAACTAGATTCGAAGCTATTGTACAAACAACCTCTTGGAGTTTTTCTTGAAAATTATATTGAATCGTTAAAGTTGTACGAGTCTTTTAAGGAAGATGTAGTATATGCACCACTTGCCTTAATTAACTGGCGGATAAGTCGTAAACCACGACCCGAGCACAATTGTAAGTTGAAGTTAGGACGAGTTTGAATCAGTTGTTTCGCTTGAAGAATGTTTGTAAAATTAACGACATTCGCAATGTTGTCGCTTTGTAAATATCGTGGAAGCTCTGGGCAGAATACAACTGCAGCGAGCGATCAGGTTTTGCCTGTTAAGTAGTAAATTCGAGCATTCGCCGGACCAGCACCATCTCGATTGATTCTCACAATGATGGCGAACTATTTTAAATCTGTTTCACTTGGTGGATGAAAGGAAAATAAAGGAAAGATTTCTAAGACTAGAATGTTTCTTTTCGTATTATTATATTGATTACTCTAAAAATATATTTCTACGAAATAACCAGTCGCTTTCATATAAACTCTCTGCGTTATAAAGCAATACAAAATGTATTATAAAAAGATAAAACTCTCGAATCTCAGACTGTGAATTATAATTTCAAAATAATATTTTACAATATAGGGCACCTTTATGCAGCATTTTCCTTCCTCCTTAAAACAGTGACACGTGTACACGTCGTTTCGACTTCATTTACGGAACAGTAACATCGAAATTGCTTTCTTTTTTCTTCTCTGGAGGTGATCCCTTATTTGGGGACGAACGTGTTGCGTTATCGGTCGCTCGCGGCCAAGTAACTGTGTCCTTTCGTTTTGCAACTGTGATCCGTCGAAAAGCTTTATCGTCCGTGGCGCTTCGGTTCAGCGTGAAACGAACAGGAGGTAAGAAAGAAAAAGAAAGAAAGCAAAGGAAAGGAGAGAAAAAGAATGGTAAAAGGCAACGCCCTCCGTCCTTGGCAAGGGAACATCGATAAATATCGCTCTCGAACGGATCTGTTCAAATAAAATGCGAAACTGGGTTGGTCGTCAGCGACTCGTAGCAGACTTGTTTCCTCATTAACTTGGCCAAGCAATTAGAAGATGTCGGTGACTTCGGCGACCGGCCGTCCTGAATTCTGATGCGAAGTTACAAATGCCGGTTGTACCAAATGAATAGACTGTTTAACATGCTGACGAATAAATGGCTTCATTGAAGTTCTGTACAGAGGATGTTTTGTTTCGAAAATGTACAGTCTACTGTAGATGGTAGAATTTGTTAAATGTCAGTCTGCAAGCTAAACATATCAGTCTACTGTTGAATTTATTACATTTTTGAACGAAGATCGTTTGGCAAAAAATGATAAGTACATTTTTCTTAACTTTTTTATTTTAATGTTGCTTTGTGACTGAAAAGAATTTTAATATAATGCTTGAAAATGTAAAAACCTATTGAAATTTAACTGTGTGTGCGCGTGTGTATATTGAAATATGTGTAATTTTGTGTGCTACACTAGATTAGCCGCGTAGTAGTGACACAAGTATACGAGTATGAGTGTGTTGGAGTATGTGCGTGCACAGCGTCTCGTAAAACAGAAGAATGCAACTGTTGCGTTGGTAGTGCGGTAAAAAGGATGATGAGACAAAGAGAATGCTGAGACGCGTGCAAATTTGTATCGTCAAATATCTTGTAAATCACATATTAAATAAATCTGAAACTATTTTGATATCAATTCCAAGTGTAATCTATGTATTCATTTACATTTATTTCGGCGATTAATATCCACAATTCTCAACGTAAAAAGTATAAAAAGTAATCATAGGAATATTTATTGAGCAATGAATGGAGAACAAGATAAGTCGTTAAAGTAATAGTATGTATAATGAGCATTCTAATAACGAAGGAGGAGCCTAAGGAGGAGCTTGTCTAAGAACAAAAGCCGCAATAATTAATCATCTGTGATATCACAAACGCATTATTCGAGATCCTTCGTCAAGTTCTAATTGTAACAAACAACCTGGATGGTTATAACTGATATTCACAAGCGACAACTAATGAATGCTAATTAATTTCGTGCGAACATGCACTAAAAGGCATCTGCAATTATCGATTATGTTAAAATATCAGCCTATGTACGGGTTACGAAACTAAATTTTACCAGCGAAAAGTGAATTAATTAATAGCAAGGGAGAGCATCAAAATAATGCAATGTTTAACAATTCAAATTAAAAAATATCCAGACCAAAGAAATTTCCTAACGCATATATTGTCTATTCGTAACAAATATAGAATATCGTAATACATAAAATCTAATTAATTTCATTAGAACGAATCTTTCACTGCAAGCTGGCGAATCTACCACGTTTTGTCGCTTGAAAGCATTTTTCTGTATTTAAGCAATTTGCTCTTGGGCAATATTATACCCGTAATCTTGATCAACAGGTATGCCAACAGACGAGGGAAATATCGAACCAATTAAAGCAATTATTTCATTATACGGGTGCTCGAATGACTTTTATCTGAGCTCTGGTAAAATTTCATTTCGTCCCTATCGGGTGACTATCCTTTTTGCCCCGATATCTTTCACTAAAAACGGTCGTATTATCAACGCACAATCGCCAATATGATTTTAATCTATTCGAAAAACTGCCTATATTCGATGGATCAAAAGCCATTTATGTGATCCTGCAGTTTCTCGTATGGTGATTCGAAGCGCGACAGAATTTCATTTTCACCCGCGAACACCGTCCTACCATCTTTGTGTGCACAAAGCTTACGCGTTAACAGGATTTAGATCGCCGCATAATCCATGTATAATAGCAGTTGATCCAGATCGACCAGTCCCGAGCAAACTATTCAGCATCGCTGATTACAAGATGGCCGTTGCTATTATCGAGTTAATATGTATGCTGAGGAGATTCTGGACATCATTAAATTGCTTGATTAGGAAAGATCGAGTAGAGGACGTTCGTGGTAGATATTAGGTTGTCCGAAATGTTTCTTTCGTCTTATAAGGAAATAATAGACGCACAATGTTCTTCGTTTTATATTAGTTTATTGAGTTATGCACGGACATAATAATCACACGTAATTCAATAAAATAATATAAAACAGAAATTGTTGTTCATCTATTATCGCCTTATGAAACGAAAGAAACTTTTCGGACGACCTAATACGAATACTAATTGGCAATTATTGTCAAGATTACAAGATACGCTTTGCGAATACAATGTAACAACTTGCTTTACGTTTATAAAAAGCCACGTATTATTCTAACATTTTTATCTTTCGTTCAGTGTTCACATAGTAATTATCATCGAAAAGTCTAATTCGAATGATCTCATTTTTAAACGGCTTTGAACTTCAGTGACACGACTTCCATGATTCTGCACAATCTTCAAATAGCTTTGAATGTTAACGCTATTAATGAATGACCTCCGTGAATTTGAAAAGACTTGGAGTCACATATGACACATATTGATGATATTTGTAACTTTTAAACGAACTTAAATGTCAATGAATATGAGCTGTTGTGACGTTCGCGTGACGGTTTAATATCAGTGATAAAACGACGATGATCTACTACGACGATATTCAATGGAGATTTGCTAGTGCAATTGGGATTTGCTATATCAACATAATGTTTAAGTGATAAACCTAGCCGTAATCTGTTTAGAGAACAGACTCCAGGGATGATGATTAATTAAATAAGTACTGTCGATCAGGTTGAGCAACAAACGGTTCGCAGTTGCCAGGTTTGCATAAATAATCGACTTATGTCGCATTTATCAGTGGATGAGCTACGCCTTGATCACTTCTCCGATTAAGGGAAACTTTAGTTCGAGATGAAGAAATTATAATAACTAAAGTTACTGCCGTTCATTTTTATGAACTTTTAGAAAATTACAATGCTAATTAGGATAAATTTATTTTTATGCTCAAATTTTGTAAATAAATATTATTAACGTATTATTGAGAATGAATCTTCTTGTTTCAGGACATCGATTACGAGGGATTTCGTAAATTTTTGGACACCTATCTCGAAGTGTCAACCCCCGACGAACTTTCACGACATCTTTTTTTATCGTTCGTTAAGAAGGTGCCTCGAGTCGATGGAAAAGCTTTCAAGGTAAGATTTTTCCATTTAATTTCTAAAAAATCCTTTCCTTCTTTTAAAGGGGTGACCTTATAATAGCCATCGAAAGGGAAGGAGATGAAAATAGTGTCGGAGAAATTATAATATCAGTGTCCAATCTATTATACTACTCGAAGTTTCGTTAAATTTTTCATAATAATTTGTGAATCAAATCATTAAAATTTGATGAGAAATAAAAATATCACGTGTTCGTTTAAATTACCAAGGATAATAATTTCTGCATCAGGAAATGGCTGTGCTATCGTCGACAACAGCCTGTGCTGCCATTACGTCTCACACAACGTCCAGCAGCAACGTGAACAACACCGGTTTACCTGGTGGAACGTCGTCGGAAGGACATAGTTCTTCCTTGGCCGACAAAATTCATGGTCTCACGGAGAAGTTGCAAGCCTTAGGACACCATAGAACGGAAAGCGAAGCCTCCACCAGAGCACGCACAGGTAATTAACATTTCATCTTTAACTGAATCACACACATATTCAACATTCACTATTTTCTAAGATACCAATTTCTGTATTGTTCTATCAAACTCTATGACTGAAGTAAAATTTAAAAGAATTCAAATTATTTTTCAAGTAAATTTAATTATTATTGGTATTACATTACGGATTTTTATGCATCCGTGGGAAATTTAAAGGTGCGCAGACAAGAAAATATAAAAACTCGCAAAATACCAATTTGCATAAATCTCTGCAGTCCAGTTACACAGAGATAAAAGTGCTTCTCATTCGATTCTTTACTTTATTGTTATAAAATATAATATTTAACGCTCGTGATAATGATCCCACTTGCCAAATCATTGAAGAGTTATTTAAAATAGAATCTCTTCTCGTATAACGTTTAATCCAACGTCGTAAAAACAAATTGAATACATGCAACTGTTTTCAAATCTTATAAAGAGAGAGAAAGCTATTATTGCTTCTAATTATTCGCAGCCTTTTAATCCTTGAAACGTTGACGAAGGAAAGGTCTATTTAGAATGTCCTTCGATGATAAATTTAGGTCCCTGATAAAGGTATTTACAGTGTAAACGCAATATACGTGCACGTAAACGCGCTGAATCATCTTTCACCAGTGCGCGTTTACAGGGACATTATGCAACATTAACTTCCTCTAACTCAGAGAGAAACCGACTGAAATGTTTGCATTAACTAGCTGTTCCTCGCGGAATACAAGAGGATTAGACAATAGATGCTTTTGATACATGCCTCTGTTGTAATTGCACTGCAGATAATTATAAAATCACAACATTAAGAAAATGTTAACTTAGGGTATCCAGTTAGCGCATATGAAACGTCATCTTGTCAGATGAAACTTTTGCTGCGCTCATAGCTAGTTTCTTCAAAGTATTCTATACTTAATCGAAATAATTTCTATATAACAACAATTTCATTATTGTAAATTTAGAAGAATTGTCAATAGAATTAAAAGATTCTTGGAATAGAGCTCATTTCATAGAAGACAGTTATTACGTTGAACAGTTTCCTTATCCGCAGTTTGTTTTTAAGTAATTTGAAATATTATCATATAATAATATAGTATAAAAATGTAATAATATGTTTATAAATATCGCATTAAAATATTTTCCAGATGGAATAGATAAGGTTTCTCATTTTTACTTTACCTTTTACGTACAAACTGACACTTTTTCTAAATTTAATTTCATATAAAAAGATCATACGAATATTTTAATCGTTTGAAGCAGCCAATAATCAGAGTTTCGTATCTTTCTTATGGGCTCGTTAATTTCAAACTTTCATGAAACGACATCTCATATGGGTAAGCTTAATTTATTACCATTTAAATACACAAGTACTTCGTCATATTTTCGATAATATAATAAATAAAGCGCAATTTCATCGTTTTACCATTTAACACATTGACGAAGATCCCGAAGAACGCTACTGGCAAAGCAACCGTCAATTATCTTTATTCGGTTCACGCACACTCCAATACCGAATGATACATTGCGCGGCCAAACGTTTCTGACATTGTCACCGGCCAGTGCTATGTATAATCGCGAGTTTCAAAGTTATGACACGGAAAAAATCGATCGATCGTGCAAAGTGGGTCACCGTGAATGATTACTGGTTTCATTTGATGATTTAATCTTGCCGCGAAATCGTCCAGGGTGTCAATTTTCTTTCGCAGCAGCAATCTACGTGAAAGAGCATTTCACATAATCGAGGCACTAACATCATAAACTAAACGAAAGAGAAGAAGATATTTAAAACGAATGATTCTATTTGTCCAGTCATTCGCATTATACAATATATTTCTTAGTCATTCGCAAAACTTTCTCTGTGAAATTTGCTCGTAAACAGAGGAAGATAAGTTGGAGACTGCGAGAAGAAGCAAATCATTAGTTTGACTTTGTCCGCGCGCGACATCGTGCACAAAGAATCCTGAAAACTGAAATTTCTGATTGGGTCGTCTTTCATCGGTTGTTTTGTATAAAACCGTAGAAAAGGAGATTTATTATTGTATCGTTACTTGTAATTATTCTATACATAAATTTAGAGAATCCCATAAGTAACGTGATTTTATTATTTTCAAGCAATGAAATTTGTTATGAGAATAATAGCAAATTCCAGAGGGCAATATTTAGCCAAACATTTATGAGAAAATGATAGAAATATTTATTTTCATTTAAAAGATGTATGAAAAAGTCCTAACTATTTGCGAGGTAGCGTAACAGAAAGTATAAGAGTGGGTTGCCAAGGCAAAGGACGTTTCTCTTGTTTCTCTAGTTCTCCTTCGATGGACCAACGCCACAAACGAAGACAATTTTATCGAATCGAGGTAATGATCCAATTAACCAATCGAAAACTTGCTCCTCTAATTATCATTTCCATCGAAATGCCCGGCAGCCGTACTATTGAAAATCGAAAGTCTCGTTAATGACTGGTTTAATTCCAAACGCAAATGGAACAATATTTAACGCGGCATTATTGACAATATCAGTAACTCTGTCCTTCTATCGGGCAAATGTCGGCTGTTACGGGAAATTCAACGCGCGCACATAAAATGGTCGGTGTCGGTTTATCCGTGTTTGTGCATCTGATTGATCGAAATCGGAGACAAAAGCGGTCAGAAACGCAATGTACCCCCGCGAACATCCATTAGGCGTTGCTTTGCCAGTATAGTAAATCGAGAATCGGAGCCACGATAAATCAGAAAGCTCCATCATTCGTTCCGTCATTCGACCACTCACTTGGCAATATCCTCTCTTGTGTTTCATCCGTTTGGGGGCTTCAAGGAAGCGTCCATCCTATATTGACGATACAGCACACCTCGTACAGCTGTCACGATGTGATTGAGAAGAAAAGCACTGACAGCAGCCCAAGTCACAGCCAAATGTCGCGGAATTCGTCCAGGAAGTCGAACAATTCGCTGCTCGTCAACAACGGGAAATTGGAAGGTAGGTGAAGTTGAATGTTAACGACGATGTGGACCAATTTGCACGCTCCTCTTCGGCATTCCATTGCTTTTCAACTGGATTACGGTGATTCGATGGACCGCTTGCTCTCTTTTCTTTCCTCTCTTTTCTTGCTTTTCTTTTTTTATTCCTCACGGTGTCGCCGTTCAATCGAAAAAAACTTATTTAGGTGCTTGTTTTACGAAAACGTAGAAGATTATTTTGATTAATTAACTTTATTGGTAGATCGCGGATTTTTATGCATTTGTGGGATATTTGAGTTCGATATAGAAAAATGTCTAAAGTATATTTTGTTAAATTATGTTGCTAAAAATCTGCATATCCATAGTCTATTAATCTATTGGCATACTAATTCGTTCACGTTAAACGTTCCTGTATACTAGTTTTTCTCAATCAAAATTACTATTCTTCAACAAGCTTCTTCTGACTCTGCCTGTCCTATCTCTGTCAACCCCAACACATTTAGAATTTCATTCTAATATGAGAAGCGCAAAAATGTAGGAAGAACGACAGCTAACAAGACATTTAAATTAATAAGTAAACTGCGGATATTTATGCATTTGTAGGAAATTTAAAAGTTCAAATTTTAACAAAAAGGCGTGTACATAATATATGCTCGGATCCCATTTCCTTGCTTGCGTATAAAATTATGAATCTGCATAAACATCGGCAATTTATTAATAAGAAGCAGCCATAATATTCCAAGCTGCTCAACATTCGATTATTCGTGTCAATGGGTCGACTGGATAGCATTATGAATCCTAAAAATGGCATTAAAGTTCAAAAACATCTGGCAATGGATATAAAACTTGCATTCGAGCAGGACGATGATATTAAAATTGACGTGCAAGGGAAATACATAAGTCGTTCTGTTTAACTCGAACAGGAAGTTATAGCTTTTGGTCGCATTTCAAATGGAATGCACAGAGATTCTGTTTCGAGGAACATAATGTTACAACGCCGATAAACGTCCGGTTCGAAGTAGAACGAAGAATAATTCTGCGACTATAGGCCATCTCGAGTTAAACGGCGATGGCATCACAGGACGATCGTAACGTAATTCTGTCTCTTTTGCTCTATGATCGTCGTAAGATTCTTTACGATGAGTCGTGACATATAGATTGGCAAACAAATCGATGCCATAAAGGCGAACTGCCCGACACCGTAAAACTTGTAAGAATGTGTAGTACTTAATGGTCGCGTCCATGGTAGCTCGATGATGTCTTAATCGATTAGTCTCTGCGTCACAATTATAACGCAGCGCAAAAGCTGTTGACGCATGTCCGGTTGCTTGGTAAAAAATTATTTTCAATGGGAACTTACTTGTCGTATGTCCTTCCGTATCAACGTGATGTCGATGTCAAAGGAAAGGGGAGATTTTAAATATTATTATTAGAATTTTACGAATTTTACACAGTAATTTTTTATAAAAAACATTATAAATTTGATTCATTCTTTGAAATTTGAATAACTTGGAACGTCTCGATAACTACTCCTTTGGTTTCCACAGGACGTTATCGGCTTACCAACCATTTTTAAAAGATCTGCGTCTCTTGATTCAACAGGTTATTTCCATTTTCAATTATGCCATACTACAATCCTCCTGGTTAATCCTAAGATAACATTAAAATCAGAAAATCAACAAATTATCGAATCAACAATTATGCCATATTACAATCCTCCTGGTTAATCCTAAGATAACATTAAGATCAGAAAATCAACAAATTTGTGCGATGTGATCTTCATATCTTATCCTACACATTTTTGGCGCAAGTTCCAAATCCTATTCATTTCGTTATCAATAATTCTAATGTTAAGGCTTCGTGAGTAGAATTTTCAAAGAAACTACATACGAAAAGGGGAAAAAGTAGAAAGATCTAAGAAATAGTTCAGATTTATAACGTAATAGAAAGATGGCACACACTAGTCAGACATCAAAAAAATCTAGTTATATTAGGTGCTTCGCGAAGCTATTTGTACACTTACCGTAGAAAACTTTTATGTTCCTATTCTACTTATATGTTATATAATTGAGATCTCATTAGTAGTGTAACGAGACACGACAGTAATGATTACATCGATAAAAGCGTAGATGAAGAATATTTTACCAGTAAAAGACGAGCGATCAGCGACAATCTCATCACGACCTACATACAAACTCGGAAGATCTCCTCTCCAGCTGCGGAATAATAGTTCGAATGTTCCATTAAAACCAGTTATCCTGAACCAGCCGACGATAAATTTCGTGACAGCTCCGGTGGAACACCGCGTTATTACCACTCGACTTTCAAAGCGGGATTTCAATTTAAGAAGCCGGATATTTGGGGCTAATTTTCATACTGATGAGATAGTCGGTGGTCCAAAAAAGTCATGTATCGCTAAGGCCGACAAAAAAATACGATCCGCGAGCCTGTGGATAACCGTAGAAAACGGAACAGCGACACGAGAATACCCTTTGCACGCTGGAAAAATTGATGTGCTCCGAGAATGGAGTGGAATTTTCTTTGCTGGAAGGGAAACGCGTTACGTTCGATATGATAAAGGAAAGTTTCGTTCCGTACGCCCACCGATTTTTATGTCGATGCATTATTCCTGGGGATCCTATGTAACGCGATCGTAAACGCGGTTGAATTATAACTTGGCGCATCAGTTCGATAGGAAGTAAGTTCCTTATCATAACGGAATTGAAAAGATACGAGCTCCGCAAGCCTGTTCAGTTTCACGAAGCTTTTATTCGCGTCTCTACAAACGAGCCATCGCTCCTATTAATCAGATGAATCGATGATCGTTTGAAACGTTTTGAAAAGTGGGTATTAATGGGTTCTTATTAATCTTCGTTTAATGTCATTGATAATTAAAAGTAGATTTGTTGTAATTTCAGTTAGATTACTTAAATGTAAGTGAAAACACTTTTCATAGCTACTGTAAAATGAAATATTCGAAAATTTAGATTGCTGCAGTTTCAGCATCATTTTCACCCTGTCGTCTCTTTTAGTGGTTGAAAAATTGCTTGAATTTGAAGGAACTATAACGGATTATTTTTAATTATCGATTAATTGTCTCTTCTTAAAGCATTAAAAATGCTTTTATTGTTATTAAAAATTCGGAAACCATAATAAGTAAGTTAACTCACATTTTTGCTGCTTATCTACAATCCAATAATGCTATTGTCGAGGGTCATCATTTTTACAAGATGTATTCAATATATATCAGATCATTTCACTTGTTTGAATTTCTAGTCACATTTTAATATTTCATAATTTATCGTTATGAATAAAACTGAAGTTTACGTAACAAAAGTTCACCAACTCTATCGGCTACCTGTAATTTTTCAGATTATTCAGATTATTCTATCGAGAGAGCTTCATTAATTCGATCGACAGGAGTCCAGTTAATCAAGCACTAACTGAATCTTCGTTCAGGTAAATGGAGTTCTGTAAATATAATAACTGTAAAGTTCGAAAGTTACGAAGATAAAACGGTGTGTGTAAAGGAGAACAGGCAATGGCAATAAAGAGTGACCTTTAGTGCCCTTGAGCGTGAGGAAATATTTAGCTGACTTTGACAAGATTTTGACGAGATAGACTAAACCTTTGCGCCTTCCTAGATACAGGAAACCGCGTAAATATCCATTTTTAAATGACAGCTTGATCTTTGTGAAATGTCACGGAGTAATTCGAGAAAATTCAAGATTAACTGTTTGTGGAGTTGTTCTGGGCAAAGAGGGAAACGACGAAATCTCAAAGGCGGTATATTTTTGAAACATGAAAAGAGTTGAGGCAACGACGACATCAAACGTTGTGTTCTTGCTTTACCTCGTTTAAACGTTGTCACCTTCGTTTCTTGATCAAAAAGAGCAATCTTATGGAAAAACATTCCCTTGGAAAAAACATTCGAACGATAGACAGACTGAAAGACGTATGTACGTCGTGCAATATAAAACGTACGTTCAACAACGTATAGTTAAAATAATGTATTACAATATTGTATATACAAATTATATATTTTAATTACATTATAACGCATTGTATTATTTTAATCTCATCGTATCCTGTATATTGTTTTATTAATAGTAAACAATGAGAATACTCTTATACTTGAATATATACGAAATTCATCCTTTTATCTTTAGGAACAGAAATTACAGGTTTATGGTTATTTCTCTTTTCTTTGTATTAACTTTTTCCCGTGTTGTCAATCTAATGTCATTGGACAAATTAATTTATTTTCTAATTTATTTTATATATAAATATTATTATTTTATTTTCGAAAGCAAAAATTTTTAATTACTGACGCTTCCAAATTTCAAACCAGATGTATTCATTATATATATACATACATATACATATATGTATTATATATATTCATATTACATAGTTATACAACTTCTTAGAAACGATGAGATACATATACACGCAGGTACATTAAATTCAGCAAGTAACAGAGTCGTATTAATTAGTAATTATCAAACCAAAGATATGCAGATATTATGTATCCTACGAATAAACGATTCGATACTAAAATCAATGACACAGGAAATGTATATATCAGATCACATTCTGTTGTTCCTTGTTTCAATCAATAGCGACCAGTAAACAAGCGAATCAATTTTTCAGCAATCCATAGACCCTCGTTTTCGTTGTTCAATTATCCCGCTGTTCAGCGATGAGTTTGCGTATTCGTTCGAATCCGAAAATAACGCCGAACCAGTATCATCTGGTATAAATAACGTCAACCTTAGGGTACATCGCGACTCTTCTTCGTGTTAAGCTCTCTCGATATACTTTCTCAGTATCTCTCGAGTCACGCGGCAAGCAACAAGTGTCATCTTCATATTTCCCGCTATATATTAATCGTTGATCGCGGCCGATGGTTGTTTAATGGTATTTCCAACTGGAACTTCATCGTCTACCGGTTGCAAAGCTTCTCCAACTCTGGAGTCACCCGTCAATCATCGGTTCCTGACACAATGGTGCTGAAGGGCGCTCGAACACGTTTACCAGATATACCTGGTGCGTTGTTGAAGGAAGGTGAGACGAAGGCAATATTTCTAAGTTGCATAAAGGTAGATTAATTGCGATTTGAATTGATTATGTTCGTTTTCTAAAAACTTCAACTAGTGTATATTGTTGGATGTCTGGATGACATACGATGAATCAGATTGCAAATGTTATTAATATCGATGTGTCACAAAATTACATACAGTATATAGTTTCAACACGGTGCACAAATAAGAATTACACGAAATACCACGTGTTTTTCGAATAGAGATTTTTCTGTAATAAAAATATTTCAATTCGAAATTGACGAGGAATAGTCGTAATTTAAATCTTAAGTATACTTCCAACAAATAGAATGTCGAGTAATCTAGTCCTGTTTCTTGTTAACTAGCTTGTAAGTAATTTAAAAGTATTTTGTGTAATATATGTTACACAGCTTTTTCTCTTTCAACTTTCTCCATTGTTTAAAGATAGCAGTGCATTGTCATCCATTTACGTCTATTACAAAGACAACGTAGAATATCATCGTTGAGCATTGTTAACAATGCATTATTTACAAACGAGCGAAATTTCGTTGCTAAATAAAATCGTTCCTCCGTGTCTATAACGCAAAAATTAAGCGTCATGGATTTCCAGGTTGACAGAAAAACTGTGTCATCGATGCTCGCCGCGATTGGCCAACGTTTCTCGTTGTTCGAAACAGGCGAAACGTCGAGCCCTTTTATCAAACAAAAATAACATTGTGCAAGAATATGGCTTCCTCGACGTGGCCGAAAGACCAGGTCGGTTGTTGCATCGGATTAATTGTCGCGGGAAACAATGCACGTGGTCGTTCAGGCTGATTCTATTCATACGGCGAAATGAAATCTAGCCGGAAATAACGTCGAATAAGTTAGCCCGTCCGGTTATTCATTACACCGTGATCGTCGTGGCGAGGCAATCAATCGTGTCATCCGGCGAGCACCGATGGTTTCAATTAAATTAATTGTTCTCGGTGATCGCGTTGCTCGGTGGAATAAATTGCAGCCAAGTTTCTCCAACGAGCCCGTATACCATGCACCTCTGATGATCGATGAACTCCTTTTCTCTCTTTCGCACCAGTAACTTGGTTGTTTGGAAGAATAATTAGTCGGGGCAATCGTGTCCTTTTTGTCTTCCTCGAACCTGTAAGTTTGCGCTGTATCACACTGCAAACAAGCTTTTACGTTAATGATTTCATCGGACGAAAGATTCGACGGCGTTTAATTACATGTTCAATATCAATATTTGTTGAAACACGAAAGCGTTGCTGCATCTACAAATAACACCGCTGTGGTCTGTTCAAAATCAACTGTTTACTTACAGCTATCGAAGACCATCCTTCCTCGCTACCATCTTCATACGTAAATGTCGGAGAAGTTATGCCAAAGATATTCTCTGCTATATAACGATGAATCAGTCTTACTAGTAAAACAGAAGTTGTAGAATTTTATGAAAAGCAACAGCGAACGCTACAGTACGGAGTATCAAGTATGATACGTATTAAGCTGTGTGATGGCTTGCTCAAGAGTGGAAAACAAGATTTTTCGCGCGTTTCTTGGCGGCGAGAATGAAATCAGTTTTCGCGGTTCATTCGTGCGTCATTTGAAATCGCCGCGATATAAATCGCGAGCGTAAGCCATCGAGAAATCATGGACGAGGCAAAATGGACCGCCAGAGAGCAATAGAATTACCGGTGAATTTGTTTCAACGTTGTTGCGCGTACTAAAGATAAATCGTTCGCCTTCGCCGATTGATCGACCGGTTTTATTTCCCTCGTGACTAGCCGTTTTAACCTTCCTCCTTTTTTTCTTCTTCTTCTTCTTCTTCTTCTTTTTCTTCTGATTCTTATTCTTCTTGTTTTTCGTCTCTGTTTCCTTCATGGGGACATCTCAGGTGCCTAAGTATCTAGAGACTCGTAAAATCACGAGAAGGAATTACAGGGACAATATCGATGTCTCGAGGCTTCGTCTTGTCTCCGATTCGGGACTATTTTTATCAGGAACACGGCAAACTAATAGTCTCGCACGAGTTGCCTCTCGGTCAGACAATCACGTTCTACTCGTTTTATTGAGTCATCCACGAGTGTCCTCGAATAGTTCCGAATCGGCGGCCAGTTCGAGGGAATATTATTTCGATGAAATTCGATATTTTTCTTTACGCGATGATTGAAACATTTTTTACAGATATTTCTAGATCGCTCAAAACTATGCTAGATTATTCAAGGTTACACTAAGATTTAATAAACTACGACAAATACTCGAAAAGCGTTCAAAATCGTGTCAAGGTCATCTGAGGGTTACATCGACGTCATCGAAAGTCACTTGGAGATGGTTTTTCAAATTTTCAGACAACTTTCTTGCGTTCTTCTATTATACAATTCCCACGAATCATAATAATAATTCTTAAAACAGAATATTTTAACAGAGTATATAGTAATCCGCTGCGAAGGTCTTTTTAAGTTTGTAGAAATTGAGAAAGAATCATTGCGATATTGAAACGTTGAAAGACTTTTCTTGGTTGAAATTAAAGTAAGATTGGGGAATAAAGATCGCGAAAATCATAACATGGTTAAGTTATCGACTAAATTACATTTTGTTACAGAACCAGAGACAGGTTGTACGATATACTGCGACAATGTAACAGCAGAATATCAAATGTCAAAGATTCCAGTAACTTACGTTTTTTTCCGTATTCGATCGTTCGATCGAGAAATTGTTTACGTATCGAGCGAAATTACGAAGGTAAAACACGAAATTTCTGCTTACAAATATCGTTCCAAGAATATTCGTCGCGTCTATCAACGAACAGTCGTGCACGTGCAATGCTCGATCGTTATAATTAGAGCGGTACTCGTGTGCATGCATCGATACTTGGCTCCTAAACCCCGCTACGTACGAAGCAACAGGTTCCTTGTAGAGATTCTTAGACACGACTGACGAAAGCCATTTCGTTCTAATCTAAAAATAATATTCGATCGGACTGTTCTTCGACTTTGACGTCACCGTGAGACCACAGCTTTTCCTGGACTTATTAGAAATCCAGGAAATAATAGTTGAAACTGTCTAGTCACGTTATAAGCGTCAATCATATGTAATGGTATTTTGTATCTATGTTCGCTGCAGACGATGCGACACCATTGCAATTTCATTGCAACAACGCTTTACGATTCGACAGGTTTGTATTTCTAATGACGAAATGGACACATGGGTGCTATATCGATATTGGAAATATACAACTATTGAATCGTGCAATGTTACTAGTGGAAAATTGCAACGATGTATCGGATCGTTTGTTTTCACCAGGTCTCAATCTCTTCAGTTATAGCGTACCACTCTTTTGATAGTTTTTATTAGACATTTGATCTAAACACTCAGAAAGTGAGTAGATATCGAAAAGTACAATTCTATTATATCGTAACACGGTTAGTACAAGAATGCCAATTAACCTAAAGATATCAAGCTACGTTATGCCGAAACAGAGTTTCGATAAAGTTTTAACGTCTGACTATAGTCATCCTTAACCATTCGATACATGCCCGCAACGTATACGGTCATAGATTGCTTTTAGTTTGGCTGATTATTTTAGTCATTGATCTTTGTAGGTTCGAACTATGCACATTTTCATTGTTAGTTGTTTTATATTACACAAAAATTTACCCATTTTCGCT
The DNA here is from genome assembly GCA_905332935.1 of Bombus hortorum. NCBI lineage: Eukaryota > Metazoa > Arthropoda > Insecta > Hymenoptera > Apidae > Bombus > Bombus hortorum. The sequence continues at coordinate 16,302,789 of HG995193.1, forward strand.
ACTAAATCAAAGAAAAATTTGTACGTTAAGGGCTTGATATGTTGAATTGCATCACAAGTTCGTCCCATTTGAATAGAAGAAGACGAATGAATGTTACAATCCAATATAATAAACGCTCGATATTGGCTATCTAAGGGGAATAATTACTTGTTGTAACAAAAGGATTAAACGAAAATGAATAGAGAGCAGAATGTTTTTGGCAGTTGAACGATACCCATTGAATTAAACGGATCTTAATTTCGTTCATTATCTTTCATTTCGCAGAAATGAGAAACTTCGTTAGAAAACAGAGCACGATAGATGTCCACTCAGTTAAAGTCAGCCTCAAGGATATCGTGTGCTATCTTTCCCTCCTGGAAGCTGGTAGGCCAGAAGATAAATTAGAGTGTAAGTAATTGTTTCTTTTGTATCGATCAAAGTTAATTAGACCTTATGAAAGCGAGCATTGGGTATTTTTGTTCCGATCTCGGGTAACCTTCCGTCATTAACGCGTTCTTATGTCACTTTGTCATAGATCATGGTCTGATAAAAGAAAAATTCACAGACAGATGCATCGACAGTCACGGCTGTATTCCTTAAACATTCGTATTCGCGTGTCCAACGCCAGTCATTTTCTCAGTCTGCTTCGCTAGTTGCACTCGCATACGGTGCACTCGAGCTTGCATATCTGCTGCAACTTGTTGCACGCCAATTTCGACGCGCATTAATTCATTTGCCTTTCTCTCTTTTTTCCAGTCATGTTCCGGCTGTACGATACAGATGGGAACGGCGTTCTTGACACAAACGTGAGTAGAACGAGATTTTTTGTTTTATTTTCTCTTTTAATTGCTACAAAAAACCGATTCTCATCGACAGCGTTTTTGAAATGCGAAGAAAATGGAAACTGCATAGAATTGCAAATAGTTTGCGACGTTTCAGATGGTCGATTTTATATTTATATTTTTGTTCGACGTTTTCTCGCCATATATGTTAAACGAAATGATTATAGGTTTTATATGGTAGTATTGGAAATTTATCGACCAATTAATCGTAAATACGTCTGTCGATAGGGCAACGAAGTCCATCGACGAATTGAAATAGATCGATTCGAAAGCACCTTATCTAACGTAGCCACAGGTTTAATATTATTATCACGCTTCCCTAGGAGATGGACTGCATTGTCAATCAGATGATGAATGTCGCCGAGTATCTCGGATGGGACGTCTCGGAATTGAAACCGGTGAGTTGGAATATCATTGATATTCCTTTTCAGATGCACGTTGTCGTATCTTAGTAACTCTGTTTTTCATCCAGATACAATTCTTCTCATTTGAAACATTTATTTCAATTAATACAAAAAACCATTTCTAAAATAACGAACCATCCCATTAAAAAAAAAAAAAAAAAAGTACTTTAAACAACATCGTGAATTTCAATTTTGTAATAAAACAATTCCTCCAACAGTTACTCTATCGTAAATATTATAGAAGAGATATTACGTTTGGGAGGAAGATACATAAAATCTAAAGTTTCTTTGTTTACACAACGAAGAGATGGGAAATTGATGAGCGATATCTAGACGTAAATCCTCGATATTTCTAGATACTGCAAGATATGATGATAGAAATAGACTACGACGCGGATGGTACGGTATCTCTGGAAGAATGGAAAAGGGGTGGTCTGACGACGATCCCGCTACTAGTTCTTTTGGGCTTGGATTCTCACGTAAAGGAAGACGGTAACCATCTCTGGAGGCTAAAACACTTTAGCAAACCCGCCTACTGCAATCTCTGTTTGAATATGCTAGTCGGTCTCGGAAAGAAGGGCCTTTGTTGTGTTTGTAAGTATCATCGGAGCTTCTTTGACGTTACAGCGGTTCTTTTTACACGGATGTTTTGCTAGAAAACATTTTCATCCGATGAGCTTCCACCCTTTTTATATGTTCTCTTTTCTCCTTTTGCACCTTGGTAATCTGCGATGAAAGAGGAGCAATTTTCGTAAAGTATATCGTTCTTTATCGAGTTTACAGTAACCCGCGTCTTGAGTACCAATCACTTTTTTCATTCGCACTGAAGCAACAGACAAACGAGCCGTTCTCTTTTTATATAGTCTGCAAGTACACTGTCCATGAAAGGTGCGTTCAAAGAGCACCAGCCTCTTGCATAGCCACCTACGTGAAAAGCAAAAAGACGTCGCAAACGATGGCGCACCATTGGGTCGAGGGAAATTGTCACGGCAAATGTTTCAAATGTAGGAAAACTATCAAGAGCTACAATGGGATTACGGGTTTGCACTGCAGATGGTGTCAATTGACAGTGAGTAGTCTTTCCTTTTATAATTATTTCTTTTTTCAATGAATCAGATTGCCTGTGTAGGCAACCAAATGTTCCAGTTATGCTGTAAGTGTATATGAAAGTTTGGAGGGTTTGATATGTAAAATTTCTATGTACGTTTCGATACAAAAGTATCGTATAGATCGTAATTTTCATATTTTCAGCAAGAAATATAGAAATAGCTGGAGTTAAAAGAGAAAAGAGATAATAAAGCTATAATTAATCCGTGTTCGTGTAGAGATTTAAAAAAGTTGCAATAACGCTGAAAGTAAACGTAACGCAGAAAAATACGTAAAATGTCGAAAGTATCGAACGCAACAAATCTCTTGTAATTATATTCATAAACATATAAATTCGCTGAAACATCGACGGTCCAATTGTAATTATCGAACAACAATTATACTCGTATAACGTTATTCACGCTAATAACGATTTTACAGTTGCATAACAGATGCGTTTCGCAAGTGAGGACAGAGTGCACGTTGGGTGAGTACGCGGTTCATATCCTTCCGCCTACGGCGATTTGTCCAGTTGTCTTAGACAGGCAAAGATCGTTATCTAGGGACAGTAAAAAGGGAAGCAAACACGGTCAGGATTCGTTGGCTGTTACCTCGGTAAGTGCAATGAGCTGAATTGAATGATTAAACACCAACCAGACGCGATATCGAAGGATTCTAATTCGAGATGTAAAATTCTATTAGCAAAGTGGATTTCTGACATCCGGTGCTGCTACTAATCAACAGCCAGCTATGTCCTTCCAAATTACACCGCCGCCGGGGACTTTTCCACTTCTGGTGTTCATAAATCCAAAATCCGGAGGAAGGCAAGGCGAACGCATGTTGAGGAAGTTCCAATATATCCTGAACCCGCGCCAAGTTCATAATCTGGCCGTGGGCGGACCTATGCAGGGTTTGCAAATGTTCAAGGACGTGAAGGACTTTAAGGTGATCTGCTGCGGCGGTGATGGTACCGTTGGCTGGGTGTTAGAGACAATGGGTACGATTAATAATCTGAGAGCTGGATATTCAGATGATCCATTTGTAAGCAGCATTTTGTCTTTGAACTTCAGATCGTGTCCAGTTCGAGCATCAACCAGCCGTAGGTGTCATACCGTTAGGGACAGGCAACGATCTTGCAAGGTGTTTGCGATGGGGTGGTGGTTATGAAGGAGAAGCTATTCATAAAGTACTCAAAGTATGTAAATATCATGATAAGAGATCATTCTTATACGGATAGTTAAAACTTAAAAGGTTAATGTTAATGTTAAATTTAAAATTGCTGTATGAAATAATTTCTAGAAAATAGAGAAAGCGACACCTGTAATGATGGACCGCTGGCAGATAGAAGTGCTTGATCAGAAAGATGAGATGAAACCAAATCAAGACAGTATACCGTACAATATCATTAACAATTACTTCTCTGTGGGCGTGGACGCGGCGATCTGCGTAAAATTCCACATGGAAAGGGAAAAGAATCCGGAGAAATTCAATAGCCGGATGAAGAACAAACTTTGGTACTTTGAGTACGCGACCACGGAACAATTTGCTGCCAGCTGTAAAAATCTTCACGAAGATCTAGAGATCGTTGTACGTAAATGTTTAAAATGTTTAAAACGTTGTTTAAAGAAATTGGTTAAGATTGATAATGAATTTTGTTTATCCAGTAATACCGATTATAGTCTCGATATTTCTCATTCACAGTGTGACGGAACACCGTTAGATTTAGCACACGGACCTTCTCTCCAAGGTGTCGCATTATTAAACATTCCTTTTACTCATGGAGGTTCCAATCTCTGGGGTGAACACCATACGAAACATCGGCTCGGTAAACGGAAGAAACGACCAGACAAAGAACTGAGCACCAGCAGCTTTAATTCCGTAGATCTTACAGCCGCGATACAAGGCAAGTGCATTTAACGATCATTTAACAAGTTGGATAGACGTAGTTGGAGCAAATGAAAAATAAGTGTAACGTTTATAGATATTGGAGACAATCTCATAGAGGTGATCGGCTTAGAGAACTGTTTGCATATGGGTCAAGTGAAAACTGGACTTCGTCATTCCGGTAGAAGATTGGCACAATGCAGTAGCGTCACCATCACCACTAGCAAACGTTTCCCGATGCAAATCGATGGTGAACCATGGATGCAGGGTCCATGCACTGTAAGTTGATCCTTTAAACACTTGGCAATTATTTAATTATATCTACCGATCGCTTATAGATATTTCATTGTTGCAGATTCACATAACGCATAAAAACCAAGTACCGATGTTAATGGCACCGCCGCCGGAGAAGGGACGAGGCCTCTTCCGTTTCTTAAAGAGGTGAACTTCAATATTATCAAATAACGAAACTGGAAAATCGAAATAATCGACTCAGTTCTCGATCAGAACGTAGTCTGAACGTCGTCCCGCCTGTTTTATCTTATCTTAATTAAAAGAAAAGGAGAATGAAGCGTATCAATTCGATCGTACTTAACACAGCTTCAGTGCTCGCCCGAGCGCGTGGAACGAGCTTCGACGTAACTTAGGTATTCTTGTGTACAGTATTTTTGAGAATAATAATAAAGCATCGCTCGTCTTAGTGATAGGATTAGCGGTAGACTCGTCGGTCATCGGTGCTTTGAGAAGCTCGATACCGTTGTATGATCGTTTTGTATACTATGCGGAGATACGCCGAATATGTTTCTTTTTCCTTCCGTTTCTCAAATCCGTGGCTTGAGTCTACCGTGTTTCAAACGTGCAAGTAAATACGAGGTTGTACCATTGCAATCGAGCGTATAATTTATATACCGACATAACGGATTGTGCGGTATCATGCAAAAGAGAAAAATAATCTCGTACGTAACGTTATCTAGATAATATTAACGACAACTTCTTTCATCATTCTTTTTCTTTCTACAACACTTAGATATATCGTAAGCGTTTGATTTCTCCATAAAATATCATAGTTGAAGATATGCAGATCATATTCTTTAGACGAATAATATTTGTTGTACGTAAAGGGTATAAAATCTAATTTTATATCGATTAAACGTTGAGTATGTATCTGTTGTATGTTATTTTATATTCTACTTGCTGTTTTTTGATCTGCATATCCTCGACCTATCGTCTTCTATCCGTTTACTTTTATAAAGAAAAAAAAAAAAAAAGAAAAAAAAAGGAAGAAGTTTATCGCATTAACGGCGCATGGAACTATTGGAATCGCTCCTCTTTTTTGCACGACTCCGTCCAATAATCAAAGATCTTCTACTTTCCTCTCTTAACGTTAAGATTTTTGTACGGAAGCTTAGTCGTAACTGCTTAGACATAAATCACGATAGATTGGTTTTGTTTATTTATTTATTTATTTATTTATTTATTTATTTATTTATTCGTCCGAATTTATTTATTTATTCGATGGCTCTCAAGACGGAGCAGTATATCGTAAGCATATCAGCATCAGCAGACCGAGCGCGGCTATAAATTAGCTCCGCAAGGTTCAGTTGTTCCGCGTTTGTCCTTTGTATGAATCGCACGATCAAAAGTTACGAAAATTATGCGTATATTTTCGATTTGATGCGACGTCGTAGCTTGTTAATCGGTGCAATAGTTGCGCGCTGTTATAAATTAGTCCCTTAAGTTTCTTTTCAACATATTATTGTCTTTCTACACGTTGGCCATCTCTCGATCGATACACAAATAGAGTTAGCACTTTTTTTAATTGGTGCGCGTATTAACGCGTATCCAACTATTAAAACATAGAAGTGGATTACAGTGGACATATTATATTGAATATCATATTGCTAAATAAGTAGGAGACAAACATAGATATTATAATGTACTACGAAGTTTAATCAAAAATCGATTCAGCCAACGTGTTACGTATAATGATCAGTATTGTGGTATGGAATTTATAGGATTTTTCATAGAATTCTTCTACGACTGCATCGGCACGCACTTGCTCGTTGTCTGTACGAACGCTTCTACAAGCACATTTGTAATTTTCATAGCCTCATTTCCATGAGTATTCCAAGTTATTTACCATTAAATTATTTATTTGCCAGAAATTTTTGCATCATTTCTCCAAAGTATTTTTCAGATCTTCCGTCCGATAATAGAAGTAATTAAAAATATAGGTTGCATTTCTTATTTCCGAGCACCCGTAACTCACATTCGTTTCACCTTGTTCCAGAATGTCAATTTTAATAGAGATCGAAACGGATCTAATCATATTTTGAGAAAAAAATCGCCACGGCAGTATCGAGTAGTATACTTCGTGCCAACAACATGCCAATGTCGTCATGTTCGCTCGCGTTATTCTGATTTGTATCTGCATATTTCGCTTTCGTATCGCGTTTCGAGATATTTATGCTTTTGTATGGAAAATGTAACGAAAAAGTACGACACCAAGTATATAACATCCCAACAGCAGGGACCATCACAACGTTGAAAAATCCATGTAATGATTATAGAATGATCTTAAATTTTACCTTGTAGCAGCGATGACCATTAAGCCTGGTGTAACGTTTCAATTGAAGCAACGTCAGCGATGTCTATTGTATCCTCGAATTCTTTCAATTTTATTATTTATTTCCAAGAAAGCATAGATCCTTCTGTTCTCTTCCGTTTTTCTTTCACATTTAACAAATTTATCATTTGTTATTCCTTTGATCGCGTACAAACGCAGAATATACATTGCTCGAAATGAATTCGCACGAAAAGACGTTCTAGAGGCCAGCAAGCGTTTACGAGTCAATATTTTCAAGCATGTATTTCTCGATCGTTTTACGTAGAGGAATTGATATACAATTTATTCATCGCGCAAATAATGATCGTTTCCCTTATAATCGTTATATACGCATACCTCCCTTAGCGATTATATGATCGACTATAATATAATATAGTTGCTCTCGTTAGACGAATCGAAATATTACGCTTACGTATAATGATACAACCACTAAGGTCTTAATCGTTAAGTTGTTATTCATTAGCGAAGAAAAATCGGACGAAAGAAGTACGACAGAATTATGAAAGCGAGAAAAGAAATTCGCGAGAGAGTTAGAAATAAATACGTATATCGTCGTGCTTCTTCGTCGCGTAACTGTGAATACTATTGGCACAATAATTACAAATATTGTTTTTCTATTGGATTGGCGCAGTGTCTCAGTGTGCTTGTCATTGTAATAATGTTATGGTATAAGGAAAGACCCGAAAATCAAAAAAAGAAGAAAGAAAAAATGAGAAAAAAAGAATACAAGTATATTGCCGTGCACAGCAGCGTGAGAAACGCAAATGTGCGTTACCATTGCCCGAAACCGAAACGAACTTTTTAACCCTTGATGCGAAATATCGATTTCCTCGAGATAGAAACGCTTCTATTCTGATCCATGGATTGGTATATATAATACAGGGTGATCCATTTTTTAAACATAATTCATACGTTTTCAAAGAGTATGGAAACTGAAGATCAGGCTAAATTTTAATTAATAAATACATTGTGAACAACGTTGCCCTTGACTCTTCTGCGTCAATTCTTCTTACTCAGCACTTTTCAACTTGAATTCATTTTTTTTTTTTTTTTTTTTTTTAATTTAACATATTCCTATAGTATAGTTATTATAACAGATATAGCTGTTGACGTCTTTAAATGAAACGCCCTGTATATATAAAAGTAACACATAGTAACATTGACAATAGCGCACGTCAATTATTCCTTTCTTTTTATTACTAAGCGCGCTCCATGATTCATAGTGGAACCAGTAAGTTAAAGGAACAACGTTGTTATTTTCAGCGATGAAATAAAAACATCTTACTAACCAAAACGAGAAAAGAAGACAAAAGAAAAAAAAGAAAAAAAAAAGAAATACGTGTATTTCTCGTTGATGATTAAGAACGGAGAAAAAAATATTTGAATCGTACGATTCGAGTTGAAAATTCCAAGAAAACGTTGCCTCGGTGCCTCGAATATTTTAGTCTAAATCGTTGCGCAAAGTATGACTGGAGACATGATAGAATAAAACTTACGCAGAAACATTGATTTCTTTGTCGATTTTCAAAAAATTCTCTTACGTGATATCAATCGAATTTCCATTACCTTCGATCCTGTCGAAAAACTTTTTCTTTCATTTTGAAGTTAATTTTATTCTACGAATGTTTTATCAATTAAAATTCTTATGTAGATATAAATACACAGAAATGATTTGAAGGAAATTTTCTGTATCTTATAGTTTCACTGGGCTAATGATATATGCAGTGTTAAATAAGTAAAGTAAAGTAAATAAGTATTACATTATACGATCTTACAATTCTCATTCAACAATATTTTTACAACCTTTTAATAATTCTTCTACAATAATTCTCTTACAATCTTACCCTTCTCTATACTACATATTCTCGATTTCACATACGCAACAAACAATTTTACGACGTGTATTTAAATGTGAACACGTCACCATGCATCAGTTTCCACGTGTATACCCACGTGTATCGCTTTTCACGCTTATCATTCAATTCTCTAACATAAACATTTGATCTCTATTGCTCATTGTCAATCCTTAATCCAATCTCCAAATTGTCACCTGTATCCGCATGTGATTCATTCCTTTATACATATATACATAGTAATTCGACCTATATTTATCATATACTATATAAATGATGGAAATTTGAAATTCAGAAAAAGTCTTTTTATCATTACGTATTTTATTATTTAACCGGTTTTTTACTTAAGATCCTTTAATTTTCTATCCCAAAAGTCAAAATCGAAGAAGGATTTATGTATTTTGAAATTTAGTTATCGGAGGAACTCGAAATAAGCAGAGAGGGTTAAAAAATGAAAGAACGCTTCATCGGGATTTGTAACAGTTAAGCGCGATTGAAAGATATTCAAATTAGAGAAATTTACTGCCACTTTTACTGGGTCTATGTACGTTTGAGCACTACTGCCATTTTCCAAAAGATAGTCATATATGAAGAGAAAAGCCTGTCTATTATAGTGTATTATACGAAATAAAGTGTAAATTACGATACAAGATTCTCTACGAGTATCTATTTCAATAAAAAGTATTCTATGTAGAACATTGATTATTAAATCTTATAATGAATATAAAGTATCAAAAAGATATATTACATGCTTCGTATCATATACATTACATATATACATATACATACATAGCTATGAAGAATAAATTATAAATTGAGATTGCTATGTATTATTGAAAGTATAATTCTTTAACATAACCGATATAATTATTTTGTAATGTATTTGGTTGTATAATGTATTTTGGTATTAAAAAATCATCTTCTTGTCTATGCAATCTGAAAAGTTTACTAATTATATACATACTTAGTGATTGAAACGCTTAAAATTAAGATAGCATAAAGCGCCACATAGCGCGAGGTACATAAAATACCGTCAGTGCACTTCCGGTCCGTTTTTCTGACAAGTATCTGATAGCTGTCTGACATTTCGTTTTTGATAATTTCATTCAACTATGTACATGAAACACGTTCTTTGTTCGCATCGATGAAATTATAATTCGCGCATGTTTCATTAAAATAAAAAACGCATCATCAAAAAACACTTTTACAATCCGGCAAATATATGCACGAAAGGTAAGACTGACAAAATATCGTTATCAGGCGTGCCACCGGCTGGGGTTAGAATTGTCCGAATTCCGGCACGGTAATCGCCAAAATTTTATTAATTTTATCATTTTTTAGAATACGCTATCACGTTTATGAAAATGATCAAAACGGGAGAGGATAACCTAAATCTTCAATATCAGCAAACAGTGTAAGTATTTATTGAAATTTAGCTTCATTTCAGTTATAAACGGTAGAATTTCCATTGGTAATTTTTATATATTTTTATATGTCTTTCATTCATAACATTTGATGCTTTTGATTTTTAACTATCTTGGTATTACGCTATATAAACATAATAAATATCAAAAGTGTAAACTTTAAATTTTTTTTTATATTAATTTTCTGATCTTTATTATTAAATTTATCAACTTAATTTAATTTCTTTTTTATTGCTCAATTTTCTTTTTTCATATACATATAAAGATCTTTTTCTCTATGTTTAGAGAATTCACTGGACAAGAAAATCAACATTCTGTTGAATTATATAGTAGCAATGTTGTTGTTATTCCTTCACCAGGAGGTCATAATCACGGTAGTTCAAAGGTGAAGTTAAAAAATATTGTTGATTTTACATGGGAGCATAACTTTTACCCAGGCCAATTATTAGCTGTTCATATGTCTGGGAAATATTTAGCTTATGGCATAAAAGGTAAAGGTAAATTTAAACTTAAATTATAATTATTTTATTGACCTTCTAAATTTAAAAAAATATTACATTACTTAGTTGGTAATGGAGGAGGTGTGGTTAGAGTTGTATACAAAGAATTGGAACAAAGAGCTCTGTTAAGAGGAATGCGTGCAGCGATACAAGATCTGGCTTTTGCACATGTTTCTAATGCAATTTTGGCATGTGTTGATTATTTGGGAAATCTTTTTATACATACCATTGAATCAACACCATCAGAATTGTTATGTAGTTTATTGCTACAAGTAGATGCAGAAGATATATCTCCTACTAGTCATCGTGTGATATGGTGTCCATATATTCCTGAAGATGTACCATCAGATGGAGATAAAGTTTCAAAGCTTTTAGTTCTAACTCGTGGTTCCAAAGTAGAGTTGTGGTCAGTTAATACTGTTTCGGCAAGATTCAGATCAATAGAGGTGAATGTGTACCTTACTTACAGATTATAAAATCCATACAAAATGAACAAAGTATCCAACTGTTTGACTAAATGATAGGCAATTGATCCAGCTGTGAAGGAAAATGGAGGCATGTTGGAAATTGATCAACATTCTGACACAATCATAGAAGCAACATTCAGTCCAGATGGCACAGCCCTAGCTACAGCTAGTTTTGACGGAGAAGTCAAATTCTTTCAAGTTTACTTACATAGTAACCCTCATGGTAATCAAGTACAACCTCGTTGTTTACATCAATGGAGACCACATGGTGGACGACCGATTTCCTGCTTGTTCTTCCTAGATGACCATAAAACATACCATCCAGAGTAAGCAATATGTAACGGAATATTTTATTCAACTTATTTTATTATTAAATTAAAATAATCACTGTAACTGTATTTTGTTCCACAGGGTTCAGTTTTGGAGGTTTGCCATAACTGGATGTGACAATAATACAGAATTAAAAGTTTGGTCTTGCGAGGTATGGTCCTGTTTACAAACCATTAAATTTGCACCTACACCTTCTACCGGTAAATTACCAGTGTTAAAAGCTGGCTTAGATCTTAGTGCAGGATACCTTTTATTATCAGATATATACAATAAAGTTCTGTACATATTAAGTCTTACGAAAGATAACGATGAAATAACATCAGTAAATACAATATCAGAGTTCCTTCTCCCATATCCAATATTGAGTTTTGGAATTGTTGATGCTGGTTTACGTAAAATGCGTCCTACTGGAGAATCGCTGGAAGATTTATGTCCTTGTGAAGAAGATACTGAAGAGCAACTTGTTATAAGGATGTATCTAGTTCAACCAAAGTCATTACAAGAATGTCATATTGCTTTTAAGCCTGCCTCACAAGTGAGTGGTAACTGCCTTATGGACACACTAACTCATAAATCACTGGGCTACTCTGAAGACTCACGAGATATGGGAAATGTTAATCATAATGGAATTTCAGTGGAAAATTGCGAAGAAAATCGTTCCTTATCTGCTACACTTGAGGCAACAACAAATCACAATGCTGGCTTAAATTTAATGACACCAGATGCATTCAGCTCGCCTGCCAAAAAAGAAAATAATGAATTAGATTCTCGCCCTAGTAGCCCAGAATTAGGTAAAGTGTTATCTGCTAGTCCCTCGCTTGCACAAGCAGTTCAGGCTCTAAATGCAACAGATCCACCATTAGCCACAAATGAGTTAGAAGAACAAGCACCTGCTAGTAGTGGTAGTAGTCCATCGAGAGAAGTAAGAGAAATTTTATCTCTTACAAAAGCAGATGAAGAACCAGAACCCGAAAATAAGCCAAAAGATACCAATACTGCTGATGAAGATTGGCCTAATATCCCGATGGTATTATTAAAAGATGTAAGCAGACATGCCATGCAGGAAGCCGATGGATTCACAAATGACGAAGAAAAAATAAAAAGATTAAAAGACGAATCGAAACCAACAACGCATACTACAGGAAATACTGAAAATACATGGCAAACAACAAACGAATTGAATACTCTCGAACTAATAAATAAAGTAGAGTCAATTTTGGAAATAATTCAAGATCAACGACAGGAATTAAGAGAGTTAAGTACTGAAGTGACTAGATTAAGGCAAGAGACACCAATTTCGACGCGAGTAGAATCTGCTTTAGCACGAGCTTCACAGCAACTAAATGCAAGCTTAGAACAAACATTATATAGCCAAATGGCTCGGCAACACGATTTTCTTAAGACACTTGAAACAACAATGAAAGACAAAATTGAAACTACCTTACCACGTATTATTGAAGACACAGTAGAGCCATTAAAGCATCAACTTAGATTAGATTCTGCTCGAATGGATGAACTCTTAAAAAAGAATTTGACAGAGCTCATCAATAGTAATCATATAAAAGATACACTTGCTATGGCAGCAGTGAATGCAGCAAAACCAGCATTAGATGCAGCATTTAAAGAAACCTTTACAAATGTTCTTTTACCTGGCATGGAAAAAGCATGTCAAACAATGTTTAAACAAGTACAAGATGCTTTTGTTAGGGGTACTCGTGAATGTAAGATATCTACGATTGATGATATGATTTAAGGAAAATACCAATTATATGTGAAGGCTGATTTCATGTAAAACATTTTTCTTTTCTTTTTAGATCTTCAAAATGTGGATGCAATTGCAGATAAACAATATCAGCAAAGAAATGAACAACAAAGTGAAGCGCTATCCGCATTAGTTCGCGAAGAGTTACAAACAGAATTAAATAGAGGTTTAATTATTCTCCAAGAAGGAACAATACGTACAATTCGTGATTCCATTAGAGATAATTTAAACCAACAACTTACTGAGATCACAAATGCGCGGTAAGTGTATTAAAAACACTATATCAGTTTCCATTAAATGGTGAAATTAATCGAATATGCTTATAGTTCTCGAGCTACTACACCTGCTATACCAGTATCAGCAGTTGCTGATGCTCAAGCGCGAGTTATATCTCTCCTCCAACGAGGACAGTTAAATGCTGCCTTCCAACAAGCTCTAAGTGCTAGTGATTTAGGCTTGGTAGTACTAGTTTGTGAAAAAACAGAACCTTCTAGAGTATTTTCTTCTGTAGGACCTCAAGGTCAAACCTCAAGATGTATTTTACAACAACCTGTAATTCTTTCACTTGTACAGCAGTTATCCGCAGATTTAGGACACCGTACAGAACTGAAGCATAGGTAATAGAGAAACCTTTTATTATTAGTGCTTAATAATGTTAGATAAAAATTTCTCATTCTTTATGATTATTTATTAGGTGGCTTGAAGAGGCGATATTAAATTTAGATCCTAATGATCCAGTAACACGAGAACATATGGGTACTGTGTTAATGACTTTGCAATCTCAGTTAGCTGCTTTTGTAGCAGCTAATCCAAGTCATAATTCTATACGGCGTATGAAAATGTTAGCTATGGCTGCCCGTGCACTTTTTAATCAACAACCTTGATGTTATATATGTATGGAATAGAAAAAACCCATTGACATCAGGTTTTACATGTTTTGTTTAAAAAATACCTTAATCTGAAAGTAATATTCACATTATCCCTTCATGTCAAGACTGGCAGTAATTTACATAGAATATAAAAAAATATTGTACGAAGTTATCGTTAGCAGTTTACACAATTTGTCGAAACTCGCGCCCATAATTTGATTTTTTATAAAGTTTACACGTTTACGAAATATTTGAAAGTTTACCAAAACATTATTTTCTTGATATTTCATATAAACAAATATATAAATGTATTATACAATATAATTAAAGAGCGTGATATAAATGAGATTGTCATTAAAATAATGGCACAATAAACAATAAAAACACTATATGAAATTAAATTATTAATTATTTTATGAATTATTAATAAAGTTTTATTAATCACCAATATTATTCTATCAATTGGTATTGAAAAAGTTCTCTATTAAATTTTATGGTACATAAAAAAGATTTATTTTTAATTATTATAACACCATTTTTTGATAGCATTTTTCTGCGAAATTATGCTATGTACTGTCTTTATATTTAAAATGAATTTTAAAATAGGATCTTTACATATAATTAATGTACATCCTCTTAATCCTCTTAAATGTTAACTTTGTATTAACCTATAGATAATACATTTCATGACATATTGTATAATACACATTAAACTTTTCATACGCATGAAGATAGAGTAGCAATTAAATTTTAATTAGAATTTAACTTGTAGTCTTAAATGACTCTTTTTAACGAAACGATGTTTCAGGAATTTTGTGTTTAAAACTATATGTATTTTGAAGTATTTCTATTCCATATTATTTTATTTTATCTCTGTCTCATTCATATTTTCTTTTATCTAATATGCTGCTAACTGTAATGTAACAAACCAAGATATTCTATATTTCTTACTATGAAAAAATAAACACTTTGAAATTAATGAATTGTATCTCAAATTTTATAATATATTATACTAGTATGTGGGAGAATTTTAATGCACCTTATTAATTAGTAATTTCTCTAATATATAAGAGCATATAATCAAGACTTATTTTTTATTTATGTATTACTCTATATCGTAAAATGTATATTTTCAGTATTTCAGTTTATATAATTGTTGAATGTAAATAATGTGCAATTTCTATGCATTTATATTTTCTTCATGTTTTCTACACATAAAAGTTCCTAATTCAAAATTTACGTCGTGTTCCTTATATGATTAAATATTTGAACGAGAATGTAATAAATGTATAGAGTGAGTATTATTAATTTAGAGTATTCATAGAGTACTATATTTTCTTTATCATAATCATATCTTACTTCAAAGTGATGTGATTCCATTTACTTATTTTTCTTATTTTAAGTGTAATTATTAGTACTACTCGAATAATATAAAGGAATATGAAGAATAGGACATTTCAAAATACAATGAATAATTATATATATTAATCAATAAAGTCGAATGCTTAGACATTTTTTACTATACAATATTGTAAAAAAAAAAATTGTTGAAATAATTTTGTAATGTACATGAATATGAGATTTTTCAGTTCTATGTTCCAATGTGTTCGTTCTTTGTTACACGAACATAAATAACATAGTTATATGATACTTCATGTATTTATAAGTAACAATTTCACTAGTAAAATAAGTATACTTATATTTATAAATGGACTCATATAAATACGTTACAATACAGCTCTAATTACTGCAATTTTGTAAGCTGAATGAAATAACTGTATCATAAATAAAAGGGAATTTGCATAAATTTTAATAATTTATACAAGTTTTATGTATACGTGTCCTTTTTTAATTATGCATCTATTTTCAAATTATTTTGTGCTTCCTAACTGCGCATTCTTTACTTCTGCAATCAATGCTTCCTTGATATGTGCTGCTATTTTCATTTTCTTTCTCTTCTTCACTCTACCAGATATTTTTTCTTTAACATTTTTTGAAATTTCTGTTCGTGATTTACTCTTCTTCTTCAGACAACTGAGAGGATTTGGGCCCCCTTTTTTTCTCTTTTTTAGTCTTACTTCTATTTTATCAGTTACTCCAGCTACTTCTTTTAGTACTTTAATATTTTCTTTCTCCCATTCAGTCATCCCTAATTCTTTACGAATAATTTCAGCATATTCACGACTAGCTTGTGAAGGTGCTTCCAAAGTTGGTGCTTTACCATGCAAATACATTATTGGTACACCTGGAATTTTTCTCAAGTAATCCTGAAGTTCTCTGTCTTGCGTAGCTATAATATATCTGGAAAAAACATAACAGATATATATACATATATGTATAGTATCACTGATTTTAATTTCCATCCATTGAAACTTTTATTATACCTAAATGAATTATTTTTTCCAACCATAGATAGTAAACATTTTGTGCCACTAATTGAATGTTTTTCATGTCCACATTTATGTATAGGATATTGTTTAACAATTTGCATAGCACCACTAACTGCTTTCGAAAATGAACTTAATTTTTCAGTTTCCAAAATGATACATGGTGTAGTTAATAATTTTACTTCAGATTGAAAATATTTTGATAACTGATCTTGTATATTAAATTTATTCTAAAAAGAATTAAAAATTATTACAAATTCAAGTTGTTTTCATTAATTTATAAGTAATTACATATATTATTTTCTACTCTTTATATAATGAAAACAGGCATCAACTTTAATTATAATTATACATAAAATAATATATTTAAATGTAAACCTCTAACGCAGCCAAAGCAAATGTGCCATCAATAAGAACTTGAAACGGAGATCTAAATTTGAAGTTATTAATGAAAAAGCCTAAATTTTTTCTCGCTTTTTTCTGTCGGTTTGTTTTCATCTTGTTATTTTCCCAGCTATGCTTTAAGATGTGTCACATTTATCTTATACACATACAGATTTAATCTTCGAAATAATATGATAAAATATTATTGAACATTGTAAACTTTTATTTTAAATCGACAAAAATACTACAAATTTTAACCACTAAATAAAAAGCTATGCTTTTTCAATGTATTTCATAAACACAAATAGTGTACATATATACATATAGAAAGATTATTCAATATGCAATATAACATAACCTATTTTCAGAGGTGATCGGAATCGGAAGTGAACAGAAGTAAACTGAACGTTGTGTTGCTTGTGACTTGAAAACATAGTTATTACTTATATTTTGTGTACTACTCCTGAGAAAAGTTTTGCATTATTGATTTCATTCGTAACAGAAATTCATCAAAATGTAAATGTTTACACAAAATTTTGTATCGTTTTAACAGTAATTTTTGTATTTACACAAAACTTAACCTTATTTTCTATTTATATACTATCTTTTTGTGTAAATTTTATCTGAAGGTTATAACTCTTCTCTTTGAATTCCTATTAGCATTTTTCTAACAGAACAACTTTTATTTTTAGGTCTTCTTTAACTAAGCCAAAATCTGAAATGACTCCTGAGGAATTAGCAAAAAGAGAGGAAGAAGAATTTAACACTGGACCACTTTCAGTATTAACTCAATCTGTGAAAAATAATACACAAGTTTTAATTAATTGTAGAAATAACAAAAAATTATTAGGAAGAGTAAAAGCATTTGATAGACATTGTAACATGGTTTTAGAAAATGTAAAAGAAATGTGGACTGAACTTCCACGTACTGGTAAAGGAAAAAAAAAGGTAATATAATATAATTATGTGGTATTGAAGCAAAACTTATGATTGACAGTATACAGAAAGCTTTGTTTTTGTCTAGGCAAAACCAGTAAATAAGGATAGATTTATTTCAAAAATGTTTTTGAGAGGTGATTCTGTAATTCTAGTTCTACGAAACCCTTTAGCAACAGCATCAGGAAAATAATTTTACCAATATCCACTATTTTATAACTTATAAATAAGAAACATGAATTTGAAATAAATTTTTTAATTTAAACTATAAATGTGTATAATTTATTTGTGTTAACAATTATATCTTGAATTTAATATAATATACTTTCTCTTATATTTTAAGTATAAAAATGAAACAGTGTTAAGTAGGACATGACATTTATTTGTAATGAATTATACATAAAATCATTAATCTTTTTCAGCAATTGCAGTAAGATGCTTATCAATTTCTTGTTCTGTTAAAGTTCTGAAACATAAAAACATTTCATATGTTATTTGTTTACAACAATTTTATACATGAAGTAGAAATAATATTTACCGAAATTTGGGATTGTCCTTTGATACTACCCCAACTTCTATCTCTGTTGGCTTAAAATCTACTGATAAAACAGTAGATAAACAAGTAATTGCTAACTGTATTGTTTCGTCATGATCATAGTTTTGTTTCTTCTTTAACTTTTTTTCCAGATAAGAATTAGCTTCAGTTTGTTTAGCACCAACAGAGATGGCTCTGTAACCACAATAATATCCTGCAGGATCAGCCTTATAAACACAAGGTCCTTTTTCTTTATCATATGAAATAAGCATCATAGAACATCCAAGAGGCCGCATTTCTGCATTTTGTGTATATACTTGACTGATGTCTGCAATACGTCTGCATAATGCATCCACAGGAATTTCATATTCATACTTGTATTTAAAATGAGCTGCTTCATATCTTGCACGTTGAACTTGAGATCTGCTATCGGCTAAAATGCGCAATAAAAGCAATATATCTTTAATACAAAAAAGATCTAGATATTTCAAATAATAATGATTGAAAAATTATATAACAAATCTTTAGGATAATCATTTTCTTTAAAACTTTACTCACCTATCATGCCTGTCACAAGGCAACCGATATGCTCAGTGAGTTGAAAAATATGAGTAACACTGGAAGCATCAAGCAGCTTATCCTATGAACAAATATCCTTAAATTTAATAAGTTTCATTTGTATTATTCGCAGAAAAATCTTCAAATGTTACTTTAAAATACTATACTATATACTTTAGGAAAAAAGGAATAATATTATAAAGAACTACTAGTAATAACAGTATAGTGATAGAGGTTATCTTACAGGCACTTTCTTTTGTGTAGCAAAAACAGCTGTGTCCACTCCTTTTACAGCGACAGATGTCAAACCACCTTGATTTATAGCTTTAAACGCATATTCTGCAAAATATTCGATACTTTTACTTAGAAAGGTTGAAAATTGCTAATCACGCCATGTCATGGTTCCCGCTTAGAAAATTAGTATAAGAGTTAATACTTCGAAAGACAGCAACAAAAATTGGAAAACTGTTTATGTCTTAATGTAAAATATTTTCACAAATCTTACCTACTTGGTAAAGCCGTCCTTCCGGTGAAAATATTGTAATATGTCTATCAAAACCAGCACTACTACCGCGCGCCATATTCGCAAATAATGTTAATGGTCGCGTTTAAAAGTTGCAGGCAACTATTCGAAACGTCAAATCATGCAAGGCGAGTATTAAGGTAATTTACATTGAACGACAGAAATTTTTATCAGAACAATTTTTACATATTCTTATATTCATTTAGAAAAGTAGACTTAAAATCAAATATAAAGATCTGATCTTCTAGGAAATTTGTAAAATTGTTTATTACTTATCCTTACAATTTTAATATATTTTTTTTATATAAAATTATGCTCTTTATTATCCTGTATAAAAATCTAAATTTTATCTAAAGATTAAATTACAATTAAAAAAGATAATTGTTTAGTATTAGCAGTTAGAATTTAGAAAGATATAAATTTTAAAATTTGATTTCAAAAGTAATATATTTTATCATGAATGTTTCTCTTTTGAGAAATATACGTAGCAGCAGATTTTTTAGTATAATTAACTACGAAACATATTAGCATTCCTATGTCAAAAAATAAAACAATTTAAACTGTATTTTCTTTACTGGCAATGCACATACATATATTTGTTTATTCGTTTTCCTATAAATAACGCTTGCGATATCTTTTAACATCTTAAGCTCGTTCTGATCGAGATCAAATCTGATTTTACACCAACCATCTAATATGTAGTAATACGTGATACACATCGATATGTGTACACATTGTACGTTAGATTTCGTGAGCAATGTAAATGTTATCATGAATTACTGTGCTCGGTATAGTTACACAAGTATCTTGTCTATGAAAAAAATGACACGTACATCTTAAATTACTGCTGTCATTAAAAATTTTCCAGTCCGCTAGTAGCACTCAAGCGACACTTGCGATACCAAAAGTAGATACCAAAGTACCAATGTCTGCAGCAACAGGTAAAAATATTTTATATTAATTGAAAAAATAATCACTTAGTACAACAAATATCTGTAAAATATAAAGGTAGTCGTTGTATTATTTATAAAAGGTACACATTATTAATTGTGTAAGGTTTTTTTCGAGTAAATAAATTTTATAAGAACATAAGCGTCGGTCATATGACCTTCCACAAATTTTGTTTTATTTTTTTTATATTCTAAATGTGTAATGGCATGTGAAACTAATAATAATTTTTACAGTTTATTGTACATTCTGTATGATTGAAATCAAAACAAAACCCGCGTGAGTCTATTGTGCATTATTTATAGTTCTGATTAAAACGAAATCCACATGACGATTAAAATTTGTATTACTATTCGTAGCATTCCAAAAGTGTAAGTAATGCGTGTATATGTATATAGTAATGAAGCAAAATACTTTTATATGATATTTTTAAATGCTTATATTGGATAATGTACTTTAATGCAGTAAACTAATTGTAATTTTGTCAAATAAATTAATTTGCTGTAAAAATTAGTTTAATACATTAATGTAATATATACATAATCTTATCCAAATTTTCTGTGTATATACATGAAGACTTAATACTAATTTTCAGGTGATAAGAACAGCCTGAAAAATGGCACAGAAGCTTTAAAAAAACAATTTGATCCTACTGGTTAGAATTTTTATTCTTATGAAGAAATTATATCAAATTCAAGTTTTATGTATCATCTATTAGATCAATATTTTATAGAACATCAACATATTCGATATAATCCCTTAAAGGGAGAATGGGTACTAGTGTCACCACATCGAATGAAAAGACCCTGGGGGGGACAAATTGAAACAAATATAGAAAAAGATCTCCCAGATTATGACCCTGATAATCCACTTTGTCCGGGCAACATCAGAGCTAGTGGACAGGTAATGCATTTAAATAACTATCCTTTAACTTTAAAACCAGAATTGCACAATTTTTCTGATACTAAATGTTCTTGTTTTCCAGATAACTCCAATATATGAAAATACATATTCATTTGTCAATGACTTTCCTGCATTATTGGAATCAGTTCCTAATCCATCAAAATCTGAAGATGAATTATTCCAAATGGATGCTGCCAGAGGTACTTGTAAAGTGATGTGTTTCCATCCCAAATCAAATGTAACAATAGCACTTATGAAAATTTCGGAAATTAAGGAAGTGGTTAAACGGTACGTTGGTAAATACATTTAGTTTGTAGTATTGTAATATTTTATGTAATAAATGTTGTTATGATTTAGCTGGATTTTTGAAATGCTTGAGTTGGGAGAGAAATGGACTTGGGTACAAATTTTTGAAAATCGTGGTGCTGTAATGGGCTGTAGCAATTCTCATCCTCACTGTCAAATTTGGGCTAGCTCTTTCTTACCAAATGAAGCTAAAATAAAGGATAGATACCTTAGCGATTATTATAATCGTAATAAAAAACCACTTCTTATAGATTATGTACAAAAAGAACTTTTCAAAAAAGTAAAGTACCATATTAAGAGAATTTAGATTTAGATCTTCAGATTTTTTAATTTGTATATTTTATGTTGTAGGAACGCATTGTATCAGAAAACCGAGATTGGGTAGTTTTAGTACCATTTTGGGCAGTATGGCCCTATGAAACTATGGTATTGCCTAAGAAACAAGTATCTAGAATGCAAGATTTATCAGAAAGCCAACAAGAATCATTAGCAGCTACTATGAAAATACTGTGTACAAAATATGATAACTTATTCCATTGCTCTTTTCCTTATTCTATGGGTTGGCATGGTATGGTTAAATATTATTGGATATGTTCATTAAAAAAGGTCATGTAACTAATCACGATATTTAATTGATTCTATTTGAAGGAGCGCCAACTGGACCGTATGTAAAACAAGATTATCCTTATTGGACTTTCCATGGAATTTATTTACCTCCATTATTGCGTTCAGCAACTGTAAAGAAACATATGGTTGGCTATGAACTTCTTGCACAAGCACAAAGAGACTTAACACCAGAACAAGCAGCAGAAAAATTACGAAATTTATCAGATTCCCATTACAAGTATCCAGAAACCAGTTTAACTAGTTCTGAGATAGAAGAGTATTCTAAATGAATTAATTCACTTTATATAACTATATATTTTTATAAATGTACGTGTTATTCACGTATATATATTTATAAAAATGTAATGTCGAACATCATGTAATTATACACATATTAATTTTAGTAGTAAAAATCAATAAACATGAAAGTAATCAATTGCACACAATTTTATACAATTAATATACAGGAAATGTACAATCGATTTTCTTGCTCCAAGCATGAATGCCACCAATTACATCTTTTATTTCTAGATTACTTCCCTGAAATATTTCCTGAAGACTTTTTACAGCCTTTTGTGAATCATTCCCTCTTCTGCACATAACATATACTAGAACAAATACATACACATTTATTATCTATTTACAACTTCAACATAACATATTAAGCAAAATATACTTACAACTAGCATTATCATGTTGTTTTTGTATTTCCTGTATTCTACTTCTTATTAATGTTATTGTTTCGTTGTTATTAATATCACATAATGGTATATTTATAGAGTTCTTTAAATGACAGATGTCAAATTCTTCGGCTGAACGTACGTCGATTAAAATATGAGCTTTCGTGCCTAATTTCAATGTTGTGTTATATTCTTCCACGCTTATTCTTTCTTCCATTCTTAATAAATTTAATTTCGGATCTTTATCATTTGCTTTTGCACCACAAAATTGTTCATAATCAATTAATTTGTGCAGAGTTGGATGTTCGCCGCAAACGGCACAGTTTATATTTTTAGCACGCAAGTTGATCTTACGAAACTTCGTTTCTAGTCCATCAAATAATAGAAGTTGACCGGATAGTACATGCGGAAGATCGAGTACTATCTTCAGCGCTTCTAATGCTTGTAAGACACCAATAGTACCAACGGCTGCAGTTAAATTAAGTAATAAGTACTTTCTGAATTAAAAATATTGAACAAATTAATTAAATTAATTAAAAAATAATACCTGGGCCAAAAACACCACCATCTCCACAATTTGTTACTGTTTCTGGAGGAGGAGGTTTAGGAAATATACATCTGTAGCAAGGTCCATTGTAATTAAATACAGATAAATGACCTTCAAATTTTAATGCTGATCCAGATACTAAAGGTTTATTACTTAGAACACACGCATCATTCAATAAATAACGTGTAGCTACATTATCAGTAGCATCTACCACTACATCATAAGACTTTATTATGTCTAAAGCATTACTGCTATCTAGTTGAATTTTATATGGAGTAACTTTAATGTCACTGTTTAAGCTAAAATTAGGAATATTTAGTTTAGATTATAAAAGTAGAGATATTTTATATCATGAATTTTATCATCAAATAAACATTTAATTTAATATTTAATATTGATATACAAATACCGATTAAGACTTTCTGCAGCAGTATTTACTTTTGGTGTCCCAATACTTGTTTCTGCATATAATAATTGTCTATGAAGATTGTTAATCTCTACATCATCATAATCAATTATACCAATTTGTCCAACACCAGCAGATGCCAAATATAATGCAGCTGGGCATCCAAGTCCACCTGCTCCTACGATCAATATTGCGCTATTCTTTAATTTAACTTGACCTGTAATTATATAATGAAAAACGTTACAATTGAAAATAAAAACTTTATTATTATTTATATATCAAATTAAGAATACATATAGAACAGAAAATATTAAATACTAAAGAATAACAGATTTTTATTACATGAAATTCACGTGATTTTAATTTAATATATATAATACATTTTAAAATTTTATAAATAGAATACACCTTTAATAGCAATTTCTGGTAAAAATATTTGCCTACTATATCGTAATATTTCTTCGTTATTCAAACCGTAATCTTGTAAGATTTGTTTTTCGCGCCTTAAGGCAGCTAGTTGAGTTTCTTTCGTGCGTAACAACTCACGCAATTCAATAATTTCATCAATCAATTTCTTTTCGTTCATTTTTCTAGAAAAAAATTTAAAAATGAGTTACTATTCTACTATAAAACATTAAGAGTAAAATTAAATTCAAAATTTTTTATTACAGAAAATCACGTAGTTAGGTTATACGTACTAAAACCTATTTCCAAAATTAGTGGTTAGAAGGTTGTTATTACATAAGTAGCAAATCCTACATAAGAAACAACTCGTTATAGATAAAACTTAAACAAAGACGAGTTGAAGATTATTATTCTAATCTTTATTATTTTATTATTAATTTCGAATACTATCACTTTTTTTATCACTTTATAATCAGTATACACGTATTTATTTGAATAGATATATACTACACATTCTGTGTCCTGTTCTACATTTAAGATGCAAATGGCGCTATGCTTTACATGTTTAGTATACGTAAAAATGCTCAATTAATTTCTTAATTAACCTTTAATCCTTTCAACGTAATAGATAAAATGAAGAATTTATCATTTCAAGTAGTATAACAAAAATAAAGAATATTTCCAAAACACTTTCGAATATTTACTTCTAGAATTTAAAATAATATTCTTTTATCCACTTTACTTAATTAGTAAAGAAAAGAAGTCAACATTTTCTTTTAATTTTTTTGGTGTTCATTGATTGTATACAGATTTGCATTAAGTAAACTATAAATATGTGTAAGCAATATTTATAAATTAAATTATGATATCTTTCAAGCTTTCTAGTTAAACCCGTGAAATGTGTATTTTAGGTGGCTACTATGACCGCGTGGTTCTGTGAGCGTCTCAAAGAATTAAAGAAGAAAGAAGCAGTGAAATCTGGAACGGCTAAAAACAGCTAGTTCGTTGAAAATTACGATGTGTTTGGTTTCAAAGATCCTTACGAAATCTATATGTTTATTTGCACAGTGTCGTGCGCAATAAGTGCAGTACAGTCTTGGGCAAAGGTAGGAAGTTGATGATTAATGTCACGGTCAGCGAGGTTCTCACTCTTGACAAGTGCATACAAGAAAATCATGACTTTATAAGTGACAACTGGAGTATTGCTTGTGAAGAACTTTAATCGTAATATATACATACGTCAAGATGGTGGAACCAATTTTTGACTATCAATTTCGCCTGATACTTATCGGTGACAGTACAGTCGGAAAAAGTTCGTTGCTGAAATATTTTACTGATGGGAAGTTCGCAGAGGTACGCAGCGACTCTAACCGTTATTGTCAACAATGTTGATAAAAATGTTGATTTTAATCAAATCTGTTATGTTTTGTTCTTTTGTCATTTTTCATAATATCAAATAAGTTGTACTGTAATTGATGTTGAAATCGAAGTTGAAATAGATTTTATGTCGTTGGAGTATCTCCAATTTTGCTGATCTAATAATATTTATTTAGTTGATTGCTATTTTTTAAGTAAAGAATTCAGGACAGCATAAAAATGCTATGATATTAAATATGTTTGAAGAATTTTTGTCATGCAAATGAATTAGTTCTAATATCCAATTATAATTATTATATACATTGTATAATTAGTAGGTTAATGAACAATAATAAACAAAACGGTATCTTTGATTGAGATACATTTTTAGCTTTTATCTTGAATCTGTCATTGACTTTTATATAGAGTATATTTTTAGTAAATGAAAAATTATAATTCTTTTATAATTCAACGACATTATACCTGATATTATTATAGGAAGTATATAACATATTTTATTTGATTAGCTTTCAGATCCAACAGTAGGAGTAGATTTTTTTGCTAGATTAATTGAAGTAAAGGATGGAACAAGAATAAAATTACAGTTATGGGATACAGCTGGCCAAGAAAGATTTAGGTGTGTTATATTTGTATTATATGTTTTTAGTAATTACGAATATATTAAAAACAAGATATGATATGTCATTGATACAAGTAAAATAATGAAATGTGTTGTTTATCTTAGGTCAATTACAAAATCATATTATAGAAACTCTGTTGGTGCCCTGCTTGTGTATGATGTCTGTAATAGAGCAAGTTTTGAACATATTCCTCAGTGGATGATGGAAGCTCGTAGACATATTGAGCCACATCGCCCTGTATTTGCATTGGTAGGTTGTAAATTAGATTTAGTTACCAATGGAAGTAGGCGAGAGGTTTCAAAGGAAGAAGCAAGAGCTTTTGCTGATCAACATGGTGTACATCACATTGAAACCAGCGCAAAGACTGGAGTTAACGTTGAAGAAGCATTTCGAACAGTTACACAGGAAGTTTATAATAGAATACAGACTGGTGAATATAAGGTAGAAGATGGTTGGGATGGAATAAAAACTGGATTTGCTAGACCTGGTGGTTTAGATTTTAATCTAGTCGAAGCAGAACCTGCAAAATCCTCTTGTTGTTAAGTTAAAATTTAATTTGTTATAAAAGCAAACAATGTTCAGAATGCAGTGGCACTATAAAAATTCATGTTCCTTAAGTTTTTCTAAATCTTGAGACATGTACATTAAGAAAGAGAAAGACCGAGAGAATACATTCAAATTTCCATATCAATTTTATTTGACAAACATGAAAGAAAATTCTATTCTTTAATAATTACATTCCACTGCATTCTCATTTTAGAAGAAAGATTTACAACAAAATTAAAATGTGTATAAATCTTGATTAGACATTTTTGTACATAGCTTGTATAAACGAATGATTATATGTCATTGAAGTACATAGGCATTGAACTAGGACTGTTTCTTATCTTATTTAAGGAACAAAATATCTCAATGTAAAGAAAGTTCATGTTCATAGTATAATGTAGCTATAGCATTTTTATAAATTTTGTCATAAATTAATGATTTTGTTAATGATGAAAGAAAATAACGAATGTACTTCTTTGTCAAAATCGTCTTTTAAATATTGTAATAATAGAGTATTACAGTGAATATTATATAAATTAAAGAAAAGTTTTGGAAATAAAAGTGCAAATGTTTGTAGATCATGCATCTTACATACAGAAATTACTTTTTGTTTTTAATGACACAGTTTGTGATAATGTCACATATACATGAAGAGCCAAAATATATATATATATATACATATATTCGTACTGCTCATATTTAATTAAAGCCAAACAAATTAATATATCAGTACTTATATCTTAATTTATGAAACAATATATAAGAAGCGATTTGTATGTGCCCTAATTTTAAAACATCATAAACTTATTCTGTAAATATTATATTATATAATTATGTCAAAATATTACAAGATCTTGTTATCGAATAATAGATAGTGCACCACAATTTGTATAAGTTGCTATGAATTAATAAACATCTGCTTTATCATATTTTTATCATAAGATATAAACATGTCAGTTTAAATATGATATGAAAAATTTATATAATCTAATATAATATTTTTAATACAACCATTTTTTATTGGATGGTACATTTTACATTTTTTCATGTCAATCTCTTAAAAGAAAATAAATTTCAGACTTTCAAGATATAAATTAAGAACATAAACACTTGCATATACATACATACATTCTTAAGACAGAAATAAATTAGTCAAATAAATTTTATTCAAATAAATATTATTTATGCGATTTACATTTTTCAATGCAACACGAATTAAGCAGAGATATATTTATATCTGTACAATGTAACAGATATATAGAATACGTATCAAATGATAAAGTGCAGTAAAATCTGCATTTGTATAAATAGTGTAAGTAAATGCAGCATGGCTAGAATTTATGTATGAAGTTTTATACTTATTAACTGTGGCATAAGACAAAATGAATAATGGCTATTAAAAAAGAAAAGAAAAACGCGAAACAGTAACATATAATTTATCATTATATTTGTATAGCTATAGACATATCTTTTTGTCAATAAGTGACGTACGTATGTAGTGAACTTACAATGTTGTAATATCCTAATTGACAAATAGACTTTTTCATCTATAAAAAATCTAAATTTGTTATGTGTTCGTTTCTGTTTTAAAATATTTTCTTGTAAATAGAAATTAATATTATATTGAGGACATGAATATATATATATATATATATATGTATTATAATAAATCTATGTTATATTGTTTTAATATGTGAGTATATAAAACTATAATTATACATAATATGTGAAAAACGGACACAGACATACATACACACACATATATATATATATATATATATATATATATATATATATATATACATTATAATGCCTATTTTGTAAAAATTGTTTTCTCATAAAATTTATTTTATGTATAATTTGACAATACAATATATACATCTTTGTACACTACACATTTATATACATATAATCATGTTGGAAAATAAACAATTATAGAATTATATATTTTTTTTTGATAATGTAATGCAAGTATTAATTATTGACATTTCTTTTGTGATAGAAGTCAGGAAATTATGTTCTGCCACCACCATATTCTAGATAATTTCTATTTATTTAGCTCAATACATGAATTTTTTTGCTTTTTTTTTTAGAATAAATTAATTACAAAGATACTTCTACTAAAATTACATATTATCATATTCATAATTTTAGATATATATAAAATATGGTGTGTGTTTTGTGTAACTGGTTATTTTTATAGGCTGTAACAGATGAAGTAATCAAAATGTTGATGAGATATAATTTCATATTTAATGTACAATATATAACATATATCTAGTATATTCAAGATAATACTTTCTTGACATTATGTAGCAGTCGATATGCTTAAATTATACACATTTTTGTAAATTGAATAATTTATATATCTGAAATGTAAAATTGTCTGAATACAAGGAAAATATTACAAAATATCATTGTTACAGTTACATTTTCACGTAAGTATGAAACATTAGCTAAACAGAATAAAACTAAATTTGTGAAAAAGCAAACTGAGAAAGAATAGTTTATATAATATTCTCATAATTAAATAATAAGGATTAAAGAACACTGGTCGTTGTTAAGAAATATCTTATTCGTTTTACTTAACAAAATAATATAGTGTTACGTTATATTATATTACGTTATATTGTATTACGTTATACTGTATTACGTTACATTATATTACGTTATATAGAATTACTTTATATTATACTTCATTATATAGTATACAATGTTATATAGTATTACGTAATAATGTATTACGTTATGTGGTATTACATTATTATGTATTACGTTATATAGTATTACGTTGTATATTAGTATGTTATAATGTATTGCGATATATAGTATTATGTTATATAGTATTAAAATATAATTAATTACGTCACAATGTATTACGTTATATACTACTACGTTATATTATATTACGTTATAATGTATTACGTTATATATTATAGTATCATGTTATAATGTATTACATTACATAGTAGTACGTTATAACACGTTATATTGTGTTACGTTTTGCCCTTCTTTCAAATATTGCGCAGAAGGCGTACGTTACCATGATCGCGGACGGATACGAACAGGTGCATAGTGGGGACATCGAAAGGTGACAAAGGGAAGCAAGTGGATCAACACAGCAGTTATCCGTAACCAGTCATTAGTAAGAGTCTAGGATCGAGAGTTCGGAAGAAGTCGCTAGTCAAGAAAGTAAACAAACTGTTGAACGAACCGCCGCGTATTCAGTTGACAGCTTTCACGTTCTACACCTCAGTTATATTGTATTACTTTATATTACATTACGTCATATTATATTATATTACGTTTCATAGTATTACGTTATAATGTATTATTTATCTAGTATTACGCTATATTATATGTGAAGGACGATTAAACGTGATGGTGTATATAGTGATGAGACAAGTTGATACTTAATGTAGTCAAATGTATTTAAAACTATTTGCAGTACAGAGTTAGTCGTCGTTCGCTCGCTCAGTGTCGCTCGATATTAATCGCTACAAGGTAGCTCGATGCTAAGTGATCGTCTTAATGGTCGCGTTTGTTTATTTATACTGGTCGGAGGAGTACCGGAATGTTTAAATTCGACTTTGATTGACGGTTGCACGTAGCGGCGACATTGTTTTGCCCGAAGTTTGTTTATCGTTACGTTTTATATGTCAAGACGGTGTCTATGTCTCGAGGCAAAACAACAACATGAATCGCTCTCGATTCGCATCGTCCTCTGACTCATATGTGCCGCTACATCACCCTCCTACCAGCGATAACGTATTTTTTTTTTTGTCCATCGCTAATTTAAAAGTTTTGTGGGTAATTTCCAAGTCCAACGACTTTCAACGGTTATCCGAAACTTGCCTGAAACCGATCAGGAAATCGGACCCTTTTATCCGAGCGCGTGACGCATTTGTTTGCTATGTTTCCGTTACTCGTACTTTCTTGTCTCTCACTTCGTTCGATTTGAACTCCAAGCAGTATTATTATGTATGTCACGATTTTCGACGCTTTGGTGTTCAATGTTGTTATTTATTACAAACGCGGGTTTCAGTCGGTCTATGGAAACTACTACACTTCTATCGTTTATTTTGATTGTGTAATTCTTATCTCCACGCTGTATTACCTTGTACGGCCCGTCCTAGGGTGATTGTAGAGGGCCTCCGATCGCGTGATCAGCATTTACCGCGAGATTGACGGGAGCGTCGGGAATCGGGTGTGCTAACATCGTGGCGTCAGCAAGAGCGCGTTTCGACTCGTGGAAGCTCTTTTCGGCTTGTTCCGACCACTAAATGGGCACGTTGCACTTTTTTTGCACCTTTCAGCAAGTCGTCAAGTGTTTGGAGAATTTTTGCGGCCTCCGGTATGAAACGTCGGTAGAAGTTAATCTTACCGAGGTACCTTTGCAAGTCTTTAACGGTCGCGGGTTGTGGTACTTCGACGATGGCGTCAACGCATTCGGCTAGCGGTTTTATCCCGTCGGCGGTTACGGTGTATCTTAGAAATTTGATTTCGTGCACGCCGAATTCGCATTTCGCGGGATTTATTACAACACCGTACTTGTCTAAGCGTTTAAACAAGGTTCGCAAGTATTCACGGTGTTGTTCTTCGTTTTCTGAAGCTATCTGAAAGTCGTCGATGTTCGCGTAAACGAAATCTAAACCGTGTATGATTTCATCGACGAGCCTTTGGCAAGTTTGTGCGGCGTTCGCAGTTCGCAATACATGGTATTGACAGCTTTGAACAAACCAAAAGGGGTCGTAATCGCTGTCTTTTTGATGTCCTCGGGTGCTATCGGAATTTGATGATACGCGCGGACCAGATCGATTTTTGAAAAGATTTGCTTACCATGTAGTTGCTGTGCAAAATCTTTGATATATGGCGGCGAATACCTATCAGGTATGGTACGAGCGTTCAACGCTCGGTAGTCGCCACAGGGTCGCAGGCCTCCGTCTTTTTTTTGGGGATGACGTGCAAGGATGATATGCCCATGGACTCTTCGATGGTCTAATCACTCCTTGCTCTATCATCATTTCGAATTCTGTCTTCACCTGTTTGAGCCGGTCGTTGGCGAGGCGGCGAGTAGACGGGGGGTCCTGGCGTCGTCTTGATGTGGTGTTTCACACCGTGCCGAGCTTTAGATCTGCTAGAAGTTGATGGTAGGTTGATTCACCGATTATGGTTTTTATTGATGCTACATCGGCCGTGGCAACGTATCCTTTTGATGACAATTTGGTTGTCGTGTCGAGGAGTTGTTTACTTCGCGGGTCCACGAGCAACCCGTAGTAGCTCAAAAAGTCCATGCTGATGATGGGCGTTTGAACGTCAGCTACTATAAAGCGTCACTTGACAGCTCGTCGTAGCAATAGGTCGAGGGACACTGGGATACTACCGTAATTCGCGATCCGCATCCCATTTGCTACGAACAGTTCGTACTTGCTTCCGTTTGTGGGTCCGCGTATTTTGTTGCGCGGGTATACGCATATATCTGCACCGGTGTTCACGAGGAAGGAAATCCTCGTACTCTTGTCCGTGACGAATATGCAGCGGGATACCAGGCCGTCGTCGCATGCCACGTTTACGGGCGGCTGGTCCCGTTTCTGATTCCAGGTGCATGGAGAACGGCACTTCTTCGCGCAGCCCTGGAACGTCACGTGATAATAACAGAGGCTGTGATGTTGCGATCTTTTTCTCGAATTCGATCTACGACGACTCCTACTTTGTCGTCGTGAAGGACGGGCAGTGCCGAAGTTCAGCGCGCTTATTTGCGCCCGCAGTTGGATCAGTTGTTCGTTCAACGCGTTGTTGCAGGCAGTCCAGTTCGCTTGCTCCCGCGTTTTTGTGCTCGTTCCGGTGGTTCGCTTACCGCTGCGACTCGGGATGTGCCCGGTCGAGTTTTATGGATCTTATCCGCCATCGCCGTCAATCAAGGCTTTCGAGTGCCTTCCGTGGATGCTGTCGGTCATCTTGATCAGGGCGTTTGTTTCCGTTATCCTCAGCGCAGTTAAGACATTGGATATTCACTGGGAGGTGATTCTTCCAGGTTGCCAGCACGAAGTCGACGAAGGCTGTCGAGGGGGCGACGAGCTTCCTCAAATCCCTATAGAATTGAGACGGCGTCCTATCGCCCATTTATTCATCCTCGAACTCCCTGCGCAATCTTGAACCGTCTGAGCCTACAATTTGTATTAAATTGTCCGTTGGTACTCGTCATTGCGAATGTAACATGTTCACTTTTAGATCACTTTCTATCACGTCGGTGTCACCAATTTGTGGAAGATGATTAAACGTGTTAGTGTATATAGTGATAAGACGAGTTAATACTTCGTGTAGCCAAATATATTTAAAATTATTTGCAGTACAGAGTTAGTCGTTGTTCGCTCAGTGTTGCGAATAATACGATATGCGTACACAAGGTAATGCAGTACGTTCACTCGATATTAATCGCTATAAGATTGCTCGATAAGTGATTGTCTTAACAATCATGTTCGTTTATTTATACTGGTCGGAGGAGCATCGAAAAGTTTAAATTCGACTTTGATTGACGGTTGCACGTACCGGCGACATTGTTTTGCCCGAAGTTTGTGTATCATTACGTTTTATACGTCAAGACGGTGTCAATGTTCCAAGGTAAAACAACAACATGAGTCGGCGGCTCTCGATTTGCATTGTCTTCTGACTCATGTCCCGCTATATACGCATATATTACGTTACATTATATCACGTTATACTGTATTACGTTATAATAGTATTACTTTATAGTGTATTACGTTATAATGTATTACGTTGTATAATATGAGATGTATAGCTTGTGTAGATTGGCACTGAGGGGTACTGCTGTATTTTTTTCTCATTTTCGATGCCGCGGAAGAAAAATCGGACTCCGCCTGCCGCGATTTGAGAACCCGGGTCCCGAACGTTCGTAACCTAAGGCGCTAACCACTGCGCTGCCGTCGACCGACGCTAGTTAGTGTCGAGTGGTGGTATTTTTCTGTTCAGTGCCGCCGCAAGTATTAGGTTATAATATATTGCGTTTATAGTATTACGTTATAATGTATTACGTTATATAGTATTACGTTATAATGTATTATATTATATAGCATTGCCTTATATTATACTTTATTATATTATATTACGTTATATAGTTGTAGCGGCACATGAGTCAGAGGACAATTCGAATCATGTTGTTGTTTTGCTTCGAAGTATTAACACCGTTATGATATACGAAATGTAATAATAAACAAACTCCGGGCAAAACAATATTGCTGTTACGCGCAACCGTCAGCCGAAGTCGAATTCAAACTTTCCGGTACTCCCCCGACCAGTATAAATAAACGGACACGATCGTTAAGGCAAATTAGTCTTTGGAGGAGTCCGTAGCGAACTACTACTCGGTTAGTATCGAGCGAACTACGATTGACTTTGTATTCTGTATTCTGTATTATATATTTAAAAATACTCTTAAATACATTTGACGGCACAAGTATCAACTCGTCTCATCAATAGATACACCAACACGTTTAATTGTACTTCCACATAGTATTACCTTATAATGTATTACGTTATATAGGATTATGTTATATTATATTACGTTATAATGTATTACGCTATATAGAATTATGATAGAATGTGTAATGGAAATAGAATAAATTCTGTAGATATACGTCTGTTTTACTTTCACCTCTATTTAAAAAGAAGAAAACAGAAGAAAAGCGAACAGTTTCGTTCTTTTTTGTTTGCGAAATGCTAGAGACCTCATTTCGTCTTGCTCTTATCTCTTAAGAGAAACATTCATGTCACAAGATACAAGAGTACGATAGAAGAGAAAAGAAAATGTTCGATTGTGAAATATTCAACAAAACGTCATGAATATTCTGCATCGTTTCTTCGCCTTTTCTTCATTTTTTTCGCTAGTTGCTCCATTATTTAAGAACGAAGATATAGTAATTATTCTCAAAATTGTACGTTTCAAAATGGTAAGAAAATCAAGAGTACAATGACAATATATGATTTAAAAAATTTCTTAAATTCCTTACATACTCAGAATTAATCAAATAGCTTAGTATATAAAAGAGTGAATTTATGTCGCATGTTATAAATGCAGCTGCGTTCGTTGTAAGAATTGAAATTCCAAGAAATTTCTCTCAAAGATCATGGTGAAGAATTTGCTTTGTTAAATTATTATTGGTATAGCTTCTCGTTAATAAAAACAATTCGTAACTATTTAATGAGAAGCAGTATATTCTTAGGTTATTTAGAAATTTACTTAATGATGTTTAAAAATTATAACGTAAATACATATATTTCATTTCATGTTTTACTAATATATCTCTAATTTAAATTAAATATCTGAAGTTTGGAAGAAACTTAAAACTTTCAATACATCGCATACGTTTTAAATTTAGTGCATAGTTCTTAGGTTGGATCATCTTCGCTTTCCAAAGATTAATCCTAGTATATGGATTTAATGCATCATACAATAACTCTCTTTGTCAGAAAATTTTAGAAATGATCTATATGACCATAATCTTATTTCATGGTGGATATAGTAGATTTGATGGACTATATTTTAATTTTATTTTATATTACTATTAACAGAATGGCAAGTAAAAAGATTACGTATAAGCACTGTTACATAGTACGAATAAGCATACAATTTTTTATATTTCGCCTGTAACAGCAATTAGTAATTCTGTAATTATCTATCTTCACATAATACTTAAAATTCGCACTTTAAAATCATAATGAACAATATGTTCAT
Source organism: Bombus hortorum (assembly GCA_905332935.1). NCBI lineage: Eukaryota > Metazoa > Arthropoda > Insecta > Hymenoptera > Apidae > Bombus > Bombus hortorum. The sequence continues at coordinate 16,338,234 of HG995193.1, forward strand.
TCTGAAAATATTTGTTAAAATACTAGATTTTCTCAAAGAAATCATGTTTCTTGATGTACGCATATATACTTGTGCACCTTAGTGTTCAAATTCTTATAGTTGTCTGGTTTGAAAATGTTCAGTTCATCAGTTCGTAAAACGTAAGAAAATTTTCACGGCATTTGCTATTTCAATTTCTCGCGCACATTGTATAGAAACGAAGCCTGGCCGCCTCAGACAATCAAGAATCGGCTAGGCTCATACCACCAATCTACTTTTTTCTGTTTTCCTCCATTGGTATTCTATTTGATCGTTTTCATTACCGGTAGCTTGTATCATAAACTTTTGAAACATAATATAAGTTCGATATAAGTTTATTTAAATCTTTGATTTTGTTTTGTACAGTTCATTGATTAATTGCAGAAATGAATAATGGAATAATTAGCATTCTATTCCATGCTTTTTCATACAGTAATGTTTAGTAACGTTTGATTTATGATATACACATTTATGATATGACAATCATATATACATATCAATCGTATAAATATGCACATAGACATGCAATATTTAACGTAATATGACGAAATTATACGTAATTCTATGGTTTCTCTTAAAAATACCAAGGTGGAACTAGACGTAATTAAATAAAAAATCATTACTTTTAGAGAAAGTTCAAATATCTTCAACGTTTTTTTATTTTAAATCATTTTTTTCCTCGAGCTGTACTACAAAATAGAGTTTTGAACAATTCGATAAAATAATCAATATATTCTCAATTGAAATTAAAATAAAAATTGAAATATCTCATATATTATATGAATTGTAAATTCTCGACGAGAACATCGCAGCGTCACTAAATCTTTGTCAACAACTTTTTGTTTTCACGAGAGCTCTACAATACCAGATACGTGTAAACACGTTTCGATTCATTAACAATCGCGGCTCTTTCACGCTGTTATCGCTCTATCCTCGGATATGTTTACTTATAGAATTTTGGTCTGTCACAAGCGTTTTCGAATATTTATAAAAAAAATATTGTTTATAAGTAAGAAACGAACATCCGCAGTGTAATTCTTTCAGATAGATTGTATTACATTTAGAATATAAATACTTGTCAATATCAGGAAATATCTTACACGCTCACTTCTCCCATCCTTCTCTGTTAATGCAGTTTTACTTTCGGAAATTTTTTGTGATCGGGTGTAATGCGGTCTTAGAGTCAGTGTTTGCTATGTAATGTTTTTATAATTTAATATTTTATAATTAGATTTACTTTTACGTTTTCAAAGGCGTGCCTTGATAATGGGATCGCCTAATGGCATTGCCATTAATATTTTATAGTATTCTATTACACGTTATATTTGAAAAAATGATATCTTTCCAATTTTCTATCTATTCATCAATTTTGTTTAATAAAGTGACAACGTATAAGCGCAGATATCTTCGTTTCAGGTTCAGTTTTATTCGTCAAAATGATATTAAATCATTTGTGTTTACTTTCTATATCTTTTACGTTCATCTCACTGTTCAGTCTAACCTATTGCTTCTGTTTTGAAATATGATATGTTTATGACTGAAAACATATCCTTGAGTGTTCCAGGAATTTGACGAATCTTATTCGTGTATATACGGATAGTAGACACCTCTAGTCCCTTACCCCTCCACAGCCGAAACTCGGTGGGTAAATCGCGGTGCGGAGTGTCAGTTTAGCGTGGACAATCAAAGGGATTAGACGTATATCCAACCGTGTCATTTCGCGACAGGTGGCTTTGGCACTTTGGTAGACATTTTTCTACAGTTCAAACTTACACTATTGTTATTTTCATTTAATTATACGTTTTTCTTAAATTGTAATCTATTATTTAATTACCTTTGTTTCTCCGACTGTCTTTTTGGTTGCCCCATTTGCCGGTAGCTCGTACAATGAATTTTCGAAATACAATTTGACCATAATCATTGTTTCATTTTCAAATAATTTGTTCTTTTTATACATTTGTTTTAATATTTCGCTCTTTTTTTGTGCAGATTACTATTATTTGATTCCGAGGGAAGCTTTTATGTATTAGAGGGATGAAAGTCAAAAGGACGTCATGGTGATTAAGGATAAATTTGATAACTTTTCGTCGAAATGAGGTAATATTTATTCACTATTAAATTAACTCCATTTCTTATAAATATTTCGTGATATTAACGTAATTAATATGTAATATAACAAATTCTAAATTCACGGTTCATTAAGAATAACAAGATGAAAAATGCAAGATTAAAGAAATTATTTTATTTTTATTATTATTTTTTTCTTTCGAATATATTAAATTATGTTTCTGAAGAAATTGAATAGATTGTTTAACATAAATTTAACATAGATTCTCTCGATTCTGTTTCATTTGAGTAAGAAATTTTTCATTTTGCTTCATTATTCGTAAATTGTCTGTAATAAAATATTGACTATTAATTTCGTTTTTCTCAATAACTTTTATTACATTAAAGAAAGTACGTTATCACAGACAAGTTTGAACAGGTTCTGCGCATCGCGTCTTTTTCGTATCGCGCAGCTTTGTTTAACGGTCAGAAAAAGTGCGCCATGTTGCATTAGAATGAAGTCACGTAATGCATAAAATATTTGAAGTTGTAATGGTGGATATTCAATTTGGCGGATAACTTTTACAAATCGATCGTATTATGAAATATTCATATATATATATTTGACAATAATAAAAAATACTTTGAAAATATTTTAAATATACTAACGATATATTTTCTTTCACATTCTTGGTATAATATTTATATGTATATTTTCGTGTTCTTGATATGATATATGATTCTACCTATGGTAAATAAATAACAATTAATGTGTAGTTCTAAAAAAGCAGTCTTTTCGTAAACAAACACTCGATACAAAAAAAAAAAATTCCTTTCCCTATCCCCTACCTTTAATAAAGTTTTTCTTTCAGAATATTTTTGTGACCGCGCGCAATGCGGTCGGTAGAATCAGTGTTTGCTGCGTTAAATCACATTTAATATTGATTTAGAGCATAATAACTTTCATTAAATGTAATTTTAATAATCAGACGCGAAATTAGAGTCAGTGTGTTCGCCGATTGTCAGTTGACATAACGGACGCGTTGTCTATTATTTTTCTTTTTTTTTCTTTTTTCTTTTTTTTTTTTTTAAACATTCGTTTTCGGTAGTAGAGAGTCGCAGGTCTCGCAAGAGGATAAAACCTTTCCTGGAACTCAAGAATGTAAGTATTGTCGTACATTGTATTTTAATTTATTTATCGAACTAAAATCTTAAAATTTTGCTCTTGAAATACACAATAAAAATGTTCGACATCGTTCAGAAATCGATAGAGTCACAATTTCTAAGTCATTATTATGTTAAAGTTCCACTTTTTATGTAGTAATTAAACTTTATTAGAATTTCAATTCTTTTTATTATTAAAATTTCAAGCTTGAATAGAGTTTTATTTTTCATTGTTTTAAGTTTTCTAACAATCACAAGTACGTTTTCAAGAACTGATTATAATATTTAATATGTTTTGTTACAGGTTTTTCATAACTTCCATTTTTTCTTCTTCTTTGGGAAGGATGTAGCGGTGTTTCAAATTTGAGCATGTAAGAATCTTCACACTTTGTATTTTATTAACTTTATTTCCTGTATTTCGCTGTAATTATTATTAATTCAAAACTAAAATCTGGTTTTAAATTTTTATATTAGAATTTCAATTTCAATTCTAATTAGAGTTTATTATAATTTTAATTTCTTTTGCTATTAAAATTTTAAGTCCTCATACAGTTTCATATTTTATTATGTTAAATTTTTTGATCAACCATCATATTTCTCAAAACAAATTATAATGATTCATATTTTGTTAAAGGTATGTTACTTCTTTCCCTTCTTCCTGTTCTCTGGAAAGGACCTAGTGGTGTTTCAAATGCCAAAAATGTAAGTAACTATGTATTTTTTATTTTATTTAAGTTGATTCCTTATATTTCATTTAATAATTAAAATAAATAATAATAAGATAATTTAAAAAATCACGAGTAAATTAAAATATTCTATGCCTTGTTACAGTTTTCTTCCATCGAATTCGACGATTCCAATTTGATGACGACTGATGACGAATCCTTTGGATCAGAACAATATCGAGGACAACATTCTTTACATCTAATCGTGAGCCGCATGCGTTTTTGTTCCTCCGATCACTCGATCATGTCGAAGGATGAAAGGTCCGAATCGACAGGAGTGATTGGTTGTATACGTAGAATTTTTGACGAGCATAGTGACCGCGGGTATTTATTATACCTGTGAGTAGTAACATTTTTGTCTATATTTTATTTATTAGTTTAGGATAGGTTTTCTTGCACAACGCCTTTTTAAATGTTAATGATAATATATATAATATATATAAGTATGATATTTACGTATTACAATGTAAAGTATTTTGTGTAAGTAATATAATGTTGATAATAATATAATTATATATTATATTATTAGGTATAACTAGTATATATATGCATATGATTGAAAATTACACAATATATTAATTATTATTATTTATAAAATCAAATTATATTCAATATTACTATATATTTATAAAGACCAAGTATCCATGTGAGCATATATATGAGTATTGAAATAAACGATGAAATGACTTCGTTTAAGTATTTTGTAGTGAAGAAGTCTGATACCCTCAGACTTCGTTAATATGGAAATTCAATTCTGATTACGATGGTATGGAGCCGTTTTATTATTTGAGTATACACGGTATACTTAATAGTATGATTTCAGTAAAATGCGGGATATGGAATATGAAAATATATGTGAAAGTCTAACTTTGTCTGTTCGTTATGATAAATATTCTTAAATCTCACGTGCAAGAAAACACTTCGCGACAGGCTGGTTTCAGAATCAAAACAAATTTTGAACGTTCCTTAGTGTTTTCAAAGATGTGTTTTGATAAAGATATCACCTGAGGATATTTCGAGTAGTAGAGTTCATTTAGAGTCCATTCTCGTTCACAGATATAAATATTACTTGCATTGAATCTTAGTTTATGTTTAATAGATATGTATATTCTTCATTAATTACCTTCATTCAGTTTAACAATTTAATTGTTCATTAAAATAATAAAGTATATTAAAGTATAGAATTGTTAAAATTTGAAATGAAATTAGATTACAAAATCAAAGAATATTAGCCCGTTAGATACAAAATATATAATAGATAGACTAATCATATTTTTAGCACAGGATTTTCAGGTTTAACCCTTTCCATGTTCATTGTCAGAATCTCACTCACGTGCCCAGGTGCTTCTTGGGTGGGAGGAAGGCAACGGACATGATGAGTAGTCTATAAGCTTAACAATTTTTTCAGCGACTGACATTGCGTTAGAGTATCGTGCACGACGTATTTTCCACTATGTGTGTATGTGGTTAGGCTGTGGAATTGCGTCGCTTTTGCTATTTATTATAATCTTGAAATAGTTATGGATTCGGAAACATAAATCCAATTACCATTGAAAATAACAGTGTTAATGAACCCAAAATAGTAATATTACTAATCTCAGTATTAAACTACAATGATAATTACATTGATTGAAATACGACGATTTATTCTAGTCAAATTATTTCTTTACATGATATACATATACATGATTATATACGATTATGAGTATTTCATTACAATTGAAATTTCAATATATTTGAATAATTAAAGTTGAAATATACGGAATATTTTTACGCAATGGTCGCTAGCCATCGTCAGTCGATTTCAGGAAAATGGTACGTACTTTAGAGTGTGAAAGTTGTATGTCAAACTCGGGTGTCGGAGGCGTCCCGGGACGTCTCTCTAGTGCAGGCCCTTGCGCCCGGGTTATGTGTGAGAACCGTGGAGTGAATGTGTTGATGTGCTTGTTTTGCCATTTTAAAAATTTTAAATATAGGTTTTCGGGTAGGATAGGTAGCATATTTTCTGGTATGAGTGTTAACCATAAGTAGGTAGGGCCGGGCAGGTTGGCACAGTCTCTCGTCGGGTAGGCTCGTATTCGCGTGTCCAATCTGTTTCAGGATATTTGATTTGAAAAATTGACGGTGAAGCAGGCATCACGAATGAAGTATACCATTTGTCTTGAGCTTTGCCTATCGGTTTTTCGAATATCGCGGTCGTGGTCGCGAGAGTACGGAGTGGGTTCCGAAACGAACGTTTATTGCTCGAGCACGTACATGCGAACGGACAGCGGTCGGTATGATCGTTGGTCGTCCATGTGCACTGGGAATAGCATCCGCGATTTATCTTTTTATTTTACCTTTATAAGTTATTTTTTAGTTTGCGATTAGAAAGTCTCGAGCCTAGATTTAAGTTTCAGCGGGCATCGCGCCTGAAGAAGGAAGAGGCCATGAGCCGAAGAGGCCCGGCAAACTGCCATTCCAGAGGGCAACTACTAATGGTTCTTCATCCTCTGGATTATCCAGAGCATGGAAAGTCATTCTGGTTACTACTTTGTCACTATGCTCACTTTAGAGTTTGTAGTTTCTTTTTCAGCCGAAGCATATTGCTCCATCATAATACAGGGCAAATCGCGGTTATTTTTATTAGTGTTGCGAATAATTAATTACGGTTGGAATTATTGTTGCGAGTTTCAAATCACGCGTTTTGAATTAGAGTTGCGAGTTCAAATTTCGCGTTATGAATTAGAGTTGCTAGTTACAAGTCCTCTCGCGTATTGCATTAAAATAGGATTGCATTTACTTTAGTATTACGAACTCCCACATAGAAAATTAGTCTTTATACTTCAGTTAACACTATAGTTTTGCGAACTAGTGTTTAATTATTTTCCCATCGCGATTGTTCTTATTACTTTGATAGCGTTGCGTTAATTAATGACCGCGTTTTTAAGTAGTGTTGCGTTCAAGAAATGCCCCAAATTCTTCCACTAAAGTTGTGGAAGTGTGTTTCTGCGCCTGGATCACAGATGTGATCGTTCATCGCCAACCATCAATAGGTTTACACTGGATCTCTTTGACATTAGTGTTGCGTATATTTAAACACGAATGAATAGATTAATATTTATTAGTGCTGCGCAAATAATTCTAATTCATTAAACTATCATACTATTGTGCTTGCTTCCGGGTATTTTATGTTTTTCTTTTTCTTTTTAATGATAAAGTAGTGTTGCAAATATGACAAAACACACATCGCGATTTTCTTTATGAGTTCTCTATTTTATAATTAAATTTGGTAAATAAAATTAGTGTTGCGAAATACAAAGATATTTCAATCACGGTTTTTTATATGGGTTTACGTCGAGTAAATGGCCTTTCTGGCAATCGGACTGATTCCTTTTTCAGCTCCCTTAAAGTAGCAGAGCGTCTGTTATAGAAAATACTGCTAAATGCGATATTTATTTCTTATTGTTAGTAGCGTGAAAAAAAATTAATGAATGATTTTATTAAATAGATTTTGGTGTATTGTATTTCGAGAAAAAAAAAACAATCTTTTAATGAAATATTACATATTTATGTACATATATGTAATTTAAAAATTTTCTAGGGCATCCAAACATGTGAAATAAATAATCGAATTGATAACATTCTGCATAATATTAACCTATTTGAAATATACTAAAGAAATTAATGTCTTTAAAACTTTAAATCAGTGATTGTTCGTTACTTGAATTGATTCTTCTTAAATAGTCTTCTTGATTTTATTATATACAATTTTTTTAACATTCAAGTAATTTTATAAATGTTCGAATTTGCTATACATATAGGATATAACGTATAACGATACGTAGATATAGGATATAACGTTTAACGTTATCTACATATTGCATCTAACGTATATCGATACGCAGACATAGGATATAATGTATAACGTTACGTAGACACAGGATATAACGTATAACGATACGTAGACATAGGATATCACGTATAACGATATGTACATATAGGATACAACGTATAACGTTACGTAGACATAGAATATAACGTATAACGATATGTAGATATAGGATACAACGTACACCGTTACCTACTTATAGGGTATAACGTATAACGATACGAACATATAGGAAGTAACGTATAACGTTACGTTGACATAGTATATAACGTATAACGTTACCTACATATATTATATAACGAGTAGCGTTACCTACATATAGGATCTAACTTATAACGATACGTAGATATAGGATATAACGTAAAACGTTATCTACATATAGGATATAACGTATAACGTTACGTAGACGTAGGATATAACGTATAACGATACGTAGACATAGGATATCACGTATAACGATATGTACATATAGGATACAACGTATAACGTTACGTAGACATAGAATATAACGTATAACGATTTGTAGATATAGGATATAACGTAAAACGTTATCTACATATAGGATATAACGTATAACGTTACGTCGACATAGGATATAACGTATAACGATATGTAGATATAGGATATAACGTATAACGTTACGTTGGCATAGGATACAACGTATAAGGATATGTACATATAGGATGTAACGTATAATGTTATCTACACATAGGATATAATGTATAACGATACGTAGAAATTGGATATAACGTAAAACGTTATCTACATATAGGATATAACGTATAACGTTACGTAGATATAGGATATAACGTATAACGATTCGTAGATATAGTATATAACGTATAACGATACGTAGATATAGGATATAACGTATAACGTTACGTAGACATAGGATATAACGTATAACGATACGTAGGTATAGGATATAACGTATAACGATATGTAGATATAGGATATAACGTATAACGTTACGTAGAGACAGGATATAACGTATAACGATATGTAGATATAGGATATAACGTATAACGATATGTACATATAGGATACAACGTGTAACGTTACGTAGACATAGGATATAACGTATAACGATATGTAGACATAGGATATCACGTATAACGATATGTACATATAGGATACAACGTATAACGTTACGTAGACATAGGATATAACGTATAACGATTTGTAGATATAGGATATAACGTATAACGTTATCTACATATAGGATATAACGTATAACGTTTCTACATATAGGATATAACGTATAACATTACGTAGACGTAGGATATAACGTATAACGATACGTAGGTATAGGATATAACGTATAACGTTACGTAGACATAGTATATAACGTATAACGATATGTAGATATAGGATATAACGTATAACGTTATCTACATATAGGATATAACGTATAACTTTACGTAGACATAGGATATAACGTATAGCGTTACCTACATATAGGATATAACGTGTAGCGTTACCTACATATAGGATATAACGAATAACGATACGTAGATATAGGATATAACGTAAAACGTTATCTACATATAGGATATAACGTATAACGTTACGTAGACATAGGATATAACGTATAACGTTACGTTGACATAGTATATAACGTATAACGTTACCTACATATATTATATAACGAGTAGCGTTACCTACATATAGGATCTAACTTATAACGATACGTAGATATAGGATATAACGTAAAACGTTATCTACATATAGGATATAACGTATAACGTTACGTAGACGTAGGATATAACGTATAACGATACGTAGACATAGGATATAACGTATAACGTTACGTAGACATAGGATATAACGTATAACGATACGTAGGTATAGGATATAACGTATAACGATATGTAGATATAGGATATAACGTATAACGTTACGTAGAGACAGGATATAACGTATAACGATACCTACATACAGGATACAACGTATAACGTTACGTAGACATAGGATATAACGTATAACGTTACCTACATACAGGATATAACGTGTAGCGTTACCTACATATAGGATATAACGTATAACGATACGTAGATATAGGATATAACGTAAAACGTTATCTACATATAGGATATGACGTATAACGTTACGTAGACATAGGATATAACGTATAACGATAGGTAGACATAGGATATCACGTATAACGATATGTACATATAGGATACAACGTATAACGTTACGTGGACATAGAATATAACGTATAACGATATGTAGATATAGGATACAACGTATAACGTTACGTAGACATACGATATAACGTATAACGATATGTAGATATAGGATATAAGGTATAACGTTACGTAGACATAGGATATAACGTATAACGATACGTCGATATAGGATATAACGTATAACGTAATCTACATACAGGATATAACGTATAACGTTACGTAGACATAGGATATCACGTATAACGATATGTACATATAGGATACAACGTATAACGTTACGTAGACATACGATATAACGTATAACGATATGTAGATATAGGATATAACGTATAACGTTATCTACATATAGGATATAACGTATAACGTTACGTGGACATAGGATGTAACGTTTAACAATATGTAGACATAGGATATAACGTATAACGTTACCTACATATAGGCTATAACGTGTAGCGTTACCTACATATAGGATATAACGTATAACGATACGTAGATATAGGATATAACGTAAAACGTTATCTACATATAGGATATAACGTATAACGTTACGTAGACATAGGATATAACGTATAACGTTACGTAGACATAGGATATAACGTATAACGATATGTGGATATAGGATATAACGTATAACGTTATCTACTTATAGGGTATAACGTATAACGATACGTACATATAGGAAGTAACGTATAACGATATGCTGATACAGGATATAACGTATAACGATACGTAGATATAGGATATAAGGTATAACGTTACGTAGACATAGGATATCACGTATAACGATATGTACATATAGGATACAACGTATAACGTTACGTAGACATAGGATATAACGTATAACGATATGTAGATATAGGAAATAAGGTATAACGATATCTAGATATAGGATATAACGTATAACGTTACGTAGACATAGGATATAACGTATAACGATTTGTAGATATAGGATATAACGTATAACGTTATCTACATATAGGATATAACGTATAACGATACGTAGATATAGGATATAACGTAAAACGTTATCTACATATAGGATATAACGTATAACGTTACGTAGACATAGGATATCACGTATAACGATATGTACATATAGGATACAACGTATAACGTTACGTAGACATAGGATATAACGTATAACGATTTGTAGATATAGGATATAACGTATAACGTTATCTACATATAGGATATAACGTATAACGATACGTAGATATAGGATATAACGTAAAACGTTATCTACATATAGGAAATAACGTATAACGTTACGTAGACATAGGATATAACGTATAACGATACGTAGGTATAGGATATAACGTATAACGTTACGTAGACATAGGATATAACGTATAACGATATGTAGATATAGGATATAACGTATAACGTTATCTACATATAGGATATAACGTATAACGTTACGTAGACATAGGATATAACGTATAGCGTTACCTACATATAGGATATAACGTGTAGCGTTACCTACATATAGGATATAACGAATAACGATACGTAGATATAGGATATAACGTATAACGTTACGTGGACATAGGAAGTAACGTTTAACAATATGTTGACATAGGATATAACGTATAACGATACGTAGACATAGGATATCACGTATAACGATATGTACATATATGGGATACAACGTGTAACGTTACGTAGACATAGGATATAACGTATAACGATATGTAGACATAGGATATCACGTATAACGATATGTACATATAGGATACAACGTATAACGTTACGTAGACATAGGATATAACGTATAACGATTTGTAGATATAGGATATAACGTATAACGTTATCTACATATAGGATATAACGTATAACGATACGTAGATATAGGATATAACGTAAAACGTTATCTACATTTAGGATATAACGTATAACGTTACGTAGACATAGGATATAACGTATAACGATACGTAGGTATAGGATATAACGTATGACGATATGTAGATGTAGGATATAACGTATAACGTTACGTAGAGATAGGATATAACGTATAACGATATGTAGATATAGGATATAACGTATAACGATATGTAGATATAGGATATAACGTATAACGTTATCTACATATAGGATATAACGTATAACGTTACGTAGACATAGGATATAACGTATAACGTTACGTAGACATAGGATATAACGTATTACGATATGTAGATATAGGTTACAACGTATAACGTTACGTAGAAATAGGATATAACGTATAACGTTATCTACACATAGGATATAATGTATAACGATACGTAGATATAGGATATAAGGTATAACGTTACGTAGACATAGGGTATCACGTATAACGGTATGTACATATAGGATACAACGCATAACGTTACGTAGACATAGAGTATAACGTATAACGATATGTAGATATAGGATACAACGTACACCGTTATCTACTTATAGGGTATAACGTATAACGATACGAACATATAGGAAGTAACGTATAACGATATGCTGATACAGGATATAACGTATAACGATACGTAGATATAGGATATAAGGTATAACGTTACGTAGACATAGGATATAACGTATAACGATACGTCGATATAGGATATAACGTATAACGTAATCTACATACAGGATATAACGTATAACGTTACGTAGACATAGGATATCACGTATAACGATATGTACATATAGGATACAACGTATAACGTTACGTAGACATACGATATAACGTATAACGATATGTAGATATAGGATATAACGTATAACGTTATCTACATATAGGATATAACGTATAACGTTACGTGGACATAGGATGTAACGTTTAACAATATGTAGACATAGGATATAACGTATAACGTTACCTACATATAGGCTATAACGTGTAGCGTTACCTACATATAGGATATAACGCATAACGATACGTAGATATAGGATATAACGTAAAACGTTATCTACATATAGGATATAACGTATAACGTTACGTAGACATAGGATATAACGTATAACGTTACGTAGACATAGGATATAACGTATAACGATATGTGGATATAGGATATAACGTATAACGTTATCTACTTATAGGGTATAACGTATAACGATACGTACATATAGGAAGTAACGTATAACGATATGCTGATACAGGATATAACGTATAACGATACGTAGATATAGGATATAAGGTATAACGTTACGTAGACATAGGATATCACGTATAACGATATGTACATATAGGATACAACGTATAACGTTACGTAGACATAGGATATAACGTATAACGATATGTAGATATAGGAAATAAGGTATAACGTTATCTAGATATAGGATATAACGTATAACGTTACGTAGACAGAGGATATAACTTATAACGATTTGTAGATATAGGATATAACGTATAACGTTATCTACATATAGGATATAACGTATAACGATACGTAGATATAGGATATAACGTATAACGTTACGTAGACATAGGATATAACGTATAACGATATGTAGATATAGGATATAACGTATAACGTTATCTACATATAGGATATAACGTATAACGTTACGTAGACATAGGATATAACGTATAGCGTTACCTACATATAGGATATAACGTGTAGCGTTACCTACATATAGGATATAACGAATAACGATACGTAGATATAGGATATAACGTATAACGTTACGTGGACATAGGATGTAACGTTTAACAATATGTAGACATAGGATATAACGTATAACGATACGTAGACATAGGATATCACGTATAACGATATGTACATATATGGGATACAACGTGTAACTGTACGTAGACATAGGATATAACGTATAACGTTACGTAGACATAGGATATCACGTATAACGATATGTACATATAGGATACAACGTATAACGTTACGTAGACATAGGATATAACGTATAACGATATGTAGATATAGGAAATAAGGTATAACGTTATCTAGATATAGGATATAACGTATAACGTTACGTAGACATAGGATATAACGTATAACGATTTGTAGATATAGGATATAACGTATAACGTTATCTACATATAGGATATAACGTATAACGATACGTAGATATAGGATATAACGTAAAACGTTATCTACATATAGGATATAACGTATAACGTTACGTAGACATAGGATATCACGTATAACGATATGTACATATAGGATACAACGTATAACGTTACGTAGACATAGGATATAACGTATAACGATTTGTAGATATAGGATATAACGTATAACGTTATCTACATATAGGATATAACGTATAACGATACGTAGAGATAGGATATAACGTATAACGATATGTACATATAGGATATAACGTATAACGATACGTAGACATAGGATATAACGTATAGCGTTACCTACATATAGGATATAACGTGTAGCGTTACCTACATATAGCATATAACGAATAACGATACGTAGATATAGGATATAACGTATAACGTTACGTGGACATAGGATGTAACGTTTAACAATATGTAGACATAGGATATAACGTATAACGATACGTAGACATAGGATATCACGTATAACGATATGTACATATATGGGATACAACGTGTAACTGTACGTAGACATAGGATATAACGTATAACGTTACGTAGACATAGGATATCACGTATAACGATATGTACATATAGGATACAACGTATAACGTTACGTAGACATAGGATATAACGTATAACGATATGTAGATATAGGAAATAAGGTATAACGTTATCTAGATATAGGATATAACGTATAACGTTACGTAGACATAGGATATAACGTATAACGATTTGTAGATATAGGATATAACGTATAACGTTATCTACATATAGGATATAACGTATAACGATACGTAGATATAGGATATAACGTAAAACGTTATCTACATATAGGATATAACGTATAACGTTACGTAGACATAGGATATCACGTATAACGATATGTACATATAGGATACAACGTATAACGTTACGTAGACATAGGATATAACGTATAACGATTTGTAGATATAGGATATAACGTATAACGTTATCTACATATAGGATATAACGTATAACGATACGTAGATATAGGATATAACGTAAAACGTTATGTACATATAGGAAATAACGTATAACGTTACGTAGACATAGGATATAACGTATAACGATACGTAGGTATAGGATATAACGTATAACGTTACGTAGACATAGGATATAACGTATAACGATATGTAGATATAGGATATAACGTATAACGTTATCTACATATAGGATATAACGTATAACGTTACGTAGACATAGGATATAACGTATAGCGTTACCTACATATAGGATATAACGTGTAGCGTTACCTACATATAGGATATAACGAATAACGATACGTAGATATAGGATATAACGTATAACGTTACGTGGACATAGGATGTAACGTTTAACAATATGTAGACATAGGATATAACGTATAACGTTATCTACATATAGGATATAACGTATAACGATACGTAGATATAGGATATAACGTAAAACGTTATCTACATATAGGATATAACGTATAACGTTACGTAGACATAGGATATAACGTATAACGATACGTAGGTATAGGATATAACGTATGACGATATGTAGATGTAGGATATAACGTATAACGTTACGTAGAGATAGGATATAACGTATAACGATATGTAGATATAGGATATAACGTATAACGATATGTAGATATAGGATATAACGTATAACGTTATCTACATATAGGATATAACGTATAACGTTACGTAGACATAGGATATAACGTATAACGTTACGTAGACATAGGATATTACGTATTACGATATGTAGACATAGGTTACAACGTATAACGTTACGTAGAAATAGGATATAACGTATAACGTTATCTACACATAGGATATAATGTATAACGATACGTAGATATAGGATATAAGGTATAACGTTACGTAGACATAGGGTATCACGTATAACGATATGTACATATAGGATATAACGTGTAGCGTTACCTACATATAGGATATAACGTATAACGATACGTAGATAAAGGATATAACGTAAAACGTTATCTACATATAGGATATAACGTATAACGTTACGTGGACATAGGATGTAACGGTTAACAATATGTAGACATAGGATATAACGTATAACGATATGTAGATGTAGGATATAACGTATAACGTTACGTAGAGATAGGATATAACGTATAACGATATGTACATATAGGATATAACGTATAACGATACGTAGACATAGGATATAACGTATAGCGTTACCTACATATAGGATATAACGTGTAGCGTTACCTACATATAGGATATAACGAATAACGATACGTAGATATAGGATATAACGTATAACGTTACGTGGACATAGGATGTAACGTTTAACAATATATAGACATAGGATATAACGTATATCGATACGTAGACATAGGATATCACGTATAACGATATGTACATATATGGGATACAACGTGTAACTGTACGTAGACATAGGATATAACGTATAACGTTACGTAGACATAGGATATCACGTATAACGATATGTACATATAGGATACAACGTATAACGTTACGTAGACATAGGATATAACGTATAACGATATGTAGATATAGGAAATAAGGTATAACGTTATCTAGATATAGGATATAACGTATAACGTTACGTAGACATAGGATATAACGTATAACGATTTGTAGATATAGGATATAACGTATAACGTTATCTACATATAGGATATAACGTATAACGATACGTAGATATAGGATATAACGTAAAACGTTATCTACATATAGGATATAACGTATAACGTTACGTAGACATAGGATATCACGTATAACGACATGTACATATAGGATACAACGTATAACGTTACGTAGACATAGGATATAACGTATAACGATATGTAGATATAGGATATAACGTACAACGTTATCTACATATAGGATATAACGTATAACGATACGTAGATATAGGATATAACGTAAAACGTTATCTACATATAGGAAATAACGTATAACGTTACGTAGACATAGGATATAACGTATAACGATACGTAGGTATAGGATATAACGTATAACGTTACGTAGACATAGGATATAACGTATAACGATATGTAGATATAGGATATAACGTATAACGTTATCTACATATAGGATATAACGTATAACGTTACGTAGACATAGGATATAACGTATAACGATACGTAGACATAGGATATCACGTATAACGATATGTACATATATGGGATACAACGTGTAACTGTACGTAGACATAGGATATAACGTATAACGTTACGTAGACATAGGATATCACGTATAACGATATGTACATATAGGATACAACGTATAACGTTACGTAGACATAGGATATAACGTATAACGATATGTAGATATAGGAAATAAGGTATAACGTTATCTAGATATAGGATATAACGTATAACGTTACGTAGACATAGGATATAACGTATAACGATTTGTAGATATAGGATATAACGTATAACGTTATCTACATATAGGATATAACGTATAACGATACGTAGATATAGGATATAACGTAAAACGTTATCTACATATAGGATATAACGTATAACGTTACGTAGACATAGGATATCACGTATAACGATATGTACATATAGGATACAACGTATAACGTTACGTAGACATAGGATATAACGTATAACGATTTGTAGATATAGGATATAACGTATAACGTTATCTACATATAGGATATAACGTATAACGATACGTAGATATAGGATATAACGTAAAACGTTATGTACATATAGGAAATAACGTATAACGTTACGTAGACATAGGATATAACGTATAACGATACGTAGGTATAGGATATAACGTATAACGTTACGTAGACATAGGATATAACGTATAACGATATGTAGATATAGGATATAACGTATAACGTTATCTACATATAGGATATAACGTATAACGTTACGTAGACATAGGATATAACGTATAGCGTTACCTACATATAGGATATAACGTGTAGCGTTACCTACATATAGGATATAACGAATAACGATACGTAGATATAGGATATAACGTATAACGTTACGTGGACATAGGATGTAACGTTTAACAATATGTAGACATAGGATATAACGTATAACGTTATCTACATATAGGATATAACGTATAACGATACGTAGATATAGGATATAACGTAAAACGTTATCTACATATAGGATATAACGTATAACGTTACGTAGACATAGGATATAACGTATAACGATACGTAGGTATAGGATATAACGTATGACGATATGTAGATGTAGGATATAACGTATAACGTTACGTAGAGATAGGATATAACGTATAACGATATGTAGATATAGGATATAACGTATAACGATATGTAGATATAGGATATAACGTATAACGTTATCTACATATAGGATATAACGTATAACGTTACGTAGACATAGGATATAACGTATAACGTTACGTAGACATAGGATATTACGTATTACGATATGTAGACATAGGTTACAACGTATAACGTTACGTAGAAATAGGATATAACGTATAACGTTATCTACACATAGGATATAATGTATAACGATACGTAGATATAGGATATAAGGTATAACGTTACGTAGACATAGGGTATCACGTATAACGATATGTACATATAGGATATAACGTGTAGCGTTACCTACATATAGGATATAACGTATAACGATACGTAGATAAAGGATATAACGTAAAACGTTATCTACATATAGGATATAACGTATAACGTTACGTGGACATAGGATGTAACGGTTAACAATATGTAGACATAGGATATAACGTATGACGATATGTAGATGTAGGATATAACGTATAACGTTACGTAGAGATAGGATATAACGTATAACGATATGTACATATAGGATATAACGTATTACGATATGCAGATATAGGATATAACGTATAGCGTTACCTACATATAGGATATAACGTGTAGCGTTACCTACATATAGGATATAACGAATAACGATACGTAGATATAGGATATAACGTATAACGTTACGTGGACATAGGATGTAACGTTTAACAATATATAGACATAGGATATAACGTATATCGATACGTAGACATAGGATATCACGTATAACGATATGTACATATATGGGATACAACGTGTAACTGTACGTAGACATAGGATATAACGTATAACGTTACGTAGACATAGGATATCACGTATAACGATATGTACATATAGGATACAACGTATAACGTTACGTAGACATAGGATATAACGTATAACGATATGTAGATATAGGAAATAAGGTATAACGTTATCTAGATATAGGATATAACGTATAACGTTACGTAGACATAGGATATAACGTATAACGATTTGTAGATATAGGATATAACGTATAACGTTATCTACATATAGGATATAACGTATAACGATACGTAGATATAGGATATAACGTAAAACGTTATCTACATATAGGATATAACGTATAACGTTACGTAGACATAGGATATCACGTATAACGACATGTACATATAGGATACAACGTATAACGTTACGTAGACATAGGATATAACGTATAACGATTTGTAGATATAGGATATAACGTATAACGTTATCTACATATAGGATATAACGTATAACGATACGTAGATATAGGATATAACGTAAAACGTTATCTACATATAGGAAATAACGTATAACGTTACGTAGACATAGGATATAACGTATAACGATACGTAGGTATAGGATATAACGTATAACGTTACGTAGACATAGGATATAACGTATAACGATATGTAGATATAGGATATAACGTATAACGTTATCTACATATAGGATATAACGTATAACGTTACGTAGACATAGGATATAACGTATAGCGTTACCTACATATAGGATATAACGTGTAGCGTTACCTACATATAGGATATAACGAATAACGATACGTAGATATAGGATATAACGTATAACGTTACGTGGACATAGGATGTAACGTTTAACAATATGTAGACATAGGATATAACGTATAACGATACGTAGACATAGGATATCACGTATAACGATATGTACATATATGGGATACAACGTGTAACTGTACGTAGACATAGGATATAACGTATAACGATATGTAGACATAGGATATCACGTATAACGATATGTACATATAGGATACAACGTATAACGTTACGTAGACATAGGATATAACGTATAACGATTTGTAGATATAGGATATAACGTATAACGTTATCTACATATAGGATATAACGTATAACGATACGTAGATATAGGATATAACGTAAAACGTTATCTACATATAGGATATAACGTATAACGTTACGTAGACATAGGATATAACGTATAACGATACGTAGGTATAGGATATAACGTATGACGATATGTAGATGTAGGATATAACGTATAACGTTACGTAGAGATAGGATATAACGTATAACGATATGTAGATATAGGATATAACGTATAACGATATGTAGATATAGGATATAACGTATAACGTTATCTACATATAGGATATAACGTATAACGTTACGTAGACATAGGATATTACGTATTACGATATGTAGACATAGGTTACAACGTATAACGTTACGTAGAAATAGGATATAACGTATAACGTTATCTACACATAGGATATAATGTATAACGATACGTAGATATAGGATATAAGGTATAACGTTACGTAGACATAGGGTATCACGTATAACGATATGTACATATAGGATATAACGTGTAGCGTTACCTACATATAGGATATAACGTATAACGATACGTAGATAAAGGATATAACGTAAAACGTTATCTACATATAGGATATAACGTATAACGTTACGTGGACATAGGATGTAACGGTTAACAATATGTAGACATAGGATATAACGTATGACGATATGTAGATGTAGGATATAACGTATAACGTTACGTAGAGATAGGATATAACGTATAACGATATGTACATATAGGATATAACGTATAACGATACGTAGACATAGGATATAACGTATAGCGTTACCTACATATAGGATATAACGTGTAGCGTTACCTACATATAGGATATAACGAATAACGATACGTAGATATAGGATATAACGTATAACGTTACGTGGACATAGGATGTAACGTTTAACAATATATAGACATAGGATATAACGTATATCGATACGTAGACATAGGATATCACGTATAACGATATGTACATATATGGGATACAACGTGTAACTGTACGTAGACATAGGATATAACGTATAACGTTACGTAGACATAGGATATCACGTATAACGATATGTACATATAGGATACAACGTATAACGTTACGTAGACATAGGATATAACGTATAACGATATGTAGATATAGGAAATAAGGTATAACGTTATCTAGATATAGGATATAACGTATAACGTTACGTAGACATAGGATATAACGTATAACGATTTGTAGATATAGGATATAACGTATAACGTTATCTACATATAGGATATAACGTATAACGATACGTAGATATAGGATATAACGTAAAACGTTATCTACATATAGGATATAACGTATAACGTTACGTAGACATAGGATATCACGTATAACGACATGTACATATAGGATACAACGTATAACGTTACGTAGACATAGGATATAACGTATAACGATTTGTAGATATAGGATATAACGTATAACGTTATCTACATATAGGATATAACGTATAACGATACGTAGATATAGGATATAACGTAAAACGTTATCTACATATAGGAAATAACGTATAACGTTACGTAGACATAGGATATAACGTATAACGATACGTAGGTATAGGATATAACGTATAACGTTACGTAGACATAGGATATAACGTATAACGATATGTAGATATAGGATATAACGTATAACGTTATCTACATATAGGATATAACGTATAACGTTACGTAGACATAGGATATAACGTATAGCGTTACCTACATATAGGATATAACGTGTAGCGTTACCTACATATAGGATATAACGAATAACGATACGTAGATATAGGATATAACGTATAACGTTACGTGGACATAGGATGTAACGTTTAACAATATGTAGACATAGGATATAACGTATAACGATACGTAGACATAGGATATCACGTATAACGATATGTACATATATGGGATACAACGTGTAACTGTACGTAGACATAGGATATAACGTATAACGATATGTAGACATAGGATATCACGTATAACGATATGTACATATAGGATACAACGTATAACGTTACGTAGACATAGGATATAACGTATAACGATTTGTAGATATAGGATATAACGTATAACGTTATCTACATATAGGATATAACGTATAACGATACGTAGATATAGGATATAACGTAAAACGTTATCTACATATAGGATATAACGTATAACGTTACGTAGACATAGGATATAACGTATAACGATACGTAGGTATAGGATATAACGTATGACGATATGTAGATGTAGGATATAACGTATAACGTTACGTAGAGATAGGATATAACGTATAACGATATGTAGATATAGGATATAACGTATAACGATATGTAGATATAGGATATAACGTATAACGTTATCTACATATAGGATATAACGTATAACGTTACGTAGACATAGGATATAACGTATAACGTTACGTAGACATAGGATATTACGTATTACGATATGTAGATATAGGTTACAACGTATAACGTTACGTAGAAATAGGATATAACGTATAACGTTATCTACACATAGGATATAATGTATAACGATACGTAGATATAGGATATAAGGTATAACGTTACGTAGACATAGGGTATCACGTATAACGATATGTACATATAGGATATAACGTGTAGCGTTATCTACATATAGGATATAACGTATAACGTTACGTGGACATAGGATGTAACGGTTAACAATATGTAGACATAGGATATAACGTATGACGATATGTAGATGTAGGATATAACGTATAACGTTACGTAGAGATAGGATATAACGTATAACGATATGTACATATAGGATATAACGTATAACGATACGTAGACATAGGATATAACGTATAGCGTTACCTACATATAGGATATAACGTGTAGCGTTACCTACATATAGGATATAACGAATAACGATACGTAGATATAGGATATAACGTATAACGTTACGTGGACATAGGATGTAACGTTTAACAATATGTAGACATAGGATATAACGTATAACGATACGTAGATATAGGATATAACGTAAAGCGTTATCTACATATAGGAAATAACGTATAACGTTACGTAGACATAGGATATAACGTATAACGATACGTAGGTATAGGATATAACGTATAACGTTACGTAGACATAGGATATAACGTATAACGATATGTAGATATAGGATATAACGTATAACGTTATCTACATATAGGATATAACGTATAACGTTACGTAGACATAGGATATAACGTATAGCGTTACCTACATATAGGATATAACGTGTAGCGTTACCTACATATAGGATATAACGAATAACGATACGTAGATATAGGATATAACGTATAACGTTACGTGGACATAGGATATCACGTATAACGTTATCTACATATAGGATATAACGTATAACGTTACGTAGACATAGGCTATAACGTATAGCGTTACCTACATATAGGATATAACGTATAGGGTTACCTACATATAGGATATAACGTATAACGATACGTAGATATAGGATATAACGTAAAACGTTTTCCACATATAGGATATAACGTATAACGTTACGTAGACATAGGATATAACGTATAACGATATGTAGATAAAGGATATAACGTATAATGTTATCTACATATAGGATATAACGTATAACGTTACGTAGACATAGGATATAACGTATAGCGTTACCTACATATAGGATATAACGTGTAGCGTTACCTACATATAGGATATAACGAATAACGATACGTAGATATAGGATATAACGTATAACGTTACGTGGACATAGGATGTAACGTTTAACAATATGTAGACATAGGATATAACGTATAACGATACGTAGACATAGGATATCACGTATAACGATATGTACATATATGGGATACAACGTGTAACGTTACGTAGACATAGGATATAACGTATAACGATATGTAGACATAGGGTATCACGTATAACGATATGTACATATAGGATACAACGTATAACGTTACGTAGACATAGGATATAACGTATAACGATTTGTAGATATAGGATATAACTTATAACGTTATCTACATATAGGATATAACGTATAACGATACGTAGATATAGGATATAACGTAAAACGTTATCTACATATAGGATATAACGTATAACGTTACGTAGACATAGGATATAACGTATAACGATACGTAGGTATAGGATATAACGTATGACGATATGTAGATGTAGGATATAACGTATAACGTTACGTAGAGATAGGATATAACGTATAACGATATGTAGATATAGGATATAACGTATAACGTTACGTAGACATAGGATATAACGTATAACGATATGTAGATATAGGAAATAAGGTATAACGTTATCTAGATATAGGATATAACGTACAATGTTACGTAGACATAGGATATAACGTGTAACGAAACGTAGGTATAGGATATAACGTATGACGATATGTAGATGTAGGATATAACGCATAACGATATGTAGATATAGGATATAACGTATAACGTTATCTACATATAGGATATAACGTATAACGTTACGTAGACATAGGCTATAACGTATAGCGTTACCTACATATAGGATATAACGTATAGGGTTACCTACATATAGGATATAACGTATAACGATACGTAGATATAGGATATAACGTAAAACGTTTTCCACATATAGGATATAACGTATAACGTTACGTAGACATAGGATATAACGTATAACGATATGTAGATAAAGGATATAACGTATAATGTTATCTACATATAGGATACAACGTATAACGTTACGTGGACATCGGATGTAACGTTTAACAATATGTAGACATAGGATATAACGTATAACGATACGTAGACATAGGATATCACGTATAACGATATGTACATATAGGATACAACGTATAACGTTACGTAGACATACGATATAACGTATAACGATATGTAGATAAAGGATATAACGTATAATGTTATCTACATATAGGATATAACGTATAACGTTACGTAGACATAGGCTATAACGTATAGCGTTACCTACATATAGGATATAACGTATAGGGTTACCTACATATAGGATATAACGTATAACGATACGTAGATATAGTATATAACGTAAAACGTTTTCCACATATAGGATATAACGTATAACGTTACGTAGACATAGGATATAACGTATAACGATATGTAGATAAAGGATATAACGTATAATGTTATCTAGATATAGGATACAACGTATAACGTTACGTGGACATAGGATGTAACGTTTAACAATATGTAGACATAGGATATAACGTATAACGATACGTAGACATAGGATATCACGTATAACGATATGTACATATATGGGATACAACGTGTAACGTTACGTAGACATAGGATATAACGTATAACGATATGTAGACATAGGATATCACGTATAACGATATGTACATATAGGATACAACGTATAACGTTACGTAGACATAGGATATAACGTATAACGATTTGTAGATATAGGATATAACGTATAACGATATGTAGATATAGGAAATAAGGTATAACGTTATCTAGATATAGGATATAACGTATAACGTTACGTAGACATAGGATATAACGTATAACGATTTGTAGATATAGGATATAACGTATAACGTTATCTACATATAGGATATAACGTATAACGATACGTAGATATAGGATATAACGTAAAACGTTATCTACATATAGGATATAACGTATAACGTTACGTAGACATAGGATATCACGTATAACGATATGTACATATAGGATACAACGTATAACGTTACGTAGACATAGGATATAACGTATAACGATTTGTAGATATAGGATATAACGTATAACGTTATCTACATATAGGATATAACGTATAACGATACGTAGAGATAGGATATAACGTATAACGATATGTACATATAGGATATAACGTATAACGATACGTAGACATAGGATATAACGTATAGCGTTACCTACATATAGGATATAACGTGTAGCGTTACCTACATATAGCATATAACGAATAACGATACGTAGATATAGGATATAACGTATAACGTTACGTGGACATAGGATGTAACGTTTAACAATATGTAGACATAGGATATAACGTATAACGATACGTAGACATAGGATATCACGTATAACGATATGTACATATATGGGATACAACGTGTAACTGTACGTAGACATAGGATATAACGTATAACGTTACGTAGACATAGGATATCACGTATAACGATATGTACATATAGGATACAACGTATAACGTTACGTAGACATAGGATATAACGTATAACGATATGTAGATATAGGAAATAAGGTATAACGTTATCTAGATATAGGATATAACGTATAACGTTACGTAGACATAGGATATAACGTATAACGATTTGTAGATATAGGATATAACGTGTAACGTTATCTACATATAGGATATAACGTATAACGATACGTAGATATAGGATATAACGTAAAACGTTATCTACATATAGGATATAACGTATAACGTTACGTAGACATAGGATATCACGTATAACGATATGTACATATAGGATACAACGTATAACGTTACGTAGACATAGGATATAACGTATAACGATTTGTAGATATAGGATATAACGTATAACGTTATCTACATATAGGATATAACGTATAACGATACGTAGATATAGGATATAACGTAAAACGTTATGTACATATAGGAAATAACGTATAACGTTACGTAGACATAGGATATAACGTATAACGATACGTAGGTATAGGATATAACGTATAACGTTACGTAGACATAGGATATAACGTATAACGATATGTAGATATAGGATATAACGTATAACGTTATCTACATATAGGATATAACGTATAACGTTACGTAGACATAGGATATAACGTATAGCGTTACCTACATATAGGATATAACGTGTAGCGTTACCTACATATAGGATATAACGAATAACGATACGTAGATATAGGATATAACGTATAACGTTACGTGGACATAGGATGTAACGTTTAACAATATGTAGACATAGGATATAACGTATAACGTTATCTACATATAGGATATAACGTATAACGATACGTAGATATAGGATATAACGTAAAACGTTATCTACATATAGGATATAACGTATAACGTTACGTAGACATAGGATATAACGTATAACGATACGTAGGTATAGGATATAACGTATGACGATATGTAGATGTAGGATATAACGTATAACGTTACGTAGAGATAGGATATAACGTATAACGATATGTAGATATAGGATATAACGTATAACGATATGTAGATATAGGATATAACGTATAACGTTATCTACATATAGGATATAACGTATAACGTTACGTAGACATAGGATATAACGTATAACGTTACGTAGACATAGGATATTACGTATTACGATATGTAGACATAGGTTACAACGTATAACGTTACGTAGAAATAGGATATAACGTATAACGTTATCTACACATAGGATATAATGTATAACGATACGTAGATATAGGATATAAGGTATAACGTTACGTAGACATAGGGTATCACGTATAACGATATGTACATATAGGATATAACGTGTAGCGTTACCTACATATAGGATATAACGTATAACGATACGTAGATAAAGGATATAACGTAAAACGTTATCTACATATAGGATATAACGTATAACGTTACGTGGACATAGGATGTAACGGTTAACAATATGTAGACATAGGATATAACGTATGACGATATGTAGATGTAGGATATAACGTATAACGTTACGTAGATATAGGATATAACGTATAACGATATGTACATATAGGATATAACGTATAACGATACGTAGACATAGGATATAACGTATAGCGTTACCTACATATAGGATATAACGTGTAGCGTTACCTACATATAGGATATAACGAATAACGATACGTAGATATAGGATATAACGTATAACGTTACGTGGACATAGGATGTAACGTTTAACAATATATAGACATAGGATATAACGTATATCGATACGTAGACATAGGATATCACGTATAACGATATGTACATATATGGGATACAACGTGTAACTGTACGTAGACATAGGATATAACGTATAACGTTACGTAGACATAGGATATCACGTATAACGATATGTACATATAGGATACAACGTATAACGTTACGTGGACATAGGATATAACGTATAACGATATGTAGATATAGGAAATAAGGTATAACGTTATCTAGATATAGGATATAACGTATAACGTTACGTAGACATAGGATATAACGTATAACGATTTGTAGATATAGGATATAACGTATAACGTTATCTACATATAGGATATAACGTATAACGATACGTAGATATAGGATATAACGTAAAACGTTATCTACATATAGGATATAACGTATAACGTTACGTAGACATAGGATATCACGTATAACGACATGTACATATAGGATACAACGTATAACGTTACGTAGACATAGGATATAACGTATAACGATTTGTAGATATAGGATATAACGTATAACGTTATCTACATATAGGATATAACGTATAACGATACGTAGATATAGGATATAACGTAAAACGTTATCTACATATAGGAAATAACGTATAACGTTACGTAGACATAGGATATAACGTATAACGATACGTAGGTATAGGATATAACGTATAACGTTACGTAGACATAGGATATAACGTATAACGATATGTAGATATAGGATATAACGTATAACGTTATCTACATATAGGATATAACGTATAACGTTACGTAGACATAGGATATAACGTATAGCGTTACCTACATATAGGATATAACGTGTAGCGTTACCTACATATAGGATATAACGAATAACGATACGTAGATATAGGATATAACGTATAACGTTACGTGGACATAGGATGTAACGTTTAACAATATGTAGACATAGGATATAACGTATAACGATACGTAGACATAGGATATCACGTATAACGATATGTACATATATGGGATACAACGTGTAACTGTACGTAGACATAGGATATAACGTATAACGATATGTAGACATAGGATATCACGTATAACGATATGTACATATAGGATACAACGTATAACGTTACGTAGACATAGGATATAACGTATAACGATTTGTAGATATAGGATATAACGTATAACGTTATCTACATATAGGATATAACGTATAACGATACGTAGATATAGGATATAACGTAAAACGTTATCTACATATAGGATATAACGTATAACGTTACGTAGACATAGGATATAACGTATAACGATACGTAGGTATAGGATATAACGTATGACGATATGTAGATGTAGGATATAACGTATAACGTTACGTAGAGATAGGATATAACGTATAACGATATGTAGATATAGGATATAACGTATAACGATATGTAGATATAGGATATAACGTATAACGTTATCTACATATAGGATATAACGTATAACGTTACGTAGACATAGGATATAACGTATAACGTTACGTAGACATAGGATATTACGTATTACGATATGTAGATATAGGTTACAACGTATAACGTTACGTAGAAATAGGATATAACGTATAACGTTATCTACACATAGGATATAATGTATAACGATACGTAGATATAGGATATAAGGTATAACGTTACGTAGACATAGGGTATCACGTATAACGATATGTACATATAGGATATAACGTGTAGCGTTATCTACATATAGGATATAACGTATAACGTTACGTGGACATAGGATGTAACGGTTAACAATATGTAGACATAGGATATAACGTATGACGATATGTAGATGTAGGATATAACGTATAACGTTACGTAGAGATAGGATATAACGTATAACGATATGTACATATAGGATATAACGTATAACGATACGTAGACATAGGATATAACGTATAGCGTTACCTACATATAGGATATAACGTGTAGCGTTACCTACATATAGGATATAACGAATAACGATACGTAGATATAGGATATAACGTATAACGTTACGTGGACATAGGATGTAACGTTTAACAATATGTAGACATAGGATATAACGTATAACGATACGTAGATATAGGATATAACGTAAAGCGTTATCTACATATAGGAAATAACGTATAACGTTACGTAGACATAGGATATAACGTATAACGATACGTAGGTATAGGATATAACGTATAACGTTACGTAGACATAGGATATAACGTATAACGATATGTAGATATAGGATATAACGTATAACGTTATCTACATATAGGATATAACGTATAACGTTACGTAGACATAGGATATAACGTATAGCGTTACCTACATATAGGATATAACGTGTAGCGTTACCTACATATAGGATATAACGAATAACGATACGTAGATATAGGATATAACGTATAACGTTACGTGGACATAGGATATCACGTATAACGTTATCTACATATAGGATATAACGTATAACGTTACGTAGACATAGGCTATAACGTATAGCGTTACCTACATATAGGATATAACGTATAGGGTTACCTACATATAGGATATAACGTATAACGATACGTAGATATAGGATATAACGTAAAACGTTTTCCACATATAGGATATAACGTATAACGTTACGTAGACATAGGATATAACGTATAACGATATGTAGATAAAGGATATAACGTATAATGTTATCTACATATAGGATATAACGTATAACGTTACGTAGACATAGGATATAACGTATAGCGTTACCTACATATAGGATATAACGTGTAGCGTTACCTACATATAGGATATAACGAATAACGATACGTAGATATAGGATATAACGTATAACGTTACGTGGACATAGGATGTAACGTTTAACAATATGTAGACATAGGATATAACGTATAACGATACGTAGACATAGGATATCACGTATAACGATATGTACATATATGGGATACAACGTGTAACGTTACGTAGACATAGGATATAACGTATAACGATATGTAGACATAGGATATCACGTATAACGATATGTACATATAGGATACAACGTATAACGTTACGTAGACATAGGATATAACGTATAACGATTTGTAGATATAGGATATAACTTATAACGTTATCTACATATAGGATATAACGTATAACGATACGTAGATATAGGATATAACGTAAAACGTTATCTACATATAGGATATAACGTATAACGTTACGTAGACATAGGATATAACGTATAACGATACGTAGGTATAGGATATAACGTATGACGATATGTAGATGTAGGATATAACGTATAACGTTACGTAGAGATAGGATATAACGTATAACGATATGTAGATATAGGATATAACGTATAACGTTACGTAGACATAGGATATAACGTATAACGATATGTAGATATAGGAAATAAGGTATAACGTTATCTAGATATAGGATATAACGTACAATGTTACGTAGACATAGGATATAACGTGTAACGAAACGTAGGTATAGGATATAACGTATGACGATATGTAGATGTAGGATATAACGCATAACGATATGTAGATATAGGATATAACGTATAACGTTATCTACATATAGGATATAACGTATAACGTTACGTAGACATAGGCTATAACGTATAGCGTTACCTACATATAGGATATAACGTATAGGGTTACCTACATATAGGATATAACGTATAACGATACGTAGATATAGGATATAACGTAAAACGTTTTCCACATATAGGATATAACGTATAACGTTACGTAGACATAGGATATAACGTATAACGATATGTAGATAAAGGATATAACGTATAATGTTATCTACATATAGGATACAACGTATAACGTTACGTGGACATCGGATGTAACGTTTAACAATATGTAGACATAGGATATAACGTATAACGATACGTAGACATAGGATATCACGTATAACGATATGTACATATAGGATACAACGTATAACGTTACGTAGACATACGATATAACGTATAACGATATGTAGATAAAGGATATAACGTATAATGTTATCTACATATAGGATATAACGTATAACGTTACGTAGACATAGGCTATAACGTATAGCGTTACCTACATATAGGATATAACGTATAGGGTTACCTACATATAGGATATAACGTATAACGATACGTAGATATAGTATATAACGTAAAACGTTTTCCACATATAGGATATAACGTATAACGTTACGTAGACATAGGATATAACGTATAACGATATGTAGATAAAGGATATAACGTATAATGTTATCTAGATATAGGATACAACGTATAACGTTACGTGGACATAGGATGTAACGTTTAACAATATGTAGACATAGGATATAACGTATAACGATACGTAGACATAGGATATCACGTATAACGATATGTACATATATGGGATACAACGTGTAACGTTACGTAGACATAGGATATAACGTATAACGATATGTAGACATAGGATATCACGTATAACGATATGTACATATAGGATACAACGTATAACGTTACGTAGACATAGGATATAACGTATAACGATTTGTAGATATAGGATATAACGTATAACGTTATCTACATATAGGATATAACGTATAACGATACGTAGATATAGGATATAACGTAAAACGTTATCTACATATAGGATATAACGTATAACGTTACGTAGACATAGGATATCACGTATAACGATATGTACATATAGGATACAACGTATAACGTTACGTAGACATAGGATATAACGTATAACGATTTGTAGATATAGGATATAACGTATAACGTTATCTACATATAGGATATAACGTATAACGATACGTAGATATAGGATATAACGTAAAACGTTATCTACATATAGGAAATAACGTATAACGTTACGTAGACATAGGATATAAAGTATAACGATACGTAGGTATAGGATATAACGTATAACGTTACGTAGACATAGGATATAACGTATAACGATATGTAGATGTAGGATATAACGTATAACGTTATCTACATATAGGATATAACGTATAACGTTACGTAGACATAGGATATAACGTATAGCGTTACCTACATGTAGGATATAACGTGTAGCGTTACCTACATATAGGATATAACGAATAACGATACGTAGATATAGGATATAACGTATAACGTTACGTGGACATAGGATGTAACGTTTAACAATATGCAGACATAGGATATAACGTATAACGATACGTAGACATAGGATATCACGTATAACGATATGTACATATATGGGATACAACGTGTAACGTTACGTAGACATAGGATATAACGTATAACGATATGTAGACATAGGATATCACGTATAACGATATGTACATATAGGATACAACGTATAACGTTACGTAGACATAGGATATAACGTATAACGATTTGTAGATATAGGATATAACGTATAACGTTATCTACATATAGGATATAACGTATAACGATACGTAGATATAGGATATAACGTAAAACGTTATCTACATATAGGATATAACGTATAACGTTACGTAGACATAGGATATAACGTATAACGATACGTAGATATAGGATACAACGTATAACGTTACGTAGACATAGGATATAACGTATAACGATTTGTAGATATAGGATATAACGTAAAACGTTATCTACATATAGGATATAACGTATAACGTTACGTAGACATAGGATATAACGTATAACGATACGTAGATATAGGATACAACGTATAACGTTACGTAGACATAGGATATAACGTATAACGATTTGTAGATATAGGATATAACGTATAACGATATGTAGATATAGGAAATAAGGTATAACGTTATCTAGATATAGGATATAACGTATAACGTTACGTAGACATAGGATATAACGTATAACGATTTGTAGATATAGGATATAACGTATAACGTTATCTACATATAGGATATAACGTATAACGATACGTAGATATAGGATATAACGTAAAACGTTATCTACATATAGGATATAACGTATAACGTTACGTAGACATAGGATATCACGTATAACGATATGTACATATAGGATACAACGTATAACGTTACGTAGACATAGGATATAACGTATAACGATTTGTAGATATAGGATATAACGTATAACGTTATCTACATATAGGATATAACGTATAACGATACGTAGAGATAGGATATAACGTATAACGATATGTACATATAGGATATAACGTATAACGATACGTAGACATAGGATATAACGTATAGCGTTACCTACATATAGGATATAACGTGTAGCGTTACCTACATATAGCATATAACGAATAACGATACGTAGATATAGGATATAACGTATAACGTTACGTGGACATAGGATGTAACGTTTAACAATATGTAGACATAGGATATAACGTATAACGATACGTAGACATAGGATATCACGTATAACGATATGTACATATATGGGATACAACGTGTAACTGTACGTAGACATAGGATATAACGTATAACGTTACGTAGACATAGGATATCACGTATAACGATATGTACATATAGGATACAACGTATAACGTTACGTAGACATAGGATATAACGTATAACGATATGTAGATATAGGAAATAAGGTATAACGTTATCTAGATATAGGATATAACGTATAACGTTACGTAGACATAGGATATAACGTATAACGATTTGTAGATATAGGATATAACGTGTAACGTTATCTACATATAGGATATAACGTATAACGATACGTAGATATAGGATATAACGTAAAACGTTATCTACATATAGGATATAACGTATAACGTTACGTAGACATAGGATATCACGTATAACGATATGTACATATAGGATACAACGTATAACGTTACGTAGACATAGGATATAACGTATAACGATTTGTAGATATAGGATATAACGTATAACGTTATCTACATATAGGATATAACGTATAACGATACGTAGATATAGGATATAACGTAAAACGTTATGTACATATAGGAAATAACGTATAACGTTACGTAGACATAGGATATAACGTATAACGATACGTAGGTATAGGATATAACGTATAACGTTACGTAGACATAGGATATAACGTATAACGATATGTAGATATAGGATATAACGTATAACGTTATCTACATATAGGATATAACGTATAACGTTACGTAGACATAGGATATAACGTATAGCGTTACCTACATATAGGATATAACGTGTAGCGTTACCTACATATAGGATATAACGAATAACGATACGTAGATATAGGATATAACGTATAACGTTACGTGGACATAGGATGTAACGTTTAACAATATGTAGACATAGGATATAACGTATAACGTTATCTACATATAGGATATAACGTATAACGATACGTAGATATAGGATATAACGTAAAACGTTATCTACATATAGGATATAACGTATAACGTTACGTAGACATAGGATATAACGTATAACGATACGTAGGTATAGGATATAACGTATGACGATATGTAGATGTAGGATATAACGTATAACGTTACGTAGAGATAGGATATAACGTATAACGATATGTAGATATAGGATATAACGTATAACGATATGTAGATATAGGATATAACGTATAACGTTATCTACATATAGGATATAACGTATAACGTTACGTAGACATAGGATATAACGTATAACGTTACGTAGACATAGGATATTACGTATTACGATATGTAGACATAGGTTACAACGTATAACGTTACGTAGAAATAGGATATAACGTATAACGTTATCTACACATAGGATATAATGTATAACGATACGTAGATATAGGATATAAGGTATAACGTTACGTAGACATAGGGTATCACGTATAACGATATGTACATATAGGATATAACGTGTAGCGTTACCTACATATAGGATATAACGTATAACGATACGTAGATAAAGGATATAACGTAAAACGTTATCTACATATAGGATATAACGTATAACGTTACGTGGACATAGGATGTAACGGTTAACAATATGTAGACATAGGATATAACGTATGACGATATGTAGATATAGGATATAACGTATAACGTTACGTAGAGATAGGATATAACGTATAACGATATGTACATATAGGATATAACGTATAACGATACGTAGACATAGGATATAACGTATAGCGTTACCTACATATAGGATATAACGTGTAGCGTTACCTACATATAGGATATAACGAATAACGATACGTAGATATAGGATATAACGTATAACGTTACGTGGACATAGGATGTAACGTTTAACAATATATAGACATAGGATATAACGTATATCGATACGTAGACATAGGATATCACGTATAACGATATGTACATATATGGGATACAACGTGTAACTGTACGTAGACATAGGATATAACGTATAACGTTACGTAGACATAGGATATCACGTATAACGATATGTACATATAGGATACAACGTATAACGTTACGTGGACATAGGATATAACGTATAACGATATGTAGATATAGGAAATAAGGTATAACGTTATCTAGATATAGGATATAACGTATAACGTTACGTAGACATAGGATATAACGTATAACGATTTGTAGATATAGGATATAACGTATAACGTTATCTACATATAGGATATAACGTATAACGATACGTAGATATAGGATATAACGTAAAACGTTATCTACATATAGGATATAACGTATAACGTTACGTAGACATAGGATATCACGTATAACGACATGTACATATAGGATACAACGTATAACGTTACGTAGACATAGGATATAACGTATAACGATTTGTAGATATAGGATATAACGTATAACGTTATCTACATATAGGATATAACGTATAACGATACGTAGATATAGGATATAACGTAAAACGTTATCTACATATAGGAAATAACGTATAACGTTACGTAGACATAGGATATAACGTATAACGATACGTAGGTATAGGATATAACGTATAACGTTACGTAGACATAGGATATAACGTATAACGATATGTAGATATAGGATATAACGTATAACGTTATCTACATATAGGATATAACGTATAACGTTACGTAGACATAGGATATAACGTATAGCGTTACCTACATATAGGATATAACGTGTAGCGTTACCTACATATAGGATATAACGAATAACGATACGTAGATATAGGATATAACGTATAACGTTACGTGGACATAGGATGTAACGTTTAACAATATGTAGACATAGGATATAACGTATAACGATACGTAGACATAGGATATCACGTATAACGATATGTACATATATGGGATACAACGTGTAACTGTACGTAGACATAGGATATAACGTATAACGATATGTAGACATAGGATATCACGTATAACGATATGTACATATAGGATACAACGTATAACGTTACGTAGACATAGGATATAACGTATAACGATTTGTAGATATAGGATATAACGTATAACGTTATCTACATATAGGATATAACGTATAACGATACGTAGATATAGGATATAACGTAAAACGTTATCTACATATAGGATATAACGTATAACGTTACGTAGACATAGGATATAACGTATAACGATACGTAGGTATAGGATATAACGTATGACGATATGTAGATGTAGGATATAACGTATAACGTTACGTAGAGATAGGATATAACGTATAACGATATGTAGATATAGGATATAACGTATAACGATATGTAGATATAGGATATAACGTATAACGTTATCTACATATAGGATATAACGTATAACGTTACGTAGACATAGGATATAACGTATAACGTTACGTAGACATAGGATATTACGTATTACGATATGTAGATATAGGTTACAACGTATAACGTTACGTAGAAATAGGATATAACGTATAACGTTATCTACACATAGGATATAATGTATAACGATACGTAGATATAGGATATAAGGTATAACGTTACGTAGACATAGGGTATCACGTATAACGATATGTACATATAGGATATAACGTGTAGCGTTATCTACATATAGGATATAACGTATAACGTTACGTGGACATAGGATGTAACGGTTAACAATATGTAGACATAGGATATAACGTATGACGATATGTAGATGTAGGATATAACGTATAACGTTACGTAGAGATAGGATATAACGTATAACGATATGTACATATAGGATATAACGTATAACGATACGTAGACATAGGATATAACGTATAGCGTTACCTACATATAGGATATAACGTGTAGCGTTACCTACATATAGGATATAACGAATAACGATACGTAGATATAGGATATAACGTATAACGTTACGTGGACATAGGATGTAACGTTTAACAATATGTAGACATAGGATATAACGTATAACGATACGTAGATATAGGATATAACGTAAAGCGTTATCTACATATAGGAAATAACGTATAACGTTACGTAGACATAGGATATAACGTATAACGATACGTAGGTATAGGATATAACGTATAACGTTACGTAGACATAGGATATAACGTATAACGATATGTAGATATAGGATATAACGTATAACGTTATCTACATATAGGATATAACGTATAACGTTACGTAGACATAGGATATAACGTATAGCGTTACCTACATATAGGATATAACGTGTAGCGTTACCTACATATAGGATATAACGAATAACGATACGTAGATATAGGATATAACGTATAACGTTACGTGGACATAGGATATCACGTATAACGTTATCTACATATAGGATATAACGTATAACGTTACGTAGACATAGGCTATAACGTATAGCGTTACCTACATATAGGATATAACGTATAGGGTTACCTACATATAGGATATAACGTATAACGATACGTAGATATAGGATATAACGTAAAACGTTTTCCACATATAGGATATAACGTATAACGTTACGTAGACATAGGATATAACGTATAACGATATGTAGATAAAGGATATAACGTATAATGTTATCTACATATAGGATATAACGTATAACGTTACGTAGACATAGGATATAACGTATAGCGTTACCTACATATAGGATATAACGTGTAGCGTTACCTACATATAGGATATAACGAATAACGATACGTAGATATAGGATATAACGTATAACGTTACGTGGACATAGGATGTAACGTTTAACAATATGTAGACATAGGATATAACGTATAACGATACGTAGACATAGGATATCACGTATAACGATATGTACATATATGGGATACAACGTGTAACGTTACGTAGACATAGGATATAACGTATAACGATATGTAGACATAGGATATCACGTATAACGATATGTACATATAGGATACAACGTATAACGTTACGTAGACATAGGATATAACGTATAACGATTTGTAGATATAGGATATAACTTATAACGTTATC
The DNA here is from genome assembly GCA_905332935.1 of Bombus hortorum. Lineage (NCBI taxonomy): Eukaryota > Metazoa > Arthropoda > Insecta > Hymenoptera > Apidae > Bombus > Bombus hortorum. The sequence goes on from HG995193.1 coordinate 16,377,642, forward strand.
TACATATAGGATATAACGTATAACGATACGTAGATATAGGATATAACGTAAAACGTTATCTACATATAGGATATAACGTATAACGTTACGTAGACATAGGATATAACGTATAACGATACGTAGGTATAGGATATAACGTATGACGATATGTAGATGTAGGATATAACGTATAACGTTACGTAGAGATAGGATATAACGTATAACGATATGTAGATATAGGATATAACGTATAACGTTACGTAGACATAGGATATAACGTATAACGATATGTAGATATAGGAAATAAGGTATAACGTTATCTAGATATAGGATATAACGTACAATGTTACGTAGACATAGGATATAACGTGTAACGAAACGTAGGTATAGGATATAACGTATGACGATATGTAGATGTAGGATATAACGCATAACGATATGTAGATATAGGATATAACGTATAACGTTATCTACATATAGGATATAACGTATAACGTTACGTAGACATAGGCTATAACGTATAGCGTTACCTACATATAGGATATAACGTATAGGGTTACCTACATATAGGATATAACGTATAACGATACGTAGATATAGGATATAACGTAAAACGTTTTCCACATATAGGATATAACGTATAACGTTACGTAGACATAGGATATAACGTATAACGATATGTAGATAAAGGATATAACGTATAATGTTATCTACATATAGGATACAACGTATAACGTTACGTGGACATCGGATGTAACGTTTAACAATATGTAGACATAGGATATAACGTATAACGATACGTAGACATAGGATATCACGTATAACGATATGTACATATAGGATACAACGTATAACGTTACGTAGACATACGATATAACGTATAACGATATGTAGATAAAGGATATAACGTATAATGTTATCTACATATAGGATATAACGTATAACGTTACGTAGACATAGGCTATAACGTATAGCGTTACCTACATATAGGATATAACGTATAGGGTTACCTACATATAGGATATAACGTATAACGATACGTAGATATAGTATATAACGTAAAACGTTTTCCACATATAGGATATAACGTATAACGTTACGTAGACATAGGATATAACGTATAACGATATGTAGATAAAGGATATAACGTATAATGTTATCTAGATATAGGATACAACGTATAACGTTACGTGGACATAGGATGTAACGTTTAACAATATGTAGACATAGGATATAACGTATAACGATACGTAGACATAGGATATCACGTATAACGATATGTACATATATGGGATACAACGTGTAACGTTACGTAGACATAGGATATAACGTATAACGATATGTAGACATAGGATATCACGTATAACGATATGTACATATAGGATACAACGTATAACGTTACGTAGACATAGGATATAACGTATAACGATTTGTAGATATAGGATATAACGTATAACGTTATCTACATATAGGATATAACGTATAACGATACGTAGATATAGGATATAACGTAAAACGTTATCTACATATAGGATATAACGTATAACGTTACGTAGACATAGGATATCACGTATAACGATATGTACATATAGGATACAACGTATAACGTTACGTAGACATAGGATATAACGTATAACGATTTGTAGATATAGGATATAACGTATAACGTTATCTACATATAGGATATAACGTATAACGATACGTAGATATAGGATATAACGTAAAACGTTATCTACATATAGGAAATAACGTATAACGTTACGTAGACATAGGATATAAAGTATAACGATACGTAGGTATAGGATATAACGTATAACGTTACGTAGACATAGGATATAACGTATAACGATATGTAGATGTAGGATATAACGTATAACGTTATCTACATATAGGATATAACGTATAACGTTACGTAGACATAGGATATAACGTATAGCGTTACCTACATGTAGGATATAACGTGTAGCGTTACCTACATATAGGATATAACGAATAACGATACGTAGATATAGGATATAACGTATAACGTTACGTGGACATAGGATGTAACGTTTAACAATATGCAGACATAGGATATAACGTATAACGATACGTAGACATAGGATATCACGTATAACGATATGTACATATATGGGATACAACGTGTAACGTTACGTAGACATAGGATATAACGTATAACGATATGTAGACATAGGATATCACGTATAACGATATGTACATATAGGATACAACGTATAACGTTACGTAGACATAGGATATAACGTATAACGATTTGTAGATATAGGATATAACGTATAACGTTATCTACATATAGGATATAACGTATAACGATACGTAGATATAGGATATAACGTAAAACGTTATCTACATATAGGATATAACGTATAACGTTACGTAGACATAGGATATAACGTATAACGATACGTAGATATAGGATATAACGTATGACGATATGTAGATGTAGGATATAACGTATAACGTTACGTAGAGATAGGATATAACGTATAACGATATGTAGATATAGGATATAACGTATAACGATATGTAGATATAGGATATAACGTATAACGTTATCTACATATAGGTTATAACGTATAACGTTACGTAGACATAGGATATAACGTATAACGTTACGTAGACATAGGATATAACGTATTACGATATGTAGATATAGGTTACAACGTATAACGTTACGTAGAAATAGGATATAACGTATAACGTTATCTACACATAGGATATAATGTATAACGATACGTAGATATAGGATATAAGGTATAACGTTACGTAGACATAGGGTATCACGTATAACGATATGTACATATAGGATATAACGTGTAGCGTTACCTACATATAGGATATAACGTATAACGATACGTAGATAAAGGATATAACGTATAACGTTATCTACACATAGGATATAATGTATAACGATACGTAGATATAGGATATAAGGTATAACGTTACGTAGACATAGGGTATCACGTATAACGATATGTACATATAGGATATAACGTGTAGCGTTACCTACATATAGGATATAACGTATAACGATATGTAGATATAGGATATAACGTATAACGTTATCTACATATAGGATATAACGTATAACGTTACGTGGACATAGGATGTAACGTTTAACAATATGTAGACATAGGATATAACGTATAGCGATACGTAGACATAGGATATCACGTATAACGATATGTAGATACAGGATATAACGTATAACGTTACGTAGACATAGGATATGACGTATGACGATATGTAGATATAGGATATAACGTATAACGTTACGTAGATATAGGATATAACGTATAACGATACGTAGACATAGGATATCACGTATAACGATATGTACATATAGGATACAACGCATAACGTTACGTAGACATAGAGTATAACGTATAACGATATGTAGATATAGGATACAACGTACACCGTTATCTACTTATAGGGTATAACGTATAACGATACGAACATATAGGAAGTAACGTATAACGATATGCTGATACAGGATATAACGTATAACGATACGTAGATATAGGATATAAGGTATAACGTTACGTAGACATAGGATATAACGTATAACGATACGTCGATATAGGATATAACGTATAACGTAATCTACATACAGGATATAACGTATAACGTTACGTAGACATAGGATATCACGTATAACGATATGTACATATAGGATACAACGTATAACGTTACGTAGACATACGATATAACGTATAACGATATGTAGATATAGGATATAACGTATAACGTTATCTACATATAGGATATAACGTATAACGTTACGTGGACATAGGATGTAACGTTTAACAATATGTAGACATAGGATATAACGTATAACGTTACCTACATATAGGCTATAACGTGTAGCGTTACCTACATATAGGATATAACGTATAACGATACGTAGATATAGTATATAACGTAAAACGTTATCTACATATAGGATATAACGTATAACGTTACGTAGACATAGGATATAACGTATAACGTTACGTAGACATAGGATATAACGTATAACGATATGTGGATATAGGATATAACGTATAACGTTATCTACTTATAGGGTATAACGTATAACGATACGTACATATAGGAAGTAACGTATAACGATATGCTGATACAGGAGATAACGTATAACGATACGTAGATATAGGATATAAGGTATAACGTTACGTAGACATAGGATATCACGTATAACGATATGTACATATAGGATACAACGTATAACGTTACGTAGACATAGCATATAACGTATAACGATATGTAGATATAGGAAATAAGGTATAACGTTATCTAGATATAGGATATAACGTATAACGTTACGTAGACATAGGATATAACGTATAACGATTTGTAGATATAGGATATAACGTATAACGTTATCTACATATAGGATATAACGTATAACGATACGTAGATATAGGATATAACGTAAAACGTTATCTACATATAGGATTTAACGTATAACGTTACGTAGACATAGGATATCACGTATAACGATATGTACATATAGGATACAACGTATAACGTTACGTAGACATAGGATATAACGTATAACGATTTGTAGATATAGGATATAACGTATAACGTTATCTACATATAGGATATAACGTATAACGATACGTAGATATAGGATATAACGTAAAACGTTATCTACATATAGGAAATAACGTATAACGTTACGTAGACATAGGATATAACGTATAACGATACGTAGGTATACGTATAACGATATGTAGATATAGGATATAACGTATAACGATATGTAGATATAGGATATAACGTATAACGTTACGTAGACATAGGATATAACGTATTACGATATGTAGATATAGGTTACAACGTATAACGTTACGTAGAAATAGGATATAACGTATAACGTTATCTACACATAGGATATAATGTATAACGATACGTAGATATAGGATATAAGGTATAACGTTACGTAGACATAGGGTATCACGTATAACGATATGTACATATAGGATATAACGTGTAGCGTTACCTACATATAGGATATAACGTATAACGATACGTAGATAAAGGATATAACGTAAAACGTTATCTACATATAGGAAGTAACGTATAACGATATGCTGATACAGGATATAACGTATAACGATACGTAGATATAGGATATAAGGTATAACGTTACGTAGACATAGGATATCACGTATAACGATATGTACATATAGGATACAACGTATAACGTTACGTAGACATAGGATATGACGTATGACGATATGTAGATATAGGATATAACGTATAACGTTATCTACATATAGGATATAACGTATAACGTTACGTAGACATAGGATATAACGTATAACGTTACCTACATACAGGATATAACGTGTAGCGTTACCTACATATAGGATATAACGTATAACGATACGTAGATATAGGATATAACGTAAAACGTTATCTACATATAGGATATAACTTATAACGTTACGTGGACATAGGATGTAACGTTTAACAATATGTAGACATAGGATATAACGTATAACGATACGTAGACATAGGATATCACGTATAACGATATGTACATATATGGGATACAACGTGTAACGTTACGTAGACATAGGATATAACGTATAACGATATGTAGACATAGGATATCACGTATAACGATATGTACATATAGGATACAACGCATAACGTTACGTAGACATAGAGTATAACGTATAACGATATGTAGATATAGGATACAACGTACACCGTTATCTACTTATAGGGTATAACGTATAACGATACGAACATATAGGAAGTAACGTATAACGATATGCTGATACAGGATATAACGTATAACGATACGTAGATATAGGATATAAGGTATAACGTTACGTAGACATAGGATATAACGTATAACGATACGTCGATATAGGATATAACGTATAACGTAATCTACATACAGGATATAACGTATAACGTTACGTAGACATAGGATATCACGTATAACGATATGTACATATAGGATACAACGTATAACGTTACGTAGACATACGATATAACGTATAACGATATGTAGATATAGGATATAACGTATAACGTTATCTACATATAGGATATAACGTATAACGTTACGTGGACATAGGATGTAACGTTTAACAATATGTAGACATAGGATATAACGTATAACGTTACCTACATATAGGATATAACGTGTAGCGTTACCTACATATAGGATATAACGTATAACGATACGTAGATATAGGATATAACGTAAAACGTTATCTACATATATGATATAACGTATAACGTTACGTAGACATAGGATATAACGTATAACGTTACGTAGACATAGGATATAACGTATAACGATATGTGGATATAGGATATAACGTATAACGTTATCTACTTATAGGGTATAACGTATAACGATACGTACATATAGGAAGTAACGTATAACGATATGCTGATACAGGATATAACGTATAACGATACGTAGATATAGGATATAAGGTATAACGTTACGTAGACATAGGATATCACGTATAACGATATGTACATATAGGATACAACGTATAACGTTACGTAGACATAGGATATAACGTATAACGATATGTAGATATAGGAAATAAGGTATAACGTTATCTAGATATACGATATAACGTACAATGTTACGTAGACATAGGATATAACGTGTAACGAAACGTAGGTATAGGATATAACGTATAACGATATGTAGATGTAGGATATAACGCATAACGATATGAAGATATAGGATATAACGTATAACGTTATCTACATATAGGATATAACGTATAACGTTACGTAGACATAGGCTATAACGTATAGCGTTACCTACATATAGGATATAACGTATAGGGTTACCTACATATAGGATATAACGTATAACGATACGTAGATATAGGATATAACGTAAAACGTTTTCCACATATAGGATATAACGTATAACGTTACGTAGACATAGGATATAACGTATAACGATATGTAGATAAAGGATATAACGTATAATGTTATCTACATATAGGATACAACGTATAACTTTACGTGGACATAGGATGTAACGTTTAACAATATGTAGACATAGGATATAACGTATAACGATACGTAGACATAGGATATCACGTATAACGATATGTACATATATGGGATACAACGTGTAACGTTACGTAGACATAGGATATAACGTATAACGATATGTAGACATAGGATATCACGTATAACGATATGTACATATAGGATACAACGTATAACGTTACGTAGACATAGGATATAACGTATAACGATACGTAGATAAAGGATATAACGTAAAACGTTATCTACATATAGGATATAACGTATAACGTTACGTGGACATAGGATGTAACGTTTAACAATATGTAGACATAGGATATAACGTATAGCGATACGTAGACATAGGATATCACGTATAACGATTTGTAGATACAGGATATAACGTATAACGTTACGTAGACATAGGATATGACGTATGACGATATGTAGATATAGGATATAACGTATAACGTTATCTACATATAGGATATAACGTATAACGTTACGTAGACATAGGATATAACGTATAACGTTACCTACATACAGGATATAACGTGTAGCGTTACCTACATATAGGATATAACGTATAACGATACGTAGATATAGGATATAACGTAAAACGTTATCTACATATAGGATATAACTTATAACGTTACGTGGACATAGGATGTAACGTTTAACAATATGTAGACATAGGATATAACGTATAACGATACGTAGATATAGGATATAACGTAAAACGTTATCTACATATAGGATATAACTTATAACGTTACGTGGACATAGGATGTAACGTTTAACAATATGTAGACATAGGATATAACGTATAACGATACGTAGACATAGGATATAACGTATAACGTTACGTAGACATAGGATATAACGTATAGCGATACGTAGACATAGGATATCACGTATAACGATTTGTAGATACAGGATATAACGTATAACGTTACGTAGACATAGGATATGACGTATGACGATATGTAGATATAGGATATAACGTATAACGTTATCTACATATAGGATATAACGTATAACGTTACGTAGACATAGGATATAACGTATAACGTTACCTACATACAGGATATAACGTGTAGCGTTACCTACATATAGGATATAACGTATAACGATACGTAGATATAGGATATAACGTAAAACGTTATCTACATATATGATATAACGTATAACGTTACGTAGACATAGGATATAATGTATAACGTTACGTAGACATAGGATATAACGTATAACGATATGTGGATATAGGATATAACGTATAACGTTATCTACTTATAGGGTATAACGTATAACGATACGTACATATAGGAAGTAACGTATAACGATATGCTGATACAGGATATAACGTATAACGATACGTAGATATAGGATATAAGGTATAACGTTACGTAGACATAGGATATCACGTATAACGATATGTACATATAGGATACAACGTATAACGTTACGTAGACATAGGATATAACGTATAACGATATGTAGATATAGGAAATAAGGTATAACGTTATCTAGATATAGGATATAACGTACAATGTTACGTAGACATAGGATATAACGTGTAACGAAACGTAGGTATAGGATATAACGTATAACGATACGTCGATATAGGATATAACGTATAACGTAATCTACATACAGGATATAACGTATAACGTTACGTAGACATAGGATATCACGTATAACGATATGTACATATAGGATACAACGTATAACGTTACGTAGACATACGATATAACGTATAACGATATGTAGATATAGGATATAACGTATAACGTTATCTACATATAGGATATAACGTATAACGTTACGTGGACATAGGATGTAACGTTTAACAATATGTAGACATAGGATATAACGTATAACGTTACCTACATATAGGATATAACGTGTAGCGTTACCTACATATAGGATATAACGTATAACGATACGTAGATATAGGATATAACGTAAAACGTTATCTACATATAGGATATAACGTATAACGTTACGTAGACATAGGATATAACGTATAACGTTACGTAGACATAGGATATAACGTATAACGATTTGTGGATATAGGATATAACGTATAACGTTATCTACTTATAGGGTATAACGTATAACGATACGTACATATAGGAAGTAACGTATAACGATATGCTGATACAGGATATAACGTATAACGATACGTAGATATAGGATATAAGGTATAACGTTACGTAGACATAGGATATCACGTATAACGATATGTACATATAGGATACAACGTATAACGTTACGTAGACATAGGATATAACGTATAACGATATGTAGATATAGGAAATAAGGTATAACGTTATCTAGATATAGGATATAACGTACAATGTTACGTAGACATAGGATATAACGTGTAACGAAACGTAGGTATAGGATATAACGTATGACGATATGTAGATGTAGGATATAACGCATAACGATATGTAGATATAGGATATAACGTATAACGTTATCTACATATAGGATATAACGTATAACGTTACGTAGACATAGGCTATAACGTATAGCGTTACCTACATGTAGGATATAACGTATAGGGTTACCTACATATAGGATATAACGTATAACGATACGTAGATATAGGATATAACGTAAAACGTTTTCTACATATAGGATATAACGTATAACGTTACGTAGACATAGGATATAACGTATAACGATATGTAGATAAAGGATATAACGTATAATGTTATCTACATATAGGATACAACGTATAACGTTACGTGGACATAGGATATAACGTATAACGATTTGTAGATATAGGATATACCGTATAACGTTATCTACATATAGGATATAACGTATAACGTTACGTAGACATAGGATATAACGTATAGCGTTACCTACATATAGGATATAACGTGTAGCGTTACCTACATATAGGATATAACGAATAACGATACGTAGATATAGGATATAACGTATAACGTTACGTAGACATAGGATATAACGTATAACGATTTGTAGATATAGGATATAACGTATAACGTTATCTACATATAGGATATAACGTATAACGATACGTAGATATAGGATATAACGTAAAACGTTATCTACATATAGGATATAACGTATAACGTTACGTAGACATAGGATATCACGTATAACGATATGTACATATAGGATACAACGTATAACGTTACGTAGACATAGGATATAACGTATAACGATTTGTAGATATAGGATATAACGTATAACGTTATCTACATATAGGATATAACGTATAACGTTACGTAGACATAGGATATAACGTATAGCGTTACCTACATATAGGATATAACGTGTAGCGTTACCTACATATAGGATATAACGAATAACGATACGTAGATATAGGATATAACGTATAACGTTACGTGGACATAGGATGTAACGTTTAACAATATGTAGACATAGGATATAACGTATAACGATACGTAGACATAGGATATCACGTATAACGATATGTACATATATGGGATACAACGTGTAACGTTACGTAGACATAGGATATAACGTATAGCGTTACCTACATATAGGATATAACGTGTAGCGTTACCTACATATAGGATATAACGAATAACGATACGTAGATATAGGATATAACGTATAACGTTACGTGGACATAGGATGTAACGTTTAACAATATGTAGACATAGGATATAACGTATAACGATACGTAGACATAGGATATCACGTATAACGATATGTACGTATACGGGATACAACGTGTAACGTTACGTAGACATAGGATATAACGTATAACGATATGTAGACATAGGATATCACGTATAACGATATGTACATATAGGATACAACGTATAACGTTACGTAGACATAGGATATAACGTATAACGATTTGTAGATATAGGATATAACGTATAACGTTATCTACATATAGGATATAACGTATAACGATACGTAGATATAGGATATAACGTAAAACGTTATCTACATATAGGATATAACGTATAACGTTACGTAGACATAGGATATAACGTATAACGATACGTAGGTATAGGATATAACGTATGACGATATGTAGATGTAGGATATAACGTATAACGTTAAGTAGAGATAGGATATAACTTATAACGATATGTAGATATAGGATATAACGTATAACGATATGTAGATATAGGATATAACGTATAACGTTATCTACATATAGGATATAACGTATAACGTTACGTAGACATAGGATATAACGTATAACGTAACGTAGACATAGGATATAACGTATTACGATATGTAGATATAGGTTACAACGTATAACGTTACGTAGAAATAGGATATAACGTATAACGTTATCTACACATAGGATATAATGTATAACGATACGTAGATATAGGATATAAGGTATAACGTTACGTAGACATAGGGTATCACGTATAACGATATTTACATATAGGATATAACGTGTAGCGTTACCTACATATAGGATATAACGTATAACGATACGTAGATAAAGGATATAACGTAAAACGTTATCTACATATAGGATATAACGTATAACGTTACGTGGACATAGGATGTAACGTTTAACAATATGTAGACATAGGATATAACGTATAGCGATACGTAGACATAGGATATCACGTATAACGATATGTAGATACAGGATATAACGTATAACGTTACGTAGACATAGGATATGACGTATGACGATATGTAGATATAGGATATAACGTATAACGTTATCTACATATAGGATATAACGTATAACGTTACGTAGACATAGGATATAACGTATAACGTTACCTACATACAGGATATAACGTGTAGCGTTACCTACATATAGGATATAACGTATAACGATACGTAGATATAGGATATAACGTAAAACGTTATCTTCATATAGGATATAACTTATAACGTTACGTAGATATAGGATATAACGTATAACGTTACGTAGACATAGGATATAACGTATAACGATATGTGGATATAGGATATAACGTATAACGATACGAACATATAGGAAGTAACGTATAACGATATGCTGATACAGGATATAACGTATAACGATACGTAGATATAGGATATAAGGTATAACGTTACGTAGACATAGGATATAACGTATAACGATACGTCGATATAGGATATAACGTATAACGTAATCTACATACAGGATATAACGTATAACGTTACGTAGACATAGGATATCACGTATAACGATATGTACATATAGGATACAACGTATAACGTTACGTAGACATACGATATAACGTATAACGATATGTAGATATAGGATATAACGTATAACGTTATCTACATATAGGATATAACGTATAACGTTACGTGGACATAGGATGTAACGTTTAACAATATGTAGACATAGGATATAACGTATAACGTTACCTACATATAGGATATAACGTGTAGCGTTACCTACATATAGGATATAACGTATAACGATACGTAGATATAGGATATAACGTAAAACGTTATCTACATATAGGATATAACGTATAACGTTACGTAGACATAGGATATAACGTATAACGTTACGTAGACATAGGATATAACGTATAACGATATGTGGATATAGGATATAACGTATAACGTTATCTACTTATCGGGTATAACGTATAACGATACGTACATATAGGAAGTAACGTATAACGATATGCTGATACAGGATATAACGTATAACGATACGTAGATATAGGATATAAGGTATAACGTTACGTAGACATAGGATATCACGTATAACGATATGTACATATAGGATAAAACGTATAACGTTACGTAGACATAGGATATAACGTATAACGATATGTAGATATAGGAAATAAGGTATAACGTTATCTAGATATAGGATATAACGTACAATGTTACGTAGACATAGGATATAACGTGTAACGAAACGTAGGTATAGGATATAACGTATGACGATATGTAGATGTAGGATATAACGCATAACGATATGTAGATATAGGATATAACGTATAACGTTATCTACATATAGGATATAACGTATAACGTTACGTAGACATAGGCTATAACGTATAGCGTTACCTACATGTAGGATATAACGTATAGGGTTACCTACATATAGGATATAACGTATAACGATACGTAGATATAGGATATAACGTAAAACGTTTTCCACATATAGGATATAACGTATAACGTTACGTAGACATAGGATATCACGTATAACGATATGTACATATAGGATACAACGTATAACGTTACGTAGACATAGGATATAACGTATAACGATTTGTAGATATAGGATATAACGTATAACGTTATCTACATATAGGATATAACGTATAACGATACGTAGATATAGGATATAACGTAAAACGTTATCTACATATAGGATATAACGTATAACGTTACGTAGACATAGGATATAACGTATAACGATACGTAGGTATAGGATATAACGTATGACGATATGTAGATGTAGGATATAACGTATAACGTTACGTAGAGATAGGATATAACTTATAACGATATGTAGATATAGGATATAACGTATAACGATATGTAGATATAGGATATAACGTATAACGTTATCTACATATAGGATATAACGTATAACGTTACGTAGACATAGGATATAACGTATAACGTAACGTAGACATAGGATATAACGTATTACGATATGTAGATATAGGTTACAACGTATAACGTTACGTAGAAATAGGATATAACGTATAACGTTATCTACACATAGGATATAATGTATAACGATACGTAGATATAGGATATAAGGTATAACGTTACGTAGACATAGGGTATCACGTATAACGATATGTACATATAGGATATAACGTGTAGCGTTACCTACATATAGGATATAACGTATAACGATACGTAGATAAAGGATATAACGTAAAACGTTATCTACATATAGGATATAACGTATAACGTTACGTGGACATAGGATGTAACGTTTAACAATATGTAGACATAGGATATAACGTATAGCGATACGTAGACATAGGATATCACGTATAACGATATGTAGATACAGGATATAACGTATAACGTTACGTAGACATAGGATATGACGTATGACGATATGTAGATATAGGATATAACGTATAACGTTATCTACATATAGGATATAACGTATAACGTTACGTAGACATAGGATATAACGTATAACGTTACCTACATACAGGATATAACGTGTAGCGTTACCTACATATAGGATATAACGTATAACGATACGTAGATATAGGATATAACGTAAAACGTTATCTTCATATAGGATATAACTTATAACGTTACGTAGATATAGGATATAACGTATAACGTTACGTAGACATAGGATATAACGTATAACGATATGTGGATATAGGATATAACGTATAACGATACGAACATATAGGAAGTAACGTATAACGATATGCTGATACAGGATATAACGTATAACGATACGTAGATATAGGATATAAGGTATAACGTTACGTAGACATAGGATATAACGTATAACGATACGTCGATATAGGATATAACGTATAACGTAATCTACATACAGGATATAACGTATAACGTTACGTAGACATAGGATATCACGTATAACGATATGTACATATAGGATACAACGTATAACGTTACGTAGACATACGATATAACGTATAACGATATGTAGATATAGGATATAACGTATAACGTTATCTACATATAGGATATAACGTATAACGTTACGTGGACATAGGATGTAACGTTTAACAATATGTAGACATAGGATATAACGTATAACGTTACCTACATATAGGATATAACGTGTAGCGTTACCTACATATAGGATATAACGTATAACGATACGTAGATATAGGATATAACGTAAAACGTTATCTACATATAGGATATAACGTATAACGTTACGTAGACATAGGATATAACGTATAACGTTACGTAGACATAGGATATAACGTATAACGATATGTGGATATAGGATATAACGTATAACGTTATCTACTTATAGGGTATAACGTATAACGATACGTACATATAGGAAGTAACGTATAACGATATGCTGATACAGGATATAACGTATAACGATACGTAGATATAGGATATAAGGTATAACGTTACGTAGACATAGGATATCACGTATAACGATATGTACATATAGGATACAACGTATAACGTTACGTAGACATAGGATATAACGTATAACGATATGTAGATATAGGAAATAAGGTATAACGTTATCTAGATATAGGATATAACGTACAATGTTACGTAGACATAGGATATAACGTAAAACGTTTTCCACATATAGGATATAACGTATAACGTTACGTAGACATAGGATATCACGTATAACGATATGTACATATAGGATACAACGTATAACGTTACGTAGACATAGGATATAACGTATAACGATTTGTAGATATAGGATATAACGTATAACGTTATCTACATATAGGATATAACGTATAACGATACGTAGATATAGGATATAACGTAAAACGTTATCTACATATAGGATATAACGTATAACGTTACGTAGACATAGGATATCACGTATAACGATATGTACATATAGGATACAACGTATAACGTTACGTAGACATAGGATATAACGTATAACGATTTGTAGATATAGGATATAACGTATAACGTTATCTACATATAGGATATAACGTATAACGATACGTAGATATAGGATATAACGTAAAACGTTATCTACATATAGGATATAACGTATAACGTTACGTAGACATAGGATATCACGTATAACGATATGTACATATAGGATACAACGTATAACGTTACGTAGACATAGGATATAACGTATAACGATTTGTAGATATAGGATATAACGTATAACGTTATCTACATATAGGATATAACGCATAACGATACGTAGATATAGGATATAACGTAAAACGTTATCTACATATAGGAAATAACGTATAACGTTACGTAGACATAGGATATAACGTATAACGATACGTAGGTATAGGATATAACGTATAACGTTACGTAGACATAGGATATAACGTATAACGATATGTAGATATAGGATATCACGTATAACGATATGTACATATAGGATACAACGTATAACGTTACGTAGACATAGGATATAACGTATAACGATTTGTAGATATAGGATATAACGTATAACGTAATCTACATATAGGATATAACGTATAACGATACGTAGATATAGAATATAACGTAAAACGTTATCTACGTATAGGATATAACGTATAACGTTACGTAGACATAGGATATCACGTATAACGATATGTACATATAGGATACAACGTATAACGTTACGTAGACATAGGATATAACGTATAACGATTTGTAGATATAGGATATAACGTATAACGTTATCTACATATAGGATATAACGTATAACGATACGTAGATATAGGATATAACGTAAAACTTTATCTACATATAGGATATAACGTATAACGTTACGTAGACATAGGATATCACGTATAACGATATGTACATATAGGATACAACGTATAACGTTACGTAGACATAGGATATAACGTATAACGATTTGTAGATATAGGATATAACGTATAACGTTATCTACATATAGGATATAACGTATAACGATACGTAGATATAGGATATAACGTAAAACGTTATCTACATATAGGAAATAACGTATAACGTTACGTAGACATAGGATATAACGTATAACGATACGTAGGTATAGGATATAAGGTATAACGTTACGTAGACATAGGATATAACGTATAACGATATGTAGATATAGGATATAACGTATAACGTTATCTACATATAGGATATAACGTATAACGTTACGTAGACATAGGATATAACGTATAGCGTTACCTACATATAGGATATAACGTGTAGTGTTACCTACATATAGGATATAACGAATAACGATACGTAGATATAGGATATAACGTATAACGTTACGTGGACATGGGATGTAACGTTTAACAATATGTAGACATAGGATATAACGTATAACGATACGTAGACATAGGATATCACGTATAACGTTACGTAGACATAGGATATAACGTATAACGATATGTGGATATAGGATATAACGTATAACGTTATCTACTTATAGGGTATAACGTATAACGATACGTACATATAGGAAGTAACGTATAACGATATGCTGATACAGGATATAACGTATAACGATACGTAGATATAGGATATAAGGTATAACGTTACGTAGACATAGGATATCACGTATAACGATATGTACATATAGGATACAACGTATAACGTTACGTAGACATAGGATATAACGTATAACGATTTGTAGATATAGGATATAACGTATAATGTTATCTACATATAGGATACAACGTATAACGTTACGTGGACATAGGATGTAACGTTTAACAATATGTAGACATAGGATATAACGTATAACGATACGTAGACATAGGATATCACGTATAACGATATGTACATATATGGGATACAACGTGTAACGTTACGTAGACATAGGATATAACGTATAACGATATGTAGACATAGGATATCACGTATAACGATATGTACATATAGGATACAACGTATAACGTTACGTAGACATAGGATATAACGTATAACGATTTGTAGATATAGGATATAACGTATAACGTTATCTACATATAGGATATAACGTATAACGATACGTAGATATAGGATATAACGTAAAACTTTATCTACATATAGGATATAACGTATAACGTTACGTAGACATAGGATATCACGTATAACGATATGTACATATAGGATACAACGTATAACGTTACGTAGACATAGGATATAACGTATAACGATTTGTAGATATAGGATATAACGTATAACGTTATCTACATATAGGATATAACGTATAACGATACGTAGATATAGGATATAACGTAAAACGTTATCTACATATAGGAAATAACGTATAACGTTACGTAGACATAGGATATAACGTATAACGATACGTAGGTATAAGATATAAGGTATAACGTTACGTAGACATAGGATATAACGTATAACGATATGTAGATATAGGATACAACGTATAACGTTATCTACATATAGGATATAACGTATAACGTTACGTAGACATAGGATATAACGTATAGCGTTAACTACATATAGGATATAACGTGTAGTGTTACCTACATATAGGATATAACGAATAACGATACGTAGATATAGGATATAACGTATAACGTTACGTGGACATAGGATGTAACGTTTAACAATATGTAGACATAGGATATAACGTATAACGATACGTAGACATAGGATATCACGTATAACGATATGTACATATATGGGATACAACGTGTAACGTTACGTAGACATAGGATATAACGTATAACGATATGTAGACATAGGATATCACGGATAACGATATGTACATATAGGATACAACGTATAACGTTACGTAGACATAGGATATAACGTATAACGATTTGTAGATATAGGATATAACGTATAACGTTATCTACATATAGGATATAACGTATAACGATACGTAGATATAGGATATAACGTAAAACGTTATCTACATATAGGAAATAACGTATAACGTTACGTAGACATAGGATATAACGTATAACGATATGTAGATATAGGATATAACGTATAGGGTTACCTACATATAGGATATAACGTATAACGATACGTAGATATAGGATATAACGTAAAACGTTTTCCACATATAGGATATAACGTATAACGTTACGTAGACATAGGATATAACGTATAACGATATGTAGATAAAGGATATAACGTATAATGTTATCTACATATAGGATACAACGTATAACGTTACGTGGACATAGGATGTAACGTTTAACAATATGTAGACATAGGATATAACGTATAACGATACGTAGACATAGGATATCACGTATAACGATATGTACATATATGGGATACAACGTGTAACGTTACGTAGATATAGGATATAACGTATAACGATATGTAGACATAGGATATCACGTATAACGATATGTACATATAGGATACAACGTATAACGTTACGTAGACATAGGATATAACGTATAACGATTTGTAGATATAGGATATAACGTATAACGTTATCTACATATAGGATATAACGTATAACGATACGTAGATATAGGATATAAGGTATAACGTTACGTAGACATAGGATATAACGTATAACGATACGTCGATATAGGATATAACGTATAACGTAATCAACATACAGGATATAACGTATAACGTTACGTAGACATAGGATATCACGTATATCGATTTGTATATATAGGATACAACGTATAACGTTACGTAGACATACGATATAAGGTATAACGATATGTAGATATAGGATATAACGTATAACGTTATCTACATATAGGATATAACGTATAACGTTACGTGGACATAGGATGTAACGTTTAACAATATGTAGACATAGGATATAACGTATAACGTTACCTACATATAGGATATAACGTGTAGCGTTACCTACATATAGGATATAACGTATAACGATACGTAGATATAGGATATAACGTAAAACGTTATCTACATATAGGATATAACGTATAACGTTACGTAGACATAGGATATAACGTATAACGTTACGTAGACATAGGATATAACGTATAACGATATGTGGATATAGGATATAACGTATAACGTTATCTACGTATAGGGTATAACGTATAACGATACGTACATATAGGAAGTAACGTATAACGATATGCTGATACAGGATATAACGTATAACGATACGTAGATATAGGATATAAGGTATAACGTTACGTAGACATAGGATATCACGTATAACGATATGTACATATAGGATACAACTTATAACGTTACGTAGACATAGGATATAACGTATAACGATATGTAGATATAGGAAATAAGGTATAACGTTATCTAGATATAGGATATAACGTACAATGTTACGTAGACATAGGATATAACGTGTAACGAAACGTAGGTATAGGATATAACGTATGACGATATGTAGATGTAGGATATAACGCATAACGATATGTAGATATAGGATATAACGTATAACGTTATCTACATATAGGATATAACGTATAACGTTACGTAGACATAGGCTATAACGTATAGCGTTACCTACATATAGGATATAACGTATAGGGTTACCTACATATAGGATATAACGTATAACGATACGTAGATATAGGATATAACGTAAAACGTTTTCCACATATAGGATATAACGTATAACGTTACGTAGACATAGGATATCACGTATAACGATATGTACATATAGGATACAACGTATAACGTTACGTAGACATAGGATATAACGTATAACGATTTGTAGATATAGGATATAACGTATAACGTTATCTACATATAGGATATAACGTATAACGATACGTAGATATAGGATATAACGTAAAACTTTATCTACATATAGGATATAACGTATAACGTTACGTAGACATAGGATATCACGTATAACGATATGTACATATAGGATACAACGTATAACGTTACGTAGACATAGGATATAACGTATAACGATTTGTAGATATAGGATATAACGTATAACGTTATCTACATATAGGATATAACGTATAACGATACGTAGATATAGGATATAACGTAAAACGTTATCTACATATAGGAAATAACGTATAACGTTACGTAGACATAGGATATAACGTATGACGATATGTAGATGTAGGATATAACGCATAACGATATGTAGATATAGGATATAACGTATAACGTTATCTACATATAGGATATAACGTATAACGTTACGTAGACATAGGCTATAACGTATAGCGTTACCTACATATAGGATATAACGTATAGGGTTACCTACATATAGGATATAACGTATAACGATACGTAGATATAGGATATAACGTAAAACGTTTTCCACATATAGGATATAACGTATAACGTTACGTAGACATAGGATATCACGTATAACGATATGTACATATAGGATACAACGTATAACGTTACGTAGACATAGGATATAACGTATAACGATTTGTAGATATAGGATATAACGTATAACGTTATCTACATATAGGATATAACGTATAACGATACGTAGATATAGGATATAACGTAAAACTTTATCTACATATAGGATATAACGTATAACGTTACGTAGACATAGGATATCACGTATAACGATATGTACATATAGGATACAACGTATAACGTTACGTAGACATAGGATATAACGTATAACGATTTGTAGATATAGGATATAACGTATAACGTTATCTACATATAGGATATAACGTATAACGATACGTAGATATAGGATATAACGTAAAACGTTATCTACATATAGGAAATAACGTATAACGTTACGTAGACATAGGATATAACGTATAACGATACGTAGGTATAAGATATAAGGTATAACGTTACGTAGACATAGGATATAACGTATAACGATATGTAGATATAGGATATAACGTATAACGTTATCTACATATAGGATATAACGTATAACGTTACGTAGACATAGGATATAACGTATAGCGTTAACTACATATAGGATATAACGTGTAGTGTTACCTACATATAGGATATAACGAATAACGATACGTAGATATAGGATATAACGTATAACGTTACGTGGACATAGGATGTAACGTTTAACAATATGTAGACATAGGATATAACGTATAACGATACGTAGACATAGGATATCACGTATAACGATATGTACATATATGGGATACAACGTGTAACGTTACGTAGACATAGGATATAACGTATAACGATATGTAGATATAGGATATAACGTATAGGGTTACCTACATATAGGATATAACGTATAACGATACGTAGATATAGGATATAACGTAAAACGTTTTCCACATATAGGATATAACGTATAACGTTACGTAGACATAGGATATAACGTATAACGATATGTAGATAAAGGATATAACGTATAATGTTATCTACATATAGGATACAACGTATAACGTTACGTGGACATAGGATGTAACGTTTAACAATATGTAGACATAGGATATAACGTATAACGATATGTAGACATAGGATATCACGTATAACGATATGTACATATATGGGATACAACGTGTAACGTTACGTAGATATAGGATATAACGTATAACGATATGTAGACATAGGATATCACGTATAACGATATGTACATATAGGATACAACGTATAACGTTACGTAGACATAGGATATAACGTATAACGATTTGTAGATATAGGATATAACGTATAACGTTATCTACATATAGGATATAACGTATAACGATACGTAGATATAGGATATAAGGTATAACGTTACGTAGACATAGGATATAACGTATAACGATACGTCGATATAGGATATAACGTATAACGTAATCTACATACAGGATATAACGTATAACGTTACGTAGACATAGGATATCACGTATATCGATTTGTATATATAGGATACAACGTATAACGTTACGTAGACATACGATATAAGGTATAACGATATGTAGATATAGGATATAACTTATAACGTTATCTACATATAGGATATAACGTATAACGTTACGTGGACATAGGATGTAACGTTTAACAATATGTAGACTTAGGATATAACGTATAACGTTACCTACATATAGGATATAACGTGTAGCGTTACCTACATATAGGATATAACGTATAACGATACGTAGATATAGGATATAACGTAAAACGTTATCTACATATAGGATATAACGTATAACGTTACGTAGACATAGGATATAACGTATAACGTTACGTAGACATAGGATATAACGTATAACGATATGTGGATATAGGATATAACGTATAACGTTATCTACGTATAGGGTATAACGTATAACGATACGTACATATAGGAAGTAACGTATAACGATATGCTGATACAGGATATAACGTATAACGATACGTAGATATAGGATATAAGGTATAACGTTACGTAGACATAGGATATCACGTATAACGATATGTACATATAGGATACAACTTATAACGTTACGTAGACATAGGATATAACGTATAACGATATGTAGATATAGGAAATAAGGTATAACGTTATCTAGATATAGGATATAACGTACAATGTTACGTAGACATAGGATATAACGTGTAACGAAACGTAGGTATAGGATATAACGTATGACGATATGTAGATGTAGGATATAACGCATAACGATATGTAGATATAGGATATAACGTATAACGTTATCTACATATAGGATATAACGTATAACGTTACGTAGACATAGGCTATAACGTATAGCGTTACCTACATATAGGATATAACGTATAGGGTTACCTACATATAGGATATAACGTATAACGATACGTAGATATAGGATATAACGTAAAACGTTTTCCACATATAGGATATAACGTATAACGTTACGTAGACATAGGATATAACGTATAACGATATGTAGATAAAGGATATAACGTATAATGTTATCTACATATAGGATACAACGTATAACGTTACGTTGACATAGGATGTAACGTTTAACAATATGTAGACATAGGATATAACGTATAACGATACGTAGACATAGGATATCACGTATAACGATATGTACATATATGGGATACAACGTGTAACGTTACGTAGACATAGGATATAACGTATAACGATATGTAGACATAGGATATCACGTATAACGATATGTACATATAGGATACAACGTATAACGTTACGTAGACATAGGATATAACGTATAACGATTTGTAGATATAGGATATAACGTATAACGTTATCTACATATAGGATATAACGTATAACGATACGTAGATATAGGATATAACGTAAAACGTTATCTACATATAGGATATAACGTATAACGTTACGTAGACATAGGATATCACGTATAACGATATGTACATATAGGATACAACGTATAACGTTACGTAGACATAGGATATCACGTATAACGATATGTACATATAGGATACAACGTATAACGTTACGTAGACATAGGATATAACGTATAACGATTTGTAGATATAGGATATAACGTATAACGTTATCTACATATAGGATACAACGTATAACGTTACGTGGACATGGGATGTAACGTTTAACAATATGTAGACATAGGTTATAACGTATAACGATACGTAGACATAGGATATCACGTATAACGATATGTACATATAGGATACAACGTGTAACGTTACGTAGACATAGGATATTACGTATAACGATATGTAGACATAGGATATCACGTATAACGATATGTACATATAGGATACAACGTATAACGTTACGTAGACATAGGATATAACGTATAACGATTTGTAGATATAGGATATAACGTATAACGTTATCTACATATAGGATATAACGTATAACGATACGTAGATATAGGATATAACGTTAAACGTTATCTACATATAGGATATAACGTATAACGTTACGCAGACATAGGATATAACGTATAACGATACGTAGGTATAGGATATAACGTATAACGTTACGTAGACATAGGATATAACGTATAACGATACGTAGACATAGGATATCACGTATAACGATATGTAGATATAGAATACAACGTATAACGTTATCTACTTATAGGGTATAACGTATAACGATACGAACTTATAGGAAGTAACGTATAACGATATGCTGATACAGGATATAACGTATAACGATACGTAGATATAGGATATAAGGTATAACGTTACGTAGACATAGGATATCACGTATAGCGATATGTACATATAGGATATAACGTGTAGCGTTACCTACATATAGGATATAACGTATAACGATACGTAGATATAGGATATAACGTAAAACGTTATCTACATATAGGATATAACTTATAACGTTACGTAGAGATAGGATATAACGTATAACGATATGTAGATATAGGATATAACGTATAACGATATGTAGATATAGGATATAACGTATAACGTTATCTACATATAGGATATAACGTATAACGTTACGTGGACATAGGATGTAACGTTTAACAATATGTAGACATAGCATATAACGTATAGCGATACGTAGACATAGGATATCACGTATAACGATATGTAGATACAGGATATAACGTATAACGTTACGTAGACATAGGATATGACGTATGACGATATGTAGATATAGGATATAACGTATAACGTTATCTACATATAGGATATAACGTATAACGTTACGTAGACATAGGATATAACGTATAACGTTACCTACATACAGGATATAACGTGTAGCGTTACCTACATATAGGATATAACGTATAACGATACGTAGATATAGGATATAACGTAAAACGTTATCTACATATAGGATATAACTTATAACGTTACGTAGATATAGGATATAACGTATAACGATACGTAGACATAGGATATCACGTATAACGATATGTACATATAGGATACAACGCATAACGTTACGTAGACATAGAGTATAACGTATAACGATATGTAGCTATAGGATACAACGTACACCGTTATCTACTTATAGGGTATAACGTATAACGATAGGAACATATATGAAGTAACGTATAACGATATGCTGATACAGGATATAACGTATAACGATACGTAGATATAGGATATAAGGTATAACGTTACGTAGACATAGGATATAACGTATAACGATACGTCGATATAGGATATAACGTATAACGTAATCTACATACAGGATATAACGTATAACGTTACGTAGACATACGATATCACGTATAACGATATGTACATATAGGATACAACGTATAACGTTACGTAGACATACGATATAACGTATAACGATATGTAGATATAGGATATAACGTATAACGTTATTTACATATAGGATATAACGTATAACGTTACGTGGACATAGGATGTAACGTTTAACAATATGTAGACATAGGATATAACGTATAACGTTACCTACATATAGGATATAACGTGTAGCGTTACCTACATATAGGATATAACGTATAACGATACGTAGATATAGGATATAACGTAAAACGTTATCTACATATAGGATGTAACGTATAACGTTACGTAGACATAGGATATAACGTATAACGTTACGTAGACATAGGATATAACGTATAACGATATGTGGATATAGGATATAACGTATAACGTTATCTACTTATAGGGTATAACGTATAACGATACGTACATATAGGAAGTAACGTATAACGATATGCTGATACAGGATATAACGTATAACGATACGTAGATATAGGATATAAGGTATAACGTTACGTAGACATAGGATATAACGTATAACGATTTGTAGATATAGGATATAACGTATAATGTTATCTACATATAGGATACAACGTATAACGTTACGTGGACATAGGATGTAACGTTTAACAATATGTAGACATAGGATATAACGTATAACGATACGTAGACATAGGATATCACGTATAACGATATGTACATATATGGGATACAACGTGTAACGTTACGTAGACATAGGATATAACGTATAACGATATGTAGACATAGGATATCACGTATAACGATATGTACATATAGGATACAACGTATAACGTTACGTAGACATAGGATATAACGTATAACGATTTGTAGATATAGGATATAACGTATAACGTTATCTACATATAGGATATAACGTATAACGATACGTAGATATAGGATATAACGTAAAACTTTATCTACATATAGGATATAACGTATAACGTTACGTAGACATAGGATATCACGTATAACGATATGTACATATAGGATACAACGTATAACGTTACGTAGACATAGGATATAACGTATAACGATTTGTAGATATAGGATATAACGTATAACGTTATCTACATATAGGATATAACGTATAACGATACGTAGATATAGGATATAACGTAAAACGTTATCTACATATAGGAAATAACGTATAACGTTACGTAGACATAGGATATAACGTATAGCGTTACCTACATATAGGATATAACGTGTAGCGTTTCCTACATATAGGATATAACGAATAACGATACGTAGATATAGGATATAACGTATAACGTTACGTGGACATAGGATGTAACGTTTAACAATATGTAGACATAGGATATAACGTATAACGATACGTAGACATAGGATATCACGTATAACGATATGTACATATATGGGATACAACGTGTAACGTTACGTAGACATAGGATATAACGTATAACGATATGTAGACATAGGATATCACGTATAACGATATGTACATATAGGATACAACGTATAACGTTACGTAGACATAGGATATAACGTATAACGATTTGTAGATATAGGATATAACGTATAACGTTATCTACATATAGGATATAACGTATAACGATACGTAGATATAGGATATAACGTAAAACGTTATCTACATATAGGATATAACGTATAACGTTACGTAGACATAGGATATCACGTATAACGATATGTACATATAGGATACAACGTATAACGTTACGTAGACATAGGATATAACGTATAACGATTTGTAGATATAGGATATAACGTATAACGTTATCTACATATAGGATATAACGTATAACGATACGTAGATATAGGATATAACGCAAAACGTTATCTACATATAGGATATAACGTATAACGTTACGTAGACATAGGATATCACGTATAACGATATGTACATATAGGATACAACGTATAACGTTACGTAGACATAGGATATAACGTATAACGATTTGTAGATATAGGATATAACGTATAACGTTATCTACATATAGGATATAACGCATAACGATACGTAGATATAGGATATAACGTAAAACGTTATCTACATATAGGAAATAACGTATAACGTTACGTAGACATAGGATATAACGTATAACGATACGTAGGTATTGGATATAACGTATAACGTTACGTAGACATAGGATATAACGTATAACGATATGTAGATATAGGATATCACGTATAACGATATGTACATATAGGATACAACGTATAACGTTACGTAGACATAGGATATAACGTATAACGATTTGTAGATATAGGATATAACGTATAACGTTATCTACATATAGGATATAACGTATAACGATACGTAGATATAGGATATCACGTATAACGATATGTACATATAGGATACAACGTATAACGTTACGTAGACATAGGATATAACGTATAACGATTTGTAGATATAGGATATAACGTATAACGTTATCTACATATAGGATATAACGTATAACGATACGTAGATATAGGATATAACGTAAAACGTTATCTACATATAGGATATAACGTATAACGTTACGTAGACATAGGATATCACGTATAACGATATGTACATATAGGATACAACGTATAACGTTACGTAGACATAGGATATAACGTATAACGATTTGTAGATATAGGATATAACGTATAACGTTATCTACATATAGGATATAACGTATAACGATACGTAGATATAGGATATAACGTAAAACGTTATCTACATATAGGATATAACGTATAACGTTACGTAGACATAGGATATCACGTATAACGATATGTACATATAGGATACAACGTATAACGTTACGTAGACATAGGATATAACGTATAACGATTTGTAGATATAGGATATAACGTATAACGTTATCTACATATAGGATATAACGTATAACGATACGTAGATATAGGATATAACGCAAAACGTTATCTACATATAGGATATAACGTATAACGTTACGTAGACATAGGATATAACGTATAACGATATGTAGATATAGGATATAACGTATAGGGTTACCTACATATAGGATATAACGTATAACGATACGTAGATATAGGATATAACGTAAAACGTTTTCCACATATAGGATATAACGTATAACGTTACGTAGACATAGGATATAACGTATAACGATATGTAGATAAAGGATATAACGTATAATGTTATCTACATATAGGATACAACGTATAACGTTACGTGGACATAGGATATAACGTATAACGATTTGTAGATATAGGATATAACGTATAACGTTATCTACATATAGGATATAACGTATAACGATACGTAGATATAGGATATAACGTAAAACGTTATCTACATATAGGATATAACGTATAACGTTACGTAGACATAGGATATCACGTATAACGATATGTAGATAAAGGATATAACGTATAATGTTATCTACATATAGGATACAACGTATAACGTTACGTGGACATAGGATGTAACGTTTAACAATATGTAGACATAGGATATAACGTATAACGATATGTAGACATAGGATATCACGTATAACGATATGTACATATATGGGATACAACGTGTAACGTTACGTAGATATAGGATATAACGTATAACGATATGTAGACATAGGATATCACGTATAACGATATGTACATATAGGATACAACGTATAACGTTACGTAGACATAGGATATAACGTATAACGATTTGTAGATATAGGATATAACGTGTAACGTTATCTACATATAGGATATAACGTATAACGATACGTAGATATAGGATATAAGGTATAACGTTACGTAGACATAGGATATAACGTATAACGATACGTCGATATAGGATATAACGTATAACGTAATCTACATACAGGATATAACGTATAACGTTACGTAGACATAGGATATAACGTATAACGTTACGTAGACATAGGATATAACGTATAACGATATGTGGATATAGGATATAACGTATAACGTTATCTACGTATAGGGTATAACGTATAACGATACGTACATATAGGAAGTAACGTATAACGATATGCTGATACAGGATATAACGTATAACGATACGTAGATATAGGATATAAGGTATAACGTTACGTAGACATAGGATATCACGTATAACGATATGTACATATAGGATACAACTTATAACGTTACGTAGACATAGGATATAACGTATAACGATATGTAGATATAGGAAATAAGGTATAACGTTATCTAGATATAGGATATAACGTACAATGTTACGTAGACATAGGATATAACGTGTAACGAAACGTAGGTATAGGATATAACGTATGACGATATGTAGATGTAGGATATAACGCATAACGATATGTAGATATAGGATATAACGTATAACGTTATCTACATATAGGATATAACGTATAACGTTACGTAGACATAGGCTATAACGTATAGCGTTACCTACATATAGGATATAACGTATAGGGTTACCTACATATAGGATATAACGTATAACGATACGTAGATATAGGATATAACGTAAAACGTTTTCCACATATAGGATATAACGTATAACGTTACGTAGACATAGGATATCACGTATAACGATATGTACATATAGGATACAACGTATAACGTTACGTAGACATAGGATATAACGTATAACGATTTGTAGATATAGGATATAACGTATAACGTTATCTACATATAGGATATAACGTATAACGATACGTAGATATAGGATATAACGTAAAACTTTATCTACATATAGGATATAACGTATAACGTTACGTAGACATAGGATATCACGTATAACGATATGTACATATAGGATACAACGTATAACGTTACGTAGACATAGGATATAACGTATAACGATTTGTAGATATAGGATATAACGTATAACGTTATCTACATATAGGATATAACGTATAACGATACGTAGATATAGGATATAACGTAAAACGTTATCTACATATAGGAAATAACGTATAACGTTACGTAGACATAGGATATAACGTATAACGATACGTAGGTATAAGATATAAGGTATAACGTTACGTAGACATAGGATATAACGTATAACGATATGTAGATATAGGATATAACGTATAACGTTATCTACATATAGGATATAACGTATAACGTTACGTAGACATAGGATATAACGTATAGCGTTAACTACATATAGGATATAACGTGTAGTGTTACCTACATATAGGATATAACGAATAACGATACGTAGATATAGGATATAACGTATAACGTTACGTGGACATAGGATGTAACGTTTAACAATATGTAGACATAGGATATAACGTATAACGATACGTAGACATAGGATATCACGTATAACGATATGTACATATATGGGATACAACGTGTAACGTTACGTAGACATAGGATATAACGTATAACGATATGTAGATATAGGATATAACGTATAGGGTTACCTACATATAGGATATAACGTATAACGATACGTAGATATAGGATATAACGTAAAACGTTTTCCACATATAGGATATAACGTATAACGTTACGTAGACATAGGATATAACGTATAACGATATGTAGATAAAGGATATAACGTATAATGTTATCTACATATAGGATACAACGTATAACGTTACGTGGACATAGGATGTAACGTTTAACAATATGTAGACATAGGATATAACGTATAACGATATGTAGACATAGGATATCACGTATAACGATATGTACATATATGGGATACAACGTGTAACGTTACGTAGATATAGGATATAACGTATAACGATATGTAGACATAGGATATCACGTATAACGATATGTACATATAGGATACAACGTATAACGTTACGTAGACATAGGATATAACGTATAACGATTTGTAGATATAGGATATAACGTATAACGTTATCTACATATAGGATATAACGTATAACGATACGTAGATATAGGATATAAGGTATAACGTTACGTAGACATAGGATATAACGTATAACGATACGTCGATATAGGATATAACGTATAACGTAATCTACATACAGGATATAACGTATAACGTTACGTAGACATAGGATATCACGTATATCGATTTGTATATATAGGATACAACGTATAACGTTACGTAGACATACGATATAAGGTATAACGATATGTAGATATAGGATATAACTTATAACGTTATCTACATATAGGATATAACGTATAACGTTACGTGGACATAGGATGTAACGTTTAACAATATGTAGACATAGGATATAACGTATAACGTTACCTACATATAGGATATAACGTGTAGCGTTACCTACATATAGGATATAACGTATAACGATACGTAGATATAGGATATAACGTAAAACGTTATCTACATATAGGATATAACGTATAACGTTACGTAGACATAGGATATAACGTATAACGTTACGTAGACATAGGATATAACGTATAACGATATGTGGATATAGGATATAACGTATAACGTTATCTACGTATAGGGTATAACGTATAACGATACGTACATATAGGAAGTAACGTATAACGATATGCTGATACAGGATATAACGTATAACGATACGTAGATATAGGATATAAGGTATAACGTTACGTAGACATAGGATATCACGTATAACGATATGTACATATAGGATACAACTTATAACGTTACGTAGACATAGGATATAACGTATAACGATATGTAGATATAGGAAATAAGGTATAACGTTATCTAGATATAGGATATAACGTACAATGTTACGTAGACATAGGATATAACGTGTAACGAAACGTAGGTATAGGATATAACGTATGACGATATGTAGATGTAGGATATAACGCATAACGATATGTAGATATAGGATATAACGTATAACGTTATCTACATATAGGATATAACGTATAACGTTACGTAGACATAGGCTATAACGTATAGCGTTACCTACATATAGGATATAACGTATAGGGTTACCTACATATAGGATATAACGTATAACGATACGTAGATATAGGATATAACGTAAAACGTTTTCCACATATAGGATATAACGTATAACGTTACGTAGACATAGGATATAACGTATAACGATATGTAGATAAAGGATATAACGTATAATGTTATCTACATATAGGATACACCGTATAACGTTACGTTGACATAGGATGTAACGTTTAACAATATGTAGACATAGGATATAACGTATAACGATACGTAGACATAGGATATCACGTATAACGATATGTACATATATGGGATACAACGTGTAACGTTACGTAGACATAGGATATAACGTATAACGATATGTAGACATAGGATATCACGTATAACGATATGTACATATAGGATACAACGTATAACGTTACGTAGACATAGGATATAACGTATAACGATTTGTAGATATAGGATATAACGTATAACGTTATCTACATATAGGATATAACGTATAACGATACGTAGATATAGGATATAACGTAAAACGTTATCTACATATAGGATATAACGTATAACGTTACGTAGACATAGGATATCACGTATAACGATATGTACATATAGGATACAACGTATAACGTTACGTAGACATAGGATATCACGTATAACGATATGTACATATAGGATACAACGTATAACGTTACGTAGACATAGGATATAACGTATAACGATTTGTAGATATAGGATATAACGTATAACGTTATCTACATATAGGATACAACGTATAACGTTACGTGGACATGGGATGTAACGTTTAACAATATGTAGACATAGGTTATAACGTATAACGATACGTAGACATAGGATATCACGTATAACGATATGTACATATAGGATACAACGTGTAACGTTACGTAGACATAGGATAT
The DNA here is from genome assembly GCA_905332935.1 of Bombus hortorum. Lineage (NCBI taxonomy): Eukaryota > Metazoa > Arthropoda > Insecta > Hymenoptera > Apidae > Bombus > Bombus hortorum. The sequence continues at coordinate 16,411,074 of HG995193.1, forward strand.
TACGTATAACGATATGTAGACATAGGATATCACGTATAACGATATGTACATATAGGATACAACGTATAACGTTACGTAGACATAGGATATAACGTATAACGATTTGTAGATATAGGATATAACGTATAACGTTATCTACATATAGGATATAACGTATAACGATACGTAGATATAGGATATAACGTTAAACGTTATCTACATATAGGATATAACGTATAACGTTACGCAGACATAGGATATAACGTATAACGATACGTAGGTATAGGATATAACGTATAACGTTACGTAGACATAGGATATAACGTATAACGATACGTAGACATAGGATATCACGTATAACGATATGTAGATATAGAATACAACGTATAACGTTATCTACTTATAGGGTATAACGTATAACGATACGAACTTATAGGAAGTAACGTATAACGATATGCTGATACAGGATATAACGTATAACGATACGTAGATATAGGATATAAGGTATAACGTTACGTAGACATAGGATATCACGTATAGCGATATGTACATATAGGATATAACGTGTAGCGTTACCTACATATAGGATATAACGTATAACGATACGTAGATATAGGATATAACGTAAAACGTTATCTACATATAGGATATAACTTATAACGTTACGTAGAGATAGGATATAACGTATAACGATATGTAGATATAGGATATAACGTATAACGATATGTAGATATAGGATATAACGTATAACGTTATCTACATATAGGATATAACGTATAACGTTACGTGGACATAGGATGTAACGTTTAACAATATGTAGACATAGCATATAACGTATAGCGATACGTAGACATAGGATATCACGTATAACGATATGTAGATACAGGATATAACGTATAACGTTACGTAGACATAGGATATGACGTATGACGATATGTAGATATAGGATATAACGTATAACGTTATCTACATATAGGATATAACGTATAACGTTACGTAGACATAGGATATAACGTATAACGTTACCTACATACAGGATATAACGTGTAGCGTTACCTACATATAGGATATAACGTATAACGATACGTAGATATAGGATATAACGTAAAACGTTATCTACATATAGGATATAACTTATAACGTTACGTAGATATAGGATATAACGTATAACGATACGTAGACATAGGATATCACGTATAACGATATGTACATATAGGATACAACGCATAACGTTACGTAGACATAGAGTATAACGTATAACGATATGTAGCTATAGGATACAACGTACACCGTTATCTACTTATAGGGTATAACGTATAACGATAGGAACATATATGAAGTAACGTATAACGATATGCTGATACAGGATATAACGTATAACGATACGTAGATATAGGATATAAGGTATAACGTTACGTAGACATAGGATATAACGTATAACGATACGTCGATATAGGATATAACGTATAACGTAATCTACATACAGGATATAACGTATAACGTTACGTAGACATACGATATCACGTATAACGATATGTACATATAGGATACAACGTATAACGTTACGTAGACATACGATATAACGTATAACGATATGTAGATATAGGATATAACGTATAACGTTATTTACATATAGGATATAACGTATAACGTTACGTGGACATAGGATGTAACGTTTAACAATATGTAGACATAGGATATAACGTATAACGTTACCTACATATAGGATATAACGTGTAGCGTTACCTACATATAGGATATAACGTATAACGATACGTAGATATAGGATATAACGTAAAACGTTATCTACATATAGGATGTAACGTATAACGTTACGTAGACATAGGATATAACGTATAACGTTACGTAGACATAGGATATAACGTATAACGATATGTGGATATAGGATATAACGTATAACGTTATCTACTTATAGGGTATAACGTATAACGATACGTACATATAGGAAGTAACGTATAACGATATGCTGATACAGGATATAACGTATAACGATACGTAGATATAGGATATAAGGTATAACGTTACGTAGACATAGGATATAACGTATAACGATTTGTAGATATAGGATATAACGTATAATGTTATCTACATATAGGATACAACGTATAACGTTACGTGGACATAGGATGTAACGTTTAACAATATGTAGACATAGGATATAACGTATAACGATACGTAGACATAGGATATCACGTATAACGATATGTACATATATGGGATACAACGTGTAACGTTACGTAGACATAGGATATAACGTATAACGATATGTAGACATAGGATATCACGTATAACGATATGTACATATAGGATACAACGTATAACGTTACGTAGACATAGGATATAACGTATAACGATTTGTAGATATAGGATATAACGTATAACGTTATCTACATATAGGATATAACGTATAACGATACGTAGATATAGGATATAACGTAAAACTTTATCTACATATAGGATATAACGTATAACGTTACGTAGACATAGGATATCACGTATAACGATATGTACATATAGGATACAACGTATAACGTTACGTAGACATAGGATATAACGTATAACGATTTGTAGATATAGGATATAACGTATAACGTTATCTACATATAGGATATAACGTATAACGATACGTAGATATAGGATATAACGTAAAACGTTATCTACATATAGGAAATAACGTATAACGTTACGTAGACATAGGATATAACGTATAGCGTTACCTACATATAGGATATAACGTGTAGCGTTTCCTACATATAGGATATAACGAATAACGATACGTAGATATAGGATATAACGTATAACGTTACGTGGACATAGGATGTAACGTTTAACAATATGTAGACATAGGATATAACGTATAACGATACGTAGACATAGGATATCACGTATAACGATATGTACATATATGGGATACAACGTGTAACGTTACGTAGACATAGGATATAACGTATAACGATATGTAGACATAGGATATCACGTATAACGATATGTACATATAGGATACAACGTATAACGTTACGTAGACATAGGATATAACGTATAACGATTTGTAGATATAGGATATAACGTATAACGTTATCTACATATAGGATATAACGTATAACGATACGTAGATATAGGATATAACGTAAAACGTTATCTACATATAGGATATAACGTATAACGTTACGTAGACATAGGATATCACGTATAACGATATGTACATATAGGATACAACGTATAACGTTACGTAGACATAGGATATAACGTATAACGATTTGTAGATATAGGATATAACGTATAACGTTATCTACATATAGGATATAACGTATAACGATACGTAGATATAGGATATAACGCAAAACGTTATCTACATATAGGATATAACGTATAACGTTACGTAGACATAGGATATCACGTATAACGATATGTACATATAGGATACAACGTATAACGTTACGTAGACATAGGATATAACGTATAACGATTTGTAGATATAGGATATAACGTATAACGTTATCTACATATAGGATATAACGCATAACGATACGTAGATATAGGATATAACGTAAAACGTTATCTACATATAGGAAATAACGTATAACGTTACGTAGACATAGGATATAACGTATAACGATACGTAGGTATTGGATATAACGTATAACGTTACGTAGACATAGGATATAACGTATAACGATATGTAGATATAGGATATCACGTATAACGATATGTACATATAGGATACAACGTATAACGTTACGTAGACATAGGATATAACGTATAACGATTTGTAGATATAGGATATAACGTATAACGTTATCTACATATAGGATATAACGTATAACGATACGTAGATATAGGATATCACGTATAACGATATGTACATATAGGATACAACGTATAACGTTACGTAGACATAGGATATAACGTATAACGATTTGTAGATATAGGATATAACGTATAACGTTATCTACATATAGGATATAACGTATAACGATACGTAGATATAGGATATAACGTAAAACGTTATCTACATATAGGATATAACGTATAACGTTACGTAGACATAGGATATCACGTATAACGATATGTACATATAGGATACAACGTATAACGTTACGTAGACATAGGATATAACGTATAACGATTTGTAGATATAGGATATAACGTATAACGTTATCTACATATAGGATATAACGTATAACGATACGTAGATATAGGATATAACGTAAAACGTTATCTACATATAGGATATAACGTATAACGTTACGTAGACATAGGATATCACGTATAACGATATGTACATATAGGATACAACGTATAACGTTACGTAGACATAGGATATAACGTATAACGATTTGTAGATATAGGATATAACGTATAACGTTATCTACATATAGGATATAACGTATAACGATACGTAGATATAGGATATAACGCAAAACGTTATCTACATATAGGATATAACGTATAACGTTACGTAGACATAGGATATAACGTATAACGATATGTAGATATAGGATATAACGTATAGGGTTACCTACATATAGGATATAACGTATAACGATACGTAGATATAGGATATAACGTAAAACGTTTTCCACATATAGGATATAACGTATAACGTTACGTAGACATAGGATATAACGTATAACGATATGTAGATAAAGGATATAACGTATAATGTTATCTACATATAGGATACAACGTATAACGTTACGTGGACATAGGATATAACGTATAACGATTTGTAGATATAGGATATAACGTATAACGTTATCTACATATAGGATATAACGTATAACGATACGTAGATATAGGATATAACGTAAAACGTTATCTACATATAGGATATAACGTATAACGTTACGTAGACATAGGATATCACGTATAACGATATGTACATATAGGATACAACGTATAACGTTACGTAGACATAGGATATAACGTATAACGATTTGTAGATATAGGATATAACGTATAACGTTATCTACATATAGGATATAACGTATAACGTTACGTAGACATAGGATATAACGTATAGCGTTACCTACATATAGGATATAACGTGTAGCGTTACCTACATATAGGATATAACGAATAATGATACGTAGAAATAGGATATAACGTAAAACGTTATCTACATATAGGATATAACGTATAACGTTACGTAGACATAGGATATAACGTATAACGATATGTAGATAAAGGATATAACGTATAATGTTACCTACATATAGGATACAACGTATAACGTTACGTGGACATGGGATGTAACGTTTAACAATATGTAGACATAGGATATAACGTATAACGATACGTAGACATAGGATATCACGTATAACGATATGTACATATAGGATACAACGTGTAACGTTACGTAGACATAGGATATTACGTATAACGATATGTAGACATAGGATATCACGTATAACGATATGTACATATAGGATACAACGTATAACGTTACGTAGACATAGGATATAACGTATAACGATTTGTAGATATAGGATATAACGTATAACGTTATCTACATATAGGATATAACGTATAACGATACGTAGATATAGGATATAACGTTAAACGTTACCTACATATAGGATATAACGTATAACGTTACGCAGACATAGGATATAACGTATAACGATACGTAGGTAAAGGATATAACGTATAACGTTACGTAGACATAGGATATAACGTATAACGATACGTAGACATAGGATATCACGTATAACGATATGTAGATATAGAATACAACGTATAACGTTATCTACTTGTAGGGTATAACGTATAACGATACGAACTTATAGGAAGTAACGTATAACGATATGCTGATACAGGATATAACGTATAACGATACGTAGATATAGGATATAAGGTATAACGTTACGTAGACATAGGATATCACGTATAGCGATATGTACATATAGGATATAACGTGTAGCGTTACCTACATATAGGATATAACGTATAACGATACGTAGATATAGGATATAACGTAAAACGTTATCTACATATAGGATATAACTTATAACGTTACGTAGATATAGTATATAACGTATAACGATACGTAGACATAGGATATCACGTATAACGATATGTACATATAGGATACAACGCATAACGTTACGTAGACATAGAGTATAACGTATAACGATATGTAGATATAGGATACAACGTACACCGTTATCTACTTATAGGGTATAACGTATAACGATACGAACATATAGGAAGTAACGTATAACGATATGCTGATACAGGATATAACGTATAACGATACGTAGATATAGGATATAAGGTATAACGTTACGTAGACATAGGATATAACGTATAACGATACGTCGATATAGGATATAACGTATAACGTAATCTACATACAGGATATAACGTATAACGTTACGTAGACATAGGATATCACGTATAACGATTTGTATATATAGGATACAACGTATAACGTTACGTAGACATACGATATAAGGTATAACGATATGTAGATATAGGATATAACGTATAACGTTATCTACATATAGGATATAACGTATAACGTTACGTAGACATAGGATATAACGTATAACGTTACGTAGACATAGGATATAACGTATAACGATATGTGGATATAGGATATAACGTATAACGTTATCTACGTATAGGGTATAACGTACAACGATACGTACATATAGGAAGTAACGTATAACGATATGCTGATACAGGATATAACGTATAACGATACGTAGATATAGGATATAAGGTATAACGTTACGTAGACATAGGATATCACGTATAACGATATGTACATATAGGATACAACTTATAACGTTACGTAGACATAGGATATAACGTATAACGATATGTAGATATAGGAAATAAGGTATAACGTTATCTAGATATAGGATATAACGTACAATGTTACGTAGACATAGGATATAACGTGTAACGAAACATAGGTATAGGATATAACGTATGACGATACGTAGACGTAGGATATAACGTATAACGTTATCTACATATACATACGTGGACATAGGATGTAACGTATAACGATTTGTAGATATAGGATATAACGTATAACGTTATCTACATATAGGATATAACGTATAACGTTTCTACATATAGGATATAACGTATAACATTACGTAGACGTAGGATATAACGTATAACGTTATCTACATATAGGATATAACGTATAACTTTACGTAGACATAGGATATAACGTATAGCGTTACCTACATATAGGATATAACGTGTAGCGTTACCTACATATAGGATATAACGAATAACGTTACGTAGACATAGGATATAACGTATAACGTTACCTACATACAGGATATAACGTGTAGCGTTACCTACATATAGGATATAACGTATAACGATACGTAGATATAGGATATAACGTAAAACGTTATCTACATATAGGATATGACGTATAACGTTACGTAGACATAGGATATAACGTATAACGATAGGTAGACATAGGATATCACGTATAACGATATGTACATATAGGATACAACGTATAACGTTACGTGGACATAGAATATAACGTATAACGATATGTAGATATAGGATACAACGTATACCGTTATCTACTTATAGGGTATAACGTATAACGATACGAACATATAGGAAGTAACGTATAACGATATGCTGATACAGGATATAACGTATAACGATGCGTAGATATAGGATATAAGGTATAACGTTACGTAGACATAGGATATAACGTATAACGATACGTCGATATAGGATATAACGTAAAACGTTATCTACATATAGGATAAAACGCGTAACGTTACGTAGACATAGGATATAACGTATAACGATATGTAGATATAGGATATTGCGTATAACGTTATCTACATATAGGATACAACGCATAACGTTACGTAGACATAGGATATAACGTATAACGTTACGTAGATATAGGATATAACGTATAATGTTATCTACATATAGGATATAACGTATAACGTTACGTAGACATAGGATATAACGTACAACGATATGTAGATAAAGGATATAACGTATAATGTTATCTACATATAGGATACAACGTATAACGATATGTAGATATAGGATATAACGTATAACGTTTCTACATATAGGATATGACGTGTAGCGTTACCTACATATAGGATATAACGAATAACGATACGTAGATATAGGATATAAGGTATAACGATACGCAGGTATAGGATATAACGTATAACGATATGTAGATATAGGATACAACGTATAACGATATGTAGATATAGGATATAACGTATAACGTTTCTACATATAGGATATGACGTGTAGCGTTACCTACATATAGGATATAACGAATAACGATACGTAGATATAGGATATAAGGTATAACTTTACGTAGACATAGGATATAACGTATAACGATACGTCGATATAGGATATAACGTATAACGTTATCTACATACAGGATATAACGTATAACGTTACGTAGACATAGGATATCACGTATAACGATATGTACATATAGGATACAACGTATAACGTTACGTAGACATAGGATATAACGTATAACGATTTGTAGATATAGGATATAACGTATAACGTTATCTACATATAGGATATAACGTATAACGATATGTAGATATAGGATATAACGTATAACGATATGTAGACATAGGATATAACGTATAACGTTTCTACATATAGGATATAACGTATAACATTACGTAGACGTAGGATATAACGTATAACGATATGTAGATATAGGATATAACGTATAACGTTATCTACATATAGGATATAACGTATAACGTTACGTAGACATAGGATATAACGTAAAGCGTTACCTACATATAGGATATAACGTGTAGCGTTACCTACATATAGGATATAACGAATAACGATACGTAGATATAGGATATAACGTAAAACGTTATCTACATATAGGATATAACGTATAACGATATGTAGATATAGGATATAACGTATAACGATTTGTAGATAAAGGATATAACGTATAATGTTACCTACATATAGGATACAACGTATAACGTTACGTGGACATAGGATGTAACGTTTAACAATATGTAGACATAGGATATAACGTATAACGATACGTAGACATAGGATATCACGTATAACGATATGTACATATAGGATACAACGTGTAACGTTACGTGGACATAGGATATAACGTATAACGATATGTAGACATAGGATATCACGTATAACGATATGTACATATAGGATACAACGTATAACGTTACGTAGACATAGGATATAACGTATAACGATTTGTAGATATAGGATATAACGTATAACGTTATCTACATATAGGATATAACGTGTAGCGTTACCTACATATAGGATATAACGTATAACGATACCTAGATATAGGATATAACGTATAACGTTACGTAGACATAGGATATAACGTATAACGATACGTAGATATAGGATATAACGTAAAACGTTATCTACATATAGGATATAACTTATAACGTTACGTAGATATATTAGGTGAAGTAAAAAGTTCTGAGCGTTTTTCGCTAGATGTCTTTAGTGAGCCATATCTCACGATGTGCACATCGCATCGAGTCATAGTATACACCGATTTCAAGGTGATATTACGCATCAAAAAGGTTCTTTGTCAGTTTTGTGTTCGGTGAAGCCAGTTGTGTGTTACAGCGTTCGAAAATGGAGATAAAAAAAGAGAAAATTCGATACATTCTTCAGTACCACTACGACCAAGGTGAAAAGGCGGAGCAGGCGGCCAAAAAAATTTGTGCTGTTTATGGACCCAGTACAGTATCGAATGCAACAGCAAAGCGGTGGTTCCAACGATTCCGTTCTGGTAATATGGACGTCGAAGATGAGGCACGCTCTGGTAGGCCAATCGTCGAAAATGTGGATAAAATCATGGAAATCGTCGAGTCGGACCGGCATGTGAGCACTTATTCCATTGCCCAGGAACTGAAGATTAGCCAGAAAACCGTTTGGAACCATTTGCATAAGGCTGGTCTCAAGAAGAAGCTCGACGTATGGGTGCCACATGAATTGACGCAAAAGAACCTTTTGGACCGAATTGATGCCTGCGATTCTTTGTTGAGACGTAACGAAATCGACCCATTTTTGAAGCGGATGGTGACTGGCGATGAAAAATGGGTCACATACGAGAACAACAGCCGAAAAAGATCGTGGTCCAATCGCGGTGGGCCGGCCCAAACGATCGCCAAGCGTGGATTAACGGCCAAGAAGGTTTTATTGTGTGTTTGGTGGGATTGGAAGGGAATCATCCATTATGAGCTGCTCCCATCGGGGCAAACACTTAATTCGGACCTCTATTGTCAACAACTGACCAGACTGAAGCAGGCGATCGACCAGAAGCGGCCAGAATTGGCCAATAGGAAAGGTGTTGTGTTCCATCAAGACAACGCCAGGCCGCACACATCTTTAACGACGCGTCAGAAGCTCCGAGAGCTTGGCTGGGAGGTTCTATCGCATCCGCCGTACAGTCCAGACCTGGCACCAAGCGATTATCACCTTTTTAAGTTTTTGCAAAATTTTCTTGATGGTACAAAACTGGCCTCAAGAGAGGCTTGTGAAAATGAGCTGGTCAAGTTTTTTACCAATAGGGACGAGGACTTCTTCAACCGCGGAATTATGAAATTGCCTTCAAAATGGACAAAAGTAATCGAACAAAACGGCGCATATTTAATCTAAATCGAATAATCTTGACTATGTTAATTTCATCGTCGAAATAAAGCGAAAAAGCGCTCAGAACTTTTTACTTCACCTAATAGTATATAACGTATAACGATACGTAGACATAGGATATCACGTATAACGATATGTACATATAGGATACAACGCATAACGTTACGTAGACATAGAGTATAACGTATAACGATATGTAGATATAGGATACAACGTACACCGTTATCTACTTATAGGGTATAACGTATAACGATACGAACATATAGGAAGTAACGTATAACGATATGCTGATACAGGATATAACGTATAACGATACGTAGATATAGGATATAAGGTATAACGTTACGTAGACATAGGATATAACGTATAACGATACGTCGATATAGGATATAACGTATAACGTAATCTACATACAGGATATAACGTATAACGTTACGTAGACATAGGATATCACGTATAACGATTTGTATATATAGGATACAACGTATAACGTTACGTAGACATACGATATAAGGTATAACGATATGTAGATATAGGATATAACGTATAACGTTATCTACATATAGGATATAACGTATAACGTTACGTGGACATAGGATGTAACGTTTAACAATATGTAGACATAGGATATAACGTATAACGTTACCTACATATAGGATATAACGTGTAGCGTTACCTACATATAGGATATAACGTATAACGATACGTAGATATAGGATATAACGTAAAACGTTATCTACATATAGGATATAACGTATAACGTTACGTAGACATAGGATATAACGTATAACGTTACGTAGACATAGGATATAACGTATAACGATATGTGGATATAGGATATAACGTATAACGTTATCTACGTATAGGGTATAACGTATAACGATACGTACATATAGGAAGTAACGTATAACGATATGCTGATACAGGATATAACGTATAACGATACGTAGATATAGGATATAAGGTATAACGTTACGTAGACATAGGATATCACGTATAACGATATGTACATATAGGATACAACTTATAACGTTACGTAGACATAGGATATAACGTATAACGATATGTAGATATAGGAAATAAGGTATAACGTTATCTAGATATAGGATATAACGTACAATGTTACGTAGACATAGGATATAACGTGTAACGAAACATAGGTATAGGATATAACGTATGACGATATGTAGATGTAGGATATAACGTATAATGTTATCTACATATAGGATATAACGTATAACGTTACGTAGACATAGGATATAACGTATAACGATATGTAGATAAAGGATATAACGTATAATGTTATCTCCATATAGGATACAACGTATAACGTTACGTGGACATAGGATGTAACGTATAACGATTTGTAGATATAGGATATAACGTATAACGTTATCTACATATAGGATATAACGTATAACGTTTCTACATATAGGATATAACGTATAACATTACGTAGACGTAGGATATAACGTATAACGTTATCTACATATAGGATATAACGTATAACTTTACGTAGACATAGGATATAACGTATAACGATAGGTAGACATAGGATATCACGTATAACGATATGTACATATAGGATACAACGTATAACGTTACGTGGACATAGAATATAACGTATAACGATATGTAGATATAGGATACAACGTATACCGTTATCTACTTATAGGGTATAACGTATAACGATACGAACATATAGGAAGTAACGTATAACGATATGCTGATACAGGATATAACGTATAACGATACGTAGATATAGGATATAAGGTATAACGTTACGTAGACATAGGATATAACGTATAACGATACGTCGATATAGGATATAACGTAAAACGTTATCTACATATAGGATAAAACGCGTAACGTTACGTAGACATAGGATATAACGTATAACGATATATAGATATAGGATATTGCGTATAACGTTATCTACATATAGGATACAACGCATAACGTTACGTAGACATAGGATATAACGTATAACGTTACGTAGATATAGGATATAACGTATAATGTTATCTACATATAGGATATAACGTATAACGTTACGTAGACATAGGATATAACGTATAACGATATGTAGATAAAGGATATAACGTATAATGTTATCTACATATAGGATACAACGTATAACGATATGTAGATATAGGATATAACGTATAACGTTTCTACATATAGGATATGACGTGTAGCGTTACCTACATATAGGATATAACGAATAACGATACGTAGATATAGGATATAAGGTATAACGATACGCAGGTATAGGATATAACGTATAACGATATGTAGATATAGGATACAACGTATAACGATATGTAGATATAGGATATAACGTATAACGTTTCTACATATAGGATATGACGTGTAGCGTTACCTACATATAGGATATAACGAATAACGATACGTAGATATAGGATATAAGGTATAACTTTACGTAGACATAGGATATAACGTATAACGATACGTCGATATAGGATATAACGTATAACGTTATCTACATACAGGATATAACGTATAACGTTACGTAGACATAGGATATCACGTATAACGATATGTACATATAGGATACAACGTATAACGTTACGTAGACATAGGATATAACGTATAACGATTTGTAGATATAGGATATAACGTATAACGTTATCTACATATAGGATATAACGTATAACGATATGTAGATATAGGATATAACGTATAACGATATGTAGACATAGGATATAACGTATAACGTTTCTACATATAGGATATAACGTATAACATTACGTAGACGTAGGATATAACGTATAACGATATGTAGATATAGGATATAACGTATAACGTTATCTACATATAGGATATAACGTATAACGTTACGTAGACATAGGATATAACGTAAAGCGTTACCTACATATAGGATATAACGTGTAGCGTTACCTACATATAGGATATAACGAATAACGATACGTAGATATAGGATATAACGTAAAACGTTATGTACATATAGGATATAACGTATAACGATATGTAGATATAGGATATAACGTATAACGATATGTAGATAAAGGATATAACGTATAATGTTACCTACATATAGGATACAACGTATAACGTTACGTGGACATAGGATGTAACGTTTAACAATATGTAGACATAGGATATAACGTATAACGATACGTAGACATAGGATATCACGTATAACGATATGTACATATAGGATACAACGTGTAACGTTACGTGGACATAGGATATAACGTATAACGATATGTAGACATAGGATATCACGTATAACGATATGTACATATAGGATACAACGTATAACGTTACGTAGACATAGGATATAACGTATAACGATTTGTAGATATAGGATATAACGTATAACGTTATCTACATATAGGATATAACGTGTAGCGTTACCTACATATAGGATATAACGTATAACGATACCTAGATATAGGATATAACGTATAACGTTACGTAGACATAGGATATAACGTATAACGATACGTAGACATAGGATATCACGTATAACGATATGTACATATAGGATACAACGTATAACGTTACGTAGACATAGGATATAACGTATAACGATACGTAGACATAGGATATCACGTATAACGATATGTACATATAGGATACAACGTATAACGTTACGTAGAGATAGGATATAACGTATAACGATACCTACATACAGGATATAACGTATAACGTTACGTAGACATAGGATATATCGTATAACGTTACCTACATACAGGATATAACGTGTAGCGTTACCTACATATAGGATATAACGTATAACGATACGTAGATATAGGATATAAAGTAAAACGTTATGTACATATAGGATATAACGTATAACGTTACGTAGACATAGGATATAACGTATAACGATACGTAGGTATAGGATATAACGTATGACGATATGTAGATGTAGGATATAACGTATAACGTTCCGTAGAGATAGGATATAACGTATAACGATATGTAGATATAGGATATAACGTATAACGTTATCTACATATAGGATATAACGTATAACGTTACGTAGACATAGGATATAACGTATAACGATACGTAGGTATAGGATATAACGTATGACGATATGTAGATGTAGGATATAACGTATAACGTTCCGTAGAGATAGGATATAACGTATAACGATATGTAGACATAGGATATAACGTATAACGATACGTAGGTATAGGATATAACGTATAACGATATGTAGATATAGGATATAACGTATAACGTTACGTAGAGATAGGATATAACGTATAACGATATGTAGATATAGGATATAACGTATAACGTTACGTAGAGATAGGATATAACGTATAACGATACCTACATACAGGATATAACGTATAACGTTACGTAGACATAGGATATATCGTATAACGTTACCTACATACAGGATATAACGTGTAGCGTTACCTACATATAGGATATAACGTATAACGATACGTAGATATAGGATATAAAGTAAAACGTTATGTACATATAGGATATAACGTATAACGTTACGTAGACATAGGATATAACGTATAACGATACGTAGGTATAGGATATAACGTATGACGATATGTAGATGTAGGATATAACGTATAACGTTATCTACATATAGGATATAACGTATAACGATACGTAGATATAGGATATAACGTAAAACGTTATCTACATATAGGATATAACGTATAACGTTACGTAGACATAGGATATAACGTATTACGATATGTAGATATAGGTTACAACGTATAACGTTACGTAGAAATAGGATATAACGTATAACGTTATCTACACATAGGATATAATGTATAACGATACGTAGATATAGGATATAAGGTATAACGTTACGTAGACATAGGATATCACGTATAACGATATGTACATACAGGATATAACGTGTAGCGTTACCTACATATAGGATATAACGTATAACGATATGTAGACATAGGATATCACGTATAACGATATGTACATATAGGATACAACGTATAACGTTACGTAGACATAGGATATAACGTATAACGATTTGTAGATATAGGATATAACGTATAACGTTATCTACATATAGGATATAACGTATAACGATACGTAGATATAGGATATAACGTAAAACGTTATCTACATATAGGATATAACGTATAACGTTACGTAGACATAGGATATAACGTATAACGATACGTAGGTATAGGATATAACGTATGACGATATGTAGATGTAGGATATAACGTATAACGTTACGTAGAGATAGGATATAACGTATAACGATATGTAGATATAGGATATAACGTATAACGATATGTAGATATAGGATATAACGTATAACGTTATCTACATATAGGATATAATGTATAACGTTACGTAGACATAGGATATAACGTATAACGTTACGTAGACATAGGATATAACGTATTACGATATGTAGATATAGGTTACAACGTATAACGTTACGTAGAAATAGGATATAACGTATAACGTTATCTACACATAGGATATAATGTATAACGATACGTAGATATAGGATATAAGGTATAACGTTACGTAGACATAGGGTATCACGTATAACGATATGTACATATAGGATATAACGTGTAGCGTTACCTACATATAGGATATAACGTATAACGATACGTAGATAAAGGATATAACGTAAAACGTTATCTACATATAGGATATAACGTATAACGTTACGTGGACATAGGATGTAACGTTTAACAATATGTAGACATAGGATATAACGTATAGCGATACGTAGACATAGGATATAACGTATAACGTTACCTACATACAGGATATAACGTGTAGCGTTACCTACATATAGGATATAACGTATAACGATACGTAGATATAGGATATAACGTAAAACGTTATCTACATATAGGATATAACTTATAACGTTACGTAGATATAGGATATAACGTATAACGATACGTAGACATAGGATATCACGTATAACGATATGTACATATAGGATACAACGCATAACGTTACGTAGACATAGAGTATAACGTATAACGATATGTAGATATAGGATACAACGTACACCGTTATCTACTTATAGGGTATAACGTATAACGATACGAACATATAGGAAGTAACGTATAACGATATGCTGATACAGGATATAACGTATAACGATACGTAGATATAGGATATAAGGTATAACGTTACGTAGACATAGGATATAACGTATAACGATACGTAGATATAGGATATAACGTAAAACGTTATCTACATATAGGATATAACGTATAACGTTACGTAGACATAGGATATAACGTATAACGTTACGTAGACATAGGATATAACGTATAACGATACGTGGATATAGGATATAACGTATAACGTTATCTACTTATAGGGTATAACGTATAACGATACGTACATATAGGAAGTAACGTATAACGATATGTAGATAAAGGATATAACGTATAATGTTATCTACATATAGGATACAACGTATAACTTTACGTGGACATAGGATGTAACGTTTAACAATATGTAGACATAGGATATAACGTATAACGATACGTAGACATAGGATATCACGTATAACGATATGTACATATATGGGATACAACGTGTAACGTTACGTAGACATAGGATATAACGTATAACGATATGTAGACATAGGATATCACGTATAACGATATGTACATATAGGATACAACGTATAACGTTACGTAGACATAGGATATAACGTATAACGATTTGTAGATATAGGATATAACGTATAACGTTATCTACATATAGGATATAACGTATAACGATACGTAGATATAGGATATAACGTAAAACGTTATCTACATATAGGATATAACGTATAACGTTACGTAGACATAGGATATCACGTATAACGATATGTACATATACGATACAACGTATAACGTTACGTAGACATAGGATATAACGTATAACGATTTGTAGATATAGGATATAACGTATAACGTTATCTACATATAGGATATAACGTATAACGATACGTAGATATAGGATATAACGTAAAACGTTATCTACATATAGGAAATAACGTATAACGTTACGTAGACATAGGATATAACGTATAACGATACGTAGGTATAGGATATAACGTATAACGTTACGTAGACATAGGATATAACGTATAACGATATGTAGATATAGGATATAACGTATAACGTTATCTACATATAGGATATAACGTATAACGTTACGTAGACATAGGATATAACGTATAGCGTTACCTACATATAGGATATAACGTGTAGCGTTACCTACATATAGGATATAACGAATAACGATACGTAGATATAGGATATAACGTATAACGTTACGTGGACATAGGATGTAACGTTTAACAATATGCAGACATAGGATATAACGTATAACGATACGTAGACATAGGATATCACGTATAACGATATGTACATATATGGGATACAACGTGTAACGTTACGTAGACATAGGGTATAACGTATAACGATATGTAGACATAGGATATCACGTATAACGATATGTACATATAGGATACAACGTATAACGTTACGTAGACATAGGATATAACGTATAACGATTTGTAGATATAGGATATAACGTATAAAGTTATCTACATATAGGATATAACGTATAACGTTACGTAGACATAGGCTATAACGTATAGCGTTACCTACATATAGGATATAACGTATAGGGTTACCTACATATAGGATATAACGTATAACGATACGTAGATATAGGATATAACGTAAAACGTTTTCCACATATAGGATATAACGTATAACGTTACGTAGACATAGGATATAACGTATAACGATATGTAGATAAAGGATATAACGTATAATGTTATCTACATATAGGATACAACGTATAACTTTACGTGGACATAGGATGTAACGTTTAACAATATGTAGACATAGGATATAACGTATAACGATACGTAGACATAGGATATCACGTATAACGATATGTACATATATGGGATACAACGTGTAACGTTACGTAGACATAGGATATAACGTATAACGATATGTAGACATAGGATATCACGTATAACGATATGTACATATAGGATACAACGTATAACGTTACGTAGACATAGGATATAACGTATAACGATTTGTAGATATAGGATATAACGTATAACGTTATCTACATATAGGATATAACGTATAACGATACGTAGATATAGGATATAACGTAAAACGTTATCTAAATATAGGATATAACGTATAACGTTACGTAGACATAGGATATCACGTATAACGATATGTACATATAGGATACAACGTATAACGTTACGTAGACATAGGATATAACGTATAACGATTTGTAGATACAGGATATAACGTATAACGTTATCTACATATAGGATATAACGTATAACGATACGTAGATATAGGATATAACGTAAAACGTTATCTACATATAGGAAATAACGTATAACGTTACGTAGACATAGGATATAACGTATAACGATACGTATGTATAGGATATAACGTATAACGTTACGTAGACATAGGATATAACGTATAACGATATGTAGATATAGGATATAACGTATAACGTTATCTACATATAGGATATAACGTATAACGTTACGTAGACATAGGATATAACGTATAGCGTTACCTACATATAGGATATAACGTGTAGCGTTACCTACATATAGGATATAACGAATAACGATACGTAGATATAGGATATAACGTATAACGTTACGTGGACATAGGATGTAACGTTTAACAATATGTAGACATAGGATATAACGTATAACGATACGTAGACATAGGATATCACGTATAACGATATGTACATATATGGGATACAACGTGTAACGTTACGTAGACATAGGATATAACGTATAACGATATGTAGACATAGGATATCACGTATAACGATATGTACATATAGGATACAACGTATAACGTTACGTAGACATAGGATATAACGTATAACGATTTGTAGATATAGGATATAACGTATAACGTTATCTACATATAGGATATAACGTATAACGATACGTAGATATAGGATATAACGTAAAACGTTATCTACATATAGGATATAACGTATAACGTTACGTAGACATAGGATATAACGTATAACGATACGTAGGTATAGGATATAACGTATGACGATATGTAGATGTAGGATATAACGTATAACGTTACGTAGAGATAGGATATAACGTATAACGATATGTAGATATAGGATATAACGTATAACGATATGTAGATATAGGATATAACGTATAACGTTATCTACATATAGGATATAACGTATAACGTTACGTAGACATAGGATATAACGTATAACGTTACGTAGACATAGGATATAACGTATTACGATATGTAGATATAGGTTACAACGTATAACGTTACGTAGAAATAGGATATAACGTATAACGTTATCTACACATAGGATATAATGTATAACGATACGTAGATATAGGATATAAGGTATAACGTTACGCAGACATAGGGTATCACGTATAACGATATGTACGTATAGGATATAACGTGTAGCGTTACCTGCATATAGGATATAACGTATAACGATACGTAGATAAAGGATATAACGTAAAACGTTATCTACATATAGGATATAACGTATAACGTTACGTGGACATAGGATGTAACGTTTAACAATATGTAGACATAGGATATAACGTATAGCGATACGTAGACATAGGATATCACGTATAACGATATGTAGATACAGGATATAACGTATAACGTTACGTAGACATAGGATATGACGTATGACGATATGTAGATATAGGATATAACGTATAACGTTATCTACATATAGGATATAACGTATAACGTTACGTAGACATAGGATATAACGTATAACGTTACCTACATACAGGATATAACGTGTAGCGTTACCTACATATAGGATATAACGTATAACGATACGTAGATATAGGATATAACGTAAAACGTTATCTACATATAGGACATAACTTATAACGTTACGTAGATATAGGATATAACGTATAACGATACGTAGACATAGGATATCACGTATAACGATATGTACATATAGGATACAACGCATAACGTTACGTAGACATAGAGTATAACGTATAACGATATGTAGATATAGGATACAACGTACACCGTTATCTACTTATAGGGTATAACGTATAACGATACGAACATATAGGAAGTAACGTATAACGATATGCTGATACAGGATATAACGTATAACGATACGTAGATATAGGATATATGGTATAACGTTACGTAGACATAGGATATAACGTATAACGATACGTCGATATAGGATATAACGTATAACGTAATCTACATACAGGATATAACGTATAACGTTACGTAGACATAGGATATCACGTATAACGATATGTACATATAGGATACAACGTATAACGTTACGTAGACATACGATATAACGTATAACGATATGTAGATATAGGATATAACGTATAACGTTATCTACATATAGGATATAACGTATAACGTTATCTACATATAGGATATAACGTATAACGTTACGTGGACATAGGATGTAACGTATAACACTATGTAGACATAGGATATAACGTATAACGTTACCTACATATAGGATATAACGTGTAGCGTTTCCTACATATAGGATATAACGTATAACGATACGTAGATATAGGATATAACGTAAAACGTTATCTACATATAGGATATAACTTATAACGTTACGTAGATATAGGATATAACGTATAACGATACGTAGACATAGGATATCACGTATAACGATATGTACATATAGGATACAACGCATAACGTTACGTAGACATAGAGTATAACGTATAACGATATCTAGATATAGGATACAACGTACACCGTTATCTACTTATAGGATATAACGTATAACGTTACGTGGACATAGGATGTAACGTTTAACAATATGTAGACATAGGATATAACGTATAACGTTACCTACATATAGGATATAACGTGTAGCGTTACCTACATATAGGATATAACGTATAACGATACGTAGATATAGGATATAACGTAAAACGTTATCTACATATAGGATATAACGTATAACTTACGTAGACATAGGATATAACGTATAACGTTACGTAGACATAGGATATAACGTATAACGATATGTGGATATAGGATATAACGTATAACGTTATCTACTTATAGGGTATAACGTATAACGATACGTACATATAGGAAGTAACGTATAACGATATGCTGATACAGGATATAACGTATAACGATACGTAGATATAGGATATAAGGTATAACGTTACGTAGACATAGGATATCACGTATAACGATATGTACATATAGGATACAACGTATAACGTTACGTAGACATAGGATATAACGTATAACGATATGTAGATATAGGAAATAAGGTATAACGTTATCTAGATATAGGATATAACGTACAATGTTACGTAGACATAGGATATAACGTGTAACGAAACGTAGGTATAGGATATAACGTATGACGATATGTAGATGTAGGATATAACGCATAACGATATGTAGATATAGGATATAACGTATAACGTTATCTACATATAGGATATAACGTATAACGTTACGTAGACATAGGCTATAACGTATAGCGTTACCTACATGTTGGATATAACGTATAGGGTTACCTACATATAGGATATAACGTATAACGATACGTAGATATAGGATATAACGTAAAACGTTTTCCACATATAGGATATAACGTATAACGTTACGTAGACATAGGATATAACGTATAACGATATGTAGATAAAGGATATAACGTATAATGTTATCTACATATAGGATACAACGTATAACGTTACGTGGACATAGGATGTAACGTTTAACAATATGTAGACATAGGATATAACGTATAACGATACGTAGACATAGGATATCACGTATAACGATATGTACATATATGGGATACAACGTGTAACCTTACGTAGACATAGGATATAACGTATAACGATATGTAGACATAGGATATCACGTATAACGATATGTACATATAGGATACAACGTATAACGTTACGTAGACATAGGATATAACGTATAACGATTTGTAGATATAGGATATAACGTATAACGTTATCTACATATAGGATATAACGTATAACGATACGTAGATATAGGATATAACGTAAAACGTTATCTACATATAGGATATAACGTATAACGTTACGTAGACATAGGATATCACGTATAACGATATGTACATATAGGATACAACGTATAACGTTACGTAGACATAGGATATAACGTATAACGATTTGTAGATATAGGATATAACGTATAACGTTATCTACATATAGGATATAACGTATAACGTTACGTAGACATAGGATATAACGTATAGCGTTACCTACATATAGGATATAACGTGTAGCGTTACCTACATATAGGATATAACGAATAACGATACGTAGATATAGGATATAACGTATAACGTTACGTGGACATAGGATGTAACGTTTAACAATATGTAGACATAGGATATAACGTATAACGATACGTAGACATAGGATATCACGTATAACGATATGTACATATATGGGATACAACGTGTAACGTTATGTAGACATAGGATATAACGTATAACGATATGTAGACATAGGATATCACGTATAACGATATGTACATATAGGATACAACGTATAACGTTACGTAGACATAGGATATAACGTATAACGATTTGTAGATATAGGATATAACGTATGACGTTATCTACATATAGGATATAACGTATAACGATACGTAGATATAGGATATAACGTAAAACGTTATCTACATATAGGATATAACGTATAACGTTACGTAGACATAGGATATAACGTATAACGATACGTAGGTATAGGATATAACGTATGACGATATGTAGATGTAGGATATAACGTATAACGTTACGTAGAGATAGGATATAACGTATAACGATATGTCGATATAGGATATAACGTATAACGATATGTAGATATAGGATATAACGTATAACGTTATCTACATATAGGATATAACGTATAACGTTACGTAGACATAGGATATAACGTATAACGTTACGTAGACATAGGATATAACGTATTACGATATGTAGATATAGGTTACAACGTATAACGTTACGTAGAAATAGGATATAACGTATAACGTTATCTACACATAGGATATAATGTATAACGATACGTAGATATAGGATATAAGGTATAACGTTACGTAGACATAGGGTATCACGTATAACGATATGTACATATAGGATATAACGTGTAGCGTTACCTACATATAGGATATAACGTATAACGATACGTAGATAAAGGATATAACGTAAAACGTTATCTACATATAGGATATAACGTATAACGTTACGTGGACATAGGATGTAACGTTTAACAATATGTAGACATAGGATATAACGTATAACGATACGTAGACATAGGATATCACGTATAACGATATGTACATATAGGATACAACGTATAACGTTACGTAGACATACGATATAACGTATAACGATATGTAGATAAAGGATATAACGTAAAACGTTATCTACATATAGGATATAACTTATAACGTTACGTGGACATAGGATGTAACGTTTAACAATATGTAGACATAGGATATAACGTATAACGATACGTAGACATAGGATATCACGTATAACGATATGTACATATATGGGATACAACGTGTAACGTTACGTAGACATAGGATATAACGTATAACGATATGTAGACATAGGATATCACGTATAACGATATGTACATATAGGATACAACGCATAACGTTACGTAGACATAGAGTATAACGTATAACGATATGTAGATATAGGATACAACGTACACCGTTATCTACTTATAGGGTATAACGTATAACGATACGAACATATAGGAAGTAACGTATAACGATATGCTGATACAGGATATAACGTATAACGATTCGTAGATATAGGATATAAGGTATAACGTTACGTAGACATAGGATATAACGTATAACGATACGTCGATATAGGATATAACGTATAACGTAATCTACATTCAGGATATAACGTATAACGTTACGTAGACATAGGATATCACGTATAACGATATGTACATATAGGATACAACGTATAACGTTACGTAGACATACGATATAACGTATAACGATATGTAGATATAGGAAATAAGGTATAACGTTATCTAGATATAGGATATAACGTACAATGTTACGTAGACATAGGATATAACGTGTAACGAAACGTAGGTATAGGATATAACGTATGACGATATGTAGATGTAGGATATAACGCATAACGATATGTAGATATAGGATATAACGTATAACGTTATCTACATATAGGATATAACGTATAACGTTACGTAGACATAGGCTATAACGTATAGCGTTACCTACATATAGGATATAACGTATAGGGTTACCTACATATAGGATATAACGTATAACGATACGTAGATATAGGATATAACGTAAAACGTTTTCCACATATAGGATATAACGTATAACGTTATCTACATATAGGATATAACGTATAACGTTACGTAGACATAGGATATAACGTATAACGTTACGTAGACATAGGATATAACGTATTACGATATGTAGATATAGGTTACAACGTATAACGTTACGTAGAAATAGGATATAACGTATAACGTTATCTACACATAGGATATAATGTATAACGATACGTAGATATAGGATATAAGGTATAACGTTACGTAGACATAGGGTATCACGTATGACGATATGTACATATAGGATATAACGTGTAGCGTTACCTACATATAGGATATAACGTATAACGATACGTAGATAAAGGATATAACGTAAAACGTTATCTACATATAGGATATAACGTATAACGTTACGTGGACATAGGATGTAACGTTTAACAATATGTAGACATAGGATATAACGTATAGCGATACGTAGACATAGGATATCACGTATAACGATATGTAGATACAGGATATAACGTATAACGTTACGTAGACATAGGATATGACGTATGACGATATGTAGATACAGGATATAACGTATAACGTTATCTACATATAGGATATAACGTATAACGTTATGTAGACATAGGATATAACGTATAACGTTACCTACATACAGGATATAACGTGTAGCGTTACCTACATATAGGATATAACGTATAACGATACGTAGATATAGGATATAACGTAAAACGTTATCTACATATAGGATATAACTTATAACGTTACGTAGATATAGGATATAACGTATAACGATACGTAGACATAGGATAGCACGTATAACGATATGTACATATAGGATACAACGCATAACGTTACGTAGACATAGAGTATAACGTATAACGATATGTAGATATAGGATACAACGTACACCGTTATCTACTTATAGGGTATAACGTATAACGATACGAACATATAGGAAGTAACGTATAACGATATGCTGATACAGGATATAACGTATAACGATACGTAGATATAGGATATAAGGTATAACGTTACGTAGACATAGGATATAACGTATAACGATACGTCGATATAGGATATAACGTATAACGTAATCTACATACAGGATATAACGTATAACGTTACGTAGACATAGGATATCACGTATAACGATATGTACATATAGGATACAACGTATAACGTTACGTAGACATACGATATAACGTATAACGATATGTAGATATAGGATATAACGTATAACGTTATCTACATATAGGATATAACGTATAACGTTACGTGGACATAGGATGTAACGTTTGACAATATGTAGACATAGGATATAACGTATAACGTTACCTACATATAGGATATAACGTGTAGCGTTACCTACATATAGGATATAACGTATAACGTTACGTAGACATAGGATATAACGTATAACGTTACGTAGACATAGGATATAACGTATAACGATATGTGGATATAGGATATAACGTATAACGTTATCTACTTATAGGGTATAACGTATAACGATACGTACATATAGGAAGTAACGTATAACGATATGCTGATACAGGATATAACGTATAACGATACGTAGATATAGGATATAAGGTATAACGTTACGTAGACATAGGATATCACGTATAACGATATGTACATATAGGATACAACGTATAACGTTACGTAGACATAGGATATAACGTATAACGATATGTAGATATAGGAAATAAGGTATAACGTTATCTAGATATAGGATATAACGTATAACGATACGTAGATATAGGATATAACGTAAAACGTTATCTACATATAGGATATAACGTATAACGTTACGTAGACATAGGATATCACGTATAACGATATGTACATATAGGATACAACGTATAACGTTACGTAGACATAGGATATAACGTATAACGATTTGTAGATATAGGATATAACGTATAACGTTATCTACATATAGGATATAACGTATAACGTTACGTAGACATAGGATATAACGTATAGCGTTACCTACATATAGGATATAACATGTAGCGTTACCTACATATAGGATATAACGAATAACGATACGTAGATATAGGATATAACGTATAACGTTACGTGGACATAGGATGTAACGTTTAACAATATGTAGACATAGGATATAACGTATAACGATACGTAGACATAGGATATCACGTATAACGATATGTACATATATGGGATACAACGTGTAACGTTATGTAGACATAGGATATAACGTATAACGATATGTAGACATAGGATATCACGTATAACGATATGTACATATAGGATACAACGTATAACGTTACGTAGACATAGGATATAACGTATAACGATTTGTAGATATAGGATATAACGTATAACGTTATCTACATATAGGATATAACGTATAACGATACGTAGATATAGGATATAACGTAAAACGTTATCTACATATAGGATATAACGTATAACGTTACGTAGACATAGGATATAACGTATAACGTTACGTAGACATAGGATATAACGTATAACGTTATCTACACATAGGATATAATGTATAACGATACGTAGATATAGGATATAAGGTATAACGTTACGTAGACATAGGGTATCACGTATAACGATATGTACATATAGGATATAACGTGTAGCGTTACCTACATATAGGATATAACGTATAACGATACGTAGATAAAGGATATAACGTAAAACGTTATCTACATATAGGATATAACGTATAACGTTACGTGGACATAGGATGTAACGTTTAACAATATGTAGACATAGGATATAACGTATAGCGATACGTAGACATAGGATATCACGTATAACGATATGTAGATACAGGATATAACGTATAACGTTACGTAGACATAGGATATGACGTATGACGATATGTAGATATAGGATATAACGTATAACGTTATCTACATATAGGATATAACGTATAACGTTACGTAGACATAGGATATAACGTATAACGTTACCTACATACAGGATATAACGTGTAGCGTTACCTACATATAGGATATAACGTATAACGATACGTAGATATAGGATATAACGTAAAACGTTATCTACATATAGGATATAACTTATAACGTTACGTAGATATAGGATATAACGTATAACGATACGTAGACATAGGATATCACGTATAACGATATGTACATATAGGATACAACGCATAACGTTACGTAGACATAGAGTATAACGTATAACGATATGTAGATATAGGATACAACGTACACCGTTATCTACTTATAGGGTATAACGTATAACGATACGAACATGTAGGAAGTAACGTATAACGATATGCTGATACAGGATATAACGTATAACGATACGTAGATATAGGGTATAAGGTATAACGTTACGTAGACATAGGATATAACGTATAACGATACGTCGATATAGGATATAACGTATAACGTAATCTACATACAGGATATAACGTATAACGTTACGTAGACATAGGATATCACGTATAACGATATGTACATATAGGATACAACGTATAACGTTACGTAGACATACGATATAACGTATAACGATATGTAGATATAGGATATAACGTATAACGTTATCTACATATAGGATATAACGTATAACGTTACGTGGACATAGGATGTAACGTTTAACAATATGTAGACATAGGATATAACGTATAACGTTACCTACATATAGGATATAACGTGTAGCGTTACCTACATATAGGATATAACGTATAACGATACGTAGATATAGGATATAACGTAAAACGTTATCTACATATAGGATATAACGTATAACGTTACGTAGACATAGGATATAACGTATAACGTTACGTAGACATAGGATATAACGTATAACGATATGTGGATATAGGATATAACGTATAACGTTATCTACTTATAGGGTATAACGTATAACGATACGTACATATAGGAAGTAACGTATAACGATATGCTGATACAGGATATAACGTATAACGATACGTAGATATAGGATATAAGGTATAACGTTACGTAGACATAGGATATCACGTATAACGATATGTAGATATAGGATATAACGTATAACGTTATCTACATATAGGATATAACGTATAACGTTACGTAGACATAGGCTATAACGTATAGCGTTACCTACATATAGGATATAACGTATAGGGTTACCTACATATAGGATATAACGTATAACGATACGTAGATATAGGATATAACGTAAAACGTTTTCCACATATAGGATATAACGTATAACGTTACGTAGACATAGGATATAACGTATAACGATACGTAGACATAGGATATCACGTATAACGATATGTACATATATGGGATACAACGTGTAACGTTACGTAGACATAGCATATAACGTATAACGATATGTAGACATAGGATATCACGTATAACGATATGTACATATAGGATACAACGTATAACGTTACGTAGACATAGGATATAACGTATAACGATTTGTAGATATAGGATATAACGTATAACGTTATCTACATATAGGATATAACGTATAACGATACGTAGATATAGGATATAACGTAAAACGTTATCTACATATAGGATATAACGTATAACGTTACGTGGACATAGGATGTAACGTTTAACAATATGTAGACATAGGATATAACGTATAGCGATACGTAGACATAGGATATCACGTATAACGATATGTAGATACAGGATATAACGCATAACGTTACGTAGACATAGGATATGACGTATGACGATATGTAGATATAGGATATAACGTATAACGTTATCTACATATAGGATATAACGTATAACGTTACGTAGACATAGGATATAACGTATAACGTTACCTACATACAGGATATAACGTGTAGCGTTACCTACATATAGGATATAACGTATAACGATACGTAGATATAGGATATAACGTAAAACGTTATCTACATATAGGATATAACTTATAACGTTACGTAGATATAGGATATAACGTATAACGATACGTAGACATAGGATATCACGTATAACGATATGTACATATAGGATACAACGCATAACGTTACGTAGACATAGAGTATAACGTATAACGATATGTAGATATAGGATACAACGTACACCGTTATCTACTTATAGGATATAACGTATAACGTTACGTGGACATAGGATGTAACGTTTAACAATATGTAGACATAGGATATAACGTATAACGTTACCTACATATAGGATATAACGTGTAGCGTTACCTACATATAGGATATAACGTATAACGATACGTAGATATAGGATATAACGTAAAACGTTATCTACATATAGGATATAACGTATAACGTTACGTAGACATAGGATATAACGTATAACGTTACGTAGACATAGGATATAACGTATAACGATATGTGGATATAGGATATAACGTATAACGTTATCTACTTATAGGGTATAACGTATAACGATACGTACATATAGGAAGTAACGTATAACGATATGCTGATACAGGATATAACGTATAACGATACGTAGATATAGGATATAAGGTATAACGTTACGTAGACATAGGATATCACGTATAACGATATGTACATATAGGATACAACGTATAACGTTACGTAGACATAGGATATAACGTATAACGATATGTAGATATAGGAAATAAGGTATAACGTTATCTAGATATAGGATATAACGTACAATGTTACGTAGACATAGGATATAACGTGTAACGAAACGTAGGTATAGGATATAACGTATGACGATATGTAGATGTAGGATATAACGCATAACGATATGTAGATATAGGATATAACGTATAACGTTATCTAGATATAGGATATAACGTACAATGTTACGTAGACATAGGATATAACGTGTAACGAAACGTAGACATAGGATATAACGTGTAACGAAACGTAGGTATAGGATATAACGTATAACGTTATCTACATATAGGATATAACGTATAACGTTACGTAGACATAGGATATAACGTATAACGTTACCTACATACAGGATATAACGTGTAGCGTTACCTACATATAGGATATAACGTATAACGATACGTAGATATAGGATATAACGTAAAACGTTATCTACATATAGGATATAACTTATAACGTTACGTAGATATAGGATATAACGTATAACGATACGTAGACATAGGATATCACGTATAACGATATGTACATATAGGATACAACGCATAACGTTACGTAGACATAGAGTATAACGTATAACGATATGTAGATATAGGATACAACGTACACCGTTATCTACTTATAGGGTATAACGTATAACGATACGAACATGTAGGAAGTAACGTATAACGATATGCTGATACAGGATATAACGTATAACGATACGTAGATATAGGATATAAGGTATAACGTTACGTAGACATAGGATATAACGTATAACGATACGTCGATATAGGATATAACGTATAACGTAATCTACATACAGGATATAACGTATAACGTTACGTAGACATAGGATATCACGTATAACGATATGTACATATAGGATACAACGTATAACGTTACGTAGACATACGATATAACGTATAACGATATGTAGATATAGGATATAACGTATAACGTTATCTACATATAGGATATAACGTATAACGTTACGTGGACATAGGATGTAACGTTTAACAATATGTAGACATAGGATATAACGTATAACGTTACCTACATATAGGATATAACGTGTAGCGTTACCTACATATAGGATATAACGTATAACGATACGTAGATATAGGATATAACGTAAAACGTTATCTACATATAGGATATAACGTATAACAGTACGTAGACATAGGATATAACGTATAACGTTACGTAGACATAGGATATAACGTATAACGATATGTGGATATAGGATATAACGTATAACGTTATCTACTTATAGGGTATAACGTATAACGATACGTACATATAGGAAGTAACGTATAACGATATGCTGATACAGGATATAACGTATAACGATACGTAGATATAGGATATAAGGTATAACGTTACGTAGACATAGGATATCACGTATAACGATATGTACATATAGGATACAACGTATAACGTTACGTAGACATAGGATATAACGTATAACGATATGTAGATATAGGAAATAAGGTATAACGTTATCTAGATATAGGATATAACGTACAATGTTACGTAGACATAGGATATAACGTGTAACGAAACGTAGGTATAGGATATAACGTATGACGATATGTAGATGTAGCATATAACGCATAACGATATGTAGATATAGGATATAACGTATAACGTTATCTACATATAGGATATAACGTATAACGTTACGTAGACATAGGCTATAACGTATAGCGTTACCTACATATAGGATATAACGTATAGGGTTACCTACATATAGGATATAACGTATAACGATACGTAGATATAGGATATAACGTAAAACGTTTTCCACATATAGGATATAACGTATAACGTTACGTAGACATAGGATATAACGTATAACGATATGTAGATTAAGGATATAACGTATAATGTTATCTACATATAGGATACAACGCATAACGTTACGTGGACATAGGATGTAACGTTTAACAATATGTAGACATAGGATATAACGTATAACGATACGTAGACATAGGATATCACGTATAACGATATGTACATATATGGGATACAACGTGTAACGTTACGTAGACATAGCATATAACGTATAACGATATGTAGACATAGGATATCACGTATAACGATATGTACAAATAGAATACAACGTATAACGTTACGTAGACATAGGATATAACGTATAACGATTTGTAGATATAGGATATAACGTATAACGTTATCTACATATAGGATATAACGTATAACGATACGTAGATATAGGATATAACGTAAAACGTTATCTACATATAGGATATAACGTATAACGTTACGTGGACATAGGATGTAACGTTTAACAATATGTAGACATAGGATATAACGTATAGCGATACGTAGACATAGGATATCACGTATAACGATATGTAGATACAGGATATAACGCATAACGTTACGTAGACATAGGATATGACGTATGACGATATGTAGATATAGGATATAACGTATAACGTTATCTACATATAGGATATAACGTATAACGTTACGTAGACATAGGATATAACGTATAACGTTACCTACATACAGGATATAACGTGTAGCGTTACCTACATATAGGATATAACGTATAACGATACGTAGATATAGGATATAACGTAAAACGTTATCTACATATAGGATATAACTTATAACGTTACGTAGATATAGGATATAACGTATAACGATACGTAGACATAGGATATCACGTATAACGATATGTACATATAGGATACAACGCATAACGTTACGTAGACATAGAGTATAACGTATAACGATATGTAGATATAGGATACAACGTACACCGTTATCTACTTATAGGATATAACGTATAACGTTACGTGGACATAGGATGTAACGTTTAACAATATGTAGACATAGGATATAACGTATAACGTTACCTACATATAGGATATAACGTGTAGCGTTACCTACATATAGGATATAACGTATAACGATACGTAGATATAGGATATAACGTAAAACGTTATCTACATATAGGATATAACGTATAACGTTACGTAGACATAGGATATAACGTATAACGTTACGTAGACATAGGATATAACGTATAACGATATGTGGATATAGGATATAACGTATAACGTTATCTACTTATAGGGTATAACGTATAACGATACGTACATATAGGAAGTAACGTATAACGATATGCTGATACAGGATATAACGTATAACGATACGTAGATATAGGATATAAGGTATAACGTTACGTAGACATAGGATATCACGTATAACGATATGTACATATAGGATACAACGTATAACGTTACGTAGACATAGGATATAACGTATAACGATATGTAGATATAGGAAATAAGGTATAACGTTATCTAGATATAGGATATAACGTACAATGTTACGTAGACATAGGATATAACGTGTAACGAAACGTAGGTATAGGATATAACGTATGACGATATGTAGATGTAGGATATAACGCATAACGATATGTAGATATAGGATATAACGTATAACGTTATCTACATATAGGATATAACGTATAACGTTACGTAGACATAGGCTATAATGTATAGCGTTACCTACATGTAGGATATAACGTATAGGGTTACCTACATATAGGATATAACGTATAACGATACGTAGATATAGGATATAACGTAAAACGTTATCTACATATAGGAAATAACGTATAACGTTACGTAGACATAGGATATAACGTATAACGATACGTAGGTATAGGATATAACGTATAACGTTACGTAGACATAGGATATAACGTATAACGATATGTAGATATAGGATATAACGTATAACGTTATCTACATATAGGATATAACGTATAACGTTACGTAGACATAGGATATAACGTATAGCGTTACCTACATATAGGATATAACGTGTAGCGTTACCTACATATAGGATATAACGAATAACGATACGTAGATATAGGATATAACGTATAACGTTACGTGGACATAGGATGTAACGTTTAACAATATGTAGACATAGGATATAACGTATAACGATACGTAGACATAGTATATCACGTATAACGATATGTACATATATGGGACACAACGTGTAACGTTACGTAGACATAGGATATAACGTATAACGATATGTAGACATAGGATATCACGTATAACGATATGTACATATGGGATACAACGTATAACGTTACGTAGACATAGGATATAACGTATAACGATTTGTAGATATAGGATATAACGTATAACGTTATCTACATATAGGATATAACGTATAACGATACGTAGATATAGGATATAACGTAAAACGTTATCTACATATAGGATATAACGTATAACGTTACGTAGACATAGGATATAACGTATAACGATACGTAGGTATAGGATATAACGTATGACGATATGTAGATGTAGGATATAACGCATAACGTTACGTAGAGATAGGATATAACTTATAACGATATGTAGATATAGGATATAACGTATAACGATATGTAGATATAGGATATAACGTATAACGTTATCTACATATAGGATATAACGTATAACGTTACGTAGACATAGGATATAACGTATAACGTTACGTAGACATAGGATATAACGTATTACGATATGTAGATATAGGTTACAACGTATAACGTTACGTAGAAATAGGATATAACGTATAACGTTATCTACACATAGGATATAATGTATAACGATACGTAGATATAGGATATAAGGTATAACGTTACGTAGACATAGGGTATCACGTATAACGATATGTACATATAGGATATAACGTGTAGCGTTACCTACATATAGGATATAACGTATAACGATACGTAGATAAAGGATATAACGTAAAACGTTATCTACATATACGATATAACGTATAACGTTACGTGGACATAGGATGTAACGTTTAACAATATGTAGACATAGAATATAAATTATAGCGATACGTAGACATAGGATATCACGTATAACGATATGTAGATACAGGATATAACGCATAACGTTACGTAGACATAGGATATGACGTATGACGATATGTAGATATAGGATATAACGTATAACGTTATCTACATATAGGATATAACGTATAACGTTACGTAGACATAGGATATAACGTATAACGTTACCTACATACAGGATATAACGTGTAGCGTTACCTACATATAGGATATAACGTATAACGATACGTAGATATAGGATATAACGTAAAACGTTATCTACATATAGGATATAACGTATAACGTTACGTGGACATAGGATGTAACGTTTAACAATATGTAGACATAGAATATAAATTATAGCGATACGTAGACATAGGATATCACGTATAACGATATGTAGATACAGGATATAACGCATAACGTTACGTAGACATAGGATATGACGTATGACGATATGTAGATATAGGATATAACGTATAACGTTATCTACATATAGGATATAACGTATAACGTTACGTA
The DNA here is from genome assembly GCA_905332935.1 of Bombus hortorum. Lineage (NCBI taxonomy): Eukaryota > Metazoa > Arthropoda > Insecta > Hymenoptera > Apidae > Bombus > Bombus hortorum. The sequence continues at coordinate 16,447,119 of HG995193.1, forward strand.
GACATAGGATATAACGTATAACGTTACCTACATACAGGATATAACGTGTAGCGTTACCTACATATAGGATATAACGTATAACGATACGTAGATATAGGATATAACGTAAAACGTTATCTACATATAGGATATAACTTATAACGTTACGTAGATATAGGATATAACGTATAACGATACGTAGACATAGGATATCACGTATAACGATATGTACATATAGGATACAACGCATAACGTTACGTAGACATAGAGTATAACGTATAACGATATCTAGATATAGGATACAACGTACACCGTTATCTACTTATAGGATATAACGTATAACGTTACGTGGACATAGGATGTAACGTTTAACAATATGTAGACATAGGATATAACGTATAACGTTACCTACATATAGGATATAACGTGTAGCGTTACCTACATATAGGATATAACGTATAACGATACGTAGATATAGGATATAACGTAAAACGTTATCTACATATAGGATATAACGTATAACGTTACGTAGACATAGGATATAACGTATAACGATATGTGGATATAGGATATAACGTATAACGTTATCTACTTATAGGGTATAACGTATAACGATACGTACATATAGGAAGTAACGTATAACGATATGCTGATACAGGATATAACGTATAACGATACGTAGATATAGGATATAAGGTATAACGTTACGTAGACATAGGATATCACGTATAACGATATGTACATATAGGATACAACGTATAACGTTACGTAGACATAGGATATAACGTATAACGATATGTAGATATAGGAAATAAGGTATAACGTTATCTAGATATAGGATATAACGTACAATGTTACGTAGACATAGGATATAACGTGTAACGAAACGTAGGTATAGGATATAACGTATGACGATATGTAGATGTAGGATATAACGCATAACGATATGTAGATATAGGATATAACGTATAACGTTATCTACATATAGGATATAACGTATAACGTTACGTAGACATAGGCTATAACGTATAGCGTTACCTACATGTAGGATATAACGTATAGGGTTACCTACATATAGGATATAACGTATAACGATACGTAGATATAGGATATAACGTAAAACGTTTTCCACATATAGGATATAACGTATAACGTTACGTAGACATAGGATATAACGTATAACGATATGTAGATAAAGGATATAACGTATAATGTTATCTACATATAGGATACAACGTGTAACGTTACGTGGACATAGGATGTAACGTTTAACAATATGTAGACATAGGATATAACGTATAACGATACGTAGACATAGGATATCACGTATAACGATATGTACATATATGGGATACAACGTGTAACCTTACGTAGACATAGGATATAACGTATAACGATATGTAGACATAGGATATCACGTATAACGATATGTACATATAGGATACAACGTATAACGTTACGTAGACATAGGATATAACGTATAACGATTTGTAGATATAGGATATAACGTATAACGTTATCTACATATAGGATATAACGTATAACGATACGTAGATATAGGATATAACGTAAAACGTTATCTACATATAGGATATAACGTATAACGTTACGTAGACATAGGATATCACGTATAACGATATGTACATATAGGATACAACGTATAACGTTACGTAGACATAGGATATAACGTATAACGATTTGTAGATATAGGATATAACGTATAACGTTATCTACATATAGGATATAACGTATAACGTTACGTAGACATAGGATATAACGTATAGCGTTACCTACATATAGGATATAACGTGTAGCGTTACCTACATATAGGATATAACGAATAACGATACGTAGATATAGGATATAACGTATAACGTTACGTGGACATAGGATGTAACGTTTAACAATATGTAGACATAGGATATAACGTATAACGATACGTAGACATAGGATATCACGTATAACGATATGTACATATATGGGATACAACGTGTAACGTTATGTAGACATAGGATATAACGTATAACGATATGTAGACATAGGATATCACGTATAACGATATGTACATATAGGATACAACGTATAACGTTACGTAGACATAGGATATAACGTATAACGATTTGTAGATATAGGATATAACGTATAACGTTATCTACATATAGGATATAACGTATAACGATACGTAGATATAGGATATAACGTAAAACGTTATCTACATATAGGATATAACGTATAACGTTACGTAGACATAGGATATCACGTATAACGATATGTACATATAGGATACAACGTATAACGTTACGTAGACATAGGATATAACGTATAACGATTTGTAGATATAGGATATAACGTATAACGTTATCTACATATAGGATATAACGTATAACGATACGTAGATATAGGATATAACGTAAAACGTTATCTACATATAGGATATAACGTATAACGTTACGTAGACATAGGATATCACGTATAACGATATGTACATATAGGATACAACGTATAACGTTACGTAGACATAGGATATAACGTATAACGATTTGTAGATATAGGATATAACGTATAACGTTATCTACATATAGGATATAACGCATAACGATACGTAGATATAGGATATAACGTAAAACGTTATCTACATATAGGAAATAACGTATAACGTTCCGTAGACATAGGATATAACGTATAACGATACGTAGGTATAGGATATAACGTATAACGTTACGTAGACATAGGATATAACGTATAACGATATGTAGATATAGGATATCACGTATAACGATATGTACATATAGGATACAACGTATAACGTTACGTAGACATCGGATATAACGTAGTAACGATTTGTAGATATAGGATATAACGTATAACGTTATCTACATATAGGATATAACGTATAACGATACGTAGATATAGGATATAACGTAAAACGTTATCTACGTATAGGATATAACGTATAACGTTACGTAGACATAGGATATCACGTATAACGATATGTACATATAGGATACAACGTATAACGTTACGTAGACATAGGATATAACGTATAACGATTTGTAGATAAAGGATACAACGTATAATGTTATCTACATATAGGATACAACGTATAACGTTACGTGGACATAGGATGTAACGTTTAACAATATGTAGACATAGGATATAACGTATAACGATACGTAGACATAGGATATCACGTATAACGATATGTACATATATGGGATACAACGTGTAACGTTACGTAGACATAGGATATAACGTATAACGATATGTAGACATAGGATATCACGTATAACGATATGTACATATAGGATACAACGTATAACGTTACGTAGACATAGGATATAACGTATAACGATTTGTAGATATAGGATATAACGTATAACGTTATCTACATATAGGATATAACGTATGACGATATGTAGATGTAGGATATAACGTATAACGTTACGTAGAGATAGGATATAACGTATAACGATATGTAGATATAGGATATAACGTATAACGATATGTAGATATAGGATATAACGTATAACGTTATCTACATATAGGATATAACGTATAACGTTACGTAGACATAGGATATAACGTATAACGTTACGTAGACATAGGATATAACGTATTACGATATGTAGATATATGTTACAACGTATAACGTTACGTAGAAATAGGATATAACGTATAACGTTATCTACACATAGGATATAATGTATAACGATACGTAGATATAGGATATAAGGTATAACGTTACGTAGACATAGGATATAACGTATAACGATATGTAGATATAGGAAATAAGGTATAACGTTATCTAGATATAGGATATAACGTACAATGTTACGTAGACATAGGATATAACGTGTAACGAAACGTAGGTATAGGATATAACGTATGACGATATGTAGATGTAGGATATAACGCATAACGATATGTAGATATAGGATATAACGTATAACGTTATCTACATATAGGATATAACGTATAACGTTACGTAGACATAGGCTATAACGTATAGCGTTACCTACATATAGGATATAACGTATAGGGTTACCTACATATAGGATATAACGTATAACGATACGTAGATATAGGATATAACGTAAAACGTTTTCCACATATAGGATATAACGTATAACGTTACGTAGACATAGGATATAACGTATAACGATATGTAGATAAAGGATATAACGTATAATGTTATCTACATATAGGATACAACGTATAACGTTACGTGGACATAGGATGTAACGTTTAACAATATGTAGACATAGGATATAACGTATAACGATACGTAGACATAGGATATCACGTATAACGATATGTACATATAGGATACAACGTATAACGTTACGTAGACATACGATATAACGTATAACGATATGTAGATAAAGGATATAACGTATAATGTTATCTACATATAGGATATAACGTATAACGTTACGTAGACATAGGCTATAACGTATAGCGTTACCTACATATAGGATATAACGTATAGGGTTACCTACATATAGGATATAACGTATAACGATACGTAGATATAGGATATAACGTAAAACGTTTTCCACATATAGGATATAACGTATAACGTTACGTAGACATAGGATATAACGTATAACGATATGTAGATAAAGGATATAACGTATAATGTTATCTAGATATAGGATACAACGTATAACGTTACGTGGACATAGGATGTAACGTTTAACAATATGTAGACATAGGATATAACGTATAACGATACGTAGACATAGGATATCACGTATAACGATATGTACATATATGGGATACAACGTGTAACGTTACGTAGACATAGGATATAACGTATAACGATATGTAGACATAGGATATCACGTATAACGATATGTACATATAGGATACAACGTATAACGTTACGTAGACATAGGATATAACGTATAACGATATGTAGATATAGGATATAACGTATAACGTTATCTACATATAGGATATAACGTATAACGTTACGTAGACATAGGATATAACGTATAACGTTACGTAGACATAGGATATCACGTATAACGATATGTACATATAGGATACAACGTATAACGTTACGTAGACATACGATATAACGTATAACGATATGTAGATATAGGATATAACGTATAACGTTATCTACATATAGGATATAACGTATAACGTTACGTGGACATAGGATGTAACGTTTAACAATATGTAGACATAGGATATAACGTATAACGTTACCTACATATAGGATATAACGTGTAGCGTTACCTACATATAGGATATAACGTATAACGATACGTAGATATAGGATATAACGTAAAACGTTATCTACATATAGGATATAACGTATAACGTTACGTAGACATAGGATATAACGTATAACGTTACGTAGACATAGGATATAACGTATAACGATATGTGGATATAGGATATAACGTATAACGTTATCTACTTATAGGGTATAACGTATAACGATACGTACATATAGGAAGTAACGTATAACGATATGCTGATACAGGATATAACGTATAACGATACGTAGATATAGGATATAAGGTATAACGTTACGTAGACATAGGATATCACGTATAACGATATGTACATATAGGATACAACGTATAACGTTACGTAGACATAGGATATAACGTATAACGATATGTAGATATAGGAAATAAGGTATAACGTTATCTAGATATAGGATATAACGTACAATGTTACGTAGACATAGGATATAACGTGTAACGAAACGTAGGTATAGGATATAACGTATGACGATATGTAGATGTAGCATATAACGCATAACGATATGTAGATATAGGATATAACGTATAACGTTATCTACATATAGGATATAACGTATAACGTTACGTAGACATAGGCTATAACGTATAGCGTTACCTACATATAGGATATAACGTATAGGGTTACCTACATATAGGATATAACGTATAACGATACGTAGATATAGGATATAACGTAAAACGTTTTCCACATATAGGATATAACGTATAACGTTACGTAGACATAGGATATAACGTATAACGATATGTAGATTAAGGATATAACGTATAATGTTATCTACATATAGGATACAACGCATAACGTTACGTGGACATAGGATGTAACGTTTAACAATATGTAGACATAGGATATAACGTATAACGATACGTAGACATAGGATATCACGTATAACGATATGTACATATATGGGATACAACGTGTAACGTTACGTAGACATAGGATATAACGTATAACGATATGTAGACATAGGATATCACGTATAACGATATGTACATATAGGATACAACGTATAACGTTACGTAGACATAGGATATAACGTATAACGATTTGTAGATATAGGATATAACGTATAACGTTATCTACATATAGGATATAACGTATAACGATACGTAGATATAGGATATAACGTAAAACGTTATCTACATATAGGATATAACGTATAACGTTACGTGGACATAGGATGTAACGTTTAACAATATGTAGACATAGGATATAACGTATAGCGATACGTAGACATAGGATATCACGTATAACGATATGTAGATACAGGATATAACGCATAACGTTACGTAGACATAGGATATGACGTATGACGATATGTAGATATAGGATATAACGTATAACGTTATCTACATATAGGATATAACGTATAACGTTACGTAGACATAGGATATAACGTATAACGTTACCTACATACAGGATATAACGTGTAGCGTTACCTACATATAGGATATAACGTATAACGATACGTAGATATAGGATATAACGTAAAACGTTATCTACATATAGGATATAACGTATAACGTTACGTAGATATAGGATATAACGTATAACGATACGTAGACATAGGATATCACGTATAACGATATGTACATATAGGATACAACGCATAACGTTACGTAGACATAGAGTATAACGTATAACGATATGTAGATATAGGATACAACGTACACCGTTATCTACTTATAGGATATAACGTATAACGTTACGTGGACATAGGATGTAACGTTTAACAATATGTAGACATAGGATATAACGTATAACGTTACCTACATATAGGATATAACGTGTAGCGTTACCTACATATAGGATATAACGTATAACGATACGTAGATATAGGATATAACGTAAAACGTTATCTACATATAGGATATAACGTATAACGTTACGTAGACATAGGATATAACGTATAACGTTACGTAGACATAGGATATAACGTATAACGATATGTGGATATAGGATATAACGTATAACGTTATCTACTTATAGGGTATAACGTATAACGATACGTACATATAGGAAGTAACGTATAACGATATGCTGATACAGGATATAACGTATAACGATACGTAGATATAGGATATAAGGTATAACGTTACGTAGACATAGGATATCACGTATAACGATATGTACATATAGGATACAACGTATAACGTTACGTAGACATAGGATATAACGTATAACGATATGTAGATATAGGAAATAAGGTATAACGTTATCTAGATATAGGATATAACGTACAATGTTACGTAGACATAGGATATAACGTGTAACGAAACGTAGGTATAGGATATAACGTATAACGTTATCTACATATAGGATATAACGTATAACGATACGTAGATATAGGATATAACGTAAAACGTTATCTACATATAGGATATAACGTATAACGTTACGTGGACATAGGATGTAACGTTTAACAATATGTAGACATAGGATATAACGTATAGCGATACGTAGACATAGGATATCACGTATAACGATATGTAGATACAGGATATAACGCATAACGTTACGTAGACATAGGATATGACGTATGACGATATGTAGATATAGGATATAACGTATAACGTTATCTACATATAGGATATAACGTATAACGTTACGTAGACATAGGATATAACGTATAACGTTACCTACATACAGGATATAACGTGTAGCGTTACCTACATATAGGATATAACGTATAACGATACGTAGATATAGGATATAACGTAAAACGTTATCTACATATAGGATATAACTTATAACGTTACGTAGATATAGGATATAACGTATAACGATACGTAGACATAGGATATCACGTATAACGATATGTACATATAGGATACAACGCATAACGTTACGTAGACATAGAGTATAACGTATAACGATATGTAGATATAGGATATAACGTATAACGTTATCTACATATAGGATATAACGTATAACGTTACGTAGACATAGGATGTAACGTTTAACAATATGTAGACATAGGATATAACGTATAACGTTACCTACATATAGGATATAACGTGTAGCGTTACCTACATATAGGATATAACGTATAACGATACGTAGATATAGGATATAACGTAAAACGTTATCTACATATAGGATATAACGTATAACGTTACGTAGACATAGGATATAACGTATAACGTTACGTAGACATAGGATATAACGTATAACGATATGTAGATATAGGATATAACGTATAACGTTATCTACTTATAGGGTATAACGTATAACGATACGTACATATAGGAAGTAACGTATAACGATATGCTGATACAGGATATAACGTATAACGATACGTAGATATAGGATATAAGGTATAACGTTACGTAGACATAGGATATCACGTATAACGATATGTACATATAGGATACAACGTATAACGTTACGTAGACATAGGATATAACGTATAACGATATGTAGATATAGGAAATAAGGTATAACGTTATCTAGATATAGGATATAACGTACAATGTTACGTAGACATAGGATATAACGTGTAACGAAACGTAGGTATAGGATATAACGTATGACGATATGTAGATGTAGGATATAACGCATAACGATATGTAGATATAGGATATAACGTATAACGTTATCTACATATAGGATATAACGTATAACGTTACGTAGACATAGGCTATAACGTATAGCGTTACCTACATGTAGGATATAACGTATAGGGTTACCTACATATAGGATATAACGTATAACGATACGTAGATATAGGATATAACGTAAAACGTTATCTACATATAGGAAATAACGTATAACGTTACGTAGACATAGGATATAACGTATAACGATACGTAGGTATAGGATATAACGTATAACGTTACGTAGACATAGGATATAACGTATAACGATATGTAGATATAGGATATAACGTATAACGTTATCTACATATAGGATATAACGTATAACGTTACGTAGACATAGGATATAACGTATAGCGTTACCTACATATAGGATATAACGTGTAGCGTTACCTACATATAGGATATAACGAATAACGATACGTAGATATAGGATATAACGTATAACGTTACGTGGACATAGGATGTAACGTTTAACAATATGTAGACATAGGATATAACGTATAACGATACGTAGACATACTATATCACGTATAACGATATGTACATATATGGGACACAACGTGTAACGTTACGTAGACATAGGATATAACGTATAACGATATGTAGACATAGGATATCACGTATAACGATATGTACATATGGGATACAACGTATAACGTTACGTAGACATAGGATATAACGTATAACGATTTGTAGATATAGGATATAACGTATAACGTTATCTACATATAGGATATAACGTATAACGATACGTAGATATAGGATATAACGTAAAACGTTATCTACATATAGGATATAACGTATAACGTTACGTAGATATAGGATATAACGTATAACGATACGTAGGTATAGGATATAACGTATGACGATATGTAGATGTAGGATATAACGCATAACGTTACGTAGAGATAGGATATAACTTATAACGATATGTAGATATAGGATATAACGTATAACGATATGTAGATATAGGATATAACGTATAACGTTATCTACATATAGGATATAACGTATAACGTTACGTAGACATAGGATATAACGTATAACGTTACGTAGACATAGGATATAACGTATTACGATATGTAGATATAGGTTACAACGTATAACGTTACGTAGAAATAGGATATAACGTATAACGTTATCTACACATAGGATATAATGTATAACGATACGTAGATATATGATATAAGGTATAACGTTACGTAGACATAGGGTATCACGTATAACGATATGTACATATAGGATATAACGTGTAGCGTTACCTACATATAGGATATAACGTATAACGATACGTAGATAAAGGATATAACGTAAAACGTTATCTACATATAGGATATAACGTATAACGTTACGTGGACATAGGATGTAACGTTTAACAATATGTAGACATAGAATATAAATTATAGCGATACGTAGACATAGGATATCACGTATAACGATATGTAGATACAGGATATAACGCATAACGTTACGTAGACATAGGATATGACGTATGACGATATGTAGATATAGGATATAACGTATAACGTTATCTACATATAGGATATAACGTATAACGTTACGTAGACATAGGATATAACGTATAACGTTACCTACATACAGGATATAACGTGTAGCGTTACCTACATATAGGATATAACGTATAACGATACGTAGATATAGGATATAACGTAAAACGTTATCTACATATAGGATATAACTTATAACGTTACGTAGATATAGGATATAACGTATAACGATACGTAGACATAGGATATCACGTATAACGATATGTACATATAGGATGCAACGCATAACGTTACGTAGACATAGAGTATAACGTATAACGATATCTAGATATAGGATACAACGTACACCGTTATCTACTTATAGGATATAACGTATAACGTTACGTGGACATAGGATGTAACGTTTAACAATATGTAGACATAGGATATAACGTATAACGTTACCTACATATAGGATATAACGTGTAGCGTTACCTACATATAGGATATAACGTATAACGATACGTAGATATAGGATATAACGTAAAACGTTATCTACATATAGGATATAACGTATAACGTTACGTAGACATAGGATATAACGTATAACGTTACGTAGACATAGGATATAACGTATAACGATATGTGGATATAGGATATAACGTATAACGTTATCTACTTATAGGGTATAACGTATAACGATACGTACATATAGGAAGTAACGTATAACGATATGCTGATACAGGATATAACGTATAACGATACGTAGATATAGGATATAAGGTATAACGTTACGTAGACATAGGATATCATGTATAACGATATGTACATATAGGATACAACGTATAACGTTACGTAGACATAGGATATAACGTATAACGATATGTAGATATAGGAAATAAGGTATAACGTTATCTAGATATAGGATATAACGTACAATGTTACGTAGACATAGGATATAACGTGTAACGAAACGTAGGTATAGGATATAACGTATGACGATATGTAGATGTAGGATATAACGCATAACGATATGTAGATATAGGATATAACGTATAACGTTATCTACATATAGGATATAACGTATAACGTTACGTAGACATAGGCTATAACGTATAGCGTTACCTACATGTAGGATATAACGTATAGGGTTACCTACATATAGGATATAACGTATAACGATACGTAGATATAGGATATAACGTAAAACGTTTTCCACATATAGGATATAACGTATAACGTTACGTAGACATAGGATATAACGTATAACGATATGTAGATAAAGGATATAACGTATAATGTTATCTACATATAGGATACAACGTATAACGTTACGTGGACATAGGATGTAACGTTTAACAATATGTAGACATAGGATATAACGTATAACGATACGTAGACATAGGATATCACGTATAACGATATGTACATATATGGGATACAACGTGTAACCTTACGTAGACATAGGATATAACGTATAACGATATGTAGACATAGGATATCACGTATAACGATATGTACATATAGGATACAACGTATAACGTTACGTAGACATAGGATATAACGTATAACGATTTGTAGATATAGGATATAACGTATAACGTTATCTACATATAGGATATAACGTATAACGATACGTAGATATAGGATATAACGTAAAACGTTATCTACATATAGGATATAACGTATAACGTTACGTAGACATAGGATATCACGTATAACGATATGTACATATAGGATACAACGTATAACGTTACGTAGACATAGGATATAACGTATAACGATTTGTAGATATAGGATATAACGTATAACGTTATCTACATATAGGATATAACGTATAACGTTACGTAGACATAGGATATAACGTATAGCGTTACCTACATATAGGATATAACGTGTAGCGTTACCTACATATAGGATATAACGAATAACGGTACGTAGATATAGGATATAACGTATAACGTTACGTGGACATAGGATGTAACGTTTAACAATATGTAGACATAGGATATAACGTATAACGTTACCTACATATAGGATATAACGTGTAGCGTTACCTACATATAGGATATAACGTATAACGATACGTAGATATAGGATATAACGTAAAACGTTTTCCACATATAGGATATAACGTATAACGTTACGTAGACATAGGATATAACGTATAACGATATGTAGATAAAGGATATAACGTATAATGTTATCTAGATATAGGATACAACGTATAACGTTACGTGGACATAGGATGTAACGTTTAACAATATGTAGACATAGGATATAACGTATAACGATACGTAGACATAGGATATCACGTATAACGATATGTACATATATGGGATACAACGTGTAACGTTACGTAGACATAGGATATAACGTATAACGATATGTAGACATAGGATATCACGTATAACGATATGTACATATAGGATACAACGTATAACGTTACGTAGACATAGGATATAACGTATAACGATATGTAGATATAGGATATAACGTATAACGTTATCTACATATAGGATATAACGTATAACGTTACGTAGACATAGGATATAACGTATAACGTTACGTAGACATAGGATATCACGTATAACGATATGTACATATAGGATACAACGTATAACGTTACGTAGACATACGATATAACGTATAACGATATGTAGATATAGGATATAACGTATAACGTTATCTACATATAGGATATAACGTATAACGTTACGTGGACATAGGATGTAACGTTTAACAATATGTAGACATAGGATATAACGTATAACGTTACCTACATATAGGATATAACGTGTAGCGTTACCTACATATAGGATATAACGTATAACGATACGTAGATATAGGATATAACGTAAAACGTTATCTACATATAGGATATAACGTATAACGTTACGTAGACATAGGATATAACGTATAACGTTACGTAGACATAGGATATAACGTATAACGATATGTGGATATAGGATATAACGTATAACGTTATCTACTTATAGGGTATAACGTATAACGATACGTACATATAGGAAGTAACGTATAACGATATGCTGATACAGGATATAACGTATAACGATACGTAGATATAGGATATAAGGTATAACGTTACGTAGACATAGGATATCACGTATAACGATATGTACATATAGGATACAACGTATAACGTTACGTAGACATAGGATATAACGTATAACGATATGTAGATATAGGAAATAAGGTATAACGTTATCTAGATATAGGATATAACGTACAATGTTACGTAGACATAGGATATAACGTGTAACGAAACGTAGGTATAGGATATAACGTATGACGATATGTAGATGTAGCATATAACGCATAACGATATGTAGATATAGGATATAACGTATAACGTTATCTACATATAGGATATAACGTATAACGTTACGTAGACATAGGCTATAACGTATAGCGTTACCTACATATAGGATATAACGTATAGGGTTACCTACATATAGGATATAACGTATAACGATACGTAGATATAGGATATAACGTAAAACGTTTTCCACATATAGGATATAACGTATAACGTTACGTAGACATAGGATATAACGTATAACGATATGTAGATTAAGGATATAACGTATAATGTTATCTACATATAGGATACAACGCATAACGTTACGTGGACATAGGATGTAACGTTTAACAATATGTAGACATAGGATATAACGTATAACGATACGTAGACATAGGATATCACGTATAACGATATGTACATATATGGGATACAACGTGTAACGTTACGTAGACATAGGATATAACGTATAACGATATGTAGACATAGGATATCACGTATAACGATATGTACATATAGGATACAACGTATAACGTTACGTAGACATAGGATATAACGTATAACGATTTGTAGATATAGGATATAACGTATAACGTTATCTACATATAGGATATAACGTATAACGATACGTAGATATAGGATATAACGTAAAACGTTATCTACATATAGGATATAACGTATAACGTTACGTGGACATAGGATGTAACGTTTAACAATATGTAGACATAGGATATAACGTATAGCGATACGTAGACATAGGATATCACGTATAACGATATGTAGATACAGGATATAACGCATAACGTTACGTAGACATAGGATATGACGTATGACGATATGTAGATATAGGATATAACGTATAACGTTATCTACATATAGGATATAACGTATAACGTTACGTAGACATAGGATATAACGTATAACGTTACCTACATACAGGATATAACGTGTAGCGTTACCTACATATAGGATATAACGTATAACGATACGTAGATATAGGATATAACGTAAAACGTTATCTACATATAGGATATAACGTATAACGTTACGTAGATATAGGATATAACGTATAACGATACGTAGACATAGGATATCACGTATAACGATATGTACATATAGGATACAACGCATAACGTTACGTAGACATAGAGTATAACGTATAACGATATGTAGATATAGGATACAACGTACACCGTTATCTACTTATAGGATATAACGTATAACGTTACGTGGACATAGGATGTAACGTTTAACAATATGTAGACATAGGATATAACGTATAACGTTACCTACATATAGGATATAACGTGTAGCGTTACCTACATATAGGATATAACGTATAACGATACGTAGATATAGGATATAACGTAAAACGTTATCTACATATAGGATATAACGTATAACGTTACGTAGACATAGGATATAACGTATAACGTTACGTAGACATAGGATATAACGTATAACGATATGTGGATATAGGATATAACGTATAACGTTATCTACTTATAGGGTATAACGTATAACGATACGTACATATAGGAAGTAACGTATAACGATATGCTGATACAGGATATAACGTATAACGATACGTAGATATAGGATATAAGGTATAACGTTACGTAGACATAGGATATCACGTATAACGATATGTACATATAGGATACAACGTATAACGTTACGTAGACATAGGATATAACGTATAACGATATGTAGATATAGGAAATAAGGTATAACGTTATCTAGATATAGGATATAACGTACAATGTTACGTAGACATAGGATATAACGTGTAACGAAACGTAGGTATAGGATATAACGTATAACGTTATCTACATATAGGATATAACGTATAACGATACGTAGATATAGGATATAACGTAAAACGTTATCTACATATAGGATATAACGTATAACGTTACGTGGACATAGGATGTAACGTTTAACAATATGTAGACATAGGATATAACGTATAGCGATACGTAGACATAGGATATCACGTATAACGATATGTAGATACAGGATATAACGCATAACGTTACGTAGACATAGGATATGACGTATGACGATATGTAGATATAGGATATAACGTATAACGTTATCTACATATAGGATATAACGTATAACGTTACGTAGACATAGGATATAACGTATAACGTTACCTACATACAGGATATAACGTGTAGCGTTACCTACATATAGGATATAACGTATAACGATACGTAGATATAGGATATAACGTAAAACGTTATCTACATATAGGATATAACTTATAACGTTACGTAGATATAGGATATAACGTATAACGATACGTAGACATAGGATATCACGTATAACGATATGTACATATAGGATACAACGCATAACGTTACGTAGACATAGAGTATAACGTATAACGATATGTAGATATAGGATACAACGTACACCGTTATCTACTTATAGGATATAACGTATAACGTTACGTGGACATAGGATGTAACGTTTAACAATATGTAGACATAGGATATAACGTATAACGTTACCTACATATAGGATATAACGTGTAGCGTTACCTACATATAGGATATAACGTATAACGATACGTAGATATAGGATATAACGTAAAACGTTATCTACATATAGGATATAACGTATAACGTTACGTAGACATAGGATATAACGTATAACGTTACGTAGACATAGGATATAACGTATAACGATATGTGGATATAGGATATAACGTATAACGTTATCTACTTATAGGGTATAACGTATAACGATACGTACATATAGGAAGTAACGTATAACGATATGCTGATACAGGATATAACGTATAACGATACGTAGATATAGGATATAAGGTATAACGTTACGTAGACATAGGATATCACGTATAACGATATGTACATATAGGATACAACGTATAACGTTACGTAGACATAGGATATAACGTATAACGATATGTAGATATAGGAAATAAGGTATAACGTTATCTAGATATAGGATATAACGTACAATGTTACGTAGACATAGGATATAACGTGTAACGAAACGTAGGTATAGGATATAACGTATGACGATATGTAGATGTAGGATATAACGCATAACGATATGTAGATATAGGATATAACGTATAACGTTATCTACATATAGGATATAACGTATAACGTTACGTAGACATAGGCTATAACGTATAGCGTTACCTACATGTAGGATATAACGTATAGGGTTACCTACATATAGGATATAACGTATAACGATACGTAGATATAGGATATAACGTAAAACGTTATCTACATATAGGAAATAACGTATAACGTTACGTAGACATAGGATATAACGTATAACGATACGTAGGTATAGGATATAACGTATAACGTTACGTAGACATAGGATATAACGTATAACGATATGTAGATATAGGATATAACGTATAACGTTATCTACATATAGGATATAACGTATAACGTTACGTAGACATAGGATATAACGTATAGCGTTACCTACATATAGGATATAACGTGTAGCGTTACCTACATATAGGATATAACGAATAACGATACGTAGATATAGGATATAACGTATAACGTTACGTGGACATAGGATGTAACGTTTAACAATATGTAGACATAGGATATAACGTATAACGATACGTAGACATACTATATCACGTATAACGATATGTACATATATGGGACACAACGTGTAACGTTACGTAGACATAGGATATAACGTATAACGATATGTAGACATAGGATATCACGTATAACGATATGTACATATGGGATACAACGTATAACGTTACGTAGACATAGGATATAACGTATAACGATTTGTAGATATAGGATATAACGTATAACGTTATCTACATATAGGATATAACGTATAACGATACGTAGATATAGGATATAACGTAAAACGTTATCTACATATAGGATATAACGTATAACGTTACGTAGATATAGGATATAACGTATAACGATACGTAGGTATAGGATATAACGTATGACGATATGTAGATGTAGGATATAACGCATAACGTTACGTAGAGATAGGATATAACTTATAACGATATGTAGATATAGGATATAACGTATAACGATATGTAGATATAGGATATAACGTATAACGTTATCTACATATAGGATATAACGTATAACGTTACGTAGACATAGGATATAACGTATAACGTTACGTAGACATAGGATATAACGTATTACGATATGTAGATATAGGTTACAACGTATAACGTTACGTAGAAATAGGATATAACGTATAACGTTATCTACACATAGGATATAATGTATAACGATACGTAGATATATGATATAAGGTATAACGTTACGTAGACATAGGGTATCACGTATAACGATATGTACATATAGGATATAACGTGTAGCGTTACCTACATATAGGATATAACGTATAACGATACGTAGATAAAGGATATAACGTAAAACGTTATCTACATATAGGATATAACGTATAACGTTACGTGGACATAGGATGTAACGTTTAACAATATGTAGACATAGAATATAAATTATAGCGATACGTAGACATAGGATATCACGTATAACGATATGTAGATACAGGATATAACGCATAACGTTACGTAGACATAGGATATGACGTATGACGATATGTAGATATAGGATATAACGTATAACGTTATCTACATATAGGATATAACGTATAACGTTACGTAGACATAGGATATAACGTATAACGTTACCTACATACAGGATATAACGTGTAGCGTTACCTACATATAGGATATAACGTATAACGATACGTAGATATAGGATATAACGTAAAACGTTATCTACATATAGGATATAACTTATAACGTTACGTAGATATAGGATATAACGTATAACGATACGTAGACATAGGATATCACGTATAACGATATGTACATATAGGATGCAACGCATAACGTTACGTAGACATAGAGTATAACGTATAACGATATCTAGATATAGGATACAACGTACACCGTTATCTACTTATAGGATATAACGTATAACGTTACGTGGACATAGGATGTAACGTTTAACAATATGTAGACATAGGATATAACGTATAACGTTACCTACATATAGGATATAACGTGTAGCGTTACCTACATATAGGATATAACGTATAACGATACGTAGATATAGGATATAACGTAAAACGTTATCTACATATAGGATATAACGTATAACGTTACGTAGACATAGGATATAACGTATAACGTTACGTAGACATAGGATATAACGTATAACGATATGTGGATATAGGATATAACGTATAACGTTATCTACTTATAGGGTATAACGTATAACGATACGTACATATAGGAAGTAACGTATAACGATATGCTGATACAGGATATAACGTATAACGATACGTAGATATAGGATATAAGGTATAACGTTACGTAGACATAGGATATCATGTATAACGATATGTACATATAGGATACAACGTATAACGTTACGTAGACATAGGATATAACGTATAACGATATGTAGATATAGGAAATAAGGTATAACGTTATCTAGATATAGGATATAACGTACAATGTTACGTAGACATAGGATATAACGTGTAACGAAACGTAGGTATAGGATATAACGTATGACGATATGTAGATGTAGGATATAACGCATAACGATATGTAGATATAGGATATAACGTATAACGTTATCTACATATAGGATATAACGTATAACGTTACGTAGACATAGGCTATAACGTATAGCGTTACCTACATGTAGGATATAACGTATAGGGTTACCTACATATAGGATATAACGTATAACGATACGTAGATATAGGATATAACGTAAAACGTTTTCCACATATAGGATATAACGTATAACGTTACGTAGACATAGGATATAACGTATAACGATATGTAGATAAAGGATATAACGTATAATGTTATCTACATATAGGATACAACGTATAACGTTACGTGGACATAGGATGTAACGTTTAACAATATGTAGACATAGGATATAACGTATAACGATACGTAGACATAGGATATCACGTATAACGATATGTACATATATGGGATACAACGTGTAACCTTACGTAGACATAGGATATAACGTATAACGATATGTAGACATAGGATATCACGTATAACGATATGTACATATAGGATACAACGTATAACGTTACGTAGACATAGGATATAACGTATAACGATTTGTAGATATAGGATATAACGTATAACGTTATCTACATATAGGATATAACGTATAACGATACGTAGATATAGGATATAACGTAAAACGTTATCTACATATAGGATATAACGTATAACGTTACGTAGACATAGGATATCACGTATAACGATATGTACATATAGGATACAACGTATAACGTTACGTAGACATAGGATATAACGTATAACGATTTGTAGATATAGGATATAACGTATAACGTTATCTACATATAGGATATAACGTATAACGTTACGTAGACATAGGATATAACGTATAGCGTTACCTACATATAGGATATAACGTGTAGCGTTACCTACATATAGGATATAACGAATAACGGTACGTAGATATAGGATATAACGTATAACGTTACGTGGACATAGGATGTAACGTTTAACAATATGTAGACATAGGATATAACGTATAACGATACGTAGACATAGGATATCACGTATAACGATATGTACATATATGGGATACAACGTGTAACGTTATGTAGACATAGGATATAACGTATAACGATATGTAGACATAGGATATCACGTATAACGATATGTACATATAGGATACAACGTATAACGTTACGTAGACATAGGATATAACGTATAACGATTTGTAGATATAGGATATAACGTATAACGTTATCTACATATAGGATATAACGTATAACGATACGTAGATATAGGATATAACGTAAAACGTTATCTACATATAGGATATAACGTATAACGTTACGTAGACATAGGATATCACGTATAACGATATGTACATATAGGATACAACGTATAACGTTACGTAGACATAGGATATAACGTATAACGATTTGTAGATATAGGATATAACGTATAACGTTATCTACATATAGGATATAACGTATAACGATACGTAGATATAGGATATAACGTAAAACGTTATCTACATATAGGATATAACGTATAACGTTACGTAGACATAGGATATCACGTATAACGATATGTACATATAGGATACAACGTATAACGTTACGTAGACATAGGATATAACGTATAACGATTTGTAGATATAGGATATAACGTATAACGTTATCTACATATAGGATATAACGCATAACGATACGTAGATATAGGATATAACGTAAAACGTTATCTACATATAGGAAATAACGTATAACGTTACGTAGACATAGGATATAACGTATAACGATACGTAGGTATAGGATATAACGTATAACGTTACGTAGACATAGGATATAACGTATAACGATATGTAGATATAGGATATAACGTATAACGTTATCTACATATAGGATATAACGTATAACGTTACGTAGACATAGGATATAACGTATAGCGTTACCTACATATAGGATATAACGTGTAGCGTTACCTACATATAGGATATAACGAATAACGATACGTAGATATAGGATATAACGTATAACGTTACGTGGACATAGGATGTAACGTTTAACAATATGTAGACATAGGATATAACGTATAACGATACGTAGACATAGGATATCACGTATAACGATATGTACATATATGGGATACAACGTGTAACGTTACGTAGACATAGGATATAACGTATAACGATATGTAGACATAGGATATCACGTATAACGATATGTACATATGGGATACAACGTATAACGTTACGTAGACATAGGATATAACGTATAACGATTTGTAGATATAGGATATAACGTATAACGTTATCTACATATAGGATATAACGTATAACGATACGTAGATATAGGATATAACGTAAAACGTTATCTACATATAGGATATAACGTATAACGTTACGTAGACATAGGATATAACGTATAACGATACGTAGGTATAGGATATAACGTATGACGATATGTAGATGTAGGATATAACGTATAACGTTACGTAGAGATAGGATATAACGTATAACGATATGTAGATATAGGATATAACGTATAACGATATGTAGATAAAGGATACAACGTATAATGTTATCTACATATAGGATACAACGTATAACGTTACGTGGACATAGGATGTAACGTTTAACAATATGTAGACATAGGATATAACGTATAACGATACGTAGACATAGGATATCACGTATAACGATATGTACATATATGGGATACAACGTGTAACGTTACGTAGACATAGGATATAACGTATAACGATATGTAGACATAGGATATCACGTATAACGATATGTACATATAGGATACAACGTATAACGTTACGTAGACATAGGATATAACGTATAACGATTTGTAGATATAGGATATAACGTATAACGTTATCTACATATAGGATATAACGTATGACGATATGTAGATGTAGGATATAACGTATAACGTTACGTAGAGATAGGATATAACGTATAACGATATGTAGATATAGGATATAACGTATAACGATATGTAGATATAGGATATAACGTATAACGTTATCTACATATAGGATATAACGTATAACGTTACGTAGACATAGGATATAACGTATAACGTTACGTAGACATAGGATATAACGTATTACGATATGTAGATATAGGTTACAACGTATAACGTTACGTAGAAATAGGATATAACGTATAACGTTATCTACACATAGGATATAATCTATAACGATACGTAGATATAGGATATAAGGTATAACGTTACGTAGACATAGGATATAACGTATAACGATATGTAGATATAGGAAATAAGGTATAACGTTATCTAGATATAGGATATAACGTACAATGTTACGTAGACATAGGATATAACGTGTAACGAAACGTAGGTATAGGATATAACGTATGACGATATGTAGATGTAGGATATAACGCATAACGATATGTAGATATAGGATATAACGTATAACGTTATCTACATATAGGATATAACGTATAACGTTACGTAGACATAGGCTATAACGTATAGCGTTACCTACATATAGGATATAACGTATAGGGTTACCTACATATAGGATATAACGTATAACGATACGTAGATATAGGATATAACGTAAAACGTTTTCCACATATAGGATATAACGTATAACGTTACGTAGACATAGGATATAACGTATAACGATATGTAGATAAAGGATATAACGTATAATGTTATCTACATATAGGATACAACGTATAACGTTACGTGGACATAGGATGTAACGTTTAACAATATGTAGACATAGGATATAACGTATAACGATACGTAGACATAGGATATCACGTATAACGATATGTACATATAGGATACAACGTATAACGTTACGTAGACATACGATATAACGTATAACGATATGTAGATAAAGGATATAACGTATAATGTTATCTACATATAGGATATAACGTATAACGTTACGTAGACATAGGCTATAACGTATAGCGTTACCTACATATAGGATATAACGTATAGGGTTACCTACATATAGGATATAACGTATAACGATACGTAGATATAGGATATAACGTAAAACGTTTTCCACATATAGGATATAACGTATAACGTTACGTAGACTTAGGATATAACGTATAACGATATGTAGATAAAGGATATAACGTATAATGTTATCTAGATATAGGATACAACGTATAACGTTACGTGGACATAGGATGTAACGTTTAACAATATGTAGACATAGGATATAACGTATAACGATACGTAGACATAGGATATCACGTATAACGATATGTACATATATGGGATACAACGTGTAACGTTACGTAGACATAGGATATAACGTATAACGATATGTAGACATAGGATATCACGTATAACGATATGTACATATAGGATACAACGTATAACGTTACGTAGACATAGGATATAACGTATAACGATTTGTAGATATAGGATATAACGTATAACGTTATCTACATATAGGATATAACGTATAACGATACGTAGATATAGGATATAACGTAAAACGTTATCTACATA
The DNA here is from genome assembly GCA_905332935.1 of Bombus hortorum. Classification (NCBI taxonomy): domain Eukaryota; kingdom Metazoa; phylum Arthropoda; class Insecta; order Hymenoptera; family Apidae; genus Bombus; species Bombus hortorum. The sequence continues at coordinate 16,470,884 of HG995193.1, forward strand.
TAGGATATAACGTATAACGTTACGTAGACATAGGATATAACGTATAACGATACGTAGGTATAGGATATAACGTATGACGATATGTAGATGTAGGATATAACGTATAACGTTACGTAGAGATAGGATATAACGTATAACGATATGTCGATATAGGATATAACGTATAACGATATGTAGATATAGGATATAACGTATAACGTTATCTACATATAGGATATAACGTATAACGTTACGTAGACATAGGATATAACGTATAACGTTACGTAGACATAGGATATAACGTATTACGATATGTAGATATAGGTTACAACGTATAACGTTACGTAGAAATAGGATATAACGTATAACGTTATCTACACATAGGATATAATGTATAACGATACGTAGATATAGGATATAAGGTATAACGTTACGTAGACATAGGGTATCACGTATAACGATATGTACATATAGGATATAACGTGTAGCGTTACCTACATATAGGATATAACGTATAACGATACGTAGATAAAGGATATAACGTAAAACGTTATCTACATATAGGATATAACGTATAACGTTACGTGGACATAGGATATAACGTATAACGATTTGTAGATATAGGATATAACGTATAACGTTATCTACATATAGGATATAACGTATAACGATACGTAGATATAGGATATAACGTAAAACGTTATCTACATATAGGAAATAACGTATAACGTTACGTAGACATAGGATATAACGTATAACGATACGTAGGTATAGGATATAACGTATAACGTTACGTAGACATAGGATATAACGTATAACGATATGTAGATATAGGATATAACGTATAACGTTATCTACATATAGGATATAACGTATAACGTTACGTAGACATAGGATATAACGTATAGCGTTACCTACATATAGGATATAACGTGTAGCGTTACCTACATATAGGATATAACGAATAACGATACGTAGATATAGGATATAACGTATAACGTTACGTGGACATAGGATGTAACGTTTAACAATATGTAGACATAGGATATAACGTATAACGATACGTAGACATAGGATATCACGTATAACGATATGTACATATATGGGATACAACGTGTAACGTTACGTAGACATAGGATATAACGTATAACGATATGTAGACATAGGATATCACGTATAACGATATGTACATATGGGATACAACGTATAACGTTACGTAGACATAGGATATAACGTATAACGATTTGTAGATATAGGATATAACGTATAACGTTATCTACATATAGGATATAACGTATAACGATACGTAGATATAGGATATAACGTAAAACGTTATCTACATATAGGATATAACGTATAACGTTACGTAGACATAGGATATAACGTATAACGATACGTAGGTATAGGATATAACGTATGACGATATGTAGATGTAGGATATAACGCATAACGTTACGTAGAGATAGGATATAACTTATAACGATATGTAGATATAGGATATAACGTATAACGATATGTAGATATAGGATACAACGTATAACGTTATCTACATATAGGATATAACGTATAACGTTACGTAGACATAGGATATAACGTATAACGTTACGTAGACATAGGATATAACGTATTACGATATGTAGATATAGGTTACAACGTATAACGTTACGTAGAAATAGGATATAACGTATAACGTTATCTACACATAGGATATAATGTATAACGATACGTAGATATAGGATATAAGGTATAACGTTACGTAGACATAGGGTATCACGTATAACGATATGTACATATAGGATATAACGTGTAGCGTTACCTACATATAGGATATAACGTATAACGATACGTAGATAAAGGATATAACGTAAAACGTTATGTACATATAGGATATAACGTATAACGTTACGTGGACATAGGATGTAACGTTTAACAATATGTAGACATAGGATATAACGTATAGCGATACGTAGACATAGGATATCACGTATAACGATATGTAGATACAGGATATAACGCATAACGTTACGTAGACATAGGATATGACGTATGACGATATGTAGATATAGGATATAACGTATAACGTTATCTACATATAGGATATAACGTATAACGTTACGTAGACATAGGATATAACGTATAACGTTACCTACATACAGGATATAACGTGTAGCGTTACCTACATATAGGATATAACGTATAACGATACGTAGATATAGGATATAACGTAAAACGTTATCTACATATAGGATATAACTTATAACGTTACGTAGATATAGGATATAACGTATAACGATACGTAGACATAGGATATCACGTATAACGATATGTACATATAGGATACAACGCATAACGTTACGTAGACATAGAGTATAACGTATAACGATATCTAGATATAGGATACAACGTACACCGTTATCTACTTATAGGATATAACGTATAACGTTACGTGGACATAGGATGTAACGTTTAACAATATGTAGACATAGGATATAACGTATAACGTTACCTACATATAGGATATAACGTGTAGCGTTACCTACATATAGGATATAACGTATAACGATACGTAGATATAGGATATAACGTAAAACGTTATCTACATATAGGATATAACGTATAACGTTACGTAGACATAGGATATAACGTATAACGTTACGTAGACATAGGATATAACGTATAACGATATGTGGATATAGGATATAACGTATAACGTTATCTACTTATAGGGTATAACGTATAACGATACGTACATATAGGAAGTAACGTATAACGATATGCTGATACAGGATATAACGTATAACGATACGTAGATATAGGATATAAGGTATAACGTTACGTAGACATAGGATATCACGTATAACGATATGTACATATAGGATACAACGTATAACGTTACGTAGACATAGGATATAACGAATAACGATATGTAGATATAGGAAATAAGGTATAACGTTATCTAGATATAGGATATAACGTACAATGTTACGTAGACATAGGATATAACGTGTAACGAAACGTAGGTATAGGATATAACGTATGACGATATGTAGATGTAGGATATAACGCATAACGATATGTAGATATAGGATATAACGTATAACGTTATCTACATATAGGATATAACGTATAACGTTACGTAGACATAGGCTATAACGTATAGCGTTACCTACATGTAGGATATAACGTATAGGGTTACCTACATATAGGATATAACGTATAACGATACGTAGATATAGGATATAACGTAAAACGTTTTCCACATATAGGATATAACGTATAACGTTACGTAGACATAGGATATAACGTATAACGATATGTAGATAAAGGATATAACGTATAATGTTATCTACATATAGGATACAACGTATAACGTTACGTGGACATAGGATGTAACGTTTAACAATATGTAGACATAGGATATAACGTATAACGATACGTAGACATAGGATATCACGTATAACGATATGTACATATATGGGATACAACGTGTAACGTTACGTAGACATAGGATATAACGTATAACGATATGTAGACATAGGATATCACGTATAACGATATGTACATATAGGATACAACGTATAACGTTACGTAGACATAGGATATAACGTATAACGATTTGTAGATATAGGATATAACGTATAACGTTATCTACATATAGGATATAACGTATAACGATACGTAGATATAGGATATAACGTAAAACGTTATCTACATATAGGATATAACGTATAACGTTACGTAGACATAGGATATCACGTATAACGATATGTACATATAGGATACAACGTATAACGTTACGTAGACATAGGATATAACGTATAACGATTTGTAGATATAGGATATAACGTATAACGTTATCTACATATAGGATATAACGTATAACGTTACGTAGACATAGGATATAACGTATAACGTTACCTACATATAGGATATAACGTGTAGCGTTACCTACATATAGGATATAACGAATAACGATACGTAGATATAGGATATAACGTATAACGTTACGTGGACATAGGATGTAACGTTTAACAATATGTAGACATAGGATATAACGTATAACGATACGTAGACATAGGATATCACGTATAACGATATGTACATATATGGGATACAACGTGTAACGTTATGTAGACATAGGATATAACGTATAACGATATGTAGACATAGGATATCACGTATAACGATATGTACATATAGGATACAACGTATAACGTTACGTAGACATAGGATATAACGTATAACGATTTGTAGATATAGGATATAACGTATAACGTTATCTACATATAGGATATAACGTATAACGATACGTAGATATAGGATATAACGTAAAACGTTATCTACATATAGGATATAACGTATAACGTTACGTAGACATAGGATATCACGTATAACGATATGTACATATAGGATACAACGTATAACGTTACGTAGACATAGGATATAACGTATAACGATTTGTAGATATAGGATATAACGTATAACGTTATCTACATATAGGATATAACGTATAACGATACGTAGATATAGGATATAACGTAAAACGTTATCTACATATAGGATATAACGTATAACGTTACGTAGACATAGGATATCACGTATAACGATATGTACATATAGGATACAACGTATAACGTTACGTAGACATAGGATATAACGTATAACGATTTGTAGATATAGGATATAACGTATAACGTTATCTACATATAGGATATAACGCATAACGATACGTAGATATAGGATATAACGTAAAACGTTATCTACATATAGGAAATAAGGTATAACGTTACGTAGACATAGGATATAACGTATAACGATACGTAGGTATAGGATATAACGTATAACGTTACGTAGACATAGGATATAACGTATAACGATATGTAGATATAGGATATCACGTATAACGATATGTACATATAGGATACAACGTATAACGTTACGTAGATATAGGATATAACGTATAACGATTTGTAGATATAGGATATAACGTATAACGTTATCTACATATAGGATATAACGTATAACGATACGTAGATATAGGATATAACGTAAAACGTTATCTACGTATAGGATATAACGTATAACGTTACGTAGACATAGGATATCACGAATAACGATATGTACATATAGGATTCAACGTATAACGTTACGTAGACATAGGATATAACGTATAACGATTTGTAGATATAGGATATAACGTATAACGTTATCTACATATAGGATATAACGTATAACGATACGTAGATATAGGATATAACGTAAAACGTTACGTAGACATAGGATATAACGTATTACGATATGTAGATATAGGTTACAACGTATAACGTTACGTAGAAATAGGATATAACGTATAACGTTATCTACACGTAGGATATAATGTATAACGCTACGTAGATATAGGATATAAGGTATAACGTTACGTAGACATAGGGTATCACGTATAACGATATGTACATATAGGATATAACGTGTAGCGTTACCTACATATAGGATATAACGTATAACGATACGTAGACATAGGATATGACGTATGACGATATGTAGATATAGGATATAACGTATAACGTTATCTACATATAGGATATAACGTATAACGTTACGTAGACATAGGATATAACGTATAACGTTACCTACATACAGGATATAACGTGTAGCGTTACCTACATATAGGATATAACGTATAACGATACGTAGATATAGGATATAACGTAAAACGTTATCTACATATAGGATATAACTTATAACGTTACGTAGATATAGGATATAACGTATAACGATACGTAGACATAGGATATCACGTATAACGATATGTACATATAGGATACAACGCATAACGTTACGTAGACATAGAGTATAACGTATAACGATATGTAGATATAGGATACAACGTACACCGTTATCTACTTATAGGGTATAACGTATAACGATACGAACATATAGGAAGTAACGTATAACGATATGCTGATACAGGATATAACGTATAACGATACGTAGATATAGGATATAAGGTATAACGTTACGTAGACATAGGATATAACGTATAACGATACGTCGATATAGGATATAACGTATAACGTAATCTACATACAGGATATAACGTATAACGTTACGTAGACATAGGATATCACGTATAACGATATGTACATATAGGATACAACGTATAACGTTACGTAGACATACGATATAACGTATAACGATATGTAGATATAGGATATAACGTATAACGTTATCTACATATAGGATATAACGTATAACGTTACGTGGACATAGGATGTAACGTTTAACAATATGTAGACATAGGATATAACGTATAACGTTACCTACATATAGGATATAACGTGTAGCGTTACCTACATATAGGATATAACGTATAACGTTACGTAGACATAGGATATAACGTATAACGTTACGTAGACATAGGATATAACGTATAACGATATGTGGATATAGGATATAACGTATAACGTTATCTACTTATAGGGTATAACGTATAACGATACGTACATATAGGAAGTAACGTATAACGATATGCTGATACAGGATATAACGTATAACGATACGTAGATATAGGATATAAGGTATAACGTTACGTAGACATAGGATATCACGTATAACGATATGTACATATAGGATACAACGTATAACGTTACGTAGACATAGGATATAACGTATAACGATTTGTAGATATAGGATATAACGTATAACGTTATCTACATATAGGATATAACGTATAACGATACGTAGATATAGGATATAACGTAAAACGTTATCTACATATAGGATATAACGTATAACGTTACGTAGACATAGGATATCACGTATAACGATATGTACATATAGGATACAACGTATAACGTTACGTAGACATAGGATATAACGTATAACGATTTGTAGATATAGGATATAACGTATAACGTTATCTACATATAGGATATAACGTATAACGTTACGTAGACATAGGATATAACGTATAACGTTACGTAGACATAGGATATAACGTATTACGATATGTAGATATAGGTTACAACGTATAACGTTACGTAGAAATAGGATATAACGTATAACGTTATCTACACATAGGATATAATCTATAACGATACGTAGATATAGGATATAAGGTATAACGTTACGTAGACATAGGATATAACGTATAACGATATGTAGATATAGGAAATAAGGTATAACGTTATCTAGATATAGGATATAACGTACAATGTTACGTAGACATAGGATATAACGTGTAACGAAACGTAGGTATAGGATATAACGTATGACGATATGTAGATGTAGGATATAACGCATAACGATATGTAGATATAGGATATAACGTATAACGTTATCTACATATAGGATATAACGTATAACGTTACGTAGACATAGGCTATAACGTATAGCGTTACCTACATATAGGATATAACGTATAGGGTTACCTACATATAGGATATAACGTATAACGATACGTAGATATAGGATATAACGTAAAACGTTTTCCACATATAGGATATAACGTATAACGTTACGTAGACATAGGATATAACGTATAACGATATGTAGATAAAGGATATAACGTATAATGTTATCTACATATAGGATACAACGTATAACGTTACGTGGACATAGGATGTAACGTTTAACAATATGTAGACATAGGATATAACGTATAACGATACGTAGACATAGGATATCACGTATAACGATATGTACATATAGGATACAACGTATAACGTTACGTAGACATACGATATAACGTATAACGATATGTAGATAAAGGATATAACGTATAATGTTATCTACATATAGGATATAACGTATAACGTTACGTAGACATAGGCTATAACGTATAGCGTTACCTACATATAGGATATAACGTATAGGGTTACCTACATATAGGATATAACGTATAACGATACGTAGATATAGGATATAACGTAAAACGTTTTCCACATATAGGATATAACGTATAACGTTACGTAGACTTAGGATATAACGTATAACGATATGTAGATAAAGGATATAACGTATAATGTTATCTAGATATAGGATACAACGTATAACGTTACGTGGACATAGGATGTAACGTTTAACAATATGTAGACATAGGATATAACGTATAACGATACGTAGACATAGGATATCACGTATAACGATATGTACATATATGGGATACAACGTGTAACGTTACGTAGACATAGGATATAACGTATAACGATATGTAGACATAGGATATCACGTATAACGATATGTACATATAGGATACAACGTATAACGTTACGTAGACATAGGATATAACGTATAACGATTTGTAGATATAGGATATAACGTATAACGTTATCTACATATAGGATATAACGTATAACGATACGTAGATATAGGATATAACGTAAAACGTTATCTACATATAGGATATAACGTATAACGTTACGTAGACATAGGATATAACGTATAACGATACGTAGGTATAGGATATAACGTATGACGATATGTAGATGTAGGATATAACGTATAACGTTACGTAGAGATAGGATATAACGTATAACGATATGTCGATATAGGATATAACGTATAACGATATGTAGATATAGGATATAACGTATAACGTTATCTACATATAGGATATAACGTATAACGTTACGTAGACATAGGATATAACGTATAACGTTACGTAGACATAGGATATAACGTATTACGATATGTAGATATAGGTTACAACGTATAACGTTACGTAGAAATAGGATATAACGTATAACGTTATCTACACATAGGATATAATGTATAACGATACGTAGATATAGGATATAAGGTATAACGTTACGTAGACATAGGGTATCACGTATAACGATATGTACATATAGGATATAACGTGTAGCGTTACCTACATATAGGATATAACGTATAACGATACGTAGATAAAGGATATAACGTAAAACGTTATCTACATATAGGATATAACGTATAACGTTACGTGGACATAGGATATAACGTATAACGATTTGTAGATATAGGATATAACGTATAACGTTATCTACATATAGGATATAACGTATAACGATACGTAGATATAGGATATAACGTAAAACGTTATCTACATATAGGAAATAACGTATAACGTTACGTAGACATAGGATATAACGTATAACGATACGTAGGTATAGGATATAACGTATAACGTTACGTAGACATAGGATATAACGTATAACGATATGTAGATATAGGATATAACGTATAACGTTATCTACATATAGGATATAACGTATAACGTTACGTAGACATAGGATATAACGTATAGCGTTACCTACATATAGGATATAACGTGTAGCGTTACCTACATATAGGATATAACGAATAACGATACGTAGATATAGGATATAACGTATAACGTTACGTGGACATAGGATGTAACGTTTAACAATATGTAGACATAGGATATAACGTATAACGATACGTAGACATAGGATATCACGTATAACGATATGTACATATATGGGATACAACGTGTAACGTTACGTAGACATAGGATATAACGTATAACGATATGTAGACATAGGATATCACGTATAACGATATGTACATATGGGATACAACGTATAACGTTACGTAGACATAGGATATAACGTATAACGATTTGTAGATATAGGATATAACGTATAACGTTATCTACATATAGGATATAACGTATAACGATACGTAGATATAGGATATAACGTAAAACGTTATCTACATATAGGATATAACGTATAACGTTACGTAGACATAGGATATAACGTATAACGATACGTAGGTATAGGATATAACGTATGACGATATGTAGATGTAGGATATAACGCATAACGTTACGTAGAGATAGGATATAACTTATAACGATATGTAGATATAGGATATAACGTATAACGATATGTAGATATAGGATACAACGTATAACGTTATCTACATATAGGATATAACGTATAACGTTACGTAGACATAGGATATAACGTATAACGTTACGTAGACATAGGATATAACGTATTACGATATGTAGATATAGGTTACAACGTATAACGTTACGTAGAAATAGGATATAACGTATAACGTTATCTACACATAGGATATAATGTATAACGATACGTAGATATAGGATATAAGGTATAACGTTACGTAGACATAGGGTATCACGTATAACGATATGTACATATAGGATATAACGTGTAGCGTTACCTACATATAGGATATAACGTATAACGATACGTAGATAAAGGATATAACGTAAAACGTTATGTACATATAGGATATAACGTATAACGTTACGTGGACATAGGATGTAACGTTTAACAATATGTAGACATAGGATATAACGTATAGCGATACGTAGACATAGGATATCACGTATAACGATATGTAGATACAGGATATAACGCATAACGTTACGTAGACATAGGATATGACGTATGACGATATGTAGATATAGGATATAACGTATAACGTTATCTACATATAGGATATAACGTATAACGTTACGTAGACATAGGATATAACGTATAACGTTACCTACATACAGGATATAACGTGTAGCGTTACCTACATATAGGATATAACGTATAACGATACGTAGATATAGGATATAACGTAAAACGTTATCTACATATAGGATATAACTTATAACGTTACGTAGATATAGGATATAACGTATAACGATACGTAGACATAGGATATCACGTATAACGATATGTACATATAGGATACAACGCATAACGTTACGTAGACATAGAGTATAACGTATAACGATATCTAGATATAGGATACAACGTACACCGTTATCTACTTATAGGATATAACGTATAACGTTACGTGGACATAGGATGTAACGTTTAACAATATGTAGACATAGGATATAACGTATAACGTTACCTACATATAGGATATAACGTGTAGCGTTACCTACATATAGGATATAACGTATAACGATACGTAGATATAGGATATAACGTAAAACGTTATCTACATATAGGATATAACGTATAACGTTACGTAGACATAGGATATAACGTATAACGTTACGTAGACATAGGATATAACGTATAACGATATGTGGATATAGGATATAACGTATAACGTTATCTACTTATAGGGTATAACGTATAACGATACGTACATATAGGAAGTAACGTATAACGATATGCTGATACAGGATATAACGTATAACGATACGTAGATATAGGATATAAGGTATAACGTTACGTAGACATAGGATATCACGTATAACGATATGTACATATAGGATACAACGTATAACGTTACGTAGACATAGGATATAACGAATAACGATATGTAGATATAGGAAATAAGGTATAACGTTATCTAGATATAGGATATAACGTACAATGTTACGTAGACATAGGATATAACGTGTAACGAAACGTAGGTATAGGATATAACGTATGACGATATGTAGATGTAGGATATAACGCATAACGATATGTAGATATAGGATATAACGTATAACGTTATCTACATATAGGATATAACGTATAACGTTACGTAGACATAGGCTATAACGTATAGCGTTACCTACATGTAGGATATAACGTATAGGGTTACCTACATATAGGATATAACGTATAACGATACGTAGATATAGGATATAACGTAAAACGTTTTCCACATATAGGATATAACGTATAACGTTACGTAGACATAGGATATAACGTATAACGATATGTAGATAAAGGATATAACGTATAATGTTATCTACATATAGGATACAACGTATAACGTTACGTGGACATAGGATGTAACGTTTAACAATATGTAGACATAGGATATAACGTATAACGATACGTAGACATAGGATATCACGTATAACGATATGTACATATATGGGATACAACGTGTAACGTTACGTAGACATAGGATATAACGTATAACGATATGTAGACATAGGATATCACGTATAACGATATGTACATATAGGATACAACGTATAACGTTACGTAGACATAGGATATAACGTATAACGATTTGTAGATATAGGATATAACGTATAACGTTATCTACATATAGGATATAACGTATAACGATACGTAGATATAGGATATAACGTAAAACGTTATCTACATATAGGATATAACGTATAACGTTACGTAGACATAGGATATCACGTATAACGATATGTACATATAGGATACAACGTATAACGTTACGTAGACATAGGATATAACGTATAACGATTTGTAGATATAGGATATAACGTATAACGTTATCTACATATAGGATATAACGTATAACGTTACGTAGACATAGGATATAACGTATAGCGTTACCTACATATAGGATATAACGTGTAGCGTTACCTACATATAGGATATAACGAATAACGATACGTAGATATAGGATATAACGTATAACGTTACGTGGACATAGGATGTAACGTTTAACAATATGTAGACATAGGATATAACGTATAACGATACGTAGACATAGGATATCACGTATAACGATATGTACATATATGGGATACAACGTGTAACGTTATGTAGACATAGGATATAACGTATAACGATATGTAGACATAGGATATCACGTATAACGATATGTACATATAGGATACAACGTATAACGTTACGTAGACATAGGATATAACGTATAACGATTTGTAGATATAGGATATAACGTATAACGTTATCTACATATAGGATATAACGTATAACGATACGTAGATATAGGATATAACGTAAAACGTTATCTACATATAGGATATAACGTATAACGTTACGTAGACATAGGATATCACGTATAACGATATGTACATATAGGATACAACGTATAACGTTACGTAGACATAGGATATAACGTATAACGATTTGTAGATATAGGATATAACGTATAACGTTATCTACATATAGGATATAACGTATAACGATACGTAGATATAGGATATAACGTAAAACGTTATCTACATATAGGATATAACGTATAACGTTACGTAGACATAGGATATCACGTATAACGATATGTACATATAGGATACAACGTATAACGTTACGTAGACATAGGATATAACGTATAACGATTTGTAGATATAGGATATAACGTATAACGTTATCTACATATAGGATATAACGCATAACGATACGTAGATATAGGATATAACGTAAAACGTTATCTACATATAGGAAATAAGGTATAACGTTACGTAGACATAGGATATAACGTATAACGATACGTAGGTATAGGATATAACGTATAACGTTACGTAGACATAGGATATAACGTATAACGATATGTAGATATAGGATATCACGTATAACGATATGTACATATAGGATACAACGTATAACGTTACGTAGATATAGGATATAACGTATAACGATTTGTAGATATAGGATATAACGTATAACGTTATCTACATATAGGATATAACGTATAACGATACGTAGATATAGGATATAACGTAAAACGTTATCTACGTATAGGATATAACGTATAACGTTACGTAGACATAGGATATCACGAATAACGATATGTACATATAGGATTCAACGTATAACGTTACGTAGACATAGGATATAACGTATAACGATTTGTAGATATAGGATATAACGTATAACGTTATCTACATATAGGATATAACGTATAACGATACGTAGATATAGGATATAACGTAAAACGTTACGTAGACATAGGATATAACGTATTACGATATGTAGATATAGGTTACAACGTATAACGTTACGTAGAAATAGGATATAACGTATAACGTTATCTACACGTAGGATATAATGTATAACGCTACGTAGATATAGGATATAAGGTATAACGTTACGTAGACATAGGGTATCACGTATAACGATATGTACATATAGGATATAACGTGTAGCGTTACCTACATATAGGATATAACGTATAACGATACGTAGACATAGGATATGACGTATGACGATATGTAGATATAGGATATAACGTATAACGTTATCTACATATAGGATATAACGTATAACGTTACGTAGACATAGGATATAACGTATAACGTTACCTACATACAGGATATAACGTGTAGCGTTACCTACATATAGGATATAACGTATAACGATACGTAGATATAGGATATAACGTAAAACGTTATCTACATATAGGATATAACTTATAACGTTACGTAGATATAGGATATAACGTATAACGATACGTAGACATAGGATATCACGTATAACGATATGTACATATAGGATACAACGCATAACGTTACGTAGACATAGAGTATAACGTATAACGATATGTAGATATAGGATACAACGTACACCGTTATCTACTTATAGGGTATAACGTATAACGATACGAACATATAGGAAGTAACGTATAACGATATGCTGATACAGGATATAACGTATAACGATACGTAGATATAGGATATAAGGTATAACGTTACGTAGACATAGGATATAACGTATAACGATACGTCGATATAGGATATAACGTATAACGTAATCTACATACAGGATATAACGTATAACGTTACGTAGACATAGGATATCACGTATAACGATATGTACATATAGGATACAACGTATAACGTTACGTAGACATACGATATAACGTATAACGATATGTAGATATAGGATATAACGTATAACGTTATCTACATATAGGATATAACGTATAACGTTACGTGGACATAGGATGTAACGTTTAACAATATGTAGACATAGGATATAACGTATAACGTTACCTACATATAGGATATAACGTGTAGCGTTACCTACATATAGGATATAACGTATAACGTTACGTAGACATAGGATATAACGTATAACGTTACGTAGACATAGGATATAACGTATAACGATATGTGGATATAGGATATAACGTATAACGTTATCTACTTATAGGGTATAACGTATAACGATACGTACATATAGGAAGTAACGTATAACGATATGCTGATACAGGATATAACGTATAACGATACGTAGATATAGGATATAAGGTATAACGTTACGTAGACATAGGATATCACGTATAACGATATGTACATATAGGATACAACGTATAACGTTACGTAGACATAGGATATAACGTATAACGATTTGTAGATATAGGATATAACGTATAACGTTATCTACATATAGGATATAACGTATAACGATACGTAGATATAGGATATAACGTAAAACGTTATCTACATATAGGATATAACGTATAACGTTACGTAGACATAGGATATCACGTATAACGATATGTACATATAGGATACAACGTATAACGTTACGTAGACATAGGATATAACGTATAACGATTTGTAGATATAGGATATAACGTATAACGTTATCTACATATAGGATATAACGTATAACGATACGTAGATATAGGATATAACGTAAAACGTTATCTACATATAGGATATAACGTATAACGTTACGTAGACATAGGATATCACGTATAACGATATGTACATATAGGATACAACGTATAACGTTACGTAGACATAGGATATAACGTATAACGATTTGTAGATATAGGATATAACGTATAACGTTATCTACATATAGGATATAACGCATAACGATACGTAGATATAGGATATAACGTAAAACGTTATCTACATATAGGAAATAAGGTATAACGTTACGTAGACATAGGATATAACGTATAACGATACGTAGGTATAGGATATAACGTATAACGTTACGTAGACATAGGATATAACGTATAACGATATGTAGATATAGGATATCACGTATAACGATATGTACATATAGGATACAACGTATAACGTTACGTAGACATAGGATATAACGTATAACGATTTGTAGATATAGGATATAACGTATAACGTTATCTACATATAGGATATAACGTATAACGTTACGTAGATATAGGATATAACGTAAAACGTTATCTACGTATAGGATATAACGTATAACGTTACGTAGACATAGGACATCACGAATAACGATATGTATATATAGGATTCAACGTATAACGTTACGTAGACATAGGATATAACGTATAACGATTTGTAGATATAGGATATAACGTATAACGTTATCTACATATAGGATATAACGTATAACGATACGTAGATATAGGATATAACGTAAAACGTTACGTAGACATAGGATATAACGTATTACGATATGTAGATATAGGTTACAACGTATAACGTTACGTAGAAATAGGATATAACGTATAACGTTATCTACACGTAGGATATAATGTATAACGCTACGTAGATATAGGATATAAGGTATAACGTTACGTAGACATAGGGTATCACGTATAACGATATGTACATATAGGATATAACGTGTAGCGTTACCTACATATAGGATATAACGTATAACGATACGTAGACATAGGATATGACGTATGACGATATGTAGATATAGGATATAACGTATAACGTTATCTACATATAGGATATAACGTATAACGTTACGTAGACATAGGATATAACGTATAACGTTACCTACATACAGGATATAACGTGTAGCGTTACCTACATATAGGATATAACGTATAACGATACGTAGATATAGGATATAACGTAAAACGTTATCTACATATAGGATATAACTTATAACGTTACGTAGATATAGGATATAACGTATAACGATACGTAGACATAGGATATCACGTATAACGATATGTACATATAGGATACAACGCATAACGTTACGTAGACATAGAGTATAACGTATAACGATATGTAGATATAGGATACAACGTACACCGTTATCTACTTATAGGGTATAACGTATAACGATACGAACATATAGGAAGTAACG
This sequence comes from Bombus hortorum, assembly GCA_905332935.1. NCBI lineage: Eukaryota > Metazoa > Arthropoda > Insecta > Hymenoptera > Apidae > Bombus > Bombus hortorum. The sequence goes on from HG995193.1 coordinate 16,487,620, forward strand.
TATAACGATATGCTGATACAGGATATAACGTATAACGATACGTAGATATAGGATATAAGGTATAACGTTACGTAGACATAGGATATAACGTATAACGATACGTCGATATAGGATATAACGTATAACGTAATCTACATACAGGATATAACGTATAACGTTACGTAGACATAGGATATCACGTATAACGATATGTACATATAGGATACAACGTATAACGTTACGTAGACATACGATATAACGTATAACGATATGTAGATATAGGATATAACGTATAACGTTATCTACATATAGGATATAACGTATAACGTTACGTGGACATAGGATGTAACGTTTAACAATATGTAGACATAGGATATAACGTATAACGTTACCTACATATAGGATATAACGTGTAGTGTTACCTACATATAGGATATAACGTATAACGTTACGTAGACATAGGATATAACGTATAACGTTACGTAGACATAGGATATAACGTATAACGATATGTGGATATAGGATATAACGTATAACGTTATCTACTTATAGGGTATAACGTATAACGATACGTACATATAGGAAGTAACGTATAACGATATGCTGATACAGGATATAACGTATAACGATACGTAGATATAGGATATAAGGTATAACGTTACGTAGACATAGGATATCACGTATAACGATATGTACATATAGGATACAACGTATAACGTTACGTAGACATAGGATATAACGTATAACGATATGTAGATATAGGAAATAAGGTATAACGTTATCTAGATATAGGATATAACGTATAACGTTACGTAGACATAGGATATAACGTATAACGTTACGTAGACATAGGATATAACGTATAACGATATGTGGATATAGGATATAACGTATAACGTTATCTACTTATAGGGTATAACGTATAACGATACGTACATATAGGAAGTAACGTATAACGATATGCTGATACAGGATATAACGTATAACGATACGTAGATATAGGATATAAGGTATAACGTTACGTAGACATAGGATATCACGTATAACGATATGTACATATAGGATACAACGTATAACGTTACGTAGACATAGGATATAACGTATAACGATATGTAGATATAGGAAATAAGGTATAACGTTATCTAGATATAGGATATAACGTACAATGTTACGTAGACATAGGATATAACGTGTAACGAAACGTAGGTATAGGATATAACGTATGACGATATGTAGATGTAGCATATAACGCATAATGATATGTAGATATAGGATATAACGTATAACGTTATCTACATATAGGATATAACGTATAACGTTACGTAGACATAGGCTATAACGTATAGCGTTACCTACATATAGGATATAACGTATAGGGTTACCTACATATAGGATATAACGTATAACGATACGTAGATATAGGATATAACGTAAAACGTTTTCCACATATAGGATATAACGTATAACGTTACGTAGACATAGGATATAACGTATAACGATATGTAGATAAAGGATATAACGTATAATGTTATCTACATATAGGATACAACGTATAACGTTACGTGGACATAGGATGTAACGTATAGCGTTACCTACATATAGGATATAACGTGTAGCGTTACGTAGACATAGGATATAACGTATAACGATTTGTAGATATAGGATATAACGTATAACGTTATCTACATATAGGATATAACGTATAACGTTACGTAGACATAGGATATAACGTATAGCGTTACCTACATATAGGATATAACGTGTAGCGTTACCTACATATAGGATATAACGAATAACGATACGTAGATATAGGATATAACGTATAACGTTACGTGGACATAGGATGTAACGTTTAACAATATGTAGACATAGGATATAACGTATAACGATACGTAGACATAGGATATCACGTATAACGATATGTACATATATGGGATACAACGTGTAACGTTATGTAGACATAGGATATAACGTATAACGATATGTAGACATAGGATATCACGTATAACGATATGTACATATAGGATACAACGTATAACGTTACGTAGACATAGGATATAACGTATAACGATTTGTAGATATAGGATATAACGTATAACGTTATCTACATATAGGATATAACGTATAACGATACGTAGATATAGGATATAACGTAAAACGTTATCTACATATAGGATATAACGTATAACGTTACGTAGACATAGGATATCACGTATAACGATATGTACATATAGGATACAACGTATAACGTTACGTAGACATAGGATATAACGTATAACGATTTGTAGATATAGGATATAACGTATAACGTTATCTACATATAGGATATAACGTATAACGATACGTAGATATAGGATATAACGTAAAACGTTATCTACATATAGGATATAACGTATAACGTTACGTAGACATAGGATATCACGTATAACGATATGTACATATAGGATACAACGTATAACGTTACGTAGACATAGGATATAACGTATAACGATTTGTAGATATAGGATATAACGTATAACGTTATCTACATATAGGATATAACGCATAACGATACGTAGATATAGGATATAACGTAAAACGTTATCTACATATAGGATATAACGTATAACGTTATCTACATATAGGATATAACGTATAACGATACGTAGATATAGGATATAACGTAAAACGTTACGTAGACATAGGATATAACGTATTACGATATGTAGATATAGGTTACAACGTATAACGTTACGTAGAAATAGGATATAACGTATAACGTTATCTACACGTAGGATATAATGTATAACGCTACGTAGATATAGGATATAAGGTATAACGTTACGTAGACATAGGGTATCACGTATAACGATATGTACATATAGGATATAACGTGTAGCGTTACCTACATATAGGATATAACGTATAACGATACGTAGATAAAGGATATAACCTAAAACGTTATCTACATATAGGATATAACGTATAACGTTACGTGGACATAGGATGTAACGTTTAACAATATGTAGACATAGGATATAACGTATAGCGATACGTAGACATAGGATATCACGTATAACGATATGTAGATACAGGATATAACGTATAACGTTACGTAGACATAGGATATGACGTATGACGATATGTAGATATAGGATATAACGTATAACGTTATCTACATATAGGATATAACGTATAACGTTACCTACATACAGGATATAACGTGTAGCGTTACCTACATATAGGATATAACGTATAACGATACGTAGATATAGGATATAACGTAAAACGTTATCTACATATAGGATATAACTTATAACGTTACGTAGATATAGGATATAACGTATAACGATACGTAGACATAGGATATCACGTATAACGATATGTACATATAGGATACAACGCATAACGTTACGTAGACATAGAGTATAACGTATAACGATATGTAGATATAGGATACAACGTACACCGTTATCTACTTATAGGGTATAACGTATAACGATACGAACATATAGGAAGTAACGTATAACGATATGCTGATACAGGATATAACGTATAACGATACGTAGATATAGGATATAAGGTATAACGTTACGTAGACATAGGATATAACGTATAACGATACGTCGATATAGGATATAACGTATAACGTAATCTACATACAGGATATAACGTATAACGTTACGTAGACATAGGATATCACGTATAACGATATGTACATATAGGATACAACGTATAACGTTACGTAGACATACGATATAACGTATAACGATATGTAGATATAGGATATAACGTATAACGTTATCTACATATAGGATATAACGTATAACGTTACGTGGACATAGGATGTAACGTTTAACAATATGTAGACATAGGATATAACGTATAACGTTACCTACATATAGGATATAACGTGTAGCGTTACCTACATATAGGATATAACGTATAACGTTACGTAGACATAGGATATAACGTATAACGTTACGTAGACATAGGATATAACGTATAACGATATGTGGATATAGGATATAACGTATAACGTTATCTACTTATAGGGTATAACGTATAACGATACGTACATATAGGAAGTAACGTATAACGATATGCTGATACAGGATATAACGTATAACGATACGTAGATATAGGATATAAGGTATAACGTTACGTAGACATAGGATATCACGTATAACGATATGTACATATAGGATACAACGTATAACGTTACGTAGACATAGGATATAACGTATAACGATATGTAGATATAGGAAATAAGGTATAACGTTATCTAGATATAGGATATAACGTATAACGTTACGTAGACATAGGATATAACGTATAACGTTACGTAGACATAGGATATAACGTATAACGATATGTGGATATAGGATATAACGTATAACGTTATCTACTTATAGGGTATAACGTATAACGATACGTACATATAGGAAGTAACGTATAACGATATGCTGATACAGGATATAACGTATAACGATACGTAGATATAGGATATAAGGTATAACGTTACGTAGACATAGGATATCACGTATAACGATATGTACATATAGGATACAACGTATAACGTTACGTAGACATAGGATATAACGTATAACGATATGTAGATAAAGGATATAACGTATAATGTTATCTACATATAGGATACAACGTATAACGTTACGTGGACATAGGATGTAACGTTTAACAATATGTAGACATAGGATATAACGTATAACGATACGTAGACATAGGATATCACGTATAACGATATGTACATATATGGGATACAACGTGTAACGTTACGTAGACATAGGATATAACGTATAACGATATGTAGACATAGGATATCACGTATAACGATATGTACATATAGGATACAACGTATAACGTTACGTAGACATAGGATATAACGTATAACGATTTGTAGATATAGGATATAACGTATAACGTTATCTACATATAGGATATAACGTATAACGATACGTAGATATAGGATATAACGTAAAACGTTATCTACATATAGGATATAACGTATAACGTTACGTAGACATAGGATATCACGTATAACGATATGTACATATAGGATACAACGTATAACGTTACGTAGACATAGGATATAACGTATAACGATTTGTAGATATAGGATATAACGTATAACGTTATCTACATATAGGATATAACGTATAACGTTACGTAGACATAGGATATAACGTATAGCGTTACCTACATATAGGATATAACGTGTAGCGTTACCTACATATAGGATATAACGAATAACGATACGTAGATATAGGATATAACGTATAACGTTACGTGGACATAGGATGTAACGTTTAACAATATGTAGACATAGGATATAACGTATAACGATACGTAGACATAGGATATCACGTATAACGATATGTACATATATGGGATACAACGTGTAACGTTATGTAGACATAGGATATAACGTATAACGATATGTAGACATAGGATATCACGTATAACGATATGTACATATAGGATACAACGTATAACGTTACGTAGACATAGGATATAACGTATAACGATTTGTAGATATAGGATATAACGTATAACGTTATCTACATATAGGATATAACGTATAACGATACGTAGATATAGGATATAACGTAAAACGTTATCTACATATAGGATATAACGTATAACGTTACGTAGACATAGGATATCACGTATAACGATATGTACATATAGGATACAACGTATAACGTTACGTAGACATAGGATATAACGTATAACGATTTGTAGATATAGGATATAACGTATAACGTTATCTACATATAGGATATAACGTATAACGATACGTAGATATAGGATATAACGTAAAACGTTATCTACATATAGGATATAACGTATAACGTTACGTAGACATAGGATATCACGTATAACGATATGTACATATAGGATACAACGTATAACGTTACGTAGACATAGGATATAACGTATAACGATTTGTAGATATAGGATATAACGTATAACGTTATCTACATATAGGATATAACGCATAACGATACGTAGATATAGGATATAACGTAAAACGTTATCTACATATAGGAAATAAGGTATAACGTTACGTAGACATAGGATATAACGTATAACGATACGTAGGTATAGGATATAACGTATAACGTTACGTAGACATGGGATATAACGTATAACGATATGTAGATATAGGATATCACGTATAACGATATGTACATATAGGATACAACGTATAACGTTACGTAGACATAGGATATAACGTATAACGATTTGTAGATATAGGATATAACGTATAACGTTATCTACATATAGGATATAACGTATAACGATACGTAGATATAGGATATAACGTAAAACGTTATCTACGTATAGGATATAACGTATAACGTTACGTAGACATAGGATATCACGAATAACGATATGTACATATAGGATTCAACGTATAACGTTACGTAGACATAGGATATAACGTATAACGATTTGTAGATATAGGATATAACGTATAACGTTATCTACATATAGGATATAACGTATAACGATACGTAGATATAGGATATAACGTAAAACGTTACGTAGACATAGGATATAACGTATTACGATATGTAGATATAGGTTACAACGTATAACGTTACGTAGAAATAGGATATAACGTATAACGTTATCTACACGTAGGATATAATGTATAACGCTACGTAGATATAGGATATAAGGTATAACGTTACGTAGACATAGGGTATCACGTATAACGATATGTACATATAGGATATAACGTGTAGCGTTACCTACATATAGGATATAACGTATAACGATACGTAGATAAAGGATATAACCTAAAACGTTATCTACATATAGGATATAACGTATAACGTTACGTGGACATAGGATGTAACGTTTAACAATATGTAGACATAGGATATAACGTATAGCGATACGTAGACATAGGATATCACGTATAACGATATGTAGATACAGGATATAACGTATAACGTTACGTAGACATAGGATATCACGTATGACGATATGTAGATATAGGATATAACGTATAACGTTATCTACGTATAGGATATAACGTATAACGTTACGTAGACATAGGATATAACGTATAACGTTACCTACATACAGGATATAACGTGTAGCGTTACCTACATATAGGATATAACGTATAACGATACGTAGATATAGGATATAACGTAAAACGTTATCTACATATAGGATATAACTTATAACGTTACGTAGATATAGGATATAACGTATAACGATACGTAGACATAGGATATCACGTATAACGATATGTACATATAGGATACAACGCATAACGTTACGTAGACATAGAGTATAACGTATAACGATATGTAGATATAGGATACAACGTACACCGTTATCTACTTATAGGGTATAACGTATAACGATACGAACATATAGGAAGTAACGTATAACGATATGCTGATACAGGATATAACGTATAACGATACGTAGATATAGGATATAAGGTATAACGTTACGTAGACATAGGATATAACGTATAACGATACGTCGATATAGGATATAACGTATAACGTAATCTACATACAGGATATAACGTATAACGTTACGTAGACATAGGATATCACGTATAACGATATGTACATATAGGATACAACGTATAACGTTACGTAGACATACGATATAACGTATAACGATATGTAGATATAGGATATAACGTATAACGTTATCTACATATAGGATATAACGTATAACGTTACGTGGACATAGGATGTAACGTTTAACAATATGTAGACATAGGATATAACGTATAACGTTACCTACATATAGGATATAACGTGTAGCGTTACCTACATATAGGATATAACGTATAACGTTACGTAGACATAGGATATAACGTATAACGTTACGTAGACATAGGATATAACGTATAACGATATGTGGATATAGGATATAACGTATAACGTTATCTACTTATAGGGTATAACGTATAACGATACGTACATATAGGAAGTAACGTATAACGATATGCTGATACAGGATATAACGTATAACGATACGTAGATATAGGATATAAGGTATAACGTTACGTAGACATAGGATATCACGTATAACGATATGTACATATAGGATACAACGTATAACGTTACGTAGACATAGGATATAACGTATAACGATATGTAGATATAGGAAATAAGGTATAACGTTATCTAGATATAGGATATAACGTATAACGTTACGTAGACATAGGATATAACGTATAACGTTACGTAGACATAGGATATAACGTATAACGATATGTGGATATAGGATATAACGTATAACGTTATCTACTTATAGGGTATAACGTATAACGATACGTACATATAGGAAGTAACGTATAACGATATGCTGATACAGGATATAACGTATAACGATACGTAGATATAGGATATAAGGTATAACGTTACGTAGACATAGGATATCACGTATAACGATATGTACATATAGGATACAACGTATAACGTTACGTAGACATAGGATATAACGTATAACGATATGTAGATATAGGAAATAAGGTATAACGTTATCTAGATATAGGATATAACGTACAATGTTACGTAGACATAGGATATAACGTGTAACGAAACGTAGGTATAGGATATAACGTATGACGATATGTAGATGTAGCATATAACGCATAACGATATGTAGATATAGGATATAACGTATAACGTTATCTACATATAGGATATAACGTATAACGTTACGTAGACATAGGCTATAACGTATAGCGTTACCTACATATAGGATATAACGTATAGGGTTACCTACATATAGGATATAACGTATAACGATACGTAGATATAGGATATAACGTAAAACGTTTTCCACATATAGGATATAACGTATAACGTTACGTAGACATAGGATATAACGTATAACGATATGTAGATAAAGGATATAACGTATAATGTTATCTACATATAGGATACAACGTATAACGTTACGTGGACATAGGATGTAACGTTTAACAATATGTAGACATAGGATATAACGTATAACGATACGTAGACATAGGATATCACGTATAACGATATGTACATATAGGATACAACGTATAACGTTACGTAGACATAGGATATAACGTATAACGATTTGTAGATATAGGATATAACGTATAACGTTATCTACATATAGGATATAACGTATAACGATACGTAGATATAGGATATAACGTAAAACGTTATCTACATATAGGATATAACCTATAACGTTACGTGGACATAGGATGTAACGTTTAACAATATGTAGACATAGGATATAACGTATAGCGATACGTAGACATAGGATATCACGTATAACGATATGTAGATACAGGATATAACGCATAACGTTACGTAGACATAGGATATGACGTATGACGATATGTAGATATAGGATATAACGTATAACGTTATCTACATATAGGATATAACGTATAACGTTACGTAGACATAGGATATAACGTATAACGTTACCTACATACAGGATATAACGTGTAGCGTTACCTACATATAGGATATAACGTTTAACAATATGTAGACATAGGATATAACGTATAACGTTACCTACATATAGGATATAATGTGTAGCGTTACCTACATATAGGATATAACGTATAACGATACGTAGATATAGGATATAACGTAAAACGTTATCTACATATAGGATATAACGTATAACGTTACGTAGACATAGGATATAACGTATAACGTTACGTAGACATAGGATATAACGTATAACGATATGTGGATATAGGATATAACGTATAACGTTATCTACTTATAGGGTATAACGTATAACGATACGTACATATAGGAAGTAACGTATAACGATATGCTGATACAGGATATAACGTATAACGATACGTAGATATAGGATATAAGGTATAACGTTACGTAGACATAGGATATCACGTATAACGATACGTACATATAGGAAGTAACGTATAACGTTACGTAGACATAGGATATAACGTATAACGATATGTAGATATAGGAAATAAGGTATAACGTTATCTAGATATAGGATATAACGTACAATGTTACGTAGACATAGGATATAACGTGTAACGAAACGTAGGTATAGGATATAACGTATGACGATATGTAGATGTAGGATATAACGCATAACGATATGTAGATATAGGATATAACGTATAACGTTATCTACATATAGCATATAACGTATAACGTTACGTAGACATAGGCTATAACGTATAGCGTTACCTACATGTAGGATATAACGTATAGGGTTACCTACATATAGGATATAACGTATAACGATACGTAGATATAGGATATAACGTAAAACGTTATCTACATATAGGAAATAACGTATAACGTTACGTAGACATAGGATATAACGTATAACGATACGTAGGTATAGGATATAACGTATAACGTTACGTAGACATAGGATATAACGTATAACGATATGTAGATATAGGATATAACGTATAACGTTATCTACATATAGGATATAACGTATAACGTTACGTAGACATAGGATATAACGTATAGCGTTACCTACATATAGGATATAACGTATAACGTTACGTAGACATAGGATATAACGTATAGCGTTACCTACATATAGGATATAACGTGTAGCGTTACCTACATATAGGATATAACGAATAACGATACGTAGATATAGGATATAACGTATAACGTTACGTGGACATAGGATGTAACGTTTAACAATATGTAGACATAGGATATATCGTATAACGATACGTGGACATAGGATATCACGTATAACGATATGTACATATATGGGATACAACGTGTAACGTTACGTAGACATAGGATATAACGTATAACGATATGTAGACATAGGATATCACGTATAACGATATGTACATATGGGATACAACGTATAACGTTACGTAGACATAGGATATAACGTATAACGATTTGTAGATATAGGATATAACGTATAACGTTATCTACATATAGGATATAACGTATAACGATACGTAGATATAGGATATAACGTAAAACGTTATCTACATATAGGATATAACGTATAACGTTACGTAGACATAGGATATAACGTATAACGATACGTAGGTATAGGATATAACGTATGACGATATGTAGATGTAGGATATAACGCATAACGTTACGTAGAGATAGGATATAACTTATAACGATATGTAGATATAGGATATAACGTATAACGATATGTAGATATAGGATATAACGTATAACGTTATCTACATATAGGATATAACGTATAACGTTACGTAGACATAGGATATAACGTATAACGTTACGTAGACATAGGATATAACGTATTACGATATGTAGATATAGGTTACAACGTATAACGTTACGTAGAAATAGGATATAACGTATAACGTTATCTACACATAGGATATAATGTATAACGATACGTAGATATAGGATATAAGGTATAACGTTACGTAGACATAGGGTATCACGTATAACGATATGTACATATAGGATATAACGTGTAGCGTTACCTACATATAGGATATAACGTATAACGATACGTAGATAAAGGATATAACGTAAAACGTTATCTACATATAGGATATAACGTATAACGTTACGTGGACATAGGATGTAACGTTTAACAATATGTAGACATAGGATATAACGTATAGCGATACGTAGACATAGGATATCACGTATAACGATATGTAGATACAGGATATAACGCATAACGTTACGTAGACATAGGATATGACGTATGACGATATGTAGATATAGGATATAACGTATAACGTTATCTACATATAGGATATAACGTATAACGTTACGTAGACATAGGATATAACGTATAACGTTACCTACATACAGGATATAACGTGTAGCGTTACCTACATATAGGATATAACGTATAACGATACGTAGATATAGGATATAACGTAAAACGTTATCTACATATAGGATATAACGTATAACGTTACGTAGACATAGGATATAACGTATAACGTTACGTAGACATAGGATATAACGTATAACGTTACGTAGACATAGGATATAACGTATAACGATACGTAGGTATAGGATATAACGTATGACGATATGTAGATGTAGGATATAACGCATAACGTTACGTAGAGATAGGATATAACTTATAACGATATGTAGATATAGGATATAACGTATAACGATATCTAGATATAGGATACAACGTACACCGTTATCTACTTATAGGATATAACGTATAACGTTACGTGGACATAGGATGTAACGTTTAACAATATGTAGACATAGGATATAACGTATAACGTTACCTACATATAGGATATAACGTGTAGCGTTACCTACATATAGGATATAACGTATAACGATACGTAGATATAGGATATAACGTAAAACGTTATCTACATATAGGATATAACGTATAACGTTACGTAGACATAGGATATAACGTATAACGTTACGTAGACATAGGATATAACGTATAATGATATGTGGATATAGGATATAACGTATAACGTTATCTACTTATAGGGTATAACGTATAACGATACGTACATATAGGAAGTAACGTATAACGATATGCTGATACAGGATATAACGTATAACGATACGTAGATATAGGATATAAGGTATAACGTTACGTAGACATAGGATATCACGTATAACGATATGTACATATAGGATACAACGTATAACGTTACGTAGACATAGGATATAACGTATAACGATATGTAGATATAGGAAATAAGGTATAACGTTATCTAGATATAGGATATAACGTACAATGTTACGTAGACATAGGATATAACGTGTAACGAAACGTAGGTATAGGATATAACGTATGACGATATGTAGATGTAGGATATAACGCATAACGATATGTAGATATAGGATATAACGTATAACGTTATCTACATATAGGATATAACGTATAACGTTACGTAGACATAGGCTATAACGTATAGCGTTACCTACATGTAGGATATAACGTATAGGGTTACCTACATATAGGATATAACGTATAACGATACGTAGATATAGGATATAACGTAAAACGTTTTCCACATATAGGATATAACGTATAACGTTACGTAGACATAGGATATAACGTATAACGATATGTAGATAAAGGATATAACGTATAATGTTATCTACATATAGGATAAAACGTATAACGTTACGTGGACATAGGATGTAACGTTTAACAATATGTAGACATAGGATATAACGTATAACGATACGTAGACATAGGATATCACGTATAACGATATGTACATATATGGGATACAACGTGTAACGTTACGTAGACATAGGATATAACGTATAACGATATGTAGACATAGGATATCACGTATAACGATATGTACATATAGGATACAACGTATAACGTTACGTAGACATAGGATATAACGTATAACGATTTGTAGATATAGGATATAACGTATAACGTTATCTACATATAGGATATAACGTATAACGATACGTAGATATAGGATATAACGTAAAACGTTATCTACATATAGGATATAACGTATAACGTTACGTAGACATAGGATATCACGTATAACGATATGTACATATAGGATACAACGTATAACGTTACGTAGACATAGGATATAACGTATAACGATTTGTAGATATAGGATATAACGTATAACGTTATCTACATATAGGATATAACGTATAACGTTACGTAGACATAGGATATAACGTATAGCGTTACCTACATATAGGATATAACGTGTAGCGTTACCTACATATAGGATATAACGAATAACGATACGTAGATATAGGATATAACGTATAACGTTACGTGGACATAGGATGTAACGTTTAACAATATGTAGACATAGGATATAACGTATAACGATACGTAGACATAGGATATCACGTATAACGATATGTACATATATGGGATACAACGTGTAACGTTATGTAGACATAGGATATAACGTATAACGATATGTAGACATAGGATATCACGTATAACGATATGTACATATAGGATACAACGTATAACGTTACGTAGACATAGGATATAACGTATAACGATTTGTAGATATAGGATATAACGTATAACGATACGTAGATATAGGATATAACGTAAAACGTTATCTACATATAGGATATAACGTATAACGTTACGTAGACATAGGATATCACGTATAACGATATGTACATATAGGATACAACGTATAACGTTACGTAGACATAGGATATAACGTATAACGATTTGTAGATATAGGATATAACGTATAACGTTATCTACATATAGGATATAACGTATAACGATACGTAGATATAGGATATAACGTAAAACGTTATCTACATATAGGATATAACGTATAACGTTACGTAGACATAGGATATCACGTATAACGATATGTACATATAGGATACAACGTATAACGTTACGTAGACATAGGATATAACGTATAACGATTTGTAGATATAGGATATAACGTATAACGTTATCTACATATAGGATATAACGCATAACGATACGTAGATATAGGATATAACGTAAAACGTTATCTACATATAGGAAATAAGGTATAACGTTACGTAGACATAGGATATAACGTATAACGATACGTAGGTATAGGATATAACGTATAACGTTACGTAGACATAGGATATAACGTATAACGATATGTAGATATAGGATATCACGTATAACGATATGTACATATAGGATACAACGTATAACGTTACGTAGACATAGGATATAACGTATAACGATTTGTAGATATAGGATATAACGTATAACGTTATCTACATATAGGATATAACGTATAACGATACGTAGATATAGGATATAACGTAAAACGTTATCTACGTATAGGATATAACGTATAACGTTACGTAGACATAGGATATCACGTATAACGATATGTACATATAGGATTCAACGTATAACGTTACGTAGACATAGGATATAACGTATAACGATTTGTAGATATAGGATATAACGTATAACGTTATCTACATATAGGATATAACGTATAACGATACGTAGATATAGGATATAACGTAAAACGTTATCTACATATAGGAAATAACGTATAACGTTACGTAGACATAGGATATAACGTATAACGATACGTAGGTATAGGATATAACGTATAACGATACGTAGGTATAGGATATAACGTATAACGTTACGTAGACATAGGATATAACGTATAACGATATGTAGATATAGGATATAACGTATAGGGTTACCTACATATAGGATATAACGTATAACGATACGTAGATATAGGATATAACGTAAAACGTTTTCCACATATAGGATATAACGTATAACGTTACGTAGACATAGGATATAACGTATAACGATATGTAGATAAAGGATACAACGTATAATGTTATCTACATATAGGATACAACGTATAACGTTACGTGGACATAGGATGTAACGTTTAACAATATGTAGACATAGGATATAACGTATAACGATACGTAGACATAGGATATCACGTATAACGATATGTACATATATGGGATACAACGTGTAACGTTACGTAGACATAGGATATAACGTATAACGATATGTAGACATAGGATATCACGTATAACGATATGTACATATAGGATACAACGTATAACGTTACGTAGACATAGGATATAACGTATAACGATTTGTAGATATAGGATATAACGTATAACGATACGTAGATATAGGATATAACGTAAAACGTTATCTACATATAGGATATAACGTATAACGTTACGTAGACATAGGATATCACGTATAGCGATATGTACATATAGGATACAACGTATAACGTTACGTAGACATAGGATATAACGTATAACGATTTGTAGATATAGGATATAACGTATAACGTTATCTACATATAGGATATAACGTATAACGATACGTAGATATAGGATATAACGTAAAACGTTATCTACATATAGGAAATAACGTATAACGTTACGTAGACATAGGATATAACGTATAACGATACGTAGGTATAGGATATAACGTATAACGTTACGTAGACATCGGATATAACGTATAACGATATGTAGATATAGGATATAACGTATAACGTTATCTACATATAGGATATAACGTATAACGTTACGTAGACATAGGATATAACGTATAGCGTTACCTACATATAGGATATAACGTGTAGCGTTACCTACATATAGGATATAACGAATAACGATACGTAGATATAGGATATAACGTAAAACGTTATCTACATATAGGATATAACGTATAACGTTACGTAGACATAGGATATCACGTATAACGATATGTACATATAGGATACAACGTATAACGTTACGTAGACATAGGATATAACGTATAACGATTTGTAGATATAGGATATAACGTATAACGTTATCTACATATAGGATATAACGTATAACGATACGTAGATATAGGATATAACGTAAAACGTTATCTACATATAGGAAATAACGTATAACGTTACGTAGACATAGGATATAACGTATAACGATACGTAGGTATAGGATATAACGTATAACGTTACGTAGACATCGGATATAACGTATAACGATATGTAGATATAGGATATAACGTATAACGTTATCTACATATAGGATATAACGTATAACGTTACGTAGACATAGGATATAACGTATAGCGTTACCTACATATAGGATATAACGTGTAGCGTTACCTACATATAGGATATAACGAATAACGATACGTAGATATAGGATATAACGTAAAACGTTATCTAAATATAGGATATAACGTATAACGTTACGTAGACATAGGATATAACGTATAACGATATGTAGATAAAGGTTATAACGTATAATGTTACCTACATATAGGATACAACGTATAACGTTACGTGGACATGGGATGTAACGTTTAACAATATGTAGACATAGGTTATAACGTATAACGATACGTAGACATAGGATATCACGTATAACGATATGTACATATAGGATACAACGTGTAACGTTACGTAGACATAGGATATTACGTATAACGATATGTAGACATAGGATATCACGTATAACGATATGTAGACATAGGATATCACGTATAACGATATGTACATATAGGATACAACGTATAATGTTACGTAGACATAGGATATAACGTATAACGATTTGTAGATATAGGATATAACGTATAACGTTATCTACATGTAGGATATAACGTATAACGATACGTAGATATAGGATATAACGTTAAACGTTATCTACATATAGGATATAACGTATAACGTTACGCAGACATAGGATATAACGTATAACGATACGTAGGTATAGGATATAACGTATAACGTTACGTAGACATAGGATATAACGTATAACGATACGTAGACATAGGATATAACGTATAACGATACGTAGACATAGGATATCACGTATAACGATATGTAGATATAGAATACAACGTATAACGTTATCTACTTACAGGGTATAACGTATAACGATACGAACTTATAGGAAGTAACGTATAACGATATGCTGATACAGGATATAACGTATAACGATACGTAGATATAGGATATAAGGTATAACGTTACGTAGACATAGGATATCACGTATAGCGATATGTACATATAGGATATAACGTGTAGCGTTACTTACATATAGGATATAACGTATAACGATACGTAGATATAGGATATAACGTAAAACGTTATCTACATATAGGATATAACTTATAACGTTACGTAGAGATAGGATATAACGTATAACGATATGTAGATATAGGATATAACGTATAACGATATGTAGATATAGGATATAACGTATAACGTTATCTACATATAGGATATAACGTATAACGTTACGTAGACATAGGATATAACGTATAACGTTACGTAGACATAGGATATAACGTATTACGATATGTAGATATAGGTTACAACGTATAACGTTACGTAGAAATAGGATATAACGTATAACGTTATCTACACATAGGATATAATGTATAACGATACGTAGATATAGGATATAAGGTATAAGGTTACGTAGACATAGGGTATCACGTATAACGATATGTACATATAGGATATAACGTGTAGCGTTACCTACATATAGGATATAACGTATAACGATACGTAGATAAAGGATATAACGTAAAACGTTATCTACATATAGGATATAACGTATAACGTTACGTGGACATAGGATGTAACGTTTAACAATATGTAGACATAGGATATAACGTATAGCGATACGTAGACATAGGATATCACGTATAACGATATGTAGATACAGGATATAACGTATAACGTTACGTAGACATAGGATATGACGTATGACGATATGTAGATATAGGATATAACGTATAACGTTATCTACATATAGGATATAACGTATAACGTTACGTAGACATAGGATATAACGTATAACGTTACCTACATACAGGATATAACGTGTAGCGTTACCTACATATAGGATATAACGTATAACGATACGTAGATATAGGATATAACGTAAAACGTTATCTACATATAGGATATAACTTATAACGTTACGTAGAGATAGGATATAACGTATAACGATATGTAGATATAGGATATAACGTATAACGATATGTAGATATAGGATATAACGTATAACGTTATCTACATATAGGATATAACGTATAACGTTACGTAGACATAGGATATAACGTATAACGTTACGTAGACATAGGATATAACGTATTACGATATGTAGATATAGGTTACAACGTATAACGTTACGTAGAAATAGGATATAACGTATAACGTTATCTACACATAGGATATAATGTATAACGATACGTAGATATAGGATATAAGGTATAAGGTTACGTAGACATAGGGTATCACGTATAACGATATGTACATATAGGATATAACGTGTAGCGTTACCTACATATAGGATATAACGTATAACGATACGTAGATAAAGGATATAACGTAAAACGTTATCTACATATAGGATATAACGTATAACGTTACGTGGACATAGGATGTAACGTTTAACAATATGTAGACATAGGATATAACGTATAGCGATACGTAGACATAGGATATCACGTATAACGATATGTAGATACAGGATATAACGTATAACGTTACGTAGACATAGGATATGACGTATGACGATATGTAGATATAGGATATAACGTATAACGTTATCTACATATAGGATATAACGTATAACGTTACGTAGACATAGGATATAACGTATAACGTTACCTACATACAGGATATAACGTGTAGCGTTACCTACATATAGGATATAACGTATAACGATACGTAGATATAGGATATAACGTAAAACGTTATCTACATATAGGATATAACTTATAACGTTACGTAGATATAGGATATAACGTATAACGATACGTAGACATAGGATATCACGTATAACGATATGTACATATAGGATACAACGCATAACGTTACGTAGACATAGAGTATAACGTATAACGATATGTAGATATAGGATACAACGTACACCGTTATCTACTTATAGGGTATAACGTATAACGATACGAACATATAGGAAGTAACGTATAACGATATGCTGATACAGGATATAACGTATAACGATACGTAGATATAGGATATAAGGTATAACGTTACGTAGACATAGGATATAACGTATAACGATACGTCGATATAGGATATAACGTATAACGTAATCTACATACAGGATATAACGTATAACGTTACGTAGACATAGGATATCACGTATAACGATATGTACATATAGGATACAACGTATAACGTTACGTAGACATACGATATAACGTATAACGATATGTAGATATAGGATATCACGTATAACGATATGTACATATAGGATACAACGTATAACGTTACGTAGACATAGGATATAACGTATAACGATTTGTAGATATAGGATATAACGTATAACGTTATCTACATATAGGATATAACGTATAACGATACGTAGATATAGGATATAACGTAAAACTTTATCTACATATAGGATATAACGTATAACGTTACGTAGACATAGGATATCACGTATAACGATATGTACATATAGGATACAACGTATAACGTTACGTAGACATAGGATATAACGTATAACGATTTGTAGATATAGGATATAACGTATAACGTTATCTACATATAGGATATAACGTATAACGATACGTAGATATAGGATATAACGTAAAACGTTATCTACATATAGGAAATAACGTATAACGTTACGTAGACATAGGATATAACGTATAACGATACGTAGGTATAGGATATAAGGTATAACGTTACGTAGACATAGGATATAACGTATAACGATATGTAGATATAGGATATAACGTATAACGTTATCTACATATAGGATATAACGTATAACGTTACGTAGACATAGGATATAACGTATAGCGTTACCTACATATAGGATATAACGTGTAGTGTTACCTACATATAGGATATAACGAATAACGATACGTAGATATAGGATATAACGTATAACGTTACGTGGACATAGGATGTAACGTTTAACAATATGTAGACATAGGATATAACGTATAACGATACGTAGACATAGGATATCACGTATAACGTTACGTAGACATAGGATATAACGTATAACGATATGTGGATATAGGATATAACGTATAACGTTATCTACTTATAGGGTATAACGTATAACGATACGTACATATAGGAAGTAACGTATAACGATATGCTGATACAGGATATAACGTATAACGATACGTAGATATAGGATATAAGGTATAACGTTACGTAGACATAGGATATCACGTATAACGATATGTACATATAGGATAAAACGTATAACGTTACGTAGACATAGGATATAACGTATAACGATTTGTAGATATAGGATATAACGTATAATGTTATCTACATATAGGATACAACGTATAACGTTACGTGGACATAGGATGTAACGTTTAACAATATGTAGACATAGGATATAACGTATAACGATACGTAGACATAGGATATCACGTATAACGATATGTACATATATGGGATACAACGTGTAACGTTACGTAGACATAGGATATAACGTATAACGATATGTAGACATAGGATATCACGTATAACGATATGTACATATAGGATACAACGTATAACGTTACGTAGACATAGGATATAACGTATAACGATTTGTAGATATAGGATATAACGTATAACGTTATCTACATATAGGATATAACGTATAACGATACGTAGATATAGGATATAACGTAAAACTTTATCTACATATAGGAAATAACGTATAACGTTACGTAGACATAGGATATAACGTATAACGATACGTAGGTATAGGATATAAGGTATAACGTTACGTAGACATAGGATATAACGTATAACGATATGTAGATATAGGATATAACGTATAACGTTATCTACATATAGGAAATAACGTATAACGTTACGTAGATATAGGATATAACGTATAACGTTACGTGGACATAGGATGTAACGTTTAACAATATGTAGACATAGGATATAACGTATAACGATACGTAGACATAGGATATCACGTATAACGATATGTACATATATGGGATACAACGTGTAACGTTACGTAGACATAGGATATAACGTATAACGATATGTAGACATAGGATATCACGTATAACGATATGTACATATAGGATACAACGTATAACGTTACGTAGACATACGATATAACGTATAACGATTTGTAGATATAGGATATAACGTATAACGTTATCTACATATAGGATATAACGTATAACGATACGTAGATATAGGATATAACGTAAAACGTTATCTACATATAGGAAATAACGTATAACGTTACGTAGACATAGGATATAACGTATAACGATATGTAGATATAGGATATAACGTATAAGGTTACCTACATATAGGATATAACGTATAACGATACGTAGATATAGGATATAACGTAAAACGTTTTCCACATATAGGATATAACGTATAACGTTACGTAGACATAGGATATAACGTATAACGATATGTAGATAAAGGATATAACGTATAATGTTATCTACATATAGGATACAACGTATAACGTTACGTGGACATAGGATGTAACGTTTAACAATATGTAGACATAGGATATAACGTATAACGATACGTAGACATAGGATATCACGTATAACGATATGTACATATATGGGATACAACGTGTAACGTTACGTAGATATAGGATATAACGTATAACGATATGTAGACATAGGATATCACGTATAACGATATGTACATATAGGATACAACGTATAACGTTACGTAGACATAGGATATAACATATAACGATTTGTAGATATAGGATATAACGTATAACGTTATCTACATATAGGATATAACGTATAACGATACGTAGATATAGGATATAAGGTATAACGTTACGTAGACATAGGATATAACGTATAACGATACGTCGATATAGGATATAACGTATAACGTAATCTACATACAGGATATAACGTATAACGTTACGTAGACATAGGATATCACGTATATCGATTTGTATATATAGGATACAACGTATAACGTTACGTAGACATACGATATAAGGTATAACGATATGTAGATATAGGATATAACGTATAACGTTATCTACATATAGGATATAACGTATAACGTTACGTGGACATAGGATGTAACGTTTAACAATATGTAGACATAGGATATAACGTATAACGTTACCTACATATAGGATATAACGTGTAGCGTTACCTACATATAGGATATAACGTATAACGATACGTAGATATAGGATATAACGTAAAACGTTATCTACATATAGGATATAACGTATAACGTTACGTAGACATAGGATATAACGTATAACGTTACGTAGACATAGGATATAACGTATAACGATATGTGGATATAGGATATAACGTATAACGTTATCTACGTATAGGGTATAACGTATAACGATACGTACATATAGGAAGTAACGTATAACGATATGCTGATACAGGATATAACGTATAACGATACGTAGATATAGGATATAAGGTATAACGTTACGTAGACATAGGATATCACGTATAACGATATGTACATATAGGATACAACTTATAACGTTACGTAGACATAGGATATAACGTATAACGATATGTAGATATAGGATATAACGTATAACGTAATCTACATACAGGATATAACGTATAACGTTACGTAGACATAGGATATCACGTATATCGATTTGTATATATAGGATACAACGTATAACGTTACGTAGACATACGATATAAGGTATAACGATATGTAGATATAGGATATAACGTATAACGTTATCTACATATAGGATATAACGTATAACGTTACGTGGACATAGGATGTAACGTTTAACAATATGTAGACATAGGATATAACGTATAACGTTACCTACATATAGGATATAACGTGTAGCGTTACCTACATATAGGATATAACGTATAACGATACGTAGATATAGGATATAACGTAAAACGTTATCTACATATAGGATATAACGTATAACGTTACGTAGACATAGGATATAACGTATAACGTTACGTAGACATAGGATATAACGTATAACGATATGTGGATATAGGATATAACGTATAACGTTATCTACGTATAGGGTATAACGTATAACGATACGTACATATAGGAAGTAACGTATAACGATATGCTGATACAGGATATAACGTATAACGATACGTAGATATAGGATATAAGGTATAACGTTACGTAGACATAGGATATCACGTATAACGATATGTACATATAGGATACAACTTATAACGTTACGTAGACATAGGATATAACGTATAACGATATGTAGATATAGGAAATAAGGTATAACGTTATCTAGATATAGGATATAACGTACAATGTTACGAAGACATAGGATATAACGTGTAACGAAACGTAGGTATAGGATATAACGTATGACGATATGTAGAAGTAGGATATAACGCATAACGATATGTAGATATAGGATATAACGTATAACGTTATCTACATATAGGATATAACGTATAACGTTACGTAGACATAGGCTATAACGTATAGCGTTACCTACATATAGGATATAACGTATAGGGTTACCTACATATAGGATATAACGTATAACGATACGTAGATATAGGATATAACGTAAAACGTTTTCCACATATAGGATATAACGTATAACGTTACGTAGACATAGGATATAACGTATAACGATATGTAGATAAAGGATATAACGTATAATGTTATCTACATATAGGATACAACGTATAACGTTACGAACACATAGGATGTAACGTTTAACAATATGTAGACATAGGATATAACGTATAACGATACGTAGACATAGCATATCACGTATAACGATATGTACATATATGGGATACAACGTGTAACGTTACGTAGACATAGGATATAACGTATAACGATATGTAGACATAGGATATCACGTATAACGATATGTACATATAGGATACAACGTATAACGTTACGCAGACATAGGATATAACGTATAACGATTTGTAGATATAGGATATAACGTATAACGTTATCTACATATAGGATATAACGTATAACGATACGTAGATATAGGATATAACGTAAAACGTTATCTACATATAGGATATAACGTATAACGTTACGTAGACATAGGATATCACGTATAACGATATGTACATATAGGATACAACGTATAACGTTACGTAGACATAGGATATAACGTATAACGATTTGTAGATATAGGATATAACGTATAACGTTATCTACATATAGGATATAACGTATAACGATACGTAGATATAGGATATAACGTAAAACGTTATCTACATATAGGAAATAACGTATAACGTTACGTAGACATAGGATATAACGTATAACGATACGTAGGTATAGGATATAACGTATAACGTTACGTAGACATAGGATATAACGTATAACGATATGTAGATATAGGATATCACGTATAACGATATGTACATATAGGATATAACGTATAACGTTACGTAGACATAGGATATAACGTATAGCGTTACCTACATATAGGATATAACGTGTAGCGTTACCTACATATAGGATATAACGAATAACGATACGTAGATATAGGATATAACGTAAAACGTTATCTACATATAGGATATAACGTATAACGTTACGTAGACATAGGATATAACGTATAACGATATGTAGATAAAGGATATAACGTATAATGTTACCTACATATAGGATACAACGTATAACGTTACGTGGACATGGGATGTAACGTTTAACAATATGTAGACATAGGTTATAACGTATAACGATACGTAGACATAGGATATCACGTATAACGATATGTACATATAGGATACAACGTGTAACGTTACGTAGACATAGGATATTACGTATAACGATATGTAGACATAGGATATCACGTATAACGATATGTACATATAGGATACAACGTATAACGTTACGTAGACATAGGATATAACGTATAACGATTTGTAGATATAGGATATAACGTATAACGTTATCTACATATAGGATATAACGTATAACGATACGTAGATATAGGATATAACGTTAAACGTTATCTACATATAGGATATAACGTATAACGTTACGCAGACATAGGATATAACGTATAACGATACGTAGGTATAGGATATAACGTATAACGTTACGTAGACATAGGATATAACGTATAACGATACGTAGACATAGGATATCACGTATAACGATATGTAGATATAGGATATAACGTATAACGTTATCTACTTATAGGGTATAACGTATAACGATACGAACTTATAGGAAGTAACGTATAACGATATGCTGATACAGGATATAACGTATAACGATACGTAGATATAGGATATAAGGTATAACGTTACGTAGACATAGGATATCACGTATAGCGATATGTACATATAGGATATAACGTGTAGCGTTACCTACATATAGGATATAACGTATAACGATACGTAGATATAGGATATAACGTAAAACGTTATCTACATATAGGATATAACTTATAACGTTACGTAGAGATAGGATATAACGTATAACGGTATGTAGATATAGGATATAACGTATAACGATATGTAGATATAGGATATAACGTATAACGTTATCTACATATAGGATATAACGTATAACGTTACGTAGACATAGGATATAACGTATAACGTTACGTAGACATAGGATATAACGTATTACGATATGTAGATATAGGTTACAACGTATAACGTTACGTAGAAATAGGATATAACGTATAACGTTATCTACACATAGGATATAATGTATAACGATACGTAGATATAGGATATAAGGTATAACGTTACGTAGACATAGGGTATCACGTATAACGATATGTACATATAGGATATAACGTGTAGCGTTACCTACATATAGGATATAACGTATAACGATACGTAGATAAAGGATATAACGTAAAACGTTATCTACATATAGGATATAACGTATAACGTTACGTGGACATAGGATGTAACGTTTAACAATATGTAGACATAGGATATAACGTATAGCGATACGTAGACATAGGATATCACGTATAACGATATGTAGATACAGGATATAACGTATAACGTTACGTAGACATAGGATATGACGTATGACGATATGTAGATATAGGATATAACGTATAACGTTATCTACATATAGGATATAACGTATAACGTTACGTAGACATAGGATATAACGTATAACGTTACCTACATACAGGATATAACATGTAGCGTTACCTACATATAGGATATAACGTATAACGATACGTAGATATAGGATATAACGTAAAACGTTATCTACATATAGGATATAACTTATAACGTTACGTAGATATAGGATATAACGTATAACAATACGTAGACATAGGATATCACGTATAACGATATGTACATGTAGGATACAACGCATAACGTTACGTAGACATAGAGTATAACGTATAACGATATGTAGATATAGGATACAACGTACACCGTTATCTACTTATAGGGTATAACGTATAACGATACGTACATATAGGAAGTAACGTATAACGATATGCTGATACAGGATATAACGTATAACGATACGTAGATATAGGATATAACGTAAAACGTTTTCCACATATAGGATATAACGTATAACGTTACGTAGATGTAGGATATAACGTATAACGATACGTAGACATAGGATATCACGTATAACGATATGTACATATAGGATACAACGCATAACGTTACGTAGACATAGAGTATAACGTATAACGATATGTAGATATAGGATACAACGTACACCGTTATCTACTTATAGGGTATAACGTATAACGATACGAACATATAGGAAGTAACGTATAACGATATGCTGATACAGGATATAACGTATAACGATACGTAGATATAGGATATAAGGTATAACGTTACGTAGACATAGGATATAACGTATAACGATTTGTAGATATAGGATACAACGTATAACGTTACGTAGACATAGGATATAACGTATAACGATTTGTAGATATAGTATATAACGTATAATGTTATCTACATATAGGATACAACGTATAACGTTACGTGGACATAGGATGTAACGTTTAACAATATGTAGACATAGGATATAACGTATAACGATACGTAGACATAGGATATCACGTATAACGATATGTACATATATGGGATACAACGTGTAACGTTACGTAGACATATGATATGACGTATAACGATATGTGGACATAGGATATCACGTATAACGATATGTACATATAGGATACAACGTATAACGTTACGTAGACATAGGATATAACGTATAACGATTTGTAGATATACGATATAACGTATAACGTTATCTACATATAGGATATAACGTATAACGATACGTAGATATAGGATATAACGTATAACGATATGTACATATAGGATACAACGTATAACGTTACGTAGACATAGGATATAACGTATAACGATTTGTAGATATAGGATATAACGTATAACGTTATCTACATATAGGATATAACGTATAACGATACGTAGATATAGGATATAACGTAAAACTTTATCTACATATAGGATATAACGTATAACGTTACGTAGACATAGGATATCACGTATAACGATATGTACATATAGGATACAACGTATAACGTTACGTAGACATAGGATATAACGTATAACGATTTGTAGATATAGGATATAACGTATAACGTTATCTACATATAGGATATAACGTATAACGATACGTAGATATAGGATATAACGTAAAACGTTATCTACATATAGGAAATAACGTATAACGTTACGTAGACATAGGATATAACGTATAGCGTTACCTACATATAGGATATAACGTGTAGCGTTACCTACATATAGGATATAACGAATAACGATACGTAGATATAGGATATAACGTATAACGTTACGTGGACAGAGGATGTAACGTTTAACAATATGTAGACATAGGATATAACGTATAACGATACGTAGACATAGGATATCACGTATAACGATATGTACATATATGGGATACAACGTGTAACGTTACGTAGACATAGGATATAACGTATAACGTTACGTAGACATAGGATATCACGTATAACGATATGTACATATAGGATACAACGTATAACGTTACGTAGACATAGGATATAACGTATAACGATTTGTAGATATAGGATATAACGTATAACGTTATCTACATATAGGATATAACGTATAACGATACGTAGATGTAGGATATAACGTAAAACGTTATCTACATATAGGAAATAACGTATAACGTTACGTAGACATAGGATATAACGTATAACGATACGTAGGTATAGGATATAACGTATAACGTTACGTAGACATAGGATATAACGTATAACGATATGTAGATATAGGATATCACGTATAACGATATGTACATATAGGATACAACGTATAACGTTACGTAGACATAGGATATAACGTATAACGATTTGTAGATATAGGATATAACGTATAACGTTATCTACATATAGGATATAACGTATAACGATACGTAGATATAGGATATAACGTATAACGTTACGTAGACATAGGATATCACGTATAACGATATGTACATATAGGATACAACGTATAACGTTACGTAGACATAGGATATAACGTATAACGATTTGTAGATATAGGATATAACGTATAACGTTATCTACATATAGGATATAACGTATAACGATACGTAGATATAGGATATAACGTAAAACGTTATCTACATATAGGAAATAACGTATAACGTTACGTAGACATAGGATATAACGTATAACGATACGTAGATATAGGATATAACGTATAACGTTACGTAGGTATAGGATATAACGTATAACGATTTGTAGATATAGGATATAACGTATAACGTTATCTACATATAGGATATAACGTATAACGATACGTAGATATAGGATATAACGTAAAACGTTATCTACATATACGAAATAACGTATAACGTTACGTAGACATAGGATATAACGTATAACGATATGTACATATAGGATACAACGTATAACGTTACGTAGACATAGGATATAACGTATAACGATTTGTAGATATAGGATATAACGTATAACGTTATCTACATATAGGATATAACGCATAACGATACGTAGATATAGGATATAACGTAAAACGTTATCTACATATCGGAAATAACGTATAACGTTACGTAGACATAGGATATAACGTATAACGATACGTAGGTATAGGATATAACGTATAACGTTACGTAGACATAGGATATAACGTATAACGATATGTAGATATAGTATATCACGTATAACGATATGTACATATAGGATACAACGTATAACGTTACGTAGACATAGGATATAACGTATAACGATTTGTAGATATAGGATATAACGTATAACGATTTGTAGATATAGGATATAACGTATAACGTTATCTACATATAGGATATAACGTATAACGATACGTAGATATAGGATATAACGTAAAACGTTATCTACATAGAGGAAATAACGTATAACGTTACGTAGACATAGGATATAACGTATAACGATACGTAGGTATAGGATATAACGTATAACGATACGTAGGTATAGGATATAACGTATAACGTTACGTAGACATAGGATATAACGTATAACGATATGTAGATATAGGATATAACGTATAGGGTTACCTACATATAGGATATAACGTATAACGATACGTAGATATAGGATATAACGTAAAACGTTTTCCACATATAGGATATAACGTATAACGTTACGTAGACATAGGATATAACGTATAACGATATGTAGATAAAGGATATAACGTATAATGTTATCTACATATAGGATACAACGTATAACGTTACGTGGACATAGGATGTAACGTTTAACAATATGTAGACATAGGATATAACGTATAACGATACGTAGACATAGGATATCACGTATAACGATATGTACATATATGGGATACAACGTGTAACGTTACGTAGACATAGGATATAACGTATAACGATATGTAGACATAGGATATCACGTATAACGATATGTACATATAGGATACAACGTATAACGTTACGTAGACATAGGATATAACGTATAACGATATGTAGATATAGGATATAACGTATAGGGTTACCTACATATAGGATATAACGTATAACGATACGTAGATATAGGATATAACGTAAAACGTTTTCCACATATAGGATATAACGTATAACGTTACGTAGACATAGGATATAACGTATAACGATATGTAGATAAAGGATATAACGGTTAATGTTATCTACATATAGGATACAACGTATAACGTTACGTGGACATAGGATGTAACGTTTAACAATATGTAGACATAGGATATAACGTATAACGATACGTAGACATAGGATATCACGTATAACGATATGTACATATATGGGATACAACGTGTAACGTTACGTAGATATAGGATATAACGTATAACGATATGTAGACATAGGATATCACGTATAACGATATGTACATATAGGATACAACGTATAACGTTACGTAGACATAGGATATAACGTATAACGATTTGTAGATATAGGATATAACGTATAACGTTATCTACATATAGGATATAACGTATAACGATACGTAGATATAGGATATAACGTAAAACGTTATCTACATATAGGATATAACGTATAACGTTACGTAGACATAGGATATCACGTATAACGATATGTACATATAGGATACAACGTATAACGTTACGTAGACATAGGATATAACGTATAACGATTTGTAGATATAGGATATAACGTATAACGTTATCTACATATAGGATATAAGGTATAACGATACGTAGATATAGGATATAACGCAAAACGTTATCTACATATAGGAAATAACGTATAACGTTACGTAGACATAGGATATAACGTATAACGATACGTAGGTATAGGATATAACGTATAACGTTACGTAGACATAGGATATAACGTATAACGATATGTAGATATAGGATATAACGTATAACGTTATCTACATATAGGATATAACGTATAACGTTACGTAGACATAGGATATAACGTATAGCGT
Organism: Bombus hortorum; assembly: GCA_905332935.1. Lineage (NCBI taxonomy): Eukaryota > Metazoa > Arthropoda > Insecta > Hymenoptera > Apidae > Bombus > Bombus hortorum. The sequence goes on from HG995193.1 coordinate 16,518,978, forward strand.
TACCTACATATAGGATATAACGTGTAGCGTTACCTACATATAGGATATAACGAATAACGATACGTAGATATAGGATATAACGTAAAATGTTATCTACATATAGGATATAACGTATAACGTTACGTAGACATAGGATATAACGTATAACGATATGTAGATAAAGGATATAACGTATAATGTTACCTACATATAGGATACAACGTATAACGTTACGTGGACATGGGATGTAACGTTTAACAATATGTAGACATAGGATATAACGTATAACGTTACGTAGACATAGGATATAACGTATAACGATACGTAGACATAGGATATCACGTATAACGATATGTAGATATAGAATACAACGTATAACGTTATCTACTTATAGGGTATAACGTATAACGATACGAACTTATAGGAAGTAACGTATAACGATATGCTGATACAGGATATAACGTATAACGATACGTAGATATAGGATATAAGGTATAACGTTACGTAGACATAGGATATCACGTATAGCGATATGTACATATAGGATATAACGTGTAGCGTTACCTACATATAGGATATAACGTATAACGATACGTAGATATAGGATATAACGTAAAACGTTATCTACATATAGGATATAACTTATAACGTTACGTAGATATAGGATATAACGTATAACGATACGTAGACATAGGATATCACGTATAACGATATGTACATATAGGATACAACGCATAACGTTACGTAGACATAGAGTATAACGTATAACGATATGTAGATATAGGATACAACGTACACCGTTTTCTACTTATAGGGTATAACGTATAACGATACGAACATATAGGAAGTAACGTATAACGATATGCTGATACAGGATATAACGTATAACGATACGTAGATATAGGATATAAGGTATAACGTTACGTAGACATAGGATATAACGTATAACGATACGTCGATATAGGATATAACGTATAACGTAATCTACATACAGGATATAACGTATAACGTTACGTAGACATAGGATATCACGTATAACGATTTGTATATATAGGATACAACGTATAACGTTACGTAGACATACGATATAATGTATAACGATATGTAGATATAGGATATAACGTATAACGTTATCTACATATAGGATATAACGTATAACGTTCCGTGGACATAGGATGTAACGTTTAACAATATGTAGACATAGGATATAACGTATAACGTTACCTACATATAGGATATAACGTGTAGCGTTACCTACATATAGGATATAACGTATAACGATACGTAGATATAGGATATAACGTAAAACGTTATCTACATATAGGATATAACGTATAACGTTACGTAGACATAGGATATAACGTATAACGTTACGTAGACATAGGATATAACGTATAACGATATGTGGATATAGGATATAACGTATAACGTTATCTACGTATAGGGTATAACGTATAACGATACGTACATATAGGAAGTAACGTATAACGATATGCTGATACAGGATATAACGTATAACGATACGTAGATATAGGATATAAGGTATAACGTTACGTAGACATAGGATATCACGTATAACGATATGTACATATTGGATACAACTTATAACGTTACGTAGACATAGGATATAACGTATAACGATATGTAGATATAGGAAATAAGGTATAACGTTATCTAGATATAGGATATAACGTACAATGTTACGTAGACATAGGATATAACGTGTAACGAAACGTAGGTATAGGATATAACGTATGACGATATGTAGATGTAGGATATAACGCATAACGATATGTAGATATAGGATATAACGTATAACGTTATCTACATATAGGATATAACGTATAACGTTACGTAGACATAGGCTACAACGTATAGCGTTACCTACATATAGGATATAACGTATAGGGTTACCTACATATAGGATATAACGTATAACGATACGTAGATATAGGATATAACGTAAAACGTTTTCCACATATAGGATATAACGTATAACGTTACGTAGACATAGGATATAACGTATAACGATATGTAGATAAAGGATATAACGTATAATGTTATCTACATATAGGATACAACGTATAACGTTACGTGGACATAGGATGTAACGTTTAACAATATGTAGACATAGGATATAACGTATAACGATACGTAGACATAGGATATCACGTATAACGATATGTACATATATGGGATACAACGTGTAACGTTACGTAGACATAGGATATAACGTATAACGATATGTAGATATAGGATATAACGTATAACGTTATCTACATATAGCATATAACGTATAACGATACGTAGATATAGGATATAACGTAAAACGTTATCTACATATAGGATATAACGTATAACGTTACGTAGACATAGGATATCACGTATAACGATATGTACATATAGGATACAACGTATAACGTTACGTAGACATAGGATATAACGTATAACGATTTGTAGATATAGGATATAACGTATAACGTTATCTACATATAGGATATAACGTATAACGATACGTAGATATAGGATATAACGTAAAACGTTATCTACATATACGAAATAACGTATAACGTTACGTAGACATAGGATATAACGTATAACGATATGTACATATAGGATACAACGTAAAACGTTACGTAGACATAGGATATAACGTATAACGATTTGTAGATATAGGATATAACGCATAACGATACGTAGATATAGGATATAACGTAAAACGTTATCTACATATCGGAAATAACGTATAACGTTACGTAGACATAGGATATAACGTATAACGATACGTAGGTATAGGATATAACGTATAACGTTACGTAGACATAGGATATAACGTATAACGATATGTAGATATAGTATATCACGTATAACGATATGTACATATAGGATACAACGTATAACGTTACGTAGACATAGGATATAACGTATAACGATTTTTAGATATAGGATATAACGTATAACGTTATCTACATATAGCATATAACGTATAACGATACGTAGATATAGGATATAACGTAAAACGTTATCTACGTATAGGATATAACGTATAACGTTACGTAGACATAGGATATCACGTATAACGATATGTACATATAGGATACAACGTATAACGTTACGTAGACATAGGATATAACGTATAACGATTTGTAGATATAGGATATAACGTATAACGTTATCTACATATAGGATATAACGTATAACGATACGTAGATATAGGATATAACGTAAAACGTTATCTACATATAGGAAATAACGTATAACGTTACGTAGACATAGGATATAACGTATAACGATACGTAGGTATAGGATATAACGTATAACGATACGTAGGTATAGGATATAACGTATAACGTTACGTAGACATAGGATATAACGTATAACGATATGTAGATATAGGATATAACGTATAGGGTTACCTACATATAGGATATAACGTATAACGATACGTAGATATAGGATATAACGTAAAACGTTTTCCACATATAGGATATAACGTATAACGTTACGTAGACATAGGATATAACGTATAACGATATGTAGATAAAGGATATAACGTATAATGTTATCTACATATAGGATACAACGTATAACGTTACGTGGACATAGGATGTAACGTTTAACAATATGTAGACATAGGATATAACGTATAACGATACGTAGACATAGGATATCACGTATAACGATATGTACATATATGGGATACAACGTGTAACGTTACGTAGACATAGGATATAACGTATAACGATATGTAGACATAGGATATCACGTATAACGATATGTACATATAGGATACAACGTATAACGTTACGTAGACATAGGATATAACGTATAACGATATGTAGATATAGGATATAACGTATAGGGTTACCTACATATAGGATATAACGTATAACGATACGTAGATATAGGATATAACATAAAACGTTTTCCACATATAGGATATAACGTATAACGTTACGTAGACATAGGATATAACGTATAACGATATGTAGATAAAGGATATAACGTTTAATGTTATCTACATATAGGATACAACGTATAACGTTACGTGGACATAGGATGTAACGTTTAACAATATGTAGACATAGGATATAACGTATAACGATACGTAGACATAGGATATCACGTATAACGATATGTACATATATGGGATACAACGTGTAACGTTACGTAGATATAGGATATAACGTATAACGATATGTAGACATAGGATATCACGTATAACGATATGTACATATAGGATACAACGTATAACGTTACGTAGACATAGGATATAACGTACAACGATTTGTAGATATAGGATATAACGTATAACGTTATCTACATATAGGATATAACGTATAACGATACGTAGATATAGGATATAACGTAAAACGTTATCTACATATAGGATATAACGTATAACGTTACGTAGACATAGGATATCACGTATAACGATATGTACATATAGGATACAACGTATAGCGTTACGTAGACATAGGATATAACGTATAACGATTTGTAGATATAGGATATAACGTATAACGTTATCTACATATAGGATATAAGGTATAACGATACGTAGATATAGGATATAACGTAAAACGTTATCTACATATAGGAAATAACGTATAACGTTACGTAGACATAGGATATAACGTATAACGATACGTAGGTATAGGATATAACGTATAACGTTACGTAGACATAGGATATAACGTATAACGATATGTAGATATAGGATATAACGTATAACGTTATCTACATATAGGATATAACGTATAACGTTACGTAGACATAGGATATAACGTATAGCGTTACCTACATATAGGATATAACGTGTAGCGTTACCTACATATAGGATATAACGAATAACGATACGTAGATATAGGATATAACGTAAAATGTTATCTACATATAGGATATAACGTATAACGTTACGTAGACATAGGATATAACGTATAACGATATGTAGATATAGGATGTAACGTATAACGTTATCTACATATAGGATATAACGTGTAACGTTACGTAGACATAGGATATTACGTATAACGATATGTAGACATAGGATATCACGTATAACGATATGTACATATAGGATACAACGTATAACGTTACGTAGACATAGGATATAACGTATAACGATTTGTAGATATAGGATATAACGTATAACGTTATCTACATATAGGATATAACGTATAACGATACGTAGATATAGGATATAACGTTAAACGTTATCTACATATAGGATATAACGTATAACGTTACGCAGACATAGGATATAACGTATAACGATACGTAGGTATAGGATATAACGTATAACGTTACGTAGACATAGGATATAACGTATAACGATACGTAGACATAGGATATCACGTATAACGATATGTAGATATAGAATACAACGTATAACGTTATCTACTTATAGGGTATAACGTATAACGATACGAACTTATAGGAAGTAACGTATAACGATATGCTGATACAGGATATAACGTATAACGATACGTAGATATAGGATATAAGGTATAACGTTACGTAGACATAGGATATCACGTATAGCGATATGTACATATAGGATATAACGTGTAGCGTTACCTACATATAGGATATAACGTATAACGATACGTAGATATAGGATATAACGTAAAACGTTATCTACATATAGGATATAACTTATAACGTTACGTAGATATAGGATATAACGTATAACGATACGTAGACATAGGATATAACGTATAACGATATGTACATATAGGATACAACGCATAACGTTACGTAGACATAGAGTATAACGTATAACGATATGTAGATATAGGATACAACGTACACCGTTATCTACTTATAGGGTATAACGTATAACGATACGAACATATAGGAAGTAACGTATAACGATATGCTGATACAGGATATAACGTATAACGATACGTAGATATAGGATATAAGGTATAACGTTACGTAGACATAGGATATAACGTATAACGATACGTCGATATAGGATATAACGTATAACGTAATCTACATACAGGATATAACGTATAACGTTACGTAGACATAGGATATCACGTATAACGATTTGTATATATAGGATACAACGTATAACGTTACGTAGACATACGATATAAGGTATAACGAAATGTAGATATAGGATATAACGTATAACGTTATCTACATATAGGATATAACGTATAACGTTACGTGGACATAGGATGTAACGTTTAACAATATGTAGACATAGGATATAACGTATAACGTTACCTACATATAGGATATAACGTGTAGCGTTACCTACATATAGGATATAACGTATAACGATACGTAGATATAGGATATAACGTAAAACGTTATCTACATATAGGATATAACGTATAACGTTACGTAGACATAGGATATAACGTATAACGTTACGTAGACATAGGATATAACGTATAACGATATGTGGATATAGGATATAACGTATAACGTTATCTACGTATAGGGTATAACGTATAACGATACGTACATATAGGAAGTAACGTATAACGATATGCTGATACAGGATATAACGTATAACGATACGTAGATATAGGATATAAGGTATAACGTTACGTAGACATAGGATATCACGTATAACGATATGTACATATAGGATACAACTTATAACGTTTCGTAGACATAGGATATAACGTATAACGATATGTAGATATAGGAAATAAGGTATAACGTTATCTAGATATAGGATATAACGTACAATGTTACGTAGACATAGGATATAACGTGTAACGAAACGTAGGTATAGGGTATAACGTATGACGATATGTAGATGTAGGATATAACGCATAACGATATGTAGATATAGGATATAACGTATAACGTTATCTACATATAGGATATAACGTATAACGTTACGTAGACATAGGCTACAACGTATAGCGTTACCTACATATAGGATATAACGTATAGGGTTACCTACATATAGGATATAACGTATAACGATACGTAGATATAGGATATAACGTAAAACGTTTTCCACATATAGGATATAACGTATAACGTTACGTAGACATAGGATATAACGTATAACGATATGTGGATAAAGGATATAACGTATAATGTTATCTACATATAGGATACAACGTATAACGTTATCTACATATAGGATATAACGTATAACGATACGTAGATATAGGATATAACGTAAAACGTTATCTACATATAGGATATAACGTATAACGATACGTAGATATAGGATATAACGTAAAACGTTATCTACATATACGAAATAACGTATAACGTTACGTAGACATAGGATATAACGTATAACGATATGTACATATAGGATACAACGTATAACGTTACGTAGACATAGGATATAACGTATAACGATTTGTAGATATAGGATATAACGTATAACGTTATCTACATATAGGATATAACGCATAACGATACGTAGATATAGGATATAACGTAAAACGTTATCTACATATCGGAAATAACGTATAACGTTACGTAGACATAGGATATAACGTATAACGATACGTAGGTATAGGATATAACGTATAACGTTACGTAGACATAGGATATAACGTATAACGATATGTAGATATAGTATATCACGTATAACGATATGTACATATAGGATACAACGTATAACGTTACGTAGACATAGGATATAACGTATAACGATTTGTAGATATAGGATATAACGTATAACGTTATCTACATATAGCATATAACGTATAACGATACGTAGATATAGGATATAACGTAAAACGTTATCTACGTATAGGATATAACGTATAACGTTACGTAGACATAGGATATAACGTATAACGATATGTAGATATAGGATATAACGTATAGGGTTACCTACATATAGGATATAACGTATAACGATACGTAGATATAGGATATAACGTAAAACGTTTTCCACATATAGGATATGACGTATAACGTTACGTAGACATAGGATATAACGTATAACGATATGTAGATAAAGGATATAACGTATAATGTTATCTACATATAGGATACAACGTATAACGTTACGTGGACATAGGATGTAACGTTTAACAATATGTAGACATAGGATATAACGTATAACGATACGTAGACATAGGATATCACGTATAACGATATGTACATATATGGGATACAACGTGTAACGTTACGTAGACATAGGATATAACGTATAACGATATGTAGACATAGGATATCACGTATAACGATATGTACATATAGGATACAACGTATAACGTTACGTAGACATAGGATATAACGTATAACGATTTGTAGATATAGGATATAACGTATAACGTTATCTACATACAGGATATAACGTATAACGATACGTAGATATAGGATATAACGTAAAACGTTATCTACATATAGGATATAACGTATAACGTTACGTAGACATAGGATATCACGTATAACGATATGTACATATAGGATACAACGTATAACGTTACGTAGACATAGGATATAACGTATAACGATTTGTAGATATAGGATATAACGTATAACGTTATCTACATATAGGATATAACGTATAACGATACGTAGATATAGGATATAACGTAAAACGTTATCTACATATAGGATATAACGTATAACGTTACGTAGACATAGGATATCACGTATAACGATATGTACATATAGGATACAACGTATAACGTTACGTAGACATAGGATATAACGTATAACGATTTGTAGATATAGGATATAACGTATAACGTTATCTACATATAGGATATAACGTATAACGATACGTAGATATAGGATATAACGTAAAACGTTATCTACATATAGGAAATAACGTATAACGTTACGTAGACATAGGATATAACGTATAACGATACGTAGGTATAGGATATAACGTATAACGTTACGTAGACATAGGATATAACGTATAACGATATGTAGATATAGGATATAACGTATAACGTTATCTACATATAGGATATAACGTATAACGTTACGTAGACATAGGAAGTAACGTATAACGATATGCTGATACAGGATATAACGTATAACGATACGTAGATATACGATATAAGGTATAACGTTACGTAGACATAGGATATAACGTATAACGATACGTCGATATAGGATATAACGTATAACGTAATCTACATACAGGATATAACGTATAACGTTACGTAGACATAGGATATCACGTATAACGATTTGTACATATAGGATACAACGTATAACGTTACGTAGACATACGATATAAGGTATAACGATATGTAGATATAGGATATAACGTATAACGTTATCTACATATAGGATATAACGTATAACGTTACGTGGACATAGGATGTAACGTTTAACAATATGTAGACATAGGATATAACGTATAACGTTACCTACATATAGGATATAACGTGTAGCGTTACCTACATATAGGATATAACGTATAACGATACGTAGATATAGGATATAACGTAAAACGTTATCTACATATAGGATATAACGTATAACGTTACGTAGACATAGGATATAACGTATAACGTTACGTAGACATAGGATATAACGTATAACGATATGTGGATATAGGATATAACGTATAACGTTATCTACGTATAGGGTATAACGTATAACGATACGTACATATAGGAAGTAACGTATAACGATATGCTGATACAGGATATAACGTATAACGATACGTAGATATAGGATATAAGGTATAACGTTACGTAGACATAGGATATCACGTATAACGATATGTACATATAGGATACAACTTATAACGTTACGTAGACATAGGATATAACGTATAACGATATGTAGATATAGGAAATAAGGTATAACGTTATCTAGATATAGGATATAACGTACAATGTTACGTAGACATAGGATATAACGTGTAACGAGACGTAGGTATAGGATATAACGTATGACGATATGTAGATGTAGGATATAACGCATAACGATATGTAGATATAGGATATAACGTATAACGTTATCTACATATAGGATATAACGTATAACGTTACGTAGACATAGGCTATAACGTATAGCGTTACCTACATATAGGATATAACGTATAGGGTTACCTACATATAGGATATAACGTATAACGATACGTAGATATAGGATATAACGTAAAACGTTTTCCACATATAGGATATAACTTATAACGTTACGTAGACATAGGATATAACGTATAACGATATGTAGATAAAGGATACAACGTATAATGTTATCTACATATAGGATGCAACGTATAACGTTACGTGGACATAGGATGTAACGTTTAACAATATGTAGACATAGGATATAACGTATAACGATACGTAGACATAGGATATCACGTATAACGATATGTACATATATGGGATACAACGTATAACGTTATCTACTTATAGGGTATAACGTATAACGATACGAACTTATAGGAAGTAACGTATAACGATATGCTGATACAGGATATAACGTATAACGATACGTAGATATAGGATATAAGGTATAACGTTACGTAGACATAGGATATCACGTATAGCGATATGTACATATAGGATATAACGTGTAGCGTTACCTACATATAGGATATAACGTATAACGATACGTAGATATAGGATATAACGTAAAACGTTATGTACATATAGGATATAACTTATAACGTTACGTAGATATAGGATATAACGTATAACGATACGTAGACATAGGATATCACGTATAACGATATGTACATATAGGATACAACGCATAACGTTACGTAGACATAGAGTATAACGTATAACGATATGTAGATATAGGATACAACGTACACCGTTATCTACTTATAGGGTATAACGTATAACGATACGAACATATAGGAAGTAACGTATAACGATATGCTGATACAGGATATAACGTATAACGATACGTAGATATACGATATAAGGTATAACGTTACGTAGACATAGGATATAACGTATAACGATACGTCGATATAGGATATAACGTATAACGTAATCTACATACAGGATATAACGTATAACGTTACGTAGACATAGGATATCACGTATAACGATTTGTACATATAGGATACAACGTATAACGTTACGTAGACATACGATATAAGGTATAACGATATGTAGATATAGGATATAACGTATAACGTTATCTACATATAGGATATAACGTATAACGTTACGTGGACATAGGATGTAACGTTTAACAATATGTAGACATAGGATATAACGTATAACGATACCTACATGTAGGATATAACGTGTAGCGTTACCTATATATAGGATATAACGTATAACGATACGTAGATATAGGATATAACGTAAAACGTTATCTAAATATAGGATATAACGTATAACGTTACGTAGACATAGGATATAACGTATAACGATATGTAGATAAAGGATATAACGTATAATGTTACCTACATATAGGATACAACGTATAACGTTACGTGGACATGGGATGTAACGTTTAACAATATGTAGACATAGGTTATAACGTATAACGATACGTAGACATAGGATATCACGTATAACGATATGTACATATAGGATACAACGTGTAACGTTACGTAGACATAGGATATTACGTATAACGATATGTAGACATAGGATATCACGTATAACGATATGTAGACATAGGATATCACGTATAACGATATGTACATATAGGATACAACGTATAATGTTACGTAGACATAGGATATAACGTATAACGATTTGTAGATATAGGATATAACGTATAACGTTATCTACATGTAGGATATAACGTATAACGATACGTAGATATAGGATATAACGTTAAACGTTATCTACATATGGGATATAACGTATAACGTTACGCAGACATAGGATATAACGTATAACGATACCTAGGTATAGGATATAACGTATAACGTTACGTAGACATAGGATATAACGTATAACGATACGTAGACATAGGATATAACGTATAACGATACGTAGACATAGGATATCACGTATAACGATATGTAGATATAGAATACAACGTATAACGTTATCTACTTACAGGGTATAACGTATAACGATACGAACTTATAGGAAGTAACGTATAACGATATGCTGATACAGGATATAACGTATAACGATACGTAGATATAGGATATAAGGTATAACGTTACGTAGACATAGGATATCACGTATAGCGATATGTACATATAGGATATAACGTGTAGCGTTACTTACATACAGGATATAACGTATAACGTTACGTAGACATAGGATATCACGTATAACGATATGTACATATAGGATACAACGTATAACGTTACGTAGACATACGATATAACGTATAACGATATGTAGATATAGGATATAACGTATAACGTTATCTACATATAGGATATAACGTATAACGTTACGTGGACATAGGATGTAACGTTTAACAATATGTAGACATAGGATATAACGTATAACGTTACCTACATATAGGATATAACGTGTAGCGTTACCTACATATAGGATATAACGTATAACGATACGTAGATATAGGATATAACGTATAACGATACGTAGGTATAGGATATAACGTATAACGTTATCTACTTATAGGGTATAACGTATAACGATACGTACATATAGGAAGTAACGTATAACGATACGCTGATACAGGATATAACGTATAACGATACGTAGATATAGGATATAAGGTATAACGTTACGTAGACATAGGATATCACGTATAACGATATGTACATATAGGATACAACGTATAACGTTACGTAGACATAGGATATAACGTATAACGATTTGTAGATATAGGATATAACGTATAATGTTATCTACATATAGGATACAACGTATAACGTTACGTGGACATAGGATGTAACGTTTAACAATATGTAGACATAGGATATAACGTATAACGATACGTAGACATAGGATATCACGTATAACGATATGTACATATATGGGATACAACGTGTAACGTTACGTAGACATAGGATATAACGTATAACGATATGTAGACATAGGATATCACGTATAACGATATGTACATATAGGATACAACGTATAACGTTACGTAGACATAGGATATAACGTATAACGATTTGTAGATATAGGATATAACGTATAACGTTATCTACATATAGGATATAACGTATAACGATACGTAGATATAGGATATAACGTAAAACTTTATCTACATATAGGATATAACGTATAACGTTACGTAGACATAGGATATCACGTATAACGATATGTACATATAGGATACAACGTATAACGTTACGTAGACATAGGATTTAACGTATAACGATTTGTAGATATAGGATATAACGTATAACGTTATCTACATATAGGATATAACGTATAACGATACGTAGATATAGGATATAACGTAAAACGTTATCTACATATAGGAAATAACGTATAACGTTACGTAGACATAGGATATAACGTATAACGATACGTAGGTATAGGATATAAGGTATAACGTTACGTAGACATAGGATATAACGTATAACGATATGTAGATATAGGATATAACGTATAACGTTATCTACATATAGGATATAACGTATAACGTTACGTAGACATAGGATATAACGTATAGCGTTACCTACATATAGGATATAACGTGTAGTGTTACCTACATATAGGATATAACGAATAACGATACGTAGATATAGGATATAACGTATAACGTTACGTGGACATAGGATGTAACGTTTAACAATATGTAGACATAGGATATAACGTATAACGATACGTAGACATAGGATATCACGTATAACGTTACGTAGACATAGGATATAACGTATAACGATATGTGGATATAGGATATAACGTATAACGTTATCTACTTATAGGGTATAACGTATAACGATACGTACATATAGGAAGTAACGTATAACGATATGCTGATACAGGATATAACGTATAACGATACGTAGATATAGGATATAAGGTATAACGTTACGTAGACATAGGATATCACGTATAACGATATGTACATATAGGATACAACGTATAACGTTACGTAGACATAGGATATAACGTATAACGATTTGTAGATATAGGATATAACGTATAATGTTATCTACATATAGGATACAACGTATAACGTTACGTGGACATAGGATGTAACGTTTAACAATATGTAGACATAGGATATAACGTATAACGATACGTAGACAAAGGATATCACGTATAACGATATGTACATATATGGGATACAACGTGTAACGTTACGTAGACATAGGATATAACGTATAACGATATGTAGACATAGGATATCACGTATAACGATATGTACATATAGGATACAACGTATAACGTTACGTAGACATAGGATATAACGTATAACGATTTGTAGATATAGGATATAACGTATAACGTTATCTACATATAGGATATAACGTATAACGATACGTAGATATAGGATATAACGTAAAACTTTATCTACATATAGGAAATAACGTATAACGTTACGTAGACATAGGATATAACGTATAACGATACGTAGGTATAGGATATAAGGTATAACGTTACGTAGACATAGGATATAACGTATAACGATATGTAGATATAGGATATAACGTATAACGTTATCTACATATAGGAAATAACGTATAACGTTACGTAGATATAGGATATAACGTATAACGTTACGTGGACATAGGATGTAACGTTTAACAATATGTAGACATAGGATATAACGTATAACGATACGTAGACACAGGATATCACGTATAACGATATGTACATATATGGGATACAACGTGTAACGTTACGTAGACATAGGATATAACGTATAACGATATGTAGACATAGGATATCACGTATAACGATATGTACATATAGGATACAACGTATAACGTTACGTAGACATAGGATATAACGTATAACGATTTGTAGATATAGGATATAACGTATAACGTTATCTACATATAGGATATAACGTATAACGATACGTAGATATAGGATATAACGTAAAACGTTATCTACATATAGGAAATAACGTATAACGTTACGTAGACATAGGATATAACGTATAACGATATGTAGATATAGGATATAACGTATAGGGTTACCTACATATAGGATATAACGTATAACGATACGTAGATATAGGATATAACGTAAAACGTTTTCCACATATAGGATATAACGTATAACGTTACGTAGACATAGGATATAACGTATAACGATATGTAGATAAAGGATATAACGTATAATGTTATCTACATATAGGATACAACGTATAACGTTACGTGGACATAGGATGTAACGTTTAACAATATGTAGACATAGGATATAACGTATAACGATACGTAGACATAGGATATCACGTATAACGATATGTACATATATGGGATACAACGTGTAACGTTACGTAGATATAGGATATAACGTATAACGATATGTAGACATAGGATATCACGTATAACGATATGTACATATAGGATACAACGTATAACGTTACGTAGACATAGGATATAACATATAACGATTTGTAGATATAGGATATAACGTATAACGTTATCTACATATAGGATATAACGTATAACGATACGTAGATATAGGATATAAGGTATAACGTTACGTAGACATAGGATATAACGTATAACGATACGTCGATATAGGATATAACGTATAACGTAATCTACATACAGGATATAACGTATAACGTTACGTAGACATAGGATATCACGTATATCGATTTGTATATATAGGATACAACGTATAACGTTACGTAGACATACGATATAAGGTATAACGATATGTAGATATAGGACATAACGTATAACGTTATCTACATATAGGATATAACGTATAACGTTACGTGGACATAGGATGTAACGTTTAACAATATGTAGACATAGGATATAACGTATAACGTTACCTACATATAGGATATAACGTGTAGCGTTACCTACATATAGGATATAACGTATAACGATACGTAGATATAGGATATAACGTAAAACGTTATCTACATATAGGATATAACGTATAACGTTACGTAGACATAGGATATAACGTATAACGTTACGTAGACATAGGATATAACGTATAACGATATGTGGATATAGGATATAACGTATAACGTTATCTACGTATAGGGTATAACGTATAACGATACGTACATATAGGAAGTAACGTATAACGATATGCTGATACAGGATATAACGTATAACGATACGTAGATATAGGATATAAGGTATAACGTTACGTAGACATAGGATATCACGTATAACGATATGTACATATAGGATACAACTTATAACGTTACGTAGACATGGGATATAACGTATAACGATATGTAGATATAGGAAATAAGGTATAACGTTATCTAGATATAGGATATAACGTACAATGTTACGAAGACATAGGATATAACGTGTAACGAAACGTAGGTATAGGATATAACGTATGACGATATGTAGAAGTAGGATATAACGCATAACGATATGTAGATATAGGATATAACGTATAACGTTATCTACATATAGGATATAACGTATAACGTTACGTAGACATAGGCTATAACGTATAGCGTTACCTACATATAGGATATAACGTATAGGGTTACCTACATATAGGATATAACGTATAACGATACGTAGATATAGGATATAACGTAAAACGTTTTCCACATATAGGATATAACGTATAACGTTACGTAGACATAGGATATAACGTATAACGATATGTAGATAAAGGATATAACGTATAATGTTATCTACATATAGGATACAACGTATAACGTTACGAACACATAGGATGTAACGTTTAACAATATGTAGACATAGGATATAACGTATAACGATACGTA
Organism: Bombus hortorum; assembly: GCA_905332935.1. Taxonomy (NCBI): domain Eukaryota; kingdom Metazoa; phylum Arthropoda; class Insecta; order Hymenoptera; family Apidae; genus Bombus; species Bombus hortorum. The sequence goes on from HG995193.1 coordinate 16,535,682, forward strand.
GACATAGGATATCACGTATAACGATATGTACATATATGGGATACAACGTGTAACGTTACGTAGACATATGATATAACGTATAACGATATGTAGACATAGGATATCACGTATAACGATATGTACATATAGGATACAACGTATAACGTTACGTAGACATAGGATATAACGTATAACGATTTGTAGATATAGGATATAACGTATAACGTTATCTACATATAGGATATAACGTATAACGATACGTAGATATAGGATATAACGTAAAACGTTATCTACATATAGGATATAACGTATAACGTTACGTAGACATAGGATATCACGTATAACGATATGTACATATAGGATACAACGTATAACGTTACGTAGACATAGGATATAACGTATAACGATTTGTAGATATAGGATATAACGTATAACGTTATCTACATATAGGATATAACGTATAACGATACGTAGATATAGGATATAACGTAAAACGTTATCTACATATAGGAAATAACGTATAACGTTACGTAGACATAGGATATAACGTATAACGATACGTAGGTATAGGATATAACGTATAACGTTACGTAGACATAGGATATAACGGATAACGATATGTAGATATAGGATATCACGTATAACGATATGTACATATAGGATATAACGTATAACGTTACGTAGACATAGGATATAACGTATAGCGTTACCTACATATAGGATATAACGTGTAGCGTTACCTACATATAGGATATAACGAATAACGATACGTAGATATAGGATATAACGTAAAACGTTATCTACATATAGGATATAACGTATAACGTTACGTAGACATAGGATATAACGTATAACGATATGTAGATAAAGGATATAACGTATAATGTTACCTACATATAGGATACAACGTATAACGTTACGTGGACATGGGATGTAACGTTTAACAATATGTAGACATAGGTTATAACGTATAACGATACGTAGACATAGGATATCACGTATAACGATATGTACATATAGGATACAACGTGTAACGTTACGCAGACATAGGATATAACGTATAACGATACGTAGGTATAGGATATAACGTATAACGTTACGTAGACATAGGATATAACGTATAACGATACGTAGACATAGGATATCACGTATAACGATATGTAGATATAGAATACAACGTATAACGTTATCTACTTATAGGGTATAACGTATAACGATACGAACTTATAGGAAGTAACGTATAACGATATGCTGATACAGGATATAACGTATAACGATACGTAGATATAGGATATAAGGTATAACGTTACGTAGACATAGGATATCACGTATAGCGATATGTACATATAGGATATAACGTGTAGCGTTACCTACATATAGGATATAACGTATAACGATACGTAGATATAGGATATAACGTAAAACGTTATCTACATATAGGATATAACTTATAACGTTACGTAGAGATAGGATATAACGTATAACGGTATGTAGATATAGGATATAACGTATAACGATATGTAGATATAGGATATAACGTATAACGTTATCTACATATAGGATATAACGTATAACGTTACGTAGACATAGGATATAACGTATAACGTTACGTAGACATAGGATATAACGTATTACGATATGTAGATATAGGTTACAACGTATAACGTTACGTAGAAATAGGATATAACGTATAACGTTATCTACACATAGGATATAATGTATAACGATACGTAGATATAGGATATAAGGTATAACGTTACGTAGACATAGGGTATCACGTATAACGATATGTACATATAGGATATAACGTGTAGCGTTACCTACATATAGGATATAACGTATAACGATACGTAGATAAAGGATATAACGTATAATGTTACCTACATATAGGATACAACGTATAACGTTACGTGGACATGGGATGTAACGTTTAACAATATGTAGACATAGGTTATAACTTATAACGATACGTAGACATAGGATATCACGTATAACGATATGTACATATAGGATACAACGTGTAACGTTACGCAGACATAGGATATAACGTATAACGATACGTAGGTATAGGATATAACGTATAACGTTACGTAGACATAGGATATAACGTATAACGATACGTAGACATAGGATATCACGTATAACGATATGTAGATATAGAATACAACGTATAACGTTATCTACTTATAGGGTATAACGTATAACGATACGAACTTATAGGAAGTAACGTATAACGATATGCTGATACAGGATATAACGTATAACGATACGTAGATATAGGATATAAGGTATAACGTTACGTAGACATAGGATATCACGTATAGCGATATGTACATATAGGATATAACGTGTAGCGTTACCTACATATAGGATATAACGTATAACGATACGTAGATATAGGATATAACGTAAAACGTTATCTACATATAGGATATAACTTATAACGTTACGTAGAGATAGGATATAACGTATAACGGTATGTAGATATAGGATATAACGTATAACGATATGTAGATATAGGATATAACGTATAACGTTATCTACATATAGGATATAACGTATAACGTTACGTAGACATAGGATATAACGTATAACGTTACGTAGACATAGGATATAACGTATTACGATATGTAGATATAGGTTACAACGTATAACGTTACGTAGAAATAGGATATAACGTATAACGTTATCTACACATAGGATATAATGTATAACGATACGTAGATATAGGATATAAGGTATAACGTTACGTAGACATAGGGTATCACGTATAACGATATGTACATATAGGATATAACGTGTAGCGTTACCTACATATAGGATATAACGTATAACGATACGTAGATAAAGGATATAACGTAAAACGTTATCTACATATAGGATATAACGTATAACGTTACGTGGACATAGGATGTAACGTTTAACAATTTGTAGACATAGGATATAACGTATAGCGATACGTAGACATAGGATATCACGTATAACGATATGTAGATACAGGATATAACGTATAACGTTACGTAGACATAGGATATGACGTATGACGATATGTAGATATAGGATATAACGTATAACGTTATCTACATATAGGATATAACGTATAACGTTACGTAGACATAGGATATAACGTATAACGTTACCTACATACAGGATATAACATGTAGCGTTACCTACATATAGGATATAACGTATAACGATACGTAGATATAGGATATAACGTAAAACGTTATCTACATATAGGATATAACTTATAACGTTACGTAGATATAGGATATAACGTATAACAATACGTAGACATAGGATATCACGTATAACGATATGTACATGTAGGATACAACGCATAACGTTACGTAGACATAGAGTATAACGTATAACGATATGTAGATATAGGATACAACGTACACCGTTATCTACTTATAGGGTATAACGTATAACGATACGTACATATAGGAAGTAACGTATAACGATATGCTGATACAGGATATAACGTATAACGATACGTAGATATAGGATATAACGTAAAACGTTTTCCACATATAGGATATAACGTATAACGTTACGTAGATGTAGGATATAACGTATAACGATACGTAGACATAGGATATCACGTATAACGATATGTACATATAGGATACAACGCATAACGTTACGTAGACATAGAGTATAACGTATAACGATATGTAGATATAGGATACAACGTACACCGTTATCTACTTATAGGGTATAACGTATAACGATACGAACATATAGGAAGTAACGTATAACGATATGCTGATACAGGATATAACGTATAACGATACGTAGATATAGGATATAAGGTATAACGTTACGTAGACATAGGATATAACGTATAACGATATGTAGATATAGGAAATAAGGTATAACGTTATCTAGATATAGGATATAACGTACAATGTTACGAAGACATAGGATATAACGTGTAACGAAACGTAGGTATAGGATATAACGTATGACGATATGTAGAAGTAGGATATAACGCATAACGATATGTAGATATAGGATATAACGTATAACGTTATCTACATATAGGATATAACGTATAACGTTACGTAGACATAGGCTATAACGTATAGCGTTACCTACATATAGGATATAACGTATAGGGTTACCTACATATAGGATATAACGTATAACGATACGTAGATATAGGATATAACGTAAAACGTTTTCCACATATAGGATATAACGTATAACGTTACGTAGACATAGGATATAACGTATAACGATATGTAGATAAAGGATATAACGTATAATGTTATCTACATATAGGATACAACGTATAACGTTACGAACACATAGGATGTAACGTTTAACAATATGTAGACATAGGATATAACGTATAACGATACGTAGACATAGGATATCACGTATAACGATATGTACATATATGGGATACAACGTGTAACGTTACGTAGACATATGATATAACGTATAACGATATGTAGACATAGGATATCACGTATAACGATATGTACATATAGGATACAACGTATAACGTTACGTAGACATAGGATATAACGTATAACGATTTGTAGATATAGGATATAACGTATAACGTTATCTACATATAGGATATAACGTATAACGATACGTAGATATAGGATATAACGTAAAACGTTATCTACATATAGGATATAACGTATAACGTTACGTAGACATAGGATATCACGTATAACGATATGTACATATAGGATACAACGTATAACGTTACGTAGACATAGGATATAACGTATAACGATTTGTAGATATAGGATATAACGTATAACGTTATCTACATATAGGATATAACGTATAACGATACGTAGATATAGGATATAACGTAAAACGTTATCTACATATAGGAAATAACGTATAACGTTACGTAGACATAGGATATAACGTATAACGATACGTAGGTATAGGATATAACGTATAACGTTACGTAGACATAGGATATAACGGATAACGATATGTAGATATAGGATATCACGTATAACGATATGTACATATAGGATATAACGTATAACGTTACGTAGACATAGGATATAACGTATAGCGTTACCTACATATAGGATATAACGTGTAGCGTTACCTACATATAGGATATAACGAATAACGATACGTAGATATAGGATATAACGTAAAACGTTATCTACATATAGGATATAACGTATAACGTTACGTAGACATAGGATATAACGTATAACGATATGTAGATAAAGGATATAACGTATAATGTTACCTACATATAGGATACAACGTATAACGTTACGTGGACATGGGATGTAACGTTTAACAATATGTAGACATAGGTTATAACGTATAACGATACGTAGACATAGGATATCACGTATAACGATATGTACATATAGGATACAACGTGTAACGTTACGCAGACATAGGATATAACGTATAACGATACGTAGGTATAGGATATAACGTATAACGTTACGTAGACATAGGATATAACGTATAACGATACGTAGACATAGGATATCACGTATAACGATATGTAGATATAGAATACAACGTATAACGTTATCTACTTATAGGGTATAACGTATAACGATACGAACTTATAGGAAGTAACGTATAACGATATGCTGATACAGGATATAACGTATAACGATACGTAGATATAGGATATAAGGTATAACGTTACGTAGACATAGGATATCACGTATAGCGATATGTACATATAGGATATAACGTGTAGCGTTACCTACATATAGGATATAACGTATAACGATACGTAGATATAGGATATAACGTAAAACGTTATCTACATATAGGATATAACTTATAACGTTACGTAGAGATAGGATATAACGTATAACGGTATGTAGATATAGGATATAACGTATAACGATATGTAGATATAGGATATAACGTATAACGTTATCTACATATAGGATATAACGTATAACGTTACGTAGACATAGGATATAACGTATAACGTTACGTAGACATAGGATATAACGTATTACGATATGTAGATATAGGTTACAACGTATAACGTTACGTAGAAATAGGATATAACGTATAACGTTATCTACACATAGGATATAATGTATAACGATACGTAGATATAGGATATAAGGTATAACGTTACGTAGACATAGGGTATCACGTATAACGATATGTACATATAGGATATAACGTGTAGCGTTACCTACATATAGGATATAACGTATAACGATACGTAGATAAAGGATATAACGTAAAACGTTATCTACATATAGGATATAACGTATAACGTTACGTGGACATAGGATGTAACGTTTAACAATATGTAGACATAGGATATAACGTATAGCGATACGTAGACATAGGATATCACGTATAACGATATGTAGATACAGGATATAACGTATAACGTTACGTAGACATAGGATATGACGTATGACGATATGTAGATATAGGATATAACGTATAACGTTATCTACATATAGGATATAACGTATAACGTTACGTAGACATAGGATATAACGTATAACGTTACCTACATACAGGATATAACATGTAGCGTTACCTACATATAGGATATAACGTATAACGATACGTAGATATAGGATATAACGTAAAACGTTATCTACATATAGGATATAACTTATAACGTTACGTAGATATAGGATATAACGTATAACAATACGTAGACATAGGATATCACGTATAACGATATGTACATGTAGGATACAACGCATAACGTTACGTAGACATAGAGTATAACGTATAACGATATGTAGATATAGGATACAACGTACACCGTTATCTACTTATAGGGTATAACGTATAACGATACGTACATATAGGAAGTAACGTATAACGATATGCTGATACAGGATATAACGTATAACGATACGTAGATATAGGATATAACGTAAAACGTTTTCCACATATAGGATATAACGTATAACGTTACGTAGATGTAGGATATAACGTATAACGATACGTAGACATAGGATATCACGTATAACGATATGTACATATAGGATACAACGCATAACGTTACGTAGACATAGAGTATAACGTATAACGATATGTAGATATAGGATATAACGTATAATGTTATCTACATATAGGATACAACGTATAACGTTACGTCGATATAGGATATAACGTATAACGTAATCTACATACAGGATATAACGTATAACGTTACGTAGACATAGGATATCACGTATAACGATATGTACATATAGGATACAACGTATAACGTTACGTAGACATACGATATAACGTATAACGATATGTAGATATAGGATATAACGTATAACGTTATCTACATATAGGATATAACGTATAACGTTACGTGGACATAGGATGTAACGTTTAACAATATGTAGACATAGGATATAACGTATAACGTTCCCTACATATAGGATATAACGTGTAGCGTTACCTACATATAGGATATAACGTATAACGATACGTAGATATAGGATATAACGTAAAACGTTATCTACATATAGGATATAACGTATAACGTTACGTAGACATAGGATATAACGTATAACGTTACGTAGACATAGGATATAACGTATAACGATATGTGGATATAGGATATAACGTATAACGTTATCTACTTATAGGGTATAACGTATAACGATACGTACATATAGGAAGTAACGTATAACGATATGCTGATACAGGATATAACGTATAACGATACGTAGATATAGGATATAAGGTATAACGTTACGTAGACATAGGATATCACGTATAACGATAACGTTACGTAGACATAGGATATAACGTATAGCGTTACCTACATATAGGATATAACGTGTAGCGTTACCTACATATAGGATATAACGAATAACGATACGTAGATATAGGATATAACGTATAACGTTACGTGGACAGAGGATGTAACGTTTAACAATATGTAGACATAGGATATAACGTATAACGATACGTAGACATAGGATATCACGTATAACGATATGTACATATATGGGATACAACGTGTAACGTTACGTAGACATAGGATATAACGTATAACGTTACGTAGACATAGGATATCACGTATAACGATATGTACATATAGGATACAACGTATAACGTTACGTAGACATAGGATATAACGTATAACGATTTGTAGATATAGGATATAACGTATAACGTTATCTACATATAGGATATAACGTATAACGTTACGTGGACATAGGATGTAACGTTTAACAATATGTAGACATAGGATATAACGTATAACGATACGTAGACATAGGATATCACGTATAACGATATGTACATATATGGGATACAACGTGTAACGTTACGTAGACATAGGATATAACGTATAACGATATGTGGACATAGGATATCACGTATAACGATATGTACATATAGGATACAACGTATAACGTTACGTAGACATAGGATATAACGTATAACGATTTGTAGATATAGGATATAACGTATAACGTTATCTACATATAGGATATAACGTATAACGATACGTAGATATAGGATATAACGTAAAACTTTATCTACATATAGGATATAACGTATAACGTTACGTAGACATAGGATATCACGTATAACGATATGTACATATAGGATACAACGTATAACGTTACGTAGACATAGGATATAACGTATAACGATTTGTAGATATAGGATATAACGTATAACGATACGTAGATATAGGATATAACGTAAAACGTTATCTACATATAGGAAATAACGTATAACGTTACGTAGACATAGGATATAACGTATAGCGTTACCTACATATAGGATATAACGTGTAGCGTTACCTACATATAGGATATAACGAATAACGATACGTAGATATAGGATATAACGTATAACGTTACGTGGACAGAGGATGTAACGTTTAACAATATGTAGACATAGGATATAACGTATAACGATACGTAGACATAGGATATCACGTATAACGATATGTACATATATGGGATACAACGTGTAACGTTACGTAGACATAGGATATAACGTATAACGTTACGTAGACATAGGATATCACGTATAACGATATGTACATATAGGATACAACGTATAACGTTACGTAGACATAGGATATAACGTATAACGATTTGTAGATATAGGATATAACGTATAACGTTATCTACATATAGGATATAACGTATAACGATACGTAGATATAGGATATAACGTATAACGTTACGTAGACATAGGATATCACGTATAACGATATGTACATATAGGATACAACGTATAACGTTACGTAGACATAGGATATAACGTATAACGATTTGTAGATATAGGATATAACGTATAACGTTATCTACATATAGGATATAACGTATAACGATACGTAGATATAGGATATAACGTAAAACGTTATCTACATATAGGAAATAACGTATAACGTTACGTAGACATAGGATATAACGTATAACGATACGTAGATATAGGATATAACGTATAACGTTACGTAGGTATAGGATATAACGTATAACGATTTGTAGATATAGGATATAACGTATAACGTTATCTACATATAGGATATAACGTATAACGATACGTAGATATAGGATATAACGTAAAACGTTATCTACATATACGAAATAACGTATAACGTTACGTAGACATAGGATATAACGTATAACGATATGTACATATAGGATACAACGTATAACGTTACGTAGACATAGGATATAACGTATAACGATTTGTAGATATAGGATATAACGTATAACGTTATCTACATATAGGATATAACGCATAACGATACGTAGATATAGGATATAACGTAAAACGTTATCTACATAGAGGAAATAACGTATAACGTTACGTAGACATAGGATATAACGTATAACGATACGTAGGTATAGGATATAACGTATAACGATACGTAGGTATAGGATATAACGTATAACGTTACGTAGACATAGGATATAACGTATAACGATATGTAGATATAGGATATAACGTATAGGGTTACCTACATATAGGATATAACGTATAACGATACGTAGATATAGGATATAACGTAAAACGTTTTCCACATATAGGATATAACGTATAACGTTACGTAGACATAGGATATAACGTATAACGATATGTAGATAAAGGATATAACGTATAATGTTATCTACATATAGGATACAACGTATAACGTTACGTGGACATAGGATGTAACGTTTAACAATATGTAGACATAGGATATAACGTATAACGATACGTAGACATAGGATATCACGTATAACGATATGTACATATATGGGATACAACGTGTAACGTTACGTAGACATAGGATATAACGTATAACGATATGTAGACATAGGATATCACGTATAACGATATGTACATATAGGATACAACGTATAACGTTACGTAGACATAGGATATAACGTATAACGATATGTAGATATAGGATATAACGTATAGGGTTACCTACATATAGGATATAACGTATAACGATACGTAGATATAGGATATAACGTAAAACGTTTTCCACATATAGGATATAACGTATAACGTTACGTAGACATAGGATATAACGTATAACGATATGTAGATAAAGGATATAACGTTTAATGTTATCTACATATAGGATACAACGTATAACGTTACGTGGACATAGGATGTAACGTTTAACAATATGTAGACATAGGATATAACGTATAACGATACGTAGACATAGGATATCACGTATAACGATATGTACATATATGGGATACAACGTGTAACGTTACGTAGATATAGGATATAACGTATAACGATATGTAGACATAGGATATCACGTATAACGATATGTACATATAGGATACAACATATAACGTTACGTAGACATAGGATATAACGTATAACGATTTGTAGATATAGGATATAACGTATAACGTTATCTACATATAGGATATAACGTATAACGATACGTAGATATAGGATATAACGTAAAACGTTATCTACATATAGGATATAACGTATAACGTTACGTAGACATAGGATATCACGTATAACGATATGTACATATAGGATACAACGTATAACGTTACGTAGACATAGGATATAACGTATAACGATTTGTAGATATAGGATATAACGTATAACGTTATCTACATATAGGATATAAGGTATAACGATACGTAGATATAGGATATAACGTAAAACGTTATCTACATATAGGAAATAACGTATAACGTTACGTAGACATAGGATATAACGTATAACGATACGTAGGTATAGGATATAACGTATAACGTTACGTAGACATAGGATATTACGTATAACGATATGTAGATATAGGATATAACGTATAACGTTATCTACATATAGGATATAACGTATAACGTTACGTAGACATAGGATATAACGTATAGCGTTACCTACATATAGGATATAACGTGTAGCGTTACCTACATATAGGATATAACGAATAACGATATGTAGATAAAGGATATAACGTATAATGTTACCTACATATAGGATACAACGTATAACGTTACGTGGACATGGGATGTAACGTTTAACAATATGTAGACATAGGATATAACGTATAACGATACGTAGACATAGGATATCACGTATAACGATATGTACATATAGGATACAACGTGTAACGTTACGTAGACATAGGATATTACGTATAACGATATGTAGACATAGGATATCACGTATAACGATATGTACATATAGGATACAACGTATAACGTTACGTAGACATAGGATATAACGTATAACGATTTGTAGATATAGGATATAACGTATAACGTTATCTACATATAGGATATAACGTATAACGATACGTAGATATAGGATATAACGTTAAACGTTATCTACATATAGGATATAACGTATAACGTTACGCAGACATAGGATATAACGTATAACGATACGTAGGTATAGGATATAACGTATAACGTTACGTAGACATAGGATATAACGTATAACGATACGTAGACATAGGATATCACGTATAACGATATGTAGATATAGAATACAACGTATAACGTTATCTACTTATAGGGTATAACGTATAACGATACGAACTTATAGGAAGTAACGTATAACGATATGCTGATACAGGATATAACGTATAACGATACGTAGATATAGGATATAAGGTATAACGTTACGTAGACATAGGATATCACGTATAGCGATATGTACATATAGGATATAACGTGTAGCGTTACCTACATATAGGATATAACGTATAACGATACGTAGATATAGGATATAACGTAAAACGTTATCTACATATAGGATATAACTTATAACGTTACGTAGATATAGGATATAACGTATAACGATACGTAGACATAGGATATCACGTATAACGATATGTACATATAGGATACAACGCATAACGTTACGTAGACATAGAGTATAACGTATAACGATATGTAGATATAGGATACAACGTACACCGTTATCTACTTATAGGGTATAACGTATAACGATACGAACATATAGGAAGTAACGTATAACGATATGCTGATACAGGATATAACGTATAACGATACGTAGATATAGGATATAAGGTATAACGTTACGTAGACATAGGATATAACGTATAACGATACGTCGATATAGGATATAACGTATAACGTAATCTACATACAGGATATAACGTATAACGTTACGTAGACATAGGATATCACGTATAACGATTTGTATATATAGGATACAACGTATAACGTTACGTAGACATACGATATAAGGTATAACGAAATGTAGATATAGGATATAACGTATAACGTTATCTACATATAGGATATAACGTATAACGTTACGTGGACATAGGATGTAACGTTTAACAATATGTAGACATAGGATATAACGTATAACGTTACCTACATATAGGATATAACGTGTAGCGTTACCTACATATAGGATATAACGTATAACGATATGTAGATATAGGATATAACGTAAAACGTTATCTACATATAGGATATAACGTATAACGTTACGTAGACATAGGATATAACGTATAACGTTACGTAGACATAGGATATAACGTATAACGATATGTGGATATAGGATATAACGTATAACGTTATCTACGTATAGGGTATAACGTATAACGATACGTACATATAGGAAGTAACGTATAACGATATGCTGATACAGGATATAACGTATAACGATACGTAGATATAGGATATAAGGTATAACGTTACGTAGACATAGGATATCACGTATAACGATATGTACATATAGGATACAACTTATAACGTTTCGTAGACATAGGATATAACGTATAACGATATGTAGATATAGGAAATAAGGTATAACGTTATCTAGATATAGGATATAACGTACAATGTTACGTAGACATAGGATATAACGTGTAACGAAACGTAGGTATAGGATATAACGTATGACGATATGTAGATGTAGGATATAACGCATAACGATATGTAGATATAGGATATAACGTATAACGTTATCTGCATATAGGATATAACGTATAACGTTACGTAGACATAGGCTACAACGTATAGCGTTACCTACATATAGGATATAACGTATAGGGTTACCTACATATAGGATATAACGTATAACGATACGTAGATATAGGATATAACGTAAAACGTTTTCCACATATAGGATATAACGTATAACGTTACGTAGACATAGGATATAACGTATAACGATATGTAGATAAAGGATATAACGTATAATGTTATCTACATATAGGATACAACGTATAACGTTATCTACATATAGGATATAACGTATAACGATACGTAGATATAGGATATAACGTAAAACGTTATCTACATATAGGATATAACGTATAACGATACGTAGATATAGGATATAACGTAAAACGTTATCTACATATCGGAAATAACGTATAACGTTACGTAGACATAGGATATAACGTATAACGATACGTAGGTATAGGATATAACGTATAACGTTACGTAGACATAGGATATAACGTATAACGATATGTAGATATAGTATATCACGTATAACGATATGTACATATAGGATACAACGTATAACGTTACGTAGACATAGGATATAACGTATAACGATTTGTAGATATAGGATATAACGTATAACGTTATCTACATATAGCATATAACGTATAACGATACGTAGATATAGGATATAACGTAAAACGTTATCTACGTATAGGATATAACGTATAACGTTACGTAGACATAGGATATCACGTATAACGATATGTACATATAGGATACAACGTATAACGTTACGTAGACATAGGATATAACGTATAACGATTTGTAGATATAGGATATAACGTATAACGTTATCTACATATAGGATATAACGTATAACGATACGTAGATATAGGATATAACGTAAAACGTTATCTACATATAGGAAATAACGTATAACGTTACGTAGACATAGGATATAACGTATAACGATACGTAGGTATAGGATATAACGTATAACGATACGTAGGTATAGGATATAACGTATAACGTTACGTAGACATAGGATATAACGTATAACGATATGTAGACATAGGATATCACGTATAACGATATGTACATATAGGATACAACGTATAACGTTACGTAGACATAGGATATAACGTATAACGATTTGTAGATATAGGATATAACGTATAACGTTATCTACATACAGGATATAACGTATAACGATACGTAGATATAGGATATAACGTAAAACGTTATCTACATATAGGATATAACGTATAACGTTACGTAGACATAGGATATCACGTATAACGATATGTACATATAGGATACAACGTATAACGTTACGTAGACATAGGATATAACGTATAACGATTTGTAGATATAGGATATAACGTATAACGTTATCTACATATAGGATATAACGTATAACGATACGTAGATATAGGATATAACGTAAAACGTTATCTACATATAGGATATAACGTATAACGTTACGTAGACATAGGATATCACGTATAACGATATGTACATATAGGATACAACGTATAACGTTACGTAGACATAGGATATAACGTATAACGATTTGTAGATATAGGATATAACGTATAACGTTATCTACATATAGGATATAACGTATAACGATACGTAGATATAGGATATAACGTAAAACGTTATCTACATATAGGAAATAACGTATAACGTTACGTAGACATAGGATATAACGTATAACGATGCGTAGGTATAGGATATAACGTATAACGTTACGTAGACATAGGATATAACGTATAACGATATGTAGATATAGGATATAACGTATAACGTTATCTACATATAGGATATAACGTATAACGTTACGTAGACATAGGATATAACGTATAGCGTTACCTACATATAGGATATAACGTGTAGCGTTACCTACATATAGGATATAACGAATAACGATACGTAGATATAGGATATAACGTAAAACGTTATCTACATATAGGATATAACGTATAACGTTACGTAGACATAGGATATAACGTATAACGATATGTAGATAAAGGATATAACGTATAATGTTACCTACATATAGGATACAACGTATAACGTTACGTGGACATGGGATGTAACGTTTAACAATATGTAGACATAGGATATAACGTATAACGATACGTAGACATAGGATATCACGTATAACGATATGTACATATAGGATACAACGTGTAACGTTACGTAGACATAGGATATTACGTATAACGATATGTAGACATAGGATATCACGTATAACTATATGTACATATAGGATACAACGTATAACGTTACGTAGACATAGGATATAACGTATAACGATTTGTAGATATAGGATATAACGTATAACGTTATCTACATATAGGATATAACGTATAACGATACGTAGATATAGGATATAACGTTAAACGTTATCTACATATAGGATATAACGTATAACGTTACGCAGACATAGGATATAACGTATAACGATACGTAGACATAGGATATCACGTATAACGATATGTAGATATAGAATACAACGTATAACGTTATCTACTTATAGGGTATAACGTATAACGATACGAACTTATAGGAAGTAACGTATAACGATATGCTGATACAGGATATAACGTATAACGATACGTAGATATAGGATATAACGTAAAACGTTATCTACATATAGGATATAACTTATAACGTTACGTAGATATAGGATATAACGTATAACGATACGTAGACATAGGATATCACGTATAACGATATGTACATATAGGATACAACGCATAACGTTACGTAGACATAGAGTATAACGTATAACGATATGTAGATATAGGATACAACGTACACCGTTATCTACTTATAGGGTATAACGTATAACGATACGAACATATAGGAAGTAACGTATAACGATATGCTGATACAGGATATAACGTATAACGATACGTAGATATACGATATAAGGTATAACGTTACGTAGACATAGGATATAACGTATAACGATACGTCGATATAGGATATAACGTATAACGTAATCTACATACAGGATATAACGTATAACGTTACGTAGACATAGGATATCACGTATAACGATTTGTACATATAGGATACAACGTATAACGTTACGTAGACATACGATATAAGGTATAACGATATGTAGATATAGGATATAACGTGTAACGTTATCTACATATAGGATATAACGTATAACGTTACGTGGACATAGGATGTAACGTTTAACAATATGTAGACATAGGATATAACGTATAACGTTACCTACATATAGGATATAACGTGTAGCGTTACCTACATATAGGATATAACGTATAACGATACGTAGATATAGGATATAACGTAAAACGTTATCTACATATAGGATATAACGTATAACGTTACGTAGACATAGGATATAACGTATAACGTTACGTAGACATAGGATATAACGTATAACGATATGTGGATATAGGATATAACGTATAACGTTATCTACATATAGGATATAACGTATAACGTTACGTAGACATAGGCTATAACGTATAGCGTTACCTACATATAGGATATAACGTATAGGGTTACCTACATATAGGATATAACGTATAACGATACGTAGATATAGGATATAACGTAAAACGTTTTCCACATATAGGATATAACTTATAACGTTACGTAGACATAGGATATAACGTATAACGATATGTAGATAAAGGATATAACGTATAATGTTATCTACATATAGGATGCAACGTATAACGTTACGTGGACATAGGATGTAACGTTTAACAATATGTAGACATAGGATATAACGTATAACGATACGTAGACATAGGATATCACGTATAACGATATGTACATATATGGGATACAACGTATAACGTTATCTACTTATAGGGTATAACGTATAACGATACGAACTTATAGGAAGTAACGTATAACGATATGCTGATACAGGATATAACGTATAACGATACGTAGATATAGGATATAAGGTATAACGTTACGTAGACATAGGATATCACGTATAGCGATATGTACATATAGGATATAACGTGTAGCGTTACCTACATATAGGATATAACGTATAACGATACGTAGATATAGGATATAACGTAAAACGTTATGTACATATAGGATATAACTTATAACGTTACGTAGATATAGGATATAACGTATAACGATACGTAGACATAGGATATCACGTATAACGATATGTACATATAGGATACAACGCATAACGTTACGTAGACATAGAGTATAACGTATAACGATATGTAGATATAGGATACAACGTACACCGTTATCTACTTATAGGGTATAACGTATAACGATACGAACATATAGGAAGTAACGTATAACGATATGCTGATACAGGATATAACGTATAACGATACGTAGATATAGGATATAAGGTATAACGTTACGTAGACATAGGATATAACGTATACCGATACGTCGATATAGGATATAACGTATAACGTAATCTACATACAGGATATAACGTATAACGTTACGTAGACATAGGACATCACGTATAACGATATGTACATATAGGATACAACTTATAACGTTACGTAGACATAGGATATAACGTATAACGATATGTAGATATAGGAAATAAGGTATAACGTTATCTAGATATAGGATATAACGTACAATGTTACGTAGACATAGGATATAACGTGTAACGAAACGTATGTATAGGATATAACGTATGACGATATGTAGATGTAGGATATAACGCATAACGATATGTAGATATAGGATATAACGTATAACGTTATCTACATATAGGATATAACGTATAACGTTACGTAGACATAGGCTACAACGTATAGCGTTACCTACATATAGGATATAACGTATAGGGTTACCTACATATAGGATATAACGTATAACGATACGTAGATATAGGATATAACGTAAAACGTTTTCCACATATAGGATATAACGTATAACGTTACGTAGACATAGGATATAACGTATAACGATATGTAGATAAAGGATATAACGTATAATGTTATCTACATATAGGATACAACGTATAACGTTACGTGGACATAGGATGTAACGTTTAACAATATGTAGACATAGGATATAACGTATAACGATACGTAGACATAGGATATCACGTATAACGATATGTACATATATGGGATACAACGTGTAACGTTACGTAGACATAGGATATAACGTATAACGATATGTAGACATAGGATATCACGTATAACGATATGTACATATAGGATACAACGTATAACGTTACGTAGACATAGGATATAACGTATAACGATTTGTAGATATAGGATATAACGTATAACGTTATCTACATATAGGATATAACGTATAACGATACGTAGATATAGGATATAACGTAAAACGTTATCTACATATAGGATATAACGTATAACGTTACGTAGACATAGGATATCACGTATAACGATATGTACATATAGGATACAACGTATAACGTTACGTAGACATAGGATATAACGTATAACGATTTGTAGATATAGGATATAACGTATAACGTTATCTACATATAGGATATAACGCATAACGATACGTAGATATAGGATATAACGTAAAACGTTATCTACATATCGGAAATAACATATAACGTTACGTAGACATAGGATATAACGTATAACGATATGTACATATAGGATACAACGTATAACGTTACGTAGACATAGGATATAACGTATAACGATTTGTAGATATAGGATATAACGTATAACGTTATCTACATATAGGATATAACGTATAACGATACGTAGATATAGGATATAACGTAAAACGTTATCTACATATAGGAAATAACGTATAACGTTACGTAGACATAGGATATAACGTATACCGATACGTAGGTATAGGATATAACGTATAACGATACGTAGGTATAGGATATAACGTATAACGTTACGTAGACATAGGATATAACGTATAACGATATGTAGATATAGGATATAACGTATAGGGTTACCTACATATAGGATATAACGTATAACGATACGTAGATATAGGATATAACGTAAAACGTTTTCCACATATAGGATATAACGTATAACGTTACGTAGACATAGGATATAACGTATAACGATATGTAGATAAAGGATATAACGTATAATGTTATCTACATATAGGATACAACGTATAACGTTACGTGGACATAGGATGTAACGTTTAACAATATGTAGACATAGGATATAACGTATAACGATACGTAGACATAGGATATCACGTATAACTATATGTACATATATGGGATACAACGTGTAACGTTACGTAGACATAGGATATAACGTATAACGATATGTAGACATAGGATATCACGTATAACGATATGTACATATAGGATACAACGTATAACGTTACGTAGACATAGGATATAACGTATAACGATTTGTAGATATAGGATATAACGTATAACGTTATCTACATATAGGATATAACGTATAACGATACGTAGATATAGGATATAACGTAAAACGTTATCTACATATAGGATATAACGTATAACGTTACGTAGACATAGGATATCATGTATAACGATATGTACATATAGGATACAACGTATAACGTTACGTAGACATAGGATATAACGTATAACGATTTGTAGATATAGGATATAACGTATAACGTTATCTACATATAGGATATAACGTATAACGATACGTAGATATAGGATATAACGTAAAACGTTATCTACATATAGGAAATAACGTATAACGTTACGTAGACATAGGATATAACGTATAACGTTACGTGGACATGGGATGTAACGTTTAACAATATGTAGACATAGGATATAACGTATAACGATACGTAGACATAGGATATCACGTATAACGATATGTACATATAGGATACAACGTGTAACGTTACGTAGACATAGGATATTACGTATAACGATATGTAGACATAGGATATCACGTATAACGATATGTACATATAGGATACAACGTATAACGTTACGTAGACATAGGATATAACGTATAACGATTTGTAGATATAGGATATAACGTATAACGTTATCTACATATAGGATATAACGTATAACGATACGTAGATATGGGATATAACGTAAAACGTTATCTACATATAGGATATAACGTATAACGTTACGTAGACATAGGATATCACGTATAACGATATGTACATATAGGATACAACGTATAACGTTACGTAGACATAGGATATAACGTATAACGATTTGTAGATATAGGATATAACGTATAACGTTATCTACATATAGGATATAACGTATAACGATACGTAGATATAGGATATAACGTAAAACGTTATCTACATATAGGAAATAACGTATAACGTTACGTAGACATAGGATATAACGTATAACGATACGTAGGTATAGGATATAACGTATAACGTTACGTAGACATAGGATATCATGTATAACGATATGTACATATAGGATACAACGTATAACGTTACGTAGATATAGGATATAACGTATAACGATACGTAGACATAGGATATCACGTATAACGATATGTACATATAGGATACAACGCATAACGTTACGTAGACATAGAGTATAACGTATAACGATATGTAGATATAGGATACAACGTACACCGTTATCTACTTATAGGGTATAACGTATAACGATACGAACATATAGGAAGTAACGTATAACGATATGCTGATACAGGATATAACGTATAATGTTACCTACATATAGGATACAACGTATAACGTTACGTGGACATGGAATGTAACGTTTAACAATATGTAGACATAGGATATAACGTATAACGATACGTAGACATAGGATATCACGTATAACGATATGTACATATAGGATACAACGTGTAACGTTACGTAGACATAGGATATTACGTATAACGATATGTAGACATAGGATATCACGTATAACTATATGTACATATAGGATACAACGTATAACGTTACGTAGACATAGGATATAACGTATAACGATTTGTAGATATAGGATATAACGTATAACGTTATCTACATATAGGATATAACGTATAACGATACGTAGATATAGGATATAACGTTAAACGTTATCTACATATAGGATATAACGTATAACGTTACGCAGACATAGGATATAACGTATAACGATTTGTAGATATAGGATATAACGTATAACGTTATCTACATATAGGATATAACGTATAACGTTATCTACATATAGGATATAACGTATAACGATACGTAGATATAGGATATAACGTTAAACGTTATCTACATATAGGATATAACGTATAACGATACGTAGATATAGGATATAACGTAAAACGTTATCTACATATAGGATATAACTTATAACGTTACGTAGATATAGGATATAACGTATAACGATACGTAGACATAGGATATCACGTATAACGATATGTACATATAGGATACAACGCATAACGTTACGTAGACATAGAGTATAACGTATAACGATATGTAGATATAGGATACAACGTACACCGTTATCTACTTATAGGGTATAACGTATAACGATACGATCATATAGGAAGTAACGTATAACGATATGCTGATACAGGATATAACGTATAACGATACGTAGATATACGATATAAGGTATAACGTTACGTAGACATAGGATATAACGTATAACGATACGTCGATATAGGATATAACGTATAACGTAATCTACATACAGGATATAACGTATAACGTTACGTAGACATAGGATATCACGTATAACGATTTGTACATATAGGATACAACGTATAACGTTACGTAGACATACGATATAAGGTATAACGATATGTAGATATAGGATATAACGTATAACGTTATCTACATATAGGATATAACGTATAACGTTACGTGGACATAGGATGTAACGTTTAACAATATGTAGACATAGGATATAACGTATAACGATACCTACATGTAGGATATAACGTGTAGCGTTACCTATATATAGGATATAACGTATAACGATACGTAGATATAGGATATAACGTAAAACGTTATCTACATATAGGATATAACGTATAACGTTACGTAGACATAGGATATAACGTATAACGTTACGTAGACATAGGATATAACGTATAACGATATGTGGATATAGGATATAACGTATAACGTTATCTACGTATAGGGTATAACGTATAACGATACGTACATATAGGAAGTAACGTATAACGATATGCTGATACAGGATATAACGTATAACGATACGTAGATATAGGATATAAGGTATAACGTTACGTAGACATAGGATATCACGTATAACGATATGTACATATAGGATACAACTTATAACGTTACGTAGACATAGGATATAACGTATAACGATATGTAGATATAGGAAATAAGGTATAACGTTATCTAGATATAGGATATAACGTACAATGTTACATAGACATAGGATATAACGTGTAACGAGACGTAGGTATAGGATATAACGTATGACGATATGTAGATGTAGGATATAACGCATAACGATATGTAGATATAGGATATAACGTATAACGTTATCTACATATAGGATATAACGTATAACGTTACGTAGACATAGGCTATAACGTATAGCGTTACCTACATATAGGATATAACGTATAGGGTTACCTACATATAGGATATAACGTATAACGATACGTAGATATAGGATATAACGTAAAACGTTTTCCACATATAGGATATAACTTATAACGTTACGTAGACATAGGATATAACGTATATCGATATGTAGATAAAGGATATAACGTATAATGTTATCTACATATAGGATACAACGTATAACGTTACGTGGACATAGGATGTAACGTTTAACAATATGTAGACATAGGATATAACGTATAACGATACGTAGACATAGGATATCACGTATAACGATATGTACATATATGGGATACAACGTGTAACGTTACGTAGACATAGGATATAACGTATAACGATATGTAGACATAGGATATCACGTATAACGATATGTACATATAGGATACAACGTACAACGTTACGTAGACATAGGATATAACGTATAACGATTTGTAGATATAGGATATAACGTATAACGTTATCTACATAAAGGATATAACGTATAACGATACGTAGATATAGGATATAACGTAAAACGTTATCTACATATAGGATATAACGTATAACGTTACGTAGACATAGGATATCACGTATAACGATATGTAAATATAGGATACAACGTATAACGTTACGTAGACATAGGATATAACGTATAACGATTTGTAGATATAGGATATAACGTATAACGTTATCTACATATAGGATATAACGTATAACGATACGTAGATATAGGATATAACGTAAAACGTTATCTACATATAGGAAATAACGTATAACGTTACGTAGACATAGGATATAACGTATAACGATACGTAGGTATAGGATATAACGTATAACGTTACGTAGACATAGGATATAACGTATAACGATATGTAGATATAGGATATAACGTATAACGTTATCTACGTATAGGATATAACGTATAACGTTACGTAGACATAGGATATAACGTATAGCGTTACCTACATATAGGATATAACGTGTAGCGTTACCTACATATAGGATATAACGAATAACGATACGTAGATATAGGATATAACGTATAACGTCACGTAGACATAGGATATAACGTAAAACGTTATCTACATATAGGATATAACGTATAACGTTACGTAGACATAGGATATCACGTATAACGATATGTACATATAGGATACAACGTATAACGTTACGTAGACATAGGATATAACGTATAACGATTTGTAGATATAGGATATAACGTATAACGTTATCTACATATAGGATATAACGTATAACGATACGTAGATATAGGATATAACGTAAAACGTTATCTACATATAGGATATAACGTATAACGTTACGTAGACATAGGATATCACGTATAACGATATGTACATATAGGATACAACGTATAACGTTACGTAGACATAGGATATAACGTATAACGATTTGTAGATATAGGATATAACGTATAACGTTATCTACATATAGGATATAACGCATAACGATACGTAGATATAGGATATAACGTAAAACGTTATCTACATATAGGAAATAACGTATAACGTTACGTAGACATAGGATATAACGTATAACGATACGTAGGTATAGGATATAACGTATAACGTTATCTACATATAGGATACAACGTATAACGTTACGTAGACATAGGATATAACGTATAACGATTTGTAGATATAGGATATAACGTATAACGTTATCTACATATAGGATATCACGTATAACGATACGTAGATATAGGATATAACGTAAAACGTTATCTACATATAGGATATAACTTATAACGTTACGTAGATATAGGATATAACGTATAACGATATGTAGACATAGGATATCACGTATAACGATATGTACATATAGGATACAACGTATAGCGTTACGTAGACATAGGATATAACGTATAACGATTTGTAGATATAGGATATAACGTATAACGTTATCTACATATAGGATATAACTTATAACGTTACGTAGATATAGGATATAACGTATAACGATACGTAGACATAGGATATCACGTATAACGATATGTACATATAGGATACAACGCATAACGTTACGTAGACATAGAGTATAACGTATAACGATATGTAGATATAGGATACAACGTACACCGTTATCTACTTATAGGGTATAACGTATAACGATACGAACATATAGGAAGTATCGTATAACGATATGCTGATACAGGATATAACGTATAACGATACGTAGATATACGATATAAGGTATAACGTTACGTAGACATAGGATATAACGTATAACGATACGTCGATATAGGATATAACGTATAACGTAATCTACATACAGGATATAACGTATAACGTTACGTAGACATAGCATATCACGTATAACGATTTGTACATATAGGATACAACGTATAACGTTACGTAGACATACGATATAAGGTATAACGATATGTAGATATAGGATATAACGTATAACGTTATCTACATATAGGATATAACGTATAACGTTACGTGGACATAGGATGTAACGTTTAACAATATGTAGACATAGGATATAACGTATAACGTTACCTACATGTAGGATATAACGTGTAGCGTTACCTACATATAGGATATAACGTATAACGATACGTAGATATAGGATATAACGTAAAACGTTATCTACATATAGGATATAACGTATAACGATACGTAGATATAGGATATAACGTAAAACGTTATCTACATATAGGATATAACGTATAACGTTACGTAGACATAGGATATAACGTATAACGTTACGTAGACATAGGATATAACGTATAACGATATGTGGATATAGGATATAACGTATAACGTTATCTACGTATAGGGTATAACGTATAACGATACGTACATATAGGAAGTAACGTATAACGATATGCTGATACAGGATATAACGTATAACGATACGTAGATATAGGATATAAGGTATAACGTTACGTAGACATAGGATATCACGTATAACGATATGTACATATTGGATACAACTTATAACGTTACGTAGACATAGGATATAACGTATAACGATATGTAGATATAGGAAATAAGGTATAACGTTATCTAGATATAGGATATAACGTACAATGTTACGTAGACATAGGATATAACGTGTAACGAAACGTAGGTATAGGATATAACGTATGACGATATGTAGATGTAGGATATAACGCATAACGATATGTAGATATAGGATATAACGTATAACGTTATCTACATATAGGATATAACGTATAACGTTACGTAGACATAGGCTACAACGTATAGCGTTACCTACATATAGGATATAACGTATAGGGTTACCTACATATAGGATATAACGTATAACGATACGTAGATATAGGATATAACGTAAAACGTTTTCCACATATAGGATATAACGTATAACGTTACGTAGACATAGGATATAACGTATAACGATATGTAGATAAAGGATATAACGTATAATGTTATCTACATATAGGATACAACGTATAACGTTACGTGGACATAGGATGTAACGTTTAACAATATGTAGACATAGGATATAACGTATAACGATACGTAGACATAGGATATCACGTATAACGATATGTACATATATGGGATACAACGTGTAACGTTACGTAGACATAGGATATAACGTATAACGATATGTAGACATAGGATATCACGTATAACGATATGTACATATAGGATACAACGTATAACGTTACGTAGACATAGGATATAACGTATAACGATTTGTAGATATAGGATATAACGTAGAACGTTATCTACATATAGGATATAACGTATAACGATACGTAGATATAGGATATAACGTAAAACGTTATCTACATATACGAAATAACGTATAACGTTACGTAGACATAGGATATAACGTATAACGATACGTAGGTATAGGATATAACGTATAACGATACGTAGGTATAGGATATAACGTATAACGTTACGTAGACATAGGATATAACGTATAACGATATGTAGATATAGGATATAACGTATAGGGTTACCTACATATAGGATATAACGTATAACGATACGTAGATATAGGATATAACGTAAAACGTTTTCCACATATAGGATATAACGTATAACGTTACGTAGACATAGGATATAACGTATAACGATATGTAGATAAAGGATATAACGTATAATGTTATCTACATATAGGATACAACGTATAACGTTACGTGGACATAGGATGTAACGTTTAACAATATGTAAACATAGGATATAACGTATAACGATACGTAGACATAGGATATCACGTATAAAGATATGTACATATATGGGATACAACGTGTAACGTTACGTAGACATAGGATATAACGTATAACGATATGTAGACATAGGATATCACGTATAACGATATGTACATATAGGATACAACGTATAACGTTACGTAGACATAGGATATAACGTATAACGATATGTAGATATAGGATATAACGTATAGGGTTACCTACATATAGGATATAACGTATAACGATACGTAGATATAGGATATAACGTAAAACGTTTTCCACATATAGGATATAACGTATAACGTTACGTAGACATAGGATATAACGTATAACGATATGTAGATAAAGGATATAACGTTTAATGTTATCTACATATAGGATACAACGTATAACGTTACGTGGACATAGGATGTAACGTTTAACAATATGTAGACATAGGATATAACGTATAACGATACGTAGACATAGGATATCACGTATAACGATATGTACATATATGGGATACTACGTGTAACGTTACGTAGATATAGGATATAACGTATAACGATATGTAGACATAGGATATCACGTATAACGATATGTACATATAGGATACAACGTATAACGTTACGTAGACATAGGATATAACGTATAACGATTTGTAGATATAGGATATAACGTATAACGTTATCTACATATAGGATATAACGTATAACGATACGTAGATATAGGATATAACGTAAAACGTTATCTACATATAGGATATAACGTATAACGTTACGTAGACATAGGATATCACGTATAACGATATGTACATATAGGATACAACGTATAACGTTACGTAGACATAGGATATCACGTATAACGATTTGTAGATATAGGATATAACGTATAACGTCATCTACATATAGGATATAAGGTATAACGATACGTAGATATAGGATATAACGTAAAACGTTATCTACATATAGGAAATAACGTATAACGTTACGTAGACATAGGATATAACGTATAACGATACGTAGGTATAGGATATAACGTATAACGTTACGTAGACATAGGATATAACGTATAACGATATGTAGATATAGGATATAACGTATAACGTTATCTACATATAGGATATAACGTATAACGTTACGTAGACATAGGATATAACGTATAACGATATGTAGATAAAGGATATAACGTATAATGTTACCTACATATAGGATACAACGTATATCGTTACGTGGACATGGGATGTAACGTTTAACAATATGTAGACATAGGATATAACGTATAACGATACGTAGACATAGGATATCACGTATAACGATATGTACATATAGGATACAACGTGTAACGTTACGTAGACATAGGATATTACGTATAACGATATGTAGACATAGGATATCACGTATAACGATATGTACATATAGGATACAACGTATAACGTTACGTAGACATAGGATATAACGTATAACGATTTGTAGATATAGGATATAACGTATAACGTTATCTACATATAGGATATAACGTATAACGATACGTAGATATAGGATATAACGTTAAACGTTATCTACATATAGGATATAACGTATAACGTTACGCAGACATAGGATATAACGTATAACGATACGTAGGTATAGGATATAACGTATAACGTTACGTAGACATAGGATATAACGTATAACGATACGTAGACATAGGATATCACGTATAACGATATGTAGATATAGAATACAACGTATAACGTTATCTACTTATAGGGTATAACGTATAACGATACGAACTTATAGGAAGTAACGTATAACGATATGCTGATACAGGATATAACGTATAACGATACGTAGATATAGGATATAAGGTATAACGTTACGTAGACATAGGATATCACGTATAGCGATATGTACATATAGGATATAACGTGTAGCGTTACCTACATATAGGATAAAACGTATAACGATACGTAGATATAGGATATAACGTAAAACGTTATCTACATATAGGATATAACTTATAACGTTACGTAGATATAGGATATAACGTATAACGATACGTAGACATAGGATATCACGTATAACGATATGTACATATAGGATACAACGCATAACGTTACGTAGACATAGAGTATAACGTATAACGATATCTAGATATAGGATACAACGTACACCGTTATCTACTTATAGGGTATAACGTATAACGATACGAACATATAGGAAGTAACGTATAACGATATGCTGATACAGGATATAACGTATAACGATTTGTAGATATAGGATATAACGTATAACGTTATCTACATATAGGATATAACGTATAACGATACGTAGATATAGGATATAACGTAAAACGTTATCTACATATAGGAAATAACGTATAACGTTACGTAGACATAGGATATAACGTATAACGATACGTAGGTATAGGATATAACGTATAACGATACGTAGGTATAGGATATAACGTATAACGTTACGTAGACATAGGATATAACGTATAACGATATGTAGATATAGGATATAACGTATAGGGTTACCTACATATAGGATATAACGTATAACGATACGTAGATATAGGATATAACGTAAAACGTTTTCCACATATAGGATATAACGTATAACGTTACGTAGACATAGGATATAACGTATAACGATATGTAGATAAAGGATATAACGTATAATGTTATCTACATATAGGATACAACGTATAACGTTACGTGGACATAGGATGTAACGTTTAACAATATGTAGACATAGGATATAACGTATAACGATACGTAGACATAGGATATCACGTATAACGATATGTACATATATGGGATACAACGTGTAACGTTACGTAGACATAGGATATAACGTATAACGATATGTAGACATAGGATATCACGTATAACGATATGTACATATAGGATACAACGTATAACGTTACGTAGACATAGGATATAACGTATAACGATTTGTAGATATAGGATATAACGTATAACGTTATCTACATACAGGATATAACGTATAACGATACGTAGATATAGGATATAACGTAAAACGTTATCTACATATAGGATATAACGTATAACGTTACGTAGACATAGGATATCACGTATAACGATATGTACATATAGGATACAACGTATAACGTTACGTAGACATAGGATATAACGTATAACGATTTGTAGATATAGGATATAACGTATAACGTTATCTACATATAGGATATAACGTATAACGATACGTAGATATAGGATATAACGTAAAACGTTATCTACATATAGGATATAACGTATAACGTTACGTAGACATAGGATATCACGTATAACGATATGTACATATAGGATACAACGTATAACGTTACGTAGACATAGGATATAACGTATAACGATTTGTAGATATAGGATATAACGTATAACGTTATCTACATATAGGATATAACGTATAACGATACGTAGATATAGGATATAACGTAAAACGTTATCTACATATAGGAAATAACGTATAACGTTACGTAGACATAGGATATAACGTATAACGATACGTAGGTATAGGATATAACGTATAACGTTACGTAGACATAGGATATAACGTATAACGATATGTAGATAAAGGATATAACGTTTAATGTTATCTACATATAGGATACAACGTATAACGTTACGTGGACATAGGATGTAACGTTTAACAATATGTAGACATAGGATATAACGTATAACGATACGTAGACATAGGATATCACGTATAACGATA
Organism: Bombus hortorum; assembly: GCA_905332935.1. Lineage (NCBI taxonomy): Eukaryota > Metazoa > Arthropoda > Insecta > Hymenoptera > Apidae > Bombus > Bombus hortorum. Next base: position 16,566,464 of record HG995193.1, read on the forward strand.
TGTACATATATGGGATACAACGTGTAACGTTACGTAGATATAGGATATAACGTATAACGATATGTAGACATAGGATATCACGTATAACGATATGTACATATAGGATACAACGTATAACGTTACGTAGACATAGGATATAACGTATAACGATTTGTAGATATAGGATATAACGTATAACGTTATCTACATATAGGATATAACGTATAACGATACGTAGATATAGGATATAACGTAAAACGTTATCTACATATAGGATATAACGTATAACGTTACGTAGACATAGGATATCACGTATAACGATATGTACATATAGGATACAACGTATAACGTTACGTAGACATAGGATATAACGTATAACGATATGTAGATATAGGATATAACGTATAACGTTATCTACATATAGGATATAACGTATAACGTTACGTAGACATAGGATATAACGTATAGCGTTACCTACATATAGGATATAACGTGTAGCGTTACCTACATATAGGATATAACGAATAACGATACGTAGATATAGGATATAACGTAAAATGTTATCTACATATAGGATATAACGTATAACGTTACGTAGACATAGGATATAACGTATAACGATATGTAGATAAAGGATATAACGTATAATGTTACCTACATATAGGATACAACGTATATCGTTACGTGGACATGGGATGTAACGTTTAACAATATGTAGACATAGGATATAACGTATAACGATACGTAGACATAGGATATCACGTATAACGATATGTACATATAGGATACAACGTGTAACGTTACGTAGACATAGGATATTACGTATAACGATATGTAGTCATAGGATATCACGTATAACGATATGTACATATAGGATACAACGTATAACGTTACGTAGACATAGGATATAACGTATAACGATTTGTAGATATAGGATATAACGTATAACGTTATCTACATATAGGATATAACGTATAACGATACGTAGATATAGGATATAACGTTAAACGTTATCTACATATAGGATATAACGTATAACGTTACGCAGACATAGGATATAACGTATAACGATACGTAGGTATAGGATATAACGTATAACGTTACGTAGACATAGGATATAACGTATAACGATACGTAGACATAGGATATCACGTATAACGATATGTAGATATAGAATACAACGTATAACGTTATCTACTTATAGGGTATAACGTATAACGATACGAACTTATAGGAAGTAACGTATAACGATATGCTGATACAGGATATAACGTATAACGATACGTAGATATAGGATATAAGGTATAACGTTACGTAGACATAGGATATCACGTATAGCGATATGTACATATAGGATATAACGTGTAGCGTTACCTACATATAGGATATAACGTATAACGATACGTAGATATAGGATATAACGTAAAACGTTATCTACATATAGGATATAACTTATAACGTTACGTAGATATAGGATATAACGTATAACGATACGTAGACATAGGATATCACGTATAACGATATGTACATATAGGATACAACGCATAACGTTACGTAGACATAGAGTATAACGTATAACGATATGTAGATATAGGATACAACGTACACCGTTATCTACTTATAGGGTATAACGTATAACGATACGAACATATAGGAAGTAACGTATAACGATATGCTGATACAGGATATAACGTATAACGATACGTAGATATAGGATATAAGGTATAACGTTACGTAGACATAGGATATAACGTATAACGATACGTCGATATAGGATATAACGTATAACGTAATCTACATACAGGATATAACGTATAACGTTACGTGGACATAGGATATCACGTATAACGATTTGTATATATAGGATACAACGTATAACGTTACGTAGACATACGATATAAGGTATAACGAAATGTAGATATAGGATATAACGTATAACGTTATCTACATATAGGATATAACGTATAACGTTACGTGGACATAGGATGTAACGTTTAACAATATGTAGACATAGGATATAACGTATAACGTTACCTACATATAGGATATAACGTGTAGCGTTACCTACATATAGGATATAACGTATAACGATACGTAGATATAGGATATAACGTAAAACGTTATCTAAATATAGGATATAACGTATAACGTTACGTAGACATAGGATATAACGTATAACGTTACGTAGACATAGGATATAACGTATAACGATATGTGGATATAGGATATAACGTATAACGTTATCTACGTATAGGGTATAACGTATAACGATACGTACATATAGGAAGTAACGTATAACGATATGCTGATACAGGATATAACGTATAACGATACGTAGATATAGGATATAAGGTATAACGTTACGTAGACATAGGATATCACGTATAACGATATGTACATATAGGATACAACTTATAACGTTTCGTAGACATAGGATATAACGTATAACGATATGTAGATATAGGAAATAAGGTATAACGTTATCTAGATATAGGATATAACGTACAATGTTACGTAGACATAGGATATAACGTGTAACGAAACGTAGGTATAGGATATAACGTATGACGATATGTAGATGTAGGATATAACGCATAACGATATGTAGATATAGGATATAACGTATAACGTTATCTACATATAGGATATAACGTGTAACGTTACGTAGACATAGGCTACAACGTATAGCGTTACCTACATATAGGATATAACGTATAGGGTTACCTACATATAGGATATAACGTATAACGATACGTAGATATAGGATATAACGTAAAACGTTTTCCACATATAGGATATAACGTATAACGTTACGTAGACATAGGATATAACGTATAACGATATGTAGATAAAGGATATAACGTATAATGTTATCTACATATAGGATACAACGTATAACGTTACGTGGACATAGGATGTAACGTTTAACAATATGTAGACATAGGATATAACGTATAACGATACGTAGACATAGGATATCACGTATAACGATATGTACATATATGGGATACAACGTGTAACGTTACGTAGACATAGGATATAACGTATAACGATATGTAGACATAGGATATCACGTATAACGATATGTACATATAGGATACAACGTATAACGTTACGTAGACATAGGATATAACGTATAACGATTTCTAGATATAGGATATAACGTATAACGTTATCTACATATAGGATATAACGTATAACGATACGTAGATATAGGATATAACGTAAAACGTTATCTACATATACGAAATAACGTATAACGTTACGTAGACATAGGATATAACGTATAACGATATGTACATATAGGATACAACGTATAACGTTACGTAGACATAGGATATAACGTATAACGATTTGTAGATATAGGATATAACGTATAACGTTATCTACATATAGGATATAACGCATAACGATACGTAGATATAGGATATAACGTAAAACGTTATCTACATATCGGAAATAACGTATAACGTTACGTAGACATAGGATATAACGTACAACGATACGTAGGTATAGGATATAACGTATAACGTTACGTAGACATAGGATATAACGTATAACGATATGTAGATATAGTATATCACGTATAACGATATGTACATATAGGATACAACGTATAACGTTACGTAGACATAGGATATAACGTATAACGATTTGTAGATATAGGATATAACGTATAACGTTATCTACATATAGCATATAACGTATAACGATACGTAGATATAGGATATAACGTAAAACGTTATCTACGTATAGGATATAACGTATAACGTTACGTAGACATAGGATATCACGTATAACGATATGTACATATAGGATACAACGTATAACGTTACGTAGACATAGGATATAACGTATAACGATTTGTAGATATAGGATATAACGTATAACGTTATCTACATATAGGATATAACGTATAACGATACGTAGATATAGGATATAACGTAAAACGTTATCTACATATAGGAAATAACGTATAACGTTACGTAGACATAGGATATAACGTATAACGATACGTAGGTATAGGATATAACGTATAACGATACGTAGGTATAGGATATAACGTATAACGTTACGTAGACATAGGATATAACGTATAACGATATGTAGATATAGGATATAACGTATAGGGTTACCTACATATAGGATATAACGTATAACGATACGTAGATATAGGATATAACGTAAAACGTTTTCCACATATAGGATATAACGTATAACGTTACGTAGACATAGGATATAACGTATAACGATATGTAGATAAAGGATATAACGTATAATGTTATCTACATATAGGATACAACGTATAACGTTACGTAGACATAGGATATAACGTATAACGATATGTAGACATAGGATATAACGTATAACGATACGTAGACATAGGATATCACGTATAACGATATGTACATATATGGGATACAACGTGTAACGTTACGTAGACATAGGATATAACGTATAACGATATGTAGACATAGGATATCACGTATAACGATATGTACATATAGGATACAACGTATAACGTTACGTAGACATAGGATATAACGTATAACGATTTGTAGATATAGGATATAACGTATAACGTTATCTACATACAGGATATAACGTATAACGATACGTAGATATAGGATATAACGTAAAACGTTATCTACATATAGGATATAACGTATAACGTTACGTAGACATAGGATATCACGTATAACGATATGTACATATAGGATACAACGTATAACGTTACGTAGACATAGGATATAACGTATAACGATTTGTAGATATAGGATATAACGTATAACGTTATCTACATATAGGATATAACGTATAACGATACGTAGATATAGGATATAACGTAAAACGTTATCTACATATAGGATATAACGTATAACGTTACGTAGACATAGGATATCACGTATAACGATATGTACATATAGGATACAACGTATAACGTTACGTAGACATAGGATATAACGTATAACGATTTGTAGATATAGGATATAACGTATAACGTTATCTACATATAGGATATAACGTATAACGATACGTAGATATAGGATGTAACGTAAAACGTTATCTACATATAGGAAATAACGTATAACGTTACGTAGACATAGGATATAACGTATAACGATACGTAGGTATAGGATATAACGTATAACGTTACGTAGACATAGGATATAACGTATAACGATATGTAGATATAGGATATAACGTATAACGTTATCTACATATAGGATATAACGTATAACGTTACGTAGACATAGGATATAACGTATAGCGTTACCTACATATAGGATATAACGTGTAGCGTTACCTACATATAGGATATAACGAATAACGATACGTAGATATAGGATATAACGTAAAACGTTATCTACATATAGGATATAACGTATAACGTTACGTAGACATAGGATATAACGTATAACGATATGTAGATAAAGGATATAACGTATAATGTTACCTACATATAGGATACAACGTATAACGTTACGTGGACATGGGATGTAACGTTTAACAATATGTAGACATAGGATATAACGTATAACGATACGTAGACATAGGATATCACGTATAACGATATGTACATATAGGATACAACGTGTAACGTTACGTAGACATAGGATATTACGTATAACGATATGTAGACATAGGATATCACGTATAACTATATGTACATATAGGATACAACGTATAACGTTACGTAGACATAGGATATAACGTATAACGATTTGTAGATATAGGATATAACGTATAACGTTATCTACATATAGGATATAACGTATAACGATACGTAGATATAGGATATAACGTTAAACGTTATCTACATATAGGATATAACGTATAACGTTACGCAGACATAGGATATAACGTATAACGATACGTAGACATAGGATATCACGTATAACGATATGTAGATATAGAATACAACGTATAACGTTATCTACTTATAGGGTATAACGTATAACGATACGAACTTATAGGAAGTAACGTATAACGATATGCTGATACAGGATATAACGTATAACGATACGCAGATATAGGATATAACGTAAAACGTTATCTACATATAGGATATAACTTATAACGTTACGTAGATATAGGATATAACGTATAACGATACGTAGACATAGGATATCACGTATAACGATATGTACATATAGGATACAACGCATAACGTTACGTAGACATAGAGTATAACGTATAACGATATGTAGATATAGGATACAACGTACACCGTTATCTACTTATAGGGTATAACGTATAACGATACGAACATATAGGAAGTAACGTATAACGATATGCTGATACAGGATATAACGTATAACGATACGTAGATATACGATATAAGTTATAACGTTACGTAGACATAGGATATAACGTATAACGATACGTCGATATAGGATATAACGTATAACGTAATCTACATACAGGATATAACGTATAACGTTACGTAGACATAGGATATCACGTATAACGATTTGTACATATAAGATACAACGTATAACGTTACGTAGACATACGATATAAGGTATAACGATATGTAGATATAGGATATAACGTATAACGTTATCTACATATAGGATATAACGTATAACGTTACGTGGACATAGGATGTAACGTTTAACAATATGTAGACATAGGATATAACGTATAACGTTACCTACATATAGGATATAACGTGTAGCGTTACCTACATATAGGATATAACGTATAACGATACGTAGATATAGGATATAACGTAAAACGTTATCTACATATAGGATATAACGTATAACGTTACGTAGACATAGGATATAACGTATAACGTTACGTAGACATAGGATATAACGTATAACGATATGTGGATATAGGATATAACGTATAACGTTATCTACGTATAGGGTATAACGTATAACGATACGTACATATAGGAAGTAACGTATAACGATATGCTGATACAGGATATAACGTATAACGATACGTAGATATAGGATATAAGGTATAACGTTACGTAGACATAGGATATCACGTATAACGATATGTACATATAGGATACAACTTATAACGTTACGTAGACATAGGATATAACGTATAACGATATGTAGATATAGGAAATAAGGTATAACGTTATCTAGATATAGGATATAACGTACAATGTTACGTAGACATAGGATATAACGTGTAACGAGACGTAGGTATAGGATATAACGTATGACGATATGTAGATGTAGGATATAACGCAAACGATATGTAGATATAGGATATAACGTATAACGTTATCTACATATAGGATATAACGTATAACGTTACGTAGACATAGGCTATAACGTATAGCGTTACCTACATATAGGATATAACGTATAGGGTTACCTACATATAGGATATAACGTATAACGATACGTAGATATAGGATATAACGTAAAACGTTTTCCACATATAGGATATAACTTATAACGTTACGTAGACATAGGATATAACGTATAACGATATGTAGATAAAGGATATAACGTATAATGTTATCTACATATAGGATGCAACGTATAACGTTACGTGGACATAGGATGTAACGTTTAACAATATGTAGACATAGGATATAACGTATAACGATACGTAGACATAGGATATCACGTATAACGATATGTACATATATGGGATACAACGTATAACGTTATCTACTTATAGGGTATAACGTATAACGATACGAACTTATAGGAAGTAACGTATAACGATATGCTGATACAGGATATAACGTATAACGATACGTAGATATAGGATATAAGGTATAACGTTACGTAGACATAGGATATCACGTATAGCGATATGTACATATAGGATATAACGTGTAGCGTTACCTACATACAGGATATAACGTATAACGATACGTAGATATAGGATATAACGTAAAACGTTATCTACATATAGGATATAACTTATAACGTTACGTAGATATAGGATATAACGTATAACGATACGTAGACATAGGATATCACGTATAACGATATGTACATATAGGATACAACGCATAACGTTACGTAGACATAGAGTATAACGTATAACGATATGTAGATATAGGATACAACGTACACCGTTATCTACTTATAGGGTATAACGTATAACGATACGAACATATAGGAAGTAACGTATAACGATATGCTGATACAGGATATAACGTATAACGTTACGTGGACATAGGATGTAACGTTTAACAATATGTAGACATAGGATATAACGTATAACGTTACCTACATATAGGATATAACGTGTAGCGTTACCTACATATAGGATATAACGTATAACGATACGTAGATATAGGATATAACGTAAAACGTTATCTACATATAGGATATAACGTATAACGTTACGTAGACATAGGATATAACGTATAACGTTACGTAGACATAGGATATAACGTATAACGATATGTGGATATAGGATATAACGTATAACGTTATCTACGTATAGGGTATAACGTATAACGATACGTACATATAGGAAGTAACGTATAACGATATGCTGATACAGGATATAACGTATAACGATACGTAGATATAGGATATAAGGTATAACGTTACGTAGACATAGGATATCACGTATAACGATATGTACATATAGGATACAACTTATAACGTTACGTAGACATAGGATATAACGTATAACGATATGTAGATATAGGAAATAAGGTATAACGTTATCTAGATATAGGATATAACGTACAATGTTACGTAGACATAGGATATAACGTGTAACGAAACGTAGGTATAGGATATAACGTATGACGATATGTAGATGTAGGATATAACGCATAACGATATGTAGATATAGGATATAACGTATAACGTTATCTACATATAGGATATAACGTATAACGTTACGTAGACATAGGCTACAACGTATAGTGTTACCTACATATAGGATATAACGTATAGGGTTACCTACATATAGGATATAACGTATAACGATACGTAGATATAGGATATAACGTAAAACGTTTTCCACATATAGGATATAACGTATAACGTTACGTAGACATAGGATATAACGTATAACGATATGTAGATAAAGGATATAACGTATAATGTTATCTACATATAGGATACAACGTATAACGTTACGTGGACGTAGGATGTAACGTTTAACAATATGTAGACATAGGATATAACGTATAACGATTCGTAGACATAGGATATCACGTATAACGATATGTACATATATGGGATACAACGTGTAACGTTACGTAGACATAGGATATAACGTATAACGATATGTAGACATAGGATATCACGTATAACGATATGTACAGATAGGATACAACGTATAACGTTACGTAGACATAGGATATAACGTATAACGATTTGTAGATATAGGATATAACGTATAACGTTATCTACATATAGGATATAACGTATAACGATACGTAGATATAGGATATAACGTAAAACGTTATCTACATATAGGATATAACGTATAACGTTACGTAGACATAGGATATCACGTATAACGATATGTACATATAGGATACAACGTATAACGTTACGTAGACATAGGATATAACGTATAACGATTTGTAGATATAGGATATAACGTATAACGTTATCTACATATAGGATATAACGTATAACGATACGTAGATATAGGATATAACGTAAAACGTTATCTACATATACGAAATAACGTATAACGTTACGTAGACATAGGATATAACGTATAACGATATGTACATATAGGATACAACGTATAACGTTACGTAGACATAGGATATAACGTATAACGATTTGTAGATATAGGATATAACGTATAACGTTATCTACATATAGGATATAACGCATAACGATACGTAGATATAGGATATAACGTAAAACGTTATCTACATATCGGAAATAACATATAACGTTACGTAGACATAGGATATAACGTATAACGATACGTAGGTATAGGATATAACGTATAACGTTACGTAGACATAGGATATAACGTATAACGATATGTAGATATAGTATATCACGTATAACGATATGTACATATAGGATACAACGTATAACGTTACGTAGACATAGGATATAACGTATAACGATTTGTAGATATAGGATATAACGTATAACGTTATCTACATATAGCATATAACGTATAACGATACGTAGATATAGGATATAACGTAAAACGTTATCTACGTATAGGATATAACGTATAACGTTACGTAGACATAGGATATCACGTATAACGATATGTACATATAGGATACAACGTATAACGTTACGTAGACATAGGATATAACGTATAACGATTTGTAGATATAGGATATAACGTATAACGTTATCTACATATAGGATATAACGTATAACGATACGTAGATATAGGATATAACGTAAAACGTTATCTACATATAGGAAATAACGTATAACGTTACGTAGACATAGGATATAACGTATAACGATACGTAGGTATAGGATATAACGTATAACGATACGTAGGTATAGGATATAACGTATAACGTTACGTAGACATAGGATATAACGTATAACGATATGTAGATATAGGATATAACGTATAGGGTTACCTACATATAGGATATAACGTATAACGATACGTAGATATAGGATATAACGTAAAACGTTTTCCACATATAGGATATAACGTATAACGTTACGTAGACATAGGATATAACGTATAACGATATGTAGATAAAGGATATAACGTATAATGTTATCTACATATAGGATACAACGTATAACGTTACGTGGACATAGGATGTAACGTTTAACAATATGTAGACATAGGATATAACGTATAACGATACGTAGACATAGGATATCACGTATAACTATATGTACATATATGGGATACAACGTGTAACGTTACGTAGACATAGGATATAACGTATAACGATATGTAGACATAGGATATCACGTATAACGATATGTACATATAGGATACAACGTATAACGTTACGTAGACATAGGATATAACGTATAACGATTTGTAGATATAGGATATAACGTATAACGTTATCTACATATAGGATATAACGTATAACGATACGTAGATATAGGATATAACGTAAAACGTTATCTACATATAGGATATAACGTATAACGTTACGTAGACATAGGATATCACGTATAACGATATGTACATATAGGATACAACGTATAACGTTACGTAGACATAGGATATAACGTATAACGATTTGTAGATATAGGATATAACGTATAACGTTATCTACATATAGGATATAACGTATAACGATACGTAGATATAGGATATAACGTAAAACGTTATCTACATATAGGAAATAACGTATAACGTTACGTAGACATAGGATATAACGTATAACGTTACGTGGACATGGGATGTAACGTTTAACAATATGTAGACATAGGATATAACGTATAACGATACGTAGACATAGGATATCACGTATAACGATATGTACATATAGGATACAACGTGTAACGTTACGTAGACATAGGATATTACGTATAACGATATGTAGACATAGGATATCACGTATAACGATATGTACATATAGGATACAACGTATAACGTTACGTAGACATAGGATATAACGTATAACGATTTGTAGATATAGGATATAACGTATAACGTTATCTACATATAGGATATAACGTATAACGATACGTAGATATAGGATATAACGTAAAACGTTATCTACATATAGGATATAACGTATAACGTTACGTAGACATAGGATATCACGTATAACGATATGTACATATAGGATACAACGTATAACGTTACGTAGACATAGGACATAACGTATAACGATTTGTAGATATAGGATATAACGTATAACGTTATCTACATATAGGATATAACGTATAACGATACGTAGATATAGGATATAACGTAAAACGTTATCTACATGTAGGAAATAACGTATAACGTTACGTAGACATAGGATATAACGTATAACGATACGTAGGTATAGGATATAACATATAACGTTACGTAGACATAGGATATAACGTATAACGATATGTAGATATAGGATATAACGTATAACGTTATCTACATATAGGATATAACGTATAACGTTACGTAGACATAGGATATAACGTATAGCGTTACCTACATATAGGATATAACGTGTAGCGTTACCTACATATAGGATATAACGAATAACGATACGTAGATATAGGATATAACGTAAAACGTTATCTACATATAGGATATAACGTATAACGTTACGTAGACATAGGATATAACGTATAACGATATGTAGATAAAGGATATAACGTATAATGTTACCTACATATAGGATACAACGTATAACGTTACGTGGACATGGGATGTAACGTTTAACAATATGTAGACATAGGATATAACGTATAACGATACGTAGACATAGGATATCACGTATAACGATATGTACATATAGGATACAACGTGTAACGTTACGTAGACATAGGATATTACGTATAACGATATGTAGACATAGGATATCACGTATAACTATATGTACATATAGGATACAACGTATAACGTTACGTAGACATAGGATATAACGTATAACGATTTGTAGATATAGGATATAACGTATAACGTTATCTACATATAGGATATAACGTATAACGATACGTAGATATAGGATATAACGTTAAACGTTATCTACATATAGGATATAACGTATAACGTTACGCAGACATAGGATATAACGTATAACGATTTGTAGATATAGGATATAACGTATAACGTTATCTACATATAGGATATAACGTATAACGATACGTAGATATAGGATATAACGTTAAACGTTATCTACATATAGGATATAACGTATAACGATACGTAGATATAGGATATAACGTAAAACGTTATCTACATATAGGATATAACTTATAACGTTACGTAGATATAGGATATAACGTATAACGATACGTAGACATAGGATATCACGTATAACGATATGTACATATAGGATACAACGCATAACGTTACGTAGACATAGAGTATAACGTATAACGGTATGTAGATATAGGATACAACGTACACCGTTATCTACTTATAGGGTATAACGTATAACGATACGAACATATAGGAAGTAACGTATAACGATATGCTGATACAGGATATAACGTATAACGATACGTAGATATACGATATAAGGTATAACGTTACGTAGACATAGGATATAACGTATAACGATACGTCGATATAGGATATAACGTATAACGTAATCTACATACAGGATATAACGTATAACGTTACGTAGACATAGGATATCACGTATAACGATTTGTACATATAGGATACAACGTATAACGTTACGTAGACATACGATATAAGGTATAACGATATGTAGATATAGGATATAACGTATAACGTTATCTACATATAGGATATAACGTATAACGTTACGTGGACATAGGATGTAACGTTTAACAATATGTAGACATAGGATATAACGTATAACGATACCTACATGTAGGATATAACGTGTAGCGTTACCTACATATAGGATATAACGTATAACGATACGTAGATATAGGATATAACGTAAAACGTTATCTACATATAGGATATAACGTATAATGTTACGTAGACATAGGATATAACGTATAACGTTACGTAGACATAGGATATAACGTATAACGATATGTGGATATAGGATATAACGTATAACGTTATCTACGTATAGGGTATAACGTATAACGATACGTACATATAGGAAGTAACGTATAACGATATGCTGATACAGGATATAACGTATAACGATACGTAGATATAGGATATAAGGTATAACGTTACGTAGACATAGGATATCACGTATAACGATATGTACATATAGGATACAACTTATAACGTTACGTAGACATAGGATATAACGTATAACGATATGTAGATATAGGAAATAAGGTATAACGTTATCTAGATATAGGATATAACGTACAATGTTACGTAGACATAGGATATAACGTGTAACGAGACGTAGGTATAGGATATAACGTATGACGATATGTAGATGTAGGATATAACGCATAACGATATGTAGATATAGGATATAACGTATAACGTTATCTACATATAGGATATAACGTATAACGTTACGTAGACATAGGCTATAACGTATAGCGTTACCTACATATAGGATATAACGTATAGGGTTACCTACATATAGGATATAACGTATAACGATACGTAGATATAGGATATAACGTAAAACGTTTTCCACATATAGGATATAACTTATAACGTTACGTAGACATAGGATATAACGTATATCGATATGTAGATAAAGGATATAACGTATAATGTTATCTACATATAGGATACAACGTATAACGTTACGTGGACATAGGATGTAACGTTTAACAATATGTAGACATAGGATATAACGTATAACGATACGTAGACATAGGATATCACGTATAACGATATGTACATATATGGGATACAACGTGTAACGTTACGTAGACATAGGATATAACGTATAACGATATGTAGACATAGGATATCACGTATAACGATATGTACATATAGGATACAACGTACAACGTTACGTAGACATAGGATATAACGTATAACGATTTGTAGATATAGGATATAACGTATAACGTTATCTACATATAGGATATAACGTATAACGATACGTAGATATAGGATATAACGTAAAACGTTATCTACATATAGGATATAACGTATAACGTTACGTAGACATAGGATATCACGTATAACGATATGTACATATAGGATACAACGTATAACGTTACGTAGACATAGGATATAACGTATAACGATTTGTAGATATAGGATATAACGTATAACGTTATCTACATATAGGATATAACGTATAACGATACGTAGATATAGGATATAACGTAAAACGTTATCTACATATAGGAAATAACGTATAACGTTACGTAGACATAGGATATAACGTATAACGATACGTAGATATAGGATATAACGTATAACGTTACGTAGACATAGGATATAACGTATAACGATATGTAGATATAGGATATAACGTATAACGTTATCTACGTATAGGATATAACGTATAACGTTACGTAGACATAGGATATAACGTATAGCGTTACCTACATATAGGATATAACGTGTAGCGTTACCTACATATAGGATATAACGAATAACGATACGTAGATATAGGATATAACGTATAACGTCACGTAGACATAGGATATAACGTAAAACGTTATCTACATATAGGATATAACGTATAACGTTACGTAGACATAGGATATCACGTATAACGATATGTACATATAGGATACAACGTATAACGTTACGTAGACATAGGATATAACGTATAACGATTTGTAGATATAGGATATAACGTATAACGTTATCTACATATAGGATATAACGTATAACGATACGTAGATATAGGATATAACGTAAAACGTTATCTACATATAGGATATAACGTATAACGTTACGTAGACATAGGATATCACGTATAACGATATGTACATATAGGATACAACGTATAACGTTACGTAGACATAGGATATAACGTATAACGATTTGTAGATATAGGATATAACGTATAACGTTATCTACATATAGGATATAACGCATAACGATACGTAGATATAGGATATAACGTAAAACGTTATCTACATATAGGAAATAACGTATAACGTTACGTAGACATAGGATATAACGTATAACGATACGTAGGTATAGGATATAACGTATAACGTTACGTAGACATAGGATATAACGTATAACGATATGTAGATATAGGATATCACGTATAACGATATGTACATATAGGATACAACGTATAACGTTACGTAGACATAGGATATAACGTATAACGATTTGTAGATATAGGATATAACGTATAACGTTATCTACATATAGGATATAACGTATAACGATACGTAGATGTAGGATATAACGTAAAACGTTATCTACGTATAGGATATAACGTATAACGTTATGTAGACATAGGATATCACGTATAACGATATGTACATATAGGATACAACGTATAACGTTACGTAGACATAGGATATAACGTATAACGATTTGTAGATATAGGATATAACCTATAACGTTATCTACATATAGGATATAACGTATAACGATACGTAGATATAGGATATAACGTAAAACGTTATCTACATATAGGAAGTAACGTATAACGTTACGTAGAAATAAGATATAACGTATAACGATACGTAGGTATAGGATATAACGTATAACGATACGTAGGTATAGGATATAACGTATAACGTTACGTAGACATAGGATATGACGTATAACGATATGTAGATATAGGATATAATGTATAGGGTTACCTACATATAGGATATAACGTATAACGATACGTAGATATAGGATATAACGTAAAACGTTTTCCACATATAGGATATAACGTATAACGTTACGTAGACATAGGATATAGCGTATAACGATATGTAGATAAAGGATATAACGTATAACGTTATCTACATATAGGATATAACGTATAACGATACGTAGATATAGGATATAACGTAAAACGTTATCTACATATAGGATATAACGAATAACGTTACGTAGACATAGGATATCACGTATAACGATATGTACATATAGGATACAACGTATAACGTTACGTAGACATAGGATATAACGTATAACGATTTGTAGATATAGGATATAACGTATAACGTTATCTACATATAGGATATAACGTATAACGATACGTAGATATAGGATATAACGTATAACGATATGTATATAAAGGATATAACGTATAATGTTACCTACATATAGGATACAACGTATAACGTTACGTGGACATAGGATGTAACGTTTAACAATATGTAGACATAGGATATAACGTATAACGATACGTAGACATAGGATATCACGTATAACGATATGTACATATAGGATACAACGTGTAACGTTACGTAGACATAGGATATTACGTATAACGATATGTAGACATAGGATATAACGTATAACGATACGTAGACATA
Source organism: Bombus hortorum (assembly GCA_905332935.1). Lineage (NCBI taxonomy): Eukaryota > Metazoa > Arthropoda > Insecta > Hymenoptera > Apidae > Bombus > Bombus hortorum. Next base: position 16,583,377 of record HG995193.1, read on the forward strand.
GGATATCACGTATAACGATATGTAGATATAGAATACAACGTATAACGTTATCTACTTATAGGGTATAACGTATAACGACACGAACATATAGGAAGTAACGTATAACGATATGCTGATACAGGATATAACGTATAACGATACGTAGATATAGGATATAAGGTATAACGTTACGTAGACATAGGATATAACGTATAACGATACGTAGGTATAGGATATAACGTATAACGATACGTAGGTATAGGATATAACGTATAACGTTACGTAGACATAGGATATAACGTATAACGATATGTAGATATAGGATATAACGTATAGGGTTACCTACATATAGGATATAACGTATAACGATACGTAGATATAGGATATAACGTAAAACGTTTTCCACATATAGGATATAACGTATAACGTTACGTAGACATAGGATATAACGTATAACGATATGTAGATAAAGGATATAACGTATAATGTTATCTACATATAGGATACAACGTATAACGTTACGTGGACATAGGATGTAACGTTTAACAATATGTAAACATAGGATATAACGTATAACGATACGTAGACATAGGATATCACGTATAAAGATATGTACATATATGGGATACAACGTGTAACGTTACGTAGACATAGGATATAACGTATAACGATATGTAGATAAAGGATATAACGTTTAATGTTATCTACATATAGGATACAACGTATAACGTTACGTGGACATAGGATGTAACGTTTAACAATATGTAGACATAGGATATAACGTATAACGATACGTAGACATAGGATATCACGTATAACGATATGTACATATATGGGATACTACGTGTAACGTTACGTAGATATAGGATATAACGTATAACGATATGTAGACATAGGATATCACGTATAACGATATGTACATATAGGATACAACGTATAACGTTACGTAGACATAGGATATAACGTATAACGATTTGTAGATATAGGATATAACGTATAACGTTATCTACATATAGGATATAACGTATAACGATACGTAGATATAGGATATAACGTAAAACGTTATCTACATATAGGATATAACGTATAACGTTACGTAGACATAGGATATCACGTATAACGATATGTACATATAGGATACAACGTATAACGTTACGTAGACATAGGATATCACGTATAACGATTTGTAGATATAGGATATAACGTATAACGTCATCTACATATAGGATATAAGGTATAACGATACGTAGATATAGGATATAACGTAAAACGTTATCTACATATAGGAAATAACGTATAACGTTACGTAGACATAGGATATAACGTATAACGATACGTAGGTATAGGATATAACGTATAACGTTACGTAGACATAGGATATAACGTATAACGATATGTAGATATAGGATATAACGTATAACGTTATCTACATATAGGATATAACGTATAACGTTACGTAGACATAGGATATAACGTATAACGATATGTAGATAAAGGATATAACGTATAATGTTACCTACATATAGGATACAACGTATATCGTTACGTGGACATGGGATGTAACGTTTAACAATATGTAGACATAGGATATAACGTATAACGATACGTAGACATAGGATATCACGTATAACGATATGTACATATAGGATACAACGTGTAACGTTACGTAGACATAGGATATTACGTATAACGATATGTAGACATAGGATATCACGTATAACGATATGTACATATAGGATACAACGTATAACGTTACGTAGACATAGGATATAACGTATAACGATTTGTAGATATAGGATATAACGTATAACGTTATCTACATATAGGATATAACGTATAACGATACGTAGATATAGGATATAACGTTAAACGTTATCTACATATAGGATATAACGTATAACGTTACGCAGACATAGGATATAACGTATAACGATACGTAGGTATAGGATATAACGTATAACGTTACGTAGACATAGGATATAACGTATAACGATACGTAGACATAGGATATCACGTATAACGATATGTAGATATAGAATACAACGTATAACGTTATCTACTTATAGGGTATAACGTATAACGATACGAACTTATAGGAAGTAACGTATAACGATATGCTGATACAGGATATAACGTATAACGATACGTAGATATAGGATATAAGGTATAACGTTACGTAGACATAGGATATCACGTATAGCGATATGTACATATAGGATATAACGTGTAGCGTTACCTACATATAGGATAAAACGTATAACGATACGTAGATATAGGATATAACGTAAAACGTTATCTACATATAGGATATAACTTATAACGTTACGTAGATATAGGATATAACGTATAACGATACGTAGACATAGGATATCACGTATAACGATATGTACATATAGGATACAACGCATAACGTTACGTAGACATAGAGTATAACGTATAACGATATCTAGATATAGGATACAACGTACACCGTTATCTACTTATAGGGTATAACGTATAACGATACGAACATATAGGAAGTAACGTATAACGATATGCTGATACAGAATATAACGTATAACGATTTGTAGATATAGGATATAACGTATAACGTTATCTACATATAGGATATAACGTATAACGATACGTAGATATAGGATATAACGTAAAACGTTATCTACATATAGGAAATAACGTATAACGTTACGTAGACATAGGATATAACGTATAACGATACGTAGGTATAGGATATAACGTATAACGATACGTAGGTATAGGATATAACGTATAACGTTACGTAGACATAGGATATAACGTATAACGATATGTAGATATAGGATATAACGTATAGGGTTACCTACATATAGGATATAACGTATAACGATACGTAGATATAGGATATAACGTAAAACGTTTTCCACATATAGGATATAACGTATAACGTTACGTAGACATAGGATATAACGTATAACGATATGTAGATAAAGGATATAACGTATAATGTTATCTACATATAGGATACAACGTATAACGTTACGTGGACATAGGATGTAACGTTTAACAATATGTAGACATAGGATATAACGTATAACGATACGTAGACATAGGATATCACGTATAACGATATGTACATATATGGGATACAACGTGTAACGTTACGTAGACATAGGATATAACGTATAACGATATGTAGACATAGGATATCACGTATAACGATATGTACATATAGGATACAACGTATAACGTTACGTAGACATAGGATATAACGTATAACGATTTGTAGATATAGGATATAACGTATAACGTTATCTACATACAGGATATAACGTATAACGATACGTAGATATAGGATATAACGTAAAACGTTATCTACATATAGGATATAACGTATAACGTTACGTAGACATAGGATATCACGTATAACGATATGTACATATAGGATACAACGTATAACGTTACGTAGACATAGGATATAACGTATAACGATTTGTAGATATAGGATATAACGTATAACGTTATCTACATATAGGATATAACGTATAACGATACGTAGATATAGGATATAACGTAAAACGTTATCTACATATAGGATATAACGTATAACGTTACGTAGACATAGGATATCACGTATAACGATATGTACATATAGGATACAACGTATAACGTTACGTAGACATAGGATATAACGTATAACGATTTGTAGATATAGGATATAACGTATAACGTTATCTACATATAGGATATAACGTATAACGATACGTAGATATAGGATATAACGTAAAACGTTATCTACATATAGGAAATAACGTATAACGTTACGTAGACATAGGATATAACGTATAACGATACGTAGGTATAGGATATAACGTATAACGTTACGTAGACATAGGATATAACGTATAACGATATGTAGATAAAGGATATAACGTTTAATGTTATCTACATATAGGATACAACGTATAACGTTACGTGGACATAGGATGTAACGTTTAACAATATGTAGACATAGGATATAACGTATAACGATACGTAGACATAGGATATCACGTATAACGATATGTACATATATGGGATACAACGTGTAACGTTACGTAGATATAGGATATAACGTATAACGATATGTAGACATAGGATATCACGTATAACGATATGTACATATAGGATACAACGTATAACGTTACGTAGACATAGGATATAACGTATAACGATTTGTAGATATAGGATATAACGTATAACGTTATCTACATATAGGATATAACGTATAACGATACGTAGATATAGGATATAACGTAAAACGTTATCTACATATAGGATATAACGTATAACGTTACGTAGACATAGGATATCACGTATAACGATATGTACATATAGGATACAACGTATAACGTTACGTAGACATAGGATATAACGTATAACGATTTGTAGATATAGGATATAACGTATAACGTCATCTACATATAGGATATAAGGTATAACGATACGTAGATATAGGATATAACGTAAAACGTTATCTACATATAGGAAATAACGTATAACGTTACGTAGACATAGGATATAACGTATAACGATACGTAGGTATAGGATATAACGTATAACGTTACGTAGACATAGGATATAACGTATAACGATATGTAGATATAGGATATAACGTATAACGTTATCTACATATAGGATATAACGTATAACGTTACGTAGACATAGGATATAACGTATAGCGTTACCTACATATAGGATATAACGTGTAGCGTTACCTACATATAGGATATAACGAATAACGATACGTAGATATAGGATATAACGTAAAATGTTATCTACATATAGGATATAACGTATAACGTTACGTAGACATAGGATATAACGTATAACGATATGTAGATAAAGGATATAACGTATAATGTTACCTACATATAGGATACAACGTATATCGTTACGTGGACATGGGATGTAACGTTTAACAATATGTAGACATAGGATATAACGTATAACGATACGTAGACATAGGATATCACGTATAACGATATGTACATATAGGATACAACGTGTAACGTTACGTAGACATAGGATATTACGTATAACGATATGTAGTCATAGGATATCACGTATAACGATATGTACATATAGGATACAACGTATAACGTTACGTAGACATAGGATATAACGTATAACGATTTGTAGATATAGGATATAACGTATAACGTTATCTACATATAGGATATAACGTATAACGATACGTAGATATAGGATATAACGTTAAACGTTATCTACATATAGGATATAACGTATAACGTTACGCAGACATAGGATATAACGTATAACGATACGTAGGTATAGGATATAACGTATAACGATACGTAGATATAGGATATAACGTATAACGATACGTAGACATAGGATATCACGTATAACGATATGTACATATAGGATACAACGCATAACGTTACGTAGACATAGAGTATAACGTATAACGATATGTAGATATAGGATACAACGTACACCGTTATCTACTTATAGGGTATAACGTATAACGATACGAACATATAGGAAGTAACGTATAACGATATGCTGATACAGGATATAACGTATAACGATACGTAGATATAGGATATAAGGTATAACGTTACGTAGACATAGGATATAACGTATAACGATACGTCGATATAGGATATAACGTATAACGTAATCTACATACAGGATATAACGTATAACGTTACGTGGACATAGGATATCACGTATAACGATTTGTATATATAGGATACAACGTATAACGTTACGTAGACATACGATATAAGGTATAACGAAATGTAGATATAGGATATAACGTATAACGTTATCTACATATAGGATATAACGTATAACGTTACGTGGACATAGGATGTAACGTTTAACAATATGTAGACATAGGATATAACGTATAACGTTACCTACATATAGGATATAACGTGTAGCGTTACCTACATATAGGATATAACGTATAACGATACGTAGATATAGGATATAACGTAAAACGTTATCTAAATATAGGATATAACGTATAACGTTACGTAGACATAGGATATAACGTATAACGTTACGTAGACATAGGATATAACGTATAACGATATGTGGATATAGGATATAACGTATAACGTTATCTACGTATAGGGTATAACGTATAACGATACGTACATATAGGAAGTAACGTATAACGATATGCTGATACAGGATATAACGTATAACGATACGTAGATATAGGATATAAGGTATAACGTTACGTAGACATAGGATATCACGTATAACGATATGTACATATAGGATACAACTTATAACGTTTCGTAGACATAGGATATAACGTATAACGATATGTAGATATAGGAAATAAGGTATAACGTTATCTAGATATAGGATATAACGTACAATGTTACGTAGACATAGGATATAACGTGTAACGAAACGTAGGTATAGGATATAACGTATGACGATATGTAGATGTAGGATATAACGCATAACGATATGTAGATATAGGATATAACGTATAACGTTATCTACATATAGGATATAACGTGTAACGTTACGTAGACATAGGCTACAACGTATAGCGTTACCTACATATAGGATATAACGTATAGGGTTACCTACATATAGGATATAACGTATAACGATACGTAGATATAGGATATAACGTAAAACGTTTTCCACATATAGGATATAACGTATAACGTTACGTAGACATAGGATATAACGTATAACGATATGTAGATAAAGGATATAACGTATAATGTTATCTACATATAGGATACAACGTATAACGTTACGTGGACATAGGATGTAACGTTTAACAATATGTAGACATAGGATATAACGTATAACGATACGTAGACATAGGATATCACGTATAACGATATGTACATATATGGGATACAACGTGTAACGTTACGTAGACATAGGATATAACGTATAACGATATGTAGACATAGGATATCACGTATAACGATATGTACATATAGGATACAACGTATAACGTTACGTAGACATAGGATATAACGTATAACGATTTCTAGATATAGGATATAACGTATAACGTTATCTACATATAGGATATAACGTATAACGATACGTAGATATAGGATATAACGTAAAACGTTATCTACATATACGAAATAACGTATAACGTTACGTAGACATAGGATATAACGTATAACGATATGTACATATAGGATACAACGTATAACGTTACGTAGACATAGGATATAACGTATAACGATTTGTAGATATAGGATATAACGTATAACGTTATCTACATATAGGATATAACGCATAACGATACGTAGATATAGGATATAACGTAAAACGTTATCTACATATCGGAAATAACGTATAACGTTACGTAGACATAGGATATAACGTACAACGATACGTAGGTATAGGATATAACGTATAACGTTACGTAGACATAGGATATAACGTATAACGATATGTAGATATAGTATATCACGTATAACGATATGTACATATAGGATACAACGTATAACGTTACGTAGACATAGGATATAACGTATAACGATTTGTAGATATAGGATATAACGTATAACGTTATCTACATATAGCATATAACGTATAACGATACGTAGATATAGGATATAACGTAAAACGTTATCTACGTATAGGATATAACGTATAACGTTACGTAGACATAGGATATCACGTATAACGATATGTACATATAGGATACAACGTATAACGTTACGTAGACATAGGATATAACGTATAACGATTTGTAGATATAGGATATAACGTATAACGTTATCTACATATAGGATATAACGTATAACGATACGTAGATATAGGATATAACGTAAAACGTTATCTACATATAGGAAATAACGTATAACGTTACGTAGACATAGGATATAACGTATAACGATACGTAGGTATAGGATATAACGTATAACGATACGTAGGTATAGGATATAACGTATAACGTTACGTAGACATAGGATATAACGTATAACGATATGTAGATATAGGATATAACGTATAGGGTTACCTACATATAGGATATAACGTATAACGATACGTAGATATAGGATATAACGTAAAACGTTTTCCACATATAGGATATAACGTATAACGTTACGTAGACATAGGATATAACGTATAACGATATGTAGATAAAGGATATAACGTATAATGTTATCTACATATAGGATACAACGTATAACGTTACGTGGACATAGGATGTAACGTTTAACAATATGTAGACATAGGATATAACGTATAACGATACGTAGACATAGGATATCACGTATAACGATATGTACATATATGGGATACAACGTGTAACGTTACGTAGACATAGGATATAACGTATAACGATATGTAGACATAGGATATCACGTATAACGATATGTACATATAGGATACAACGTATAACGTTACGTAGACATAGGATATAACGTATAACGATTTGTAGATATAGGATATAACGTATAACGTTATCTACATACAGGATATAACGTATAACGATACGTAGATATAGGATATAACGTAAAACGTTATCTACATATAGGATATAACGTATAACGTTACGTAGACATAGGATATCACGTATAACGATATGTACATATAGGATACAACGTATAACGTTACGTAGACATAGGATATAACGTATAACGATTTGTAGATATAGGATATAACGTATAACGTTATCTACATATAGGATATAACGTATAACGATACGTAGATATAGGATATAACGTAAAACGTTATCTACATATAGGATATAACGTATAACGTTACGTAGACATAGGATATCACGTATAACGATATGTACATATAGGATACAACGTATAACGTTACGTAGACATAGGATATAACGTATAACGATTTGTAGATATAGGATATAACGTATAACGTTATCTACATATAGGATATAACGTATAACGATACGTAGATATAGGATGTAACGTAAAACGTTATCTACATATAGGAAATAACGTATAACGTTACGTAGACATAGGATATAACGTATAACGATACGTAGGTATAGGATATAACGTATAACGTTACGTAGACATAGGATATAACGTATAACGATATGTAGATATAGGATATAACGTATAACGTTATCTACATATAGGATATAACGTATAACGTTACGTAGACATAGGATATAACGTATAGCGTTACCTACATATAGGATATAACGTGTAGCGTTACCTACATATAGGATATAACGAATAACGATACGTAGATATAGGATATAACGTAAAACGTTATCTACATATAGGATATAACGTATAACGTTACGTAGACATAGGATATAACGTATAACGATATGTAGATAAAGGATATAACGTATAATGTTACCTACATATAGGATACAACGTATAACGTTACGTGGACATGGGATGTAACGTTTAACAATATGTAGACATAGGATATAACGTATAACGATACGTAGACATAGGATATCACGTATAACGATATGTACATATAGGATACAACGTGTAACGTTACGTAGACATAGGATATTACGTATAACGATATGTAGACATAGGAAATCACGTATAACTATATGTACATATAGGATACAACGTATAACGTTACGTAGACATAGGATATAACGTATAACGATTTGTAGATATAGGATATAACGTATAACGTTATCTACATATAGGATATAACGTATAACGATACGTAGATATAGGATATAACGTTAAACGTTATCTACATATAGGATATAACGTATAACGTTACGCAGACATAGGATATAACGTATAACGATACGTAGACATAGGATATCACGTATAACGATATGTAGATATAGAATACAACGTATAACGTTATCTACTTATAGGGTATAACGTATAACGATACGAACTTATAGGAAGTAACGTATAACGATATGCTGATACAGGATATAACGTATAACGATACGCAGATATAGGATATAACGTAAAACGTTATCTACATATAGGATATAACTTATAACGTTACGTAGATATAGGATATAACGTATAACGATACGTAGACATAGGATATCACGTATAACGATATGTACATATAGGATACAACGCATAACGTTACGTAGACATAGAGTATAACGTATAACGATATGTAGATATAGGATACAACGTACACCGTTATCTACTTATAGGGTATAACGTATAACGATACGAACATATAGGAAGTAACGTATAACGATATGCTGATACAGGATATAACGTATAACGATACGTAGATATACGATATAAGTTATAACGTTACGTAGACATAGGATATAACGTATAACGATACGTCGATATAGGATATAACGTATAACGTAATCTACATACAGGATATAACGTATAACGTTACGTAGACATAGGATATCACGTATAACGATTTGTACATATAAGATACAACGTATAACGTTACGTAGACATACGATATAAGGTATAACGATATGTAGATATAGGATATAACGTATAACGTTATCTACATATAGGATATAACGTATAACGTTACGTGGACATAGGATGTAACGTTTAACAATATGTAGACATAGGATATAACGTATAACGTTACCTACATATAGGATATAACGTGTAGCGTTACCTACATATAGGATATAACGTATAACGATACGTAGATATAGGATATAACGTAAAACGTTATCTACATATAGGATATAACGTATAACGTTACGTAGACATAGGATATAACGTATAACGTTACGTAGACATAGGATATAACGTATAACGATATGTGGATATAGGATATAACGTATAACGTTATCTACGTATAGGGTATAACGTATAACGATACGTACATATAGGAAGTAACGTATAACGATATGCTGATACAGGATATAACGTATAACGATACGTAGATATAGGATATAAGGTATAACGTTACGTAGACATAGGATATCACGTATAACGATATGTACATATAGGATACAACTTATAACGTTACGTAGACATAGGATATAACGTATAACGATATGTAGATATAGGAAATAAGGTATAACGTTATCTAGATATAGGATATAACGTACAATGTTACGTAGACATAGGATATAACGTGTAACGAGACGTAGGTATAGGATATAACGTATGACGATATGTAGATGTAGGATATAACGCAAACGATATGTAGATATAGGATATAACGTATAACGTTATCTACATATAGGATATAACGTATAACGTTACGTAGACATAGGCTATAACGTATAGCGTTACCTACATATAGGATATAACGTATAGGGTTACCTACATATAGGATATAACGTATAACGATACGTAGATATAGGATATAACGTAAAACGTTTTCCACATATAGGATATAACTTATAACGTTACGTAGACATAGGATATAACGTATAACGATATGTAGATAAAGGATATAACGTATAATGTTATCTACATATAGGATGCAACGTATAACGTTACGTGGACATAGGATGTAACGTTTAACAATATGTAGACATAGGATATAACGTATAACGATACGTAGACATAGGATATCACGTATAACGATATGTACATATATGGGATACAACGTATAACGTTATCTACTTATAGGGTATAACGTATAACGATACGAACTTATAGGAAGTAACGTATAACGATATGCTGATACAGGATATAACGTATAACGATACGTAGATATAGGATATAAGGTATAACGTTACGTAGACATAGGATATCACGTATAGCGATATGTACATATAGGATATAACGTGTAGCGTTACCTACATACAGGATATAACGTATAACGATACGTAGATATAGGATATAACGTAAAACGTTATCTACATATAGGATATAACTTATAACGTTACGTAGATATAGGATATAACGTATAACGATACGTAGACATAGGATATCACGTATAACGATATGTACATATAGGATACAACGCATAACGTTACGTAGACATAGAGTATAACGTATAACGATATGTAGATATAGGATACAACGTACACCGTTATCTACTTATAGGGTATAACGTATAACGATACGAACATATAGGAAGTAACGTATAACGATATGCTGATACAGGATATAACGTATAACGTTACGTGGACATAGGATGTAACGTTTAACAATATGTAGACATAGGATATAACGTATAACGTTACCTACATATAGGATATAACGTGTAGCGTTACCTACATATAGGATATAACGTATAACGATACGTAGATATAGGATATAACGTAAAACGTTATCTACATATAGGATATAACGTATAACGTTACGTAGACATAGGATATAACGTATAACGTTACGTAGACATAGGATATAACGTATAACGATATGTGGATATAGGATATAACGTATAACGTTATCTACGTATAGGGTATAACGTATAACGATACGTACATATAGGAAGTAACGTATAACGATATGCTGATACAGGATATAACGTATAACGATACGTAGATATAGGATATAAGGTATAACGTTACGTAGACATAGGATATCACGTATAACGATATGTACATATAGGATACAACTTATAACGTTACGTAGACATAGGATATAACGTATAACGATATGTAGATATAGGAAATAAGGTATAACGTTATCTAGATATAGGATATAACGTACAATGTTACGTAGACATAGGATATAACGTGTAACGAAACGTAGGTATAGGATATAACGTATGACGATATGTAGATGTAGGATATAACGCATAACGATATGTAGATATAGGATATAACGTATAACGTTATCTACATATAGGATATAACGTATAACGTTACGTAGACATAGGCTACAACGTATAGTGTTACCTACATATAGGATATAACGTATAGGGTTACCTACATATAGGATATAACGTATAACGATACGTAGATATAGGATATAACGTAAAACGTTTTCCACATATAGGATATAACGTATAACGTTACGTAGACATAGGATATAACGTATAACGATATGTAGATAAAGGATATAACGTATAATGTTATCTACATATAGGATACAACGTATAACGTTACGTGGACGTAGGATGTAACGTTTAACAATATGTAGACATAGGATATAACGTATAACGATTCGTAGACATAGGATATCACGTATAACGATATGTACATATATGGGATACAACGTGTAACGTTACGTAGACATAGGATATAACGTATAACGATATGTAGACATAGGATATCACGTATAACGATATGTACAGATAGGATACAACGTATAACGTTACGTAGACATAGGATATAACGTATAACGATTTGTAGATATAGGATATAACGTATAACGTTATCTACATATAGGATATAACGTATAACGATACGTAGATATAGGATATAACGTAAAACGTTATCTACATATAGGATATAACGTATAACGTTACGTAGACATAGGATATCACGTATAACGATATGTACATATAGGATACAACGTATAACGTTACGTAGACATAGGATATAACGTATAACGATTTGTAGATATAGGATATAACGTATAACGTTATCTACATATAGGATATAACGTATAACGATACGTAGATATAGGATATAACGTAAAACGTTATCTACATATACGAAATAACGTATAACGTTACGTAGACATAGGATATAACGTATAACGATATGTACATATAGGATACAACGTATAACGTTACGTAGACATAGGATATAACGTATAACGATTTGTAGATATAGGATATAACGTATAACGTTATCTACATATAGGATATAACGCATAACGATACGTAGATATAGGATATAACGTAAAACGTTATCTACATATCGGAAATAACATATAACGTTACGTAGACATAGGATATAACGTATAACGATACGTAGGTATAGGATATAACGTATAACGTTACGTAGACATAGGATATAACGTATAACGATATGTAGATATAGTATATCACGTATAACGATATGTACATATAGGATACAACGTATAACGTTACGTAGACATAGGATATAACGTATAACGATTTGTAGATATAGGATATAACGTATAACGTTATCTACATATAGCATATAACGTATAACGATACGTAGATATAGGATATAACGTAAAACGTTATCTACGTATAGGATATAACGTATAACGTTACGTAGACATAGGATATCACGTATAACGATATGTACATATAGGATACAACGTATAACGTTACGTAGACATAGGATATAACGTATAACGATTTGTAGATATAGGATATAACGTATAACGTTATCTACATATAGGATATAACGTATAACGATACGTAGATATAGGATATAACGTAAAACGTTATCTACATATAGGAAATAACGTATAACGTTACGTAGACATAGGATATAACGTATAACGATACGTAGGTATAGGATATAACGTATAACGATACGTAGGTATAGGATATAACGTATAACGTTACGTAGACATAGGATATAACGTATAACGATATGTAGATATAGGATATAACGTATAGGGTTACCTACATATAGGATATAACGTATAACGATACGTAGATATAGGATATAACGTAAAACGTTTTCCACATATAGGATATAACGTATAACGTTACGTAGACATAGGATATAACGTATAACGATATGTAGATAAAGGATATAACGTATAATGTTATCTACATATAGGATACAACGTATAACGTTACGTGGACATAGGATGTAACGTTTAACAATATGTAGACATAGGATATAACGTATAACGATACGTAGACATAGGATATCACGTATAACTATATGTACATATATGGGATACAACGTGTAACGTTACGTAGACATAGGATATAACGTATAACGATATGTAGACATAGGATATCACGTATAACGATATGTACATATAGGATACAACGTATAACGTTACGTAGACATAGGATATAACGTATAACGATTTGTAGATATAGGATATAACGTATAACGTTATCTACATATAGGATATAACGTATAACGATACGTAGATATAGGATATAACGTAAAACGTTATCTACATATAGGATATAACGTATAACGTTACGTAGACATAGGATATCACGTATAACGATATGTACATATAGGATACAACGTATAACGTTACGTAGACATAGGATATAACGTATAACGATTTGTAGATATAGGATATAACGTATAACGTTATCTACATATAGGATATAACGTATAACGATACGTAGATATAGGATATAACGTAAAACGTTATCTACATATAGGAAATAACGTATAACGTTACGTAGACATAGGATATAACGTATAACGTTACGTGGACATGGGATGTAACGTTTAACAATATGTAGACATAGGATATAACGTATAACGATACGTAGACATAGGATATCACGTATAACGATATGTACATATAGGATACAACGTGTAACGTTACGTAGACATAGGATATTACGTATAACGATATGTAGACATAGGATATCACGTATAACGATATGTACATATAGGATACAACGTATAACGTTACGTAGACATAGGATATAACGTATAACGATTTGTAGATATAGGATATAACGTATAACGTTATCTACATATAGGATATAACGTATAACGATACGTAGATATAGGATATAACGTAAAACGTTATCTACATATAGGATATAACGTATAACGTTACGTAGACATAGGATATCACGTATAACGATATGTACATATAGGATACAACGTATAACGTTACGTAGACATAGGACATAACGTATAACGATTTGTAGATATAGGATATAACGTATAACGTTATCTACATATAGGATATAACGTATAACGATACGTAGATATAGGATATAACGTAAAACGTTATCTACATGTAGGAAATAACGTATAACGTTACGTAGACATAGGATATAACGTATAACGATACGTAGGTATAGGATATAACATATAACGTTACGTAGACATAGGATATAACGTATAACGATATGTAGATATAGGATATAACGTATAACGTTATCTACATATAGGATATAACGTATAACGTTACGTAGACATAGGATATAACGTATAGCGTTACCTACATATAGGATATAACGTGTAGCGTTACCTACATATAGGATATAACGAATAACGATACGTAGATATAGGATATAACGTAAAACGTTATCTACATATAGGATATAACGTATAACGTTACGTAGACATAGGATATAACGTATAACGATATGTAGATAAAGGATATAACGTATAATGTTACCTACATATAGGATACAACGTATAACGTTACGTGGACATGGGATGTAACGTTTAACAATATGTAGACATAGGATATAACGTATAACGATACGTAGACATAGGATATCACGTATAACGATATGTACATATAGGATACAACGTGTAACGTTACGTAGACATAGGATATTACGTATAACGATATGTAGACATAGGATATCACGTATAACTATATGTACATATAGGATACAACGTATAACGTTACGTAGACATAGGATATAACGTATAACGATTTGTAGATATAGGATATAACGTATAACGTTATCTACATATAGGATATAACGTATAACGATACGTAGATATAGGATATAACGTTAAACGTTATCTACATATAGGATATAACGTATAACGTTACGCAGACATAGGATATAACGTATAACGATTTGTAGATATAGGATATAACGTATAACGTTATCTACATATAGGATATAACGTATAACGATACGTAGATATAGGATATAACGTTAAACGTTATCTACATATAGGATATAACGTATAACGATACGTAGATATAGGATATAACGTAAAACGTTATCTACATATAGGATATAACTTATAACGTTACGTAGATATAGGATATAACGTATAACGATACGTAGACATAGGATATCACGTATAACGATATGTACATATAGGATACAACGCATAACGTTACGTAGACATAGAGTATAACGTATAACGGTATGTAGATATAGGATACAACGTACACCGTTATCTACTTATAGGGTATAACGTATAACGATACGAACATATAGGAAGTAACGTATAACGATATGCTGATACAGGATATAACGTATAACGATACGTAGATATACGATATAAGGTATAACGTTACGTAGACATAGGATATAACGTATAACGATACGTCGATATAGGATATAACGTATAACGTAATCTACATACAGGATATAACGTATAACGTTACGTAGACATAGGATATCACGTATAACGATTTGTACATATAGGATACAACGTATAACGTTACGTAGACATACGATATAAGGTATAACGATATGTAGATATAGGATATAACGTATAACGTTATCTACATATAGGATATAACGTATAACGTTACGTGGACATAGGATGTAACGTTTAACAATATGTAGACATAGGATATAACGTATAACGATACCTACATGTAGGATATAACGTGTAGCGTTACCTACATATAGGATATAACGTATAACGATACGTAGATATAGGATATAACGTAAAACGTTATCTACATATAGGATATAACGTATAATGTTACGTAGACATAGGATATAACGTATAACGTTACGTAGACATAGGATATAACGTATAACGATATGTGGATATAGGATATAACGTATAACGTTATCTACGTATAGGGTATAACGTATAACGATACGTACATATAGGAAGTAACGTATAACGATATGCTGATACAGGATATAACGTATAACGATACGTAGATATAGGATATAAGGTATAACGTTACGTAGACATAGGATATCACGTATAACGATATGTACATATAGGATACAACTTATAACGTTACGTAGACATAGGATATAACGTATAACGATATGTAGATATAGGAAATAAGGTATAACGTTATCTAGATATAGGATATAACGTACAACGTTACGTAGACATAGGATATAACGTGTAACGAGACGTAGGTATAGGATATAACGTATGACGATATGTAGATGTAGGATATAACGCATAACGATATGTAGATATAGGATATAACGTATAACGTTATCTACATATAGGATATAACGTATAACGTTACGTAGACATAGGCTATAACGTATAGCGTTACCTACATATAGGATATAACGTATAGGGTTACCTACATATAGGATATAACGTATAACGATACGTAGATATAGGATATAACGTAAAACGTTTTCCACATATAGGATATAACTTATAACGTTACGTAGACATAGGATATAACGTATATCGATATGTAGATAAAGGATATAACGTATAATGTTATCTACATATAGGATACAACGTATAACGTTACGTGGACATAGGATGTAACGTTTAACAATATGTAGACATAGGATATAACGTATAACGATACGTAGACATAGGATATCACGTATAACGATATGTACATATATGGGATACAACGTGTAACGTTACGTAGACATAGGATATAACGTATAACGATATGTAGACATAGGATATCACGTATAACGATATGTACATATAGGATACAACGTACAACGTTACGTAGACATAGGATATAACGTATAACGATTTGTAGATATAGGATATAACGTATAACGTTATCTACATATAGGATATAACGTATAACGATACGTAGATATAGGATATAACGTAAAACGTTATCTACATATAGGATATAACGTATAACGTTACGTAGACATAGGATATCACGTATAACGATATGTACATATAGGATACAACGTATAACGTTACGTAGACATAGGATATAACGTATAACGATTTGTAGATATAGGATATAACGTATAACGTTATCTACATATAGGATATAACGTATAACGATACGTAGATATAGGATATAACGTAAAACGTTATCTACATATAGGAAATAACGTATAACGTTACGTAGACATAGGATATAACGTATAACGATACGTAGGTATAGGATACAACGTATAACGTTACGTAGACATAGGATATAACGTATAACGATATGTAGATATAGGATATAACGTATAACGTTATCTACGTATAGGATATAACGTATAACGTTACGTAGACATAGGATATAACGTATAGCGTTACCTACATATAGGATATAACGTGTAGCGTTACCTACATATAGGATATAACGAATAACGATACGTAGATATAGGATATAACGTATAACGTCACGTAGACATAGGATATAACGTAAAACGTTATCTACATATAGGATATAACGTATAACGTTACGTAGACATAGGATATCACGTATAACGATATGTACATATAGGATACAACGTATAACGTTACGTAGACATAGGATATAACGTATAACGATTTGTAGATATAGGATATAACGTATAACGTTATCTACATATAGGATATAACGTATAACGATACGTAGATATAGGATATAACGTAAAACGTTATCTACATATAGGATATAACGTATAACGTTACGTAGACATAGGATATCACGTATAACGATATGTACATATAGGATACAACGTATAACGTTACGTAGACATAGGATATAACGTATAACGATTTGTAGATATAGGATATAACGTATAACGTTATCTACATATAGGATATAACGCATAACGATACGTAGATATAGGATATAACGTAAAACGTTATCTACATATAGGAAATAACGTATAACGTTACGTAGACATAGGATATAACGTATAACGATACGTAGGTATAGGATATAACGTATAACGTTACGTAGACATAGGATATAACGTATAACGATATGTAGATATAGGATATCACGTATAACGATATGTACATATAGGATACAACGTATAACGTTACGTAGACATAGGATATAACGTATAACGATTTGTAGATATAGGATATAACGTATAACGTTATCTACATATAGGATATAACGTATAACGATACGTAGATGTAGGATATAACGTAAAACGTTATCTACGTATAGGATATAACGTATAACGTTACGTAGACATAGGATATCACGTATAACGATATGTACATATAGGATACAACGTATAACGTTACGTAGACATAGGATATAACGTATAACGATTTGTAGATATAGGATATAACCTATAACGTTATCTACATATAGGATATAACGTATAACGATACGTAGATATAGGATATAACGTAAAACGTTATCTACATATAGGAAGTAACGTATAACGTTACGTAGAAATAAGATATAACGTATAACGATACGTAGGTATAGGATATAACGTATAACGATACGTAGGTATAGGATATAACGTATAACGTTACGTAGACATAGGATATGACGTATAACGATATGTAGATATAGGATATAATGTATAGGGTTACCTACATATAGGATATAACGTATAACGATACGTAGATATAGGATATAACGTAAAACGTTTTCCACATATAGGATATAACGTATAACGTTACGTAGACATAGGATATAGCGTATAACGATATGTAGATAAAGGATATAACGTATAACGTTATCTACATATAGGATATAACGTATAACGATACGTAGATATAGGATATAACGTAAAACGTTATCTACATATAGGATATAACGAATAACGTTACGTAGACATAGGATATCACGTATAACGATATGTACATATAGGATACAACGTATAACGTTACGTAGACATAGGATATAACGTATAACGATTTGTAGATATAGGATATAACGTATAACGTTATCTACATATAGGATATAACGTATAACGATACGTAGATATAGGATATAACGTATAACGATATGTATATAAAGGATATAACGTATAATGTTACCTACATATAGGATACAACGTATAACGTTACGTGGACATAGGATGTAACGTTTAACAATATGTAGACATAGGATATAACGTATAACGATACGTAGACATAGGATATCACGTATAACGATATGTACATATAGGATACAACGTGTAACGTTACGTAGACATAGGATATTACGTATAACGATATGTAGACATAGGATATAACGTATAACGATACGTAGACATAGGATATCACGTATAACGATATGTAGATATAGAATACAACGTATAACGTTATCTACTTATAGGGTATAACGTATAACGACACGAACATATAGGAAGTAACGTATAACGATATGCTGATACAGGATATAACGTATAACGATACGTAGATATAGGATATAAGGTATAACGTTACGTAGACATAGGATATCACGTATAACGATATGTACATATAGGATACAACTTATAACGTTACGTAGACATAGGATATAACGTATAACGATATGTAGATATAGGAAATAAGGTATAACGTTATCTAGATATAGGATATAACGTACAATGTTACGTAGACATAGGATATAACGTGTAACGAGACGTAGGTATAGGACATAACGTATGACGATATGTAGTTGTAGGATATAACGCATAACGATATGTAGATATAGGATATAACGTATAACGTTATCTACATATAGGATATAACGTATAACGTTACGTAGACATAGGCTATAACGTATAGCGTTACCTACATATAGGATATAACGTATAGGGTTACCTACATATAGGATATAACGTATAACGATACGTAGATATAGGATATAACGTAAAACGTTTTCCACATATAGGATATAACTTATAACGTTACGTAGACATAGGATATAACGTATAACGATATGTAGATAAAGGATATAACGTATAATGTTATCTACATATAGGATACAACGTATAACGTTACGTGGACATAGGATGTAACGTTTAACAATATGTAGACATAGGATATAACTTATAACGATACGTAGACATAGGATATCACGTATAACGATATGTACATATATGGGATACAACGTGTAACGTTACGTAGACATAGGATATAACGTATAACGATATGTAGACATAGGATATCACGTATAACGATATGTACATATAGGATACAACGTACAACGTTACGTAGACATAGGATATAACGTATAACGATTTGTAGATATAGGATATAACGTATAACGTTATCTACATATAGGATATAACGTATAACGATACGTAGATATAGGATATAACGTAAAACGTTATCTACATATAGGATATAACGTATAACGTTACGTAGACATAGGATATCACGTATAACGATATGTACATATAGGATACAACGTATAACGTTACGTAGACATAGGATATAACGTATAACGATTTGTAGATATAGGATATAACGTATAACGTTATCTACATATAGGATATAACGTATAACGATACGTAGATATAGGATATAACGTAAAACGTTATCTACATATAGGAAATAACGTATAACGTTACGTAGACATAGGATATAACGTATAACGATACGTAGGTATAGGATATAACGTATAACGTTACGTAGACATAGGATATAACGTATAACGATATGTAGATATAGGATATAACGTATAACGTTATCTACGTATAGGATATAACGTATAACGTTACGTAGACATAGGATATAACGTATAGCGTTACCTACATATAGGATATAACGTGTAGCGTTACCTACATATAGGATATAACGAATAACGATACGTAGATATAGGATATAACGTATAACGTCACGTAGACATAGGATATAACGTAAAACGTTATCTACATATAGGATATAACGTATAACGTTACGTAGACATAGGATATCACGTATAACGATATGTACATATAGGATACAACGTATAACGTTACGTAGACATAGGATATAACGTATAACGATTTGTAGATATAGGATATAACGTATAACGTTATCTACATATAGGATATAACGTATAACGATACGTAGATATAGGATATAACGTAAAACGTTATCTACATATAGGATATAACGTATAACGTTACGTAGACATAGGATATCACGTATAACGATATGTACATATAGGATACAACGTATAACGTTACGTAGACATAGGATATAACGTATAACGATTTGTAGATATAGGATATAACGTATAACGTTATCTACATATAGGATATAACGCATAACGATACGTAGATATAGGATATAACGTAAAACGTTATCTACATATAGGAAATAACGTATAACGTTACGTAGACATAGGATATAACGTATAACGATACGTAGGTATAGGATATAACGTATAACGTTACGTAGACATAGGATATAACGTATAACGATATGTAGATATAGGATATCACGTATAACGATATGTACATATAGGATACAACGTATAACGTTACGTAGACATAGGATATAACGTATAACGATTTGTAGATATAGGATATAACGTATAACGTTATCTACATATAGGATATAACGTATAACGATACGTAGATGTAGGATATAACGTATAACGTTATCTACGTATAGGATATAACGTATAACGTTACGTAGACATAGGATATCACGTATAACGATATGTACATATAGGATACAACGTATAACGTTACGTAGACATAGGATATAACGTATAACGATTTGTAGATATAGGATATAACCTATAACGTTATCTACATATAGGATATAACGTATAACGATACGTAGATATAGGATATAACGTAAAACGTTATCTACATATAGGAAGTAACGTATAACGTTACGTAGAAATAGGATATAACGTATAACGATACGTAGGTATAGGATATAACGTATAACGATACGTAGGTATAGGATATAACGTATAACGTTACGTAGACATAGGATATGACGTATAACGATATGTAGATATAGGATATAATGTATAGGGTTACCTACATATAGGATATAACGTATAACGATACGTTGATATAGGATATAACGTAAAACGTTTTCCACATATAGGATATAACGTATAACGTTACGTAGACATAGGATATAACGTATAACGATATGTAGATAAAGGATATAACGTATAACGTTATCTACATATAGGATACAACGTATAACGTTACGTAGACATAGGATATAACGTATAACGATTTGTAGATATAGGATATAACGTATAACGTTATCTACATATAGGATATCACGTATAACGATACGTAGATATAGGATATAACGTAAAACGTTATCTACATATAGGATATAACGTATAACGATATGTAGACATAGGATATCACGTATAACGATATGTACATATAGGATACAACGTATAACGTTACGTAGACATAGGATATAACGTATAACGATTTGTAGATATAGGATATAACGTATAACGTTATCTACATATAGGATATAACGTATAACGATACGTAGATATAGGATATAACGTAAAACGTTATCTACATATAGGATATAACGAATAACGTTACGTAGACATAGGATATCACGTATAACGATATGTACATATAGGATACAACGTATAACGTTACGTAGACATAGGATATAACGTATAACGATATGTAGATAAAGGATATAACGTATAATGTTATCTACATATAGGAAATAACGTATAACGTTACGTAGACATAGGATATAACGTATAACGATACGTAGGTATAGGATATAACGTATAACGTTACGTAGACATAGGATATAACCTATAACGTTATCTACATATAGGATATAACGTATAACGATACGTAGATATAGGATATAACGTAAAACGTTTTCCACATATAGGATATAACGTATAACGTTACGTAGACATAGGATATAACGTATAACGATATGTAGATAAAGGATATAACGTATAACGTTATCTACATATAGGATATAACGTATAACGATACGTAGATATAGGATATAACGTAAAACGTTATCTACATATAGGAAGTAACGTATAACGTTACGTAGAAATAGGATATAACGTATAACGATACGTAGGTATAGGATATAACGTATAACGATACGTAGGTATAGGATATAACGTATAACGTTACGTAGACATAGGATATGACGTATAACGATATGTAGATATAGGATATAATGTATAGGGTTACCTACATATAGGATATAACGTATAACGATACGTTGATATAGGATATAACGTAAAACGTTTTCCACATATAGGATATAACGTATAACGTTACGTAGACATAGGATATAACGTATAACGATATGTAGATAAAGGATATAACGTATAATGTTATCTACATATAGGATACAACGTATAACGTTACGTAGACATAGGATATAACGTATAACGATTTGTAGATATAGGATATAACGTATAACGTTATCTACATATAGGATATCACGTATAACGATACGTAGATATAGGATATAACGTAAAACGTTATCTACATATAGGATATAACGTATAACGATATGTAGACATAGGATATCACGTATAACGATATGTACATATAGGATACAACGTATAACGTTACGTAGACATAGGATATAACGTATAACGATTTGTAGATATAGGATATAACGTATAACGTTATCTACATATAGGATATAACGTATAACGATACGTAGATATAGGATATAACGTAAAACGTTATCTACATATAGGATATAACGAATAACGTTACGTAGACATAGGATATCACGTATAACGATATGTACATATAGGATACAACGTATAACGTTACGTAGACATAGGATATAACGTATAACGATATGTAGATAAAGGATATAACGTATAATGTTATCTACATATAGGAAATAACGTATAACGTTACGTAGACATAGGATATAACGTATAACGATACGTAGGTATAGGATATAACGTATAACGTTACGTAGACATAGGATATAACCTATAACGTTATCTACATATAGGATATAACGTATAACGATACGTAGATATAGGATATAACGTAAAACGTTATCTACATATAGGAAGTAACGTATAACGTTACGTAGAAATAGGATATAACGTATAACGATACGTAGGTATAGGATATAACGTATAACGATACGTAGGTATAGGATATAACGTATAACGTTACGTAGACATAGGATATGACGTATAACGATATGTAGATATAGGATATAATGTATAGGGTTACCTACATATAGGATATAACGTATAACGATACGTTGATATAGGATATAACGTAAAACGTTTTCCACATATAGGATATAACGTATAACGTTACGTAGACATAGGATATAACGTATAACGATATGTAGATAAAGGATATAACGTATAATGTTATCTACATATAGGATACAACGTATAACGTTACGTAGACATAGGATATAACGTATAACGATTTGTAGATATAGGATATAACGTATAACGTTATCTACATATAGGATATCACGTATAACGATACGTAGATATAGGATATAACGTAAAACGTTATCTACATATAGGATATAACGTATAACGATATGTAGACATAGGATATCACGTATAACGATATGTACATATAGGATACAACGTATAACGTTACGTAGACATAGGATATAACGTATAACGATTTGTAGATATAGGATATAACGTATAACGTTATCTACATACAGGATATAACGTATAACGATACGTAGATATAGGATATAACGTAAAACGTTATCTACATATAGGATATAACGAATAACGTTACGTAGACATAGGATATCACGTATAACGATATGTACATATAGGATACAACGTATAACGTTACGTAGACATAGGATATAACGTATAACGATTTGTAGATATAGGATATAACGTATAACGTTATCTACATATAGGATACAACGTATAACGTTACGTGGACATAGGATGTAACGTTTAACAATATGTAGACATAGGATATAACTTATAACGATACGTAGACATAGGATATCACGTATAACGATATGTACATATATGGGATACAACGTGTAACGTTACGTAGACATAGGATATAACGTATAACGATATGTAGACATAGGATATCACGTATAACGATATGTACATATAGGATACAACGTACAACGTTACGTAGACATAGGATATAACGTATAACGATTTGTAGATATAGGATATAACGTATAACGTTATCTACATATAGGATATAACGTATAACGATACGTAGATATAGGATATAACGTAAAACGTTATCTACATATAGGATATAACGTATAACGTTACGTAGACATAGGATATCACGTATAACGATATGTACATATAGGATACAACGTATAACGTTACGTAGACATAGGATATAACGTATAACGATTTGTAGATATAGGATATAACGTATAACGTTATCTACATATAGGATATAACGTATAACGATACGTAGATATAGGATATAACGTAAAACGTTATCTACATATAGGAAATAACGTATAACGTTACGTAGACATAGGATATAACGTATAACGATACGTAGGTATAGGATATAACGTATAACGTTACGTAGACATAGGATATAACGTATAACGATATGTAGATATAGGATATAACGTATAACGTTATCTACGTATAGGATATAACGTATAACGTTACGTAGACATAGGATATAACGTATAGCGTTACCTACATATAGGATATAACGTGTAGCGTTACCTACATATAGGATATAACGAATAACGATACGTAGATATAGGATATAACGTATAACGTTACGTAGACATAGGATATAACGTAAAACGTTATCTACATATAGGATATAACGTATAACGTTACGTAGACATAGGATATCACGTATAACGATATGTACATATAGGATACAACGTATAACGTTACGTAGACATAGGATATAACGTATAACGATTTGTAGATATAGGATATAACGTATAACGTTATCTACATATAGGATATAACGTATAACGATACGTAGATATAGGATATAACGTAAAACGTTATCTACATATAGGATATAACGTATAACGTTACGTAGACATAGGATATCACGTATAACGATATGTACATATAGGATACAACGTATAACGTTACGTAGACATAGGATATAACGTATAACGATTTGTAGATATAGGATATAACGTATAACGTTATCTACATATAGGATATAACGCATAACGATACGTAGATATAGGATATAACGTAAAACGTTATCTACATATAGGAAATAACGTATAACGTTACGTAGACATAGGATATAACGTATAACGATACGTAGGTATAGGATATAACGTATAACGTTACGTAGACATAGGATATAACGTATAACGATATGTAGATATAGGATATCACGTATAACGATATGTACATATAGGATACAACGTATAACGTTACGTAGACATAGGATATAACGTATAACGATTTGTAGATATAGGATATAACGTATAACGTTATCTACATATAGGATATAACGTATAACGATACGTAGATGTAGGATATAACGTAAAACGTTATCTACGTATAGGATATAACGTATAACGTTACGTAGACATAGGATATCACGTATAACGATATGTACATATAGGATACAACGTATAACGTTACGTAGACATAGGATATAACGTATAACGATTTGTAGATATAGGATATAACCTATAACGTTATCTACATATAGGATATAACGTATAACGATACGTAGATATAGGATATAACGTAAAACGTTATCTACATATAGGAAGTAACGTATAACGTTACGTAGAAATAGGATATAACGTATAACGATACGTAGGTATAGGATATAACGTATAACGATACGTAGGTATAGGATATAACGTATAACGTTACGTAGACATAGGATATGACGTATAACGATATGTAGATATAGGATATAATGTATAGGGTTACCTACATATAGGATATAACGTATAACGATACGTTGATATAGGATATAACGTAAAACGTTTTCCACATATAGGATATAACGTATAACGTTACGTAGACATAGGATATAACGTATAACGATATGTAGATAAAGGATATAACGTATAATGTTATCTACATATAGGATACAACGTATAACGTTACGTAGACATAGGATATAACGTATAACGATTTGTAGATATAGGATATAACGTATAACGTTATCTACATATAGGATATCACGTATAACGATACGTAGATATAGGATATAACGTAAAACGTTATCTACATATAGGATATAACGTATAACGATATGTAGACATAGGATATCACGTATAACGATATGTACATATAGGATACAACGTATAACGTTACGTAGACATAGGATATAACGTATAACGATTTGTAGATATAGGATATAACGTATAACGTTATCTACATATAGGATATAACGTATAACGATACGTAGATATAGGATATAACGTAAAACGTTATCTACATATAGGATATAACGAATAACGTTACGTAGACATAGGATATCACGTATAACGATATGTACATATAGGATACAACGTATAACGTTACGTAGACATAGGATATAACGTATAACGATATGTAGATAAAGGATATAACGTATAATGTTATCTACATATAGGAAATAACGTATAACGTTACGTAGACATAGGATATAACGTATAACGATACGTAGGTATAGGATATAACGTATAACGTTACGTAGACATAGGATATAACCTATAACGTTATCTACATATAGGATATAACGTATAACGATACGTAGATATAGGATATAACGTAAAACGTTTTCCACATATAGGATATAACGTATAACGTTACGTAGACATAGGATATAACGTATAACGATATGTAGATAAAGGATATAACGTATAACGTTATCTACATATAGGATATAACGTATAACGATACGTAGATATAGGATATAACGTAAAACGTTATCTACATATAGGAAGTAACGTATAACGTTACGTAGAAATAGGATATAACGTATAACGATACGTAGGTATAGGATATAACGTATAACGATACGTAGGTATAGGATATAACGTATAACGTTACGTAGACATAGGATATGACGTATAACGATATGTAGATATAGGATATAATGTATAGGGTTACCTACATATAGGATATAACGTATAACGATACGTTGATATAGGATATAACGTAAAACGTTTTCCACATATAGGATATAACGTATAACGTTACGTAGACATAGGATATAACGTATAACGATATGTAGATAAAGGATATAACGTATAATGTTATCTACATATAGGATACAACGTATAACGTTACGTAGACATAGGATATAACGTATAACGATTTGTAGATATAGGATATAACGTATAACGTTATCTACATATAGGATATCACGTATAACGATACGTAGATATAGGATATAACGTAAAACGTTATCTACATATAGGATATAACGTATAACGATATGTAGACATAGGATATCACGTATAACGATATGTACATATAGGATACAACGTATAACGTTACGTAGACATAGGATATAACGTATAACGATTTGTAGATATAGGATATAACGTATAACGTTATCTACATATAGGATATAACGTATAACGATACGTAGATATAGGATATAACGTAAAACGTTATCTACATATAGGATATAACGAATAACGTTACGTAGACATAGGATATCACGTATAACGATATGTACATATAGGATACAACGTATAACGTTACGTAGACATAGGATATAACGTATAACGATATGTAGATAAAGGATATAACGTATAATGTTATCTACATATAGGAAATAACGTATAACGTTACGTAGACATAGGATATAACGTATAACGATACGTAGGTATAGGATATAACGTATAACGTTACGTAGACATAGGATATAACCTATAACGTTATCTACATATAGGATATAACGTATAACGATACGTAGATATAGGATATAACGTAAAACGTTATCTACATATAGGAAGTAACGTATAACGTTACGTAGAAATAGGATATAACGTATAACGATACGTAGGTATAGGATATAACGTATAACGATACGTAGGTATAGGATATAACGTATAACGTTACGTAGACATAGGATATGACGTATAACGATATGTAGATATAGGATATAATGTATAGGGTTACCTACATATAGGATATAACGTATAACGATACGTTGATATAGGATATAACGTAAAACGTTTTCCACATATAGGATATAACGTATAACGTTACGTAGACATAGGATATAACGTATAACGATATGTAGATAAAGGATATAACGTATAATGTTATCTACATATAGGATACAACGTATAACGTTACGTAGACATAGGATATAACGTATAACGATTTGTAGATATAGGATATAACGTATAACGTTATCTACATATAGGATATCACGTATAACGATACGTAGATATAGGATATAACGTAAAACGTTATCTACATATAGGATATAACGTATAACGATATGTAGACATAGGATATCACGTATAACGATATGTACATATAGGATACAACGTATAACGTTACGTAGACATAGGATATAACGTATAACGATTTGTAGATATAGGATATAACGTATAACGTTATCTACATACAGGATATAACGTATAACGATACGTAGATATAGGATATAACGTAAAACGTTATCTACATATAGGATATAACGAATAACGTTACGTAGACATAGGATATCACGTATAACGATATGTACATATAGGATACAACGTATAACGTTACGTAGACATAGGATATAACGTATAACGATTTGTAGATATAGGATATAACGTATAACGTTATCTACATATAGGATATAACGTATAACGATACGTAGATATAGGATATAACGTAAAACGTTATCTACATATAGGAAATAACGTATAACGTTACGTAGACATAGGATATAACGTATAACGATACGTAGGTATAGGATATAACGTATAACGTTACGTAGACATAGGATATAACGTATAACGATATGTAGATATAGGATATCACGTATAACGATATGTACATATAGGATACAACGTATAACGTTACGTAGACATAGGATATAACGTATAACGATTTGTAGATATAGGATATAACGTATAACGTTATCTACATATAGGATATAACGTATAACGATACGTAGATGTAGGATATAACGTAAAACGTTATCTACGTATAGGATATAACGTATAACGTTACGTAGACATAGGATATCACGTATAACGATATGTACATATAGGATACAACGTATAACGTTACGTAGACATAGGATATAACGTATAACGATTTGTAGATATAGGATATAACCTATAACGTTATCTACATATAGGATATAACGTATAACGATACGTAGATATAGGATATAACGTAAAACGTTATCTACATATAGGAAGTAACGTATAACGTTACGTAGAAATAGGATATAACGTATAACGATACGTAGGTATAGGATATAACGTATAACGATACGTAGGTATAGGATATAACGTATAACGTTACGTAGACATAGGATATGACGTATAACGATATGTAGATATAGGATATAATGTATAGGGTTACCTACATATAGGATATAACGTATAACGATACGTTGATATAGGATATAACGTAAAACGTTTTCCACATATAGGATATAACGTATAACGTTACGTAGACATAGGATATAACGTATAACGATATGTAGATAAAGGATATAACGTATAATGTTATCTACATATAGGATACAACGTATAACGTTACGTAGACATAGGATATAACGTATAACGATTTGTAGATATAGGATATAACGTATAACGTTATCTACATATAGGATATCACGTATAACGATACGTAGATATAGGATATAACGTAAAACGTTATCTACATATAGGATATAACGTATAACGATATGTAGACATAGGATATCACGTATAACGATATGTACATATAGGATACAACGTATAACGTTACGTAGACATAAGATATAACGTATAACGATTTGTAGATATAGGATATAACGTATAACGTTATCTACATATAGGATATAACGTATAACGATACGTAGATATAGGATATAACGTAAAACGTTATCTACATATAGGATATAACGAATAACGTTACGTAGACATAGGATATCACGTATAACGATATGTACATATAGGATACAACGTATAACGTTACGTAGACATAGGATATAACGTATAACGATTTGTAGATATAGGATATAACGTATAACGTTATCTACATATAGGATATAACGTATAACGATACGTAGATATAGGATATAACGTAAAACGTTATCTACATATAGGATATAACGAATAACGTTACGTAGACATAGGATATCACGTATAACGATATGTACATATAGGATACAACGTATAACGTTACGTAGACATAGGATATAACGTATAACGATTTGTAGATATAGGATATAACGTATAACGTTATCTACATATAGGATATAACGTATAACGATACGTAGATATAGGATATAACGTATAACGATATGTATATAAAGGATATAACGTATAATGTTACCTACATATAGGATACAACGTATAACGTTACGTGGACATAGGATGTAACGTTTAACAATATGTAGACATAGGATATAACGTATAACGATACGTAGACATAGGATATCACGTATAACGATATGTACATATAGGATACAACGTGTAACGTTACGTAGACATAGGATATTACGTATAACGATATGTAGACATAGGATATAACGTATAACGATACGTAGACATAGGATATCACGTATAACGATATGTAGATATAGAATACAACGTATAACGTTATCTACTTATAGGGTATAACGTATAACGATACGAACATATAGGAAGTAACGTATAACGATATGCTGATACAGGATATAACGTATAACGATACGTAGATATAGGATATAAGGTATAACGTTACGTAGACATAGGATATCACGTATAACGATATGTACATATAGGATACAACTTATAACGTTACGTAGACATAGGATATAACGTATAACGATATGTAGATATAGGAAATAAGGTATAACGTTATCTAGATATAGGATATAACGTACAATGTTACGTAGACATAGGATATAACGTGTAACGAGACGTAGGTATAGGATATAACGTATGACGATATGTAGATGTAGGATATAACGCATAACGATATGTAGATATAGGATATAACGTATAACGTTATCTACATATAGGATATAACGTATAACGTTACGTAGACATAGGCTATAACGTATAGCGTTACCTACATATAGGATATAACGTATAGGGTTACCTACATATAGGATATAACGTATAACGATACGTAGATATAGGATATAACGTAAAACGTTTTCCACATATAGGATATAACTTATAACGTTACGTAGACATAGGATATAACGTATAACGATATGTAGATAAAGGATATAACGTATAATGTTATCTACATATAGGATACAACGTATAACGTTACGTGGACATAGGATGTAACGTTTAACAATATGTAGACATAGGATATAACGTATAACGATACGTAGACATAGGATATCACGTATAACGATATGTACATATATGGGATACAACGTGTAACGTTACGTAGACATAGGATATAACGTATAACGATATGTAGACATAGGATATCACGTATAACGATATGTACATATAGGATACAACGTACAACGTTACGTAGACATAGGATATAACGTATAACGATTTGTAGATATAGGATATAACGTATAACGTTATCTACATATAGGATATAACGTATAACGATACGTAGATGTAGGATATAACGTAAAACGTTATCTACATATAGGAAATAACGTATAACGTTACGTAGACATAGGATATAACGTATAACGATACGTAGGTATAGGATATAACGTATAACGTTACGTAGACATAGGATATAACGTATAACGATACGTAGATGTAGGATATAACGTAAAACGTTATCTACATATAGGAAATAACGTATAACGTTACGTAGACATAGGATATAACGTATAACGATACGTAGGTATAGGATATAACGTATAACGTTACGTAGACATAGGATATCACGTATAACGATATGTACATATAGGATACAACGTATAACGTTACGTAGACATAGGATATAACGTATAACGATTTGTAGATATGGGATATAACGTATAACGTTATCTACATATAGGATATAACGTATAACGATACGTAGATGTAGGATATAACGTAAAACGTTATCTACATATAGGAAATAACGTATAACGTTACGTAGACATAGGATATAACGTATAACGATACGTAGGTATAGGATATAACGTATAACGTTACGTAGACATAGGATATAACGTATAACGATATGTAGATATAGGATATAACGTATAACGTTATCTACATATAGGATATAACGTATAACGTTACGTAGACATAGGATATAACGTATAGCGTTACCTACATATAGGATATAACGTGTAGCGTTACCTACATATAGGATATAACGAATAACGATACGTAGATATAGGATATAACATATAACGTCACGTAGACATAGGATATAACGTAAAACGTTATCTACATATAGGATATAACGTATAACGTTACGTAGACATAGGATATCACGTATAACGATATGTACATATAGGATACAACGTATAACGTTACGTAGACATAGGATATAACGTATAACGATTTGTAGATATAGGATATAACGTATAACGTTATCTACATATAGGATATAACGTATAACGATACGTAGATATAGGATATAACGTAAAACGTTATCTACATATAGGATATAACGTATAACGTTACGTAGACATAGGATGTCACGTATAACGATATGTACATATTGGATACAACGTATAACGTTACGTAGACATAGGATATAACGTATAACGATTTGTAGATATCGGATATAACGTATAACGTTATCTACATATAGGATATAACGCATAACGATACGTAGATATAGGATATAACGTAAAACGTTATCTACATATAGGAAATAACGTATAACGTTACGTAGACATAGGATATAACGTATAACGATACGTAGGTATAGGATATAACGTATAACGTTACGTAGACATAGGATATAACGTATAACGATATGTAGATATAGGATATCACGTATAACGATATGTACATATAGGATACAACGTATAACGTTACGTAGACATAGGATATAACGTATAACGATTTGTAGATATAGGATATAACGTATAACGTTATCTACATATAGGATATAACGTATAACGATACGTAGATATAGGATATAACGTAAAACGTTATCTACATATAGGAAATAACGTATAACGTTACGTAGACATAGGATATAACGTATAACGATACGTAGGTATAGGATATAACGTATAACGTTACGTAGACATAGGATATAACGTATAACGATATGTAGATATAGGATATAACGTATAACGTTATCTACATATAGGATATAACGTATAACGTTACGTAGACATAGGATATAACGTATAGCGTTACCTACATATAGGATATAACGTGTAGCGTTACCTACATATAGGATATAACGAATAACGATACGTAGATATAGGATATAACGTAAAACGTTATCTACATATAGGATATAACGTATAAAGTTACGTAGACATAGGATATAACGTATAACGATATGTAGATAAAGGATATAACGTATAATGTTACCTACATATAGGATACAACGTATAACGTTACGTGGACATGGGATGTAACGTTTAACAATATGTAGACATAGGATATAACGTATAACGATACGTAGACATAGGATATCACGTATAACGATATGTACATATAGGATACAACGTGTAACGTTACGTAGACATAGGATATTACGTATAACGATATGTAGACATAGGATATCACGTATAACTATATGTACATATAGGATACAACGTATAACGTTACGTAGACATAGGATATAACGTATAACGATATGTAGATATAGGATATAACGTATAACGTTATCTACATATAGGATATAACGTATAACGTTACGTAGACATAGGATATAACGTATAACGATACGTAGATATAGGATATAACGTTAAACGTTATCTACATATAGGATATAACGTATAACGATACGTAGATATAGGATATAACGTTAAACGTTATCTACATATAGGATATAACGTATAACGTTACGTAGACATAGGATATAACGTATAACGATATGTAGATAAAGGATATAACGTATAATGCTATCTACATATAGGATACAACGTATAACGTTACGTGGACATAGGATGTAACGTTTAACAATATGTAGACATAGGATATAACGTATAACGATACGTAGACATAGGATATCACGTATAACGATATGTACATATAGGATATAACGTATAACGTTACGTAGACATAGGATATAACGTATAACGATACGTAGGTATAGGATATAACGTATAACGTTACGTAGACATAGGATATAACGTATAACGATATGTAGATATAGGATATAACGTATAACGTTATCTACATATAGGATATAACGTATAACGTTACGTAGACATAGGATATAACGTATAGCGTTACCTACATATAGGATATAACGTGTAGCGTTACCTACATATAGGATATAACGAATAACGATACGTAGATATAGGATATAACGTAAAACGTTATCTACATATAGGATATAACGTATAACGTTACGTAGACATAGGATATAACGTATAACGATACGTAGGTATAGGATATAACGTATAACGATACGTAGGTATAGGATATAACGTATAACGTTACGTAGACATAGGATATGACGTATAACGATATGTAGATATAGGATATAATGTATAGGGTTACCTACATATAGGATATAACGTATAACGATACGTTGATATAGGATATAACGTAAAACGTTTTCCACATATAGGATATAACGTATAACGTTACGTAGACATAGGATATAACGTATAACGATATGTAGATAAAGGATATAACGTATAATGTTATCTACATATAGGATACAACGTATAACGTTACGTAGACATAGGATATAACGTATAACGATTTGTAGATATAGGATATAACGTATAACGTTATCTACATATAGGATATCACGTATAACGATACGTAGATATAGGATATAACGTAAAACGTTATCTACATATAGGATATAACGTATAACGATATGTAGACATAGGATATCACGTATAACGATATGTACATATAGGATACAACGTATAACGTTACGTAGACATAGGATATAACGTATAACGATTTGTAGATATAGGATATAACGTATAACGTTATCTACATATAGGATATAACGTATAACGATACGTAGATATAGGATATAACGTAAAACGTTATCTACATATAGGATATAACGAATAACGTTACGTAGACATAGGATATCACGTATAACGATATGTACATATAGGATACAACGTATAACGTTACGTAGACATAGGATATAACGTATAACGATTTGTAGATATAGGATATAACGTATAACGTTATCTACATATAGGATATAACGTATAACGATACGTAGATATAGGATATAACGTAAAACGTTATCTACATATAGGATATAACGAATAACGTTACGTAGACATAGGATATCACGTATAACGATATGTACATATAGGATACAACGTATAACGTTACGTAGACATAGGATATAACGTATAACGATTTGTAGATATAGGATATAACGTATAACGTTATCTACATATAGGATATAACGTATAACGATACGTAGATATAGGATATAACGTATAACGATATGTATATAAAGGATATAACGTATAATGTTACCTACATATAGGATACAACGTATAACGTTACGTGGACATAGGATGTAACGTTTAACAATATGTAGACATAGGATATAACGTATAACGATACGTAGACATAGGATATCACGTATAACGATATGTACATATAGGATACAACGTGTAACGTTACGTAGACATAGGATATTACGTATAACGATATGTAGATATAGGAAATAAGGTATAACGTTATCTAGATATAGGATATAACGTACAATGTTACGTAGACATAGGATATAACGTGTAACGAGACGTAGGTATAGGATATAACGTATGACGATATGTAGATGTAGGATATAACGCATAACGATATGTAGATATAGGATATAACGTATAACGTTATCTACATATAGGATATAACGTATAACGTTACGTAGACATAGGCTATAACGTATAGCGTTACCTACATATAGGATATAACGTATAGGGTTACCTACATATAGGATATAACGTATAACGATACGTAGATATAGGATATAACGTAAAACGTTTTCCACATATAGGATATAACGTATAACGATACGTAGATATAGGATATAACGTAAAACGTTATCTACATATAGGATATAACGTATAACGATACGTAGATATAGGATATAACGTAAAACGTTATCTACATATAGGATATAACGTATAACGTTACGTAGACATAGGATATCACGTATAACGATATGTACATATAGGATACAACGTATAACGTTACGTAGACATAGGATATAACGTATAACGATTTGTAGATATAGGATATAACGTATAACGTTATCTACATATAGGATATAACGTATAACGATACGTAGATATAGGATATAACGTAAAACGTTATCTACATATAGGATATAACGTATAACGATACGTAGATATAGGATATAACGTAAAACGTTATCTACATATAGGAAATAACGTATAACGTTACGTAGACATAGGATATAACGTATAACGATACGTAGGTATAGGATATAACGTATAACGTTACGTAGACATAGGATATAACGTATAACGATATGTAGATATAGGATATAACGTATAACGTTATCTACATATAGGATATAACGTATAACGTTACGTAGACATAGGATATAACGTATAGCGTTACCTACATATAGGATATAACGTGTAGCGTTACCTACATATAGGATATAACGAATAACGATACGTAGATATAGGATATAACGTATAACGTCACGTAGACATAGGATATAACGTAAAACGTTATCTACATATAGGATATAACGTATAACGTTACGTAGACATAGGATATCACGTATAACGATATGTACATATAGGATACAACGTATAACGTTACGTAGACATAGGATATAACGTATAACGATTTGTAGATATAGGATATAACGTATAACGTTATCTACATATAGGATATAACGTATAACGATACGTAGATATAGGATATAACGTTAAACGTTATCTACATATAGGATATAACGTATAACGATACGTAGATATAGGATATAACGTAAAACGTTATCTACATATAGGATATAACTTATAACGTTACGTAGATATAGGATATAACGTATAACGATACGTAGACATAGGATATCACGTATAACGATATGTACATATAGGATACAACGCATAACGTTACGTAGACATAGAGTATAACGTATAACGATATGTAGATATAGGATACAACGTACACCGTTATCTACTTATAGGGTATAACGTATAACGATACGAACATATAGGAAGTAACGTATAACGATATGCTGATACAGGATATAACGTATAACGATACGTAGATATACGATATAAGGTATAACGTTACGTAGACATAGGATATAACGTATAACGATACGTCGATATAGGATATAACGTATAACGTAATCTACATACAGGATATAACGTATAACGTTACGTAGACATAGGATATCACGTATAACGATTTGTACATATAGGATACAACGTATAACGTTACGTAGACATACGATATAAGGTATAACGATATGTAGATATAGGATATAACGTATAACGTTATCTACATATAGGATATAACGTATAACGTTACGTGGACATAGGATGTAACGTATAACGATACGTAGATATAGGATATAACGTAAAACGTTATCTACATATAGGATATAACGTATAATGTTACGTAGACATAGGATATAACGTATAACGTTACGTAGACATAGGATATAACGTATAACGATATGTGGATATAGGATATAACGTATAACGTTATCTACGTATAGGGTATAACGTATAACGATACGTACATATAGGAAGTAACGTATAACGATATGCTGATACAGGATATAACGTATAACGATACGTAGATATAGGATATAAGGTATAACGTTACGTAGACATAGGATATCACGTATAACGATATGTACATATAGGATACAACTTATAACGTTACGTAGACATAGGATATAACGTATAACGATATGTAGATATAGGAAATAAGGTATAACGTTATCTAGATATAGGATATAACGTACAATGTTACGTAGACATAGGATATAACGTGTAACGAGACGTAGGTATAGGATATAACGTATGACGATATGTAGATGTAGGATATAACGCATAACGATATGTAGATATAGGATATAACGTATAACGTTATCTACATATAGGATATAACGTATAACGTTACGTAGACATAGGCTATAACGTATAGCGTTACCTACATATAGGATATAACATATAGGGTTACCTACATATAGGATATAACGTATAACGATACGTAGATATAGGATATAACGTAAAACGTTTTCCACATATAGGATATAACTTATAACGTTACGTAGACATAGGATATAACGTATATCGATATGTAGATAAAGGATATAACGTATAATGTTATCTACATATAGGATACAACGTATAACGTTACGTGGACATAGGATGTAACGTTTAACAATATGTAGACATAGGATATAACGTATAACGATACGTAGACATAGGATATCACGTATAACGATATGTACATATATGGGATACAACGTGTAACGTTACGTAGACATAGGATATAACGTATAACGATATGTAGACATAGGATATCACGTATAACGATATGTACATATAGGATACAACGTACAACGTTACGTAGACATAGGATATAACGTATAACGATTTGTAGATATAGGATATAACGTATAACGTTATCTACATATAGGATATAACGTATAACGATACGTAGATATAGGATATAACGTAAAACGTTATCTACATATAGGATATAACGTATAACGTTACGTAGACATAGGATATCACGTATAACGATATGTACATATAGGATACAACGTATAACGTTACGTAGACATAGGATATAACGTATAACGATTTGTAGATATAGGATATAACGTATAACGTTATCTACATATAGGATATAACGTATAACGATACGTAGATATAGGATATAACGTAAAACGTTATCTACATATAGGAAATAACGTATAACGTTACGTAGACATAGGATATAACGTATAACGATACGTAGGTATAGGATATAACGTATAACGTTACGTAGACATAGGATATAACGTATAACGATATGTAGATATAGGATATAACGTATAACGTTATCTACGTATAGGTTATAACGTATAACGTTACGTAGACATAGGATATAACGTATAGCGTTACCTACATATAGGATATAACGTGTAGCGTTACCTACATATAGGATATAACGAATAACGATACGTAGATATAGGATATAACGTATAACGTCACGTAGACATAGGATATAACGTAAAACGTTATCTACATATAGGATATAACGTATAACGTTACGTAGACATAGGATATCACGTATAACGATATGTACATATAGGATACAACGTATAACGTTACGTAGACATAGGATATAACGTATAACGATTTGTAGATATAGGATATAACGTATAACGTTATCTACATATAGGATATAACGTATAACGATACGTAGATATAGGATATAACGTAAAACGTTATCTACATATAGGATATAACGCATAACGTTACGTAGACATAGGATATCACGTATAACGATATGTACATATAGGATACAACGTATAACGTTACGTAGACATAGGATATAACGTATAACGATTTGTAGATATAGGATATAACGTATAACGTTATCTACATATAGGAAATAACGTATAACGTTACGTAGACATAGGATATAACGTATAACGATACGTAGGTATAGGATATAACGTATAACGTTACGTAGACATAGGATATAACGTATAACGATATGTAGATATAGGATATCACGTATAACGATATGTACATATAGGATACAACGTATAACGTTACGTAGACATAGGATATAACGTATAACGATTTGTAGATATAGGATATAACGTATAACGTTATCTACATATAGGATATAACGTATAACGATACGTAGATGTAGGATATAACGTAAAACGTTATCTACGTATAGGATATAACGTATAACGTTACGTAGACATAGGATATCACGTATAACGATATGTACATATAGGATACAACGTATAACGTTACGTAGACATAGGATATAACGTATAACGATTTGTAGATATAGGATATAACCTATAA
This sequence comes from Bombus hortorum, assembly GCA_905332935.1. Classification (NCBI taxonomy): domain Eukaryota; kingdom Metazoa; phylum Arthropoda; class Insecta; order Hymenoptera; family Apidae; genus Bombus; species Bombus hortorum. Next base: position 16,626,049 of record HG995193.1, read on the forward strand.
CGTTATCTACATATAGGATATAACGTATAACGATACGTAGATATAGGATATAACGTAAAACGTTATCTACATATAGGAAGTAACGTATAACGTTACGTAGAAATAGGATATAACGTATAACGATACGTAGGTATAGGATATAACGTATAACGATACGTAGGTATAGGATATAACGTATAACGTTACGTAGACATAGGATATGACGTATAACGATATGTAGATATAGGATATAATGTATAGGGTTACCTACATATAGGATATAACGTATAACGATACGTAGATATAGGATATAACGTAAAACGTTTTCCACATATAGGATATAACGTATAACGTTACGTAGACATAGGATATAACGTATAACGATATGTAGATAAAGGATATAACGTATAATGTTATCTACATATAGGATACAACGTATAACGTTACGTAGACATAGGATATAACGTATAACGATTTGTAGATATAGGATACAACGTATAACGTTATCTACATATAGGATATAACGTATAACGATACGTAGATATAGGATATAACGTAAAACGTTATCTACATATAGGATATAACGAATAACGTTACGTAGACATAGGATATCACGTATAACGATATGTACATATAGGATACAACGTATAACGTTACGTAGACATAGGATATAACGTATAACGATTTGTAGATATAGGATATAACGTATAACGTTATCTACATATAGGATATAACGTATAACGATACGTAGATATAGGATATAACGTATAACGATATGTATATAAAGGATATAACGTATAATGTTACCTACATATAGGATACAACGTATAACGTTACGTGGACATAGGATGTAACGTTTAACAATATGTAGACATAGGATATAACGTATAACGATACGTAGACATAGGATATCACGTATAACGATATGTACATATAGGATACAACGTGTAACGTTACGTAGACATAGGATATTACGTATAACGATATGTAGACATAGGATATAACGTATAACGATACGTAGACATAGGATATCACGTATAACGATATGTAGATATAGAATACAACGTATAACGTTATCTACTTATAGGGTATAACGTATAACGATACGAACATATAGGAAGTAACGTATAACGATATGCTGATACAGGATATAACGCATAACGATACGTAGATATAGGATATAAGGTATAACGTTACGTAGACATAGGATATCACGTATAACGATATGTACATATAGGATACAACTTATAACGTTACGTAGACATAGGATATAACGTATAACGATATGTAGATATAGGAAATAAGGTATAACGTTATCTAGATATAGGATATAACGTACAATGTTACGTAGACATAGGATATAACGTGTAACGAGACGTAGGTATAGGACATAACGTATGACGATATGTAGATGTAGGATATAACGCATAACGATATGTAGATATAGGATATAACGTAAAACGTTATCTACATATAGGAAGTAACGTATAACGTTACGTAGAAATAGGATATAACGTATAACGATACGTAGGTATAGGATATAACGTATAACGATACGTAGGTATAGGATATAACGTATAACGTTACGTAGACATAGGATATGACGTATAACGATATGTAGATATAGGATATAATGTATAGGGTTACCTACATATAGGATATAACGTATAACGATACGTTGATATAGGATATAACGTAAAACGTTTTCCACATATAGGATATAACGTATAACGTTACGTAGACATAGGATATAACGTATAACGATATGTAGATAAAGGATATAACGTATAATGTTATCTACATATAGGATACAACGTATAACGTTACGTAGACATAGGATATAACGTATAACGATTTGTAGATATAGGATATAACGTATAACGTTATCTACATATAGGATATCACGTATAACGATACGTAGATATAGGATATAACGTAAAACGTTATCTACATATAGGATATAACGTATAACGATATGTAGACATAGGATATCACGTATAACGATATGTACATATAGGATACAACGTATAACGTTACGTAGACATAGGATATAACGTATAACGATTTGTAGATATAGGATATAACGTATAACGTTATCTACATATAGGATATAACGTATAACGATACGTAGATATAGGATATAACGTAAAACGTTATCTACATATAGGATATAACGAATAACGTTACGTAGACATAGGATATCACGTATAACGATATGTACATATAGGATACAACGTATAACGTTACGTAGACATAGGATATAACGTATAACGATTTGTAGATATAGGATATAACGTATAACGTTATCTACATATAGGATATAACGTATAACGATACGTAGATATAGGATATAACGTAAAACGTTATCTACATATAGGAAATAACGTATAACGTTACGTAGACATAGGATATAACGTATAACGATACGTAGGTATAGGATATAACGTATAACGTTACGTAGACATAGGATATAACGTATAACGATATGTAGATATAGGATATCACGTATAACGATATGTACATATAGGATACAACGTATAACGTTACGTAGACATAGGATATAACGTATAACGATTTGTAGATATAGGATATAACGTATAACGTTATCTACATATAGGATATAACGTATAACGATACGTAGATGTAGGATATAACGTAAAACGTTATCTACGTATAGGATATAACGTATAACGTTACGTAGACATAGGATATCACGTATAACGATATGTACATATAGGATACAACGTATAACGTTACGTAGACATAGGATATAACGTATAACGATTTGTAGATATAGGATATAACCTATAACGTTATCTACATATAGGATATAACGTATAACGATACTTAGATATAGGATATAACGTAAAACGTTATCTACATATAGGAAGTAACGTATAACGTTACGTAGAAATAGGATATAACGTATAACGATACGTAGGTATAGGATATAACGTATAACGATACGTAGGTATAGGATATAACGTATAACGTTACGTAGACATAGGATATGACGTATAACGATATGTAGATATAGGATATAATGTATAGGGTTACCTACATATAGGATATAACGTATAACGATACGTTGATATAGGATATAACGTAAAACGTTTTCCACATATAGGATATAACGTATAACGTTACGTAGACATAGGATATAACGTATAACGATATGTAGATAAAGGATATAACGTATAATGTTATCTACATATAGGATACAACGTATAACGTTACGTAGACATAGGATATAACGTATAACGATTTGTAGATATAGGATATAACGTATAACGTTATCTACATATAGGATATCACGTATAACGATACGTAGATATAGGATATAACGTAAAACGTTATCTACATATAGGATATAACGTATAACGATATGTAGACATAGGATATCACGTATAACGATATGTACATATAGGATACAACGTATAACGTTACGTAGACATAAGATATAACGTATAACGATTTGTAGATATAGGATATAACGTATAACGTTATCTACATATAGGATATAACGTATAACGATACGTAGATATAGGATATAACGTAAAACGTTATCTACATATAGGATATAACGAATAACGTTACGTAGACATAGGATATCACGTATAACGATATGTACATATAGGATACAACGTATAACGTTACGTAGACATAGGATATAACGTATAACGATTTGTAGATATAGGATATAACGTATAACGTTATCTACATATAGGATATAACGTATAACGATACTTAGATATAGGATATAACGTAAAACGTTATCTACATATAGGATATAACGAATAACGTTACGTAGACATAGGATATCACGTATAACGATATGTACATATAGGATACAACGTATAACGTTACGTAGACATAGGATATAACGTATAACGATTTGTAGATATAGGATATAACGTATAACGTTATCTACATATAGGATATAACGTATAACGATACGTAGATATAGGATATAACGTATAACGATATGTATATAAAGGATATAACGTATAATGTTACCTACATATAGGATACAACGTATAACGTTACGTGGACATAGGATGTAACGTTTAACAATATGTAGACATAGGATATAACGTATAACGATACGTAGACATAGGATATCACGTATAACGATATGTACATATAGGATACAACGTGTAACGTTACGTAGACATAGGATATTACGTATAACGATATGTAGACATAGGATATAACGTATAACGATACGTAGACATAGGATATCACGTATAACGATATGTAGATATAGAATACAACGTATAACGTTATCTACTTATAGGGTATAACGTATAACGATACGAACATATAGGAAGTAACGTATAACGATATGCTGATACAGGATATAACGTATAACGATACGTAGATATAGGATATAAGGTATAACGTTACGTAGACATAGGATATCACGTATAACGATATGTACATATAGGATACAACTTATAACGTTACGTAGACATAGGATATAACGTATAACGATATGTAGATATAGGAAATAAGGTATAACGTTATCTAGATATAGGATATAACGTACAATGTTACGTAGACATAGGATATAACGTGTAACGAGACGTAGGTATAGGATATAACGTATGACGATATGTAGATGTAGGATATAACGCATAACGATATGTAGATATAGGATATAACGTATAACGTTATCTACATATAGGATATAACGTATAACGTTACGTAGACATAGGCTATAACGTATAGCGTTACCTACATATAGGATATAACGTATAGGGTTACCTACATATAGGATATAACGTATAACGATACGTAGATATAGGATATAACGTAAAACGTTTTCCACATATAGGATATAACTTATAACGTTACGTAGACATAGGATATAACGTATAACGATATGTAGATAAAGGATATAACGTATAATGTTATCTACATATAGGATACAACGTATAACGTTACGTGGACATAGGATGTAACGTTTAACAATATGTAGACATAGGATATAACGTATAACGATACGTAGACATAGGATATCACGTATAACGATATGTACATATATGGGATACAACGTGTAACGTTACGTAGACATAGGATATAACGTATAACGATATGTAGACATAGGATATCACGTATAACGATATGTACATATAGGATACAACGTACAACGTTACGTAGACATAGGATATAACGTATAACGATTTGTAGATATAGGATATAACGTATAACGTTATCTACATATAGGATATAACGTATAACGATACGTAGATATAGGATATAACGTAAAACGTTATCTACATATAGGATATAACGTATAACGTTACGTAGACATAGGATATCACGTATAACGATATGTACATATAGGATACAACGTATAACGTTACGTAGACATAGGATATAACGTATAACGATTTGTAGATATAGGATATAACGTATAACGTTATCTACATATAGGATATAACGTATAACGATACGTAGATGTAGGATATAACGTAAAACGTTATCTACATATAGGAAATAACGTATAACGTTACGTAGACATAGGATATAACGTATAACGATACGTAGGTATAGGATATAACGTATAACGTTACGTAGACATAGGATATAACGTATAACGATATGTAGATATAGGATATAACGTATAACGTTATCTACATATAGGATATAACGTATAACGTTACGTAGACATAGGATATAACGTATAGCGTTACCTACATATAGGATATAACGTGTAGCGTTACCTACATATAGGATATAACGAATAACGATACGTAGATATAGGATATAACATATAACGTCACGTAGACATAGGATATAACGTAAAACGTTATCTACATATAGGATATAACGTATAACGTTACGTAGACATAGGATATCACGTATAACGATATGTACATATAGGATACAACGTATAACGTTACGTAGACATAGGATATAACGTATAACGATTTGTAGATATAGGATATAACGTATAACGTTATCTACATATAGGATATAACGTATAACGATACGTAGATATAGGATATAACGTAAAACGTTATCTACATATAGGATATAACGTATAACGTTACGTAGACATAGGATATCACGTATAACGATATGTACATATTGGATACAACGTATAACGTTACGTAGACATAGGATATAACGTATAACGATTTGTAGATATCGGATATAACGTATAACGTTATCTACATATAGGATATAACGCATAACGATACGTAGATATAGGATATAACGTAAAACGTTATCTACATATAGGAAATAACGTATAACGTTACGTAGACATAGGATATAACGTATAACGATACGTAGGTATAGGATATAACGTATAACGTTACGTAGACATAGGATATAACGTATAACGATATGTAGATATAGGATATCACGTATAACGATATGTACATATAGGATACAACGTATAACGTTACGTAGACATAGGATATAACGTATAACGATTTGTAGATATAGGATATAACGTATAACGTTATCTACATATAGGATATAACGTATAACGATACGTAGATATAGGATATAACGTAAAACGTTATCTACATATAGGAAATAACGTATAACGTTACGTAGACATAGGATATAACGTATAACGATACGTAGGTATAGGATATAACGTATAACGTTACGTAGACATAGGATATAACGTATAACGATATGTAGATATAGGATATAACGTATAACGTTAACTACATATAGGATATAACGTATAACGTTACGTAGACATAGGATATAACGTATAGCGTTACCTACATATAGGATATAACGTGTAGCGTTACCTACATATAGGATATAACGAATAACGATACGTAGATATAGGATATAACGTAAAACGTTATCTACATATAGGATATAACGTATAACGTTACGTAGACATAGGATATAACGTATAACGATATGTAGATAAAGGATATAACGTATAATGTTACCTACATATAGGATACAACGTATAACGTTACGTGGACATGGGATGTAACGTTTAACAATATGTAGACATAGGATATAACGTATAACGATACGTAGACATAGGATATCACGTATAACGATATGTACATATAGGATACAACGTGTAACGTTACGTAGACATAGGATATTACGTATAACGATATGTAGACATAGGATATCACGTATAACTATATGTACATATAGGATACAACGTATAACGTTACGTAGACATAGGATATAACGTATAACGATATGTAGATATAGGATATAACGTATAACGTTATCTACATATAGGATATAACGTATAACGTTACGTAGACATAGGATATAACGTATAACGATACGTAGATATAGGATATAACGTTAAACGTTATCTACATATAGGATATAACGTATAACGATACGTAGATATAGGATATAACGTTAAACGTTATCTACATATAGGATATAACGTATAACGTTACGTAGACATAGGATATAACGTATAACGATATGTAGATAAAGGATATAACGTATAATGCTATCTACATATAGGATACAACGTATAACGTTACGTGGACATAGGATGTAACGTTTAACAATATGTAGACATAGGATATAACGTATAACGATACGTAGACATAGGATATCACGTATAACGATATGTACATATAGGATATAACGTATAACGTTACGTAGACATAGGATATAACGTATAACGATACGTAGGTATAGGATATAACGTATAACGTTACGTAGACATAGGATATAACGTATAACGATATGTAGATATAGGATATAACGTATAACGTTATCTACATATAGGATATAACGTATAACGTTACGTAGACATAGGATATAACGTATAGCGTTACCTACATATAGGATATAACGTGTAGCGTTACCTACATATAGGATATAACGAATAACGATACGTAGATATAGGATATAACGTAAAACGTTATCTACATATAGGATATAACGTATAACGTTACGTAGACATAGGATATAACGTATAACGATACGTAGGTATAGGATATAACGTATAACGATACGTAGGTATAGGATATAACGTATAACGTTACGTAGACATAGGATATGACGTATAACGATATGTAGATATAGGATATAATGTATAGGGTTACCTACATATAGGATATAACGTATAACGATACGTTGATATAGGATATAACGTAAAACGTTTTCCACATATAGGATATAACGTATAACGTTACGTAGACATAGGATATAACGTATAACGATATGTAGATAAAGGATATAACGTATAATGTTATCTACATATAGGATACAACGTATAACGTTACGTAGACATAGGATATAACGTATAACGATTTGTAGATATAGGATATAACGTATAACGTTATCTACATATAGGATATCACGTATAACGATACGTAGATATAGGATATAACGTAAAACGTTATCTACATATAGGATATAACGTATAACGATATGTAGACATAGGATATCACGTATAACGATATGTACATATAGGATACAACGTATAACGTTACGTAGACATAGGATATAACGTATAACGATTTGTAGATATAGGATATAACGTATAACGTTATCTACATATAGGATATAACGTATAACGATACGTAGATATAGGATATAACGTAAAACGTTATCTACATATAGGATATAACGAATAACGTTACGTAGACATAGGATATCACGTATAACGATATGTACATATAGGATACAACGTATAACGTTACGTAGACATAGGATATAACGTATAACGATTTGTAGATATAGGATATAACGTATAACGTTATCTACATATAGGATATAACGTATAACGATACGTAGATATAGGATATAACGTAAAACGTTATCTACATATAGGATATAACGAATAACGTTACGTAGACATAGGATATCACGTATAACGATATGTACATATAGGATACAACGTATAACGTTACGTAGACATAGGATATAACGTATAACGATTTGTAGATATAGGATATAACGTATAACGTTATCTACATATAGGATATAACGTATAACGATACGTAGATATAGGATATAACGTATAACGATATGTATATAAAGGATATAACGTATAATGTTACCTACATATAGGATACAACGTATAACGTTACGTGGACATAGGATGTAACGTTTAACAATATGTAGACATAGGATATAACGTATAACGATACGTAGACATAGGATATCACGTATAACGATATGTACATATAGGATACAACGTGTAACGTTACGTAGACATAGGATATTACGTATAACGATATGTAGATATAGGAAATAAGGTATAACGTTATCTAGATATAGGATATAACGTACAATGTTACGTAGACATAGGATATAACGTGTAACGAGACGTAGGTATAGGATATAACGTATGACGATATGTAGATGTAGGATATAACGCATAACGATATGTAGATATAGGATATAACGTATAACGTTATCTACATATAGGATATAACGTATAACGTTACGTAGACATAGGCTATAACGTATAGCGTTACCTACATATAGGATATAACGTATAGGGTTACCTACATATAGGATATAACGTATAACGATACGTAGATATAGGATATAACGTAAAACGTTTTCCACATATAGGATATAACTTATAACGTTACGTAGACATAGGATATCACGTATAACGATATGTAGATAAAGGATATAACGTATAATGTTATCTACATATAGGATACAACGTATAACGTTACGTGGACATAGGATGTAACGTTTAACAATATGTAGACATAGGATATAACGTATAACGATACGTAGACATAGGATATCACGTATAACGATATGTACATATATGGGATACAACGTGTAACGTTACGTAGACATAGGATATAACGTATAACGATATGTAGACATAGGATATCACGTATAACGATATGTACATATAGGATACAACGTACAACGTTACGTAGACATAGGATATAACGTATAACGATTTGTAGATATAGGATATAACGTATAACGTTATCTACATATAGGATATAACGTATAACGATACGTAGATATAGGATATAACGTAAAACGTTATCTACATATAGGATATAACGTATAACGTTACGTAGACATAGGATATCACGTATAACGATATGTACATATAGGATACAACGTATAACGTTACGTAGACATAGGATATAACGTATAACGATTTGTAGATATAGGATATAACGTATAACGTTATCTACATATAGGATATAACGTATAACGATACGTAGATATAGGATATAACGTAAAACGTTATCTACATATAGGAAATAACGTATAACGTTACGTAGACATAGGATATAACGTATAACGATACGTAGGTATAGGATATAACGTATAACGTTACGTAGACATAGGATATAACGTATAACGATATGTAGATATAGGATATAACGTATAACGTTATCTACATATAGGATATAACGTATAACGTTACGTAGACATAGGATATAACGTATAGCGTTACCTACATATAGGATATAACGTGTAGCGTTACCTACATATAGGATATAACGAATAACGATACGTAGATATAGGATATAACGTATAACGTCACGTAGACATAGGATATAACGTAAAACGTTATCTACATATAGGATATAACGTATAACGTTACGTAGACATAGGATATCACGTATAACGATATGTACATATAGGATACAACGTATAACGTTACGTAGACATAGGATATAACGTATAACGATTTGTAGATATAGGATATAACGTATAACGTTATCTACATATAGGATATAACGTATAACGATACGTAGATATAGGATATAACGTTAAACGTTATCTACATATAGGATATAACGTATAACGATACGTAGATATAGGATATAACGTAAAACGTTATCTACATATAGGATATAACGTATAACGTTACGTAGATATAGGATATAACGTATAACGATACGTAGACATAGGATATCACGTATAACGATATGTACATATAGGATACAACGCATAACGTTACGTAGACATAGAGTATAACGTATAACGATATGTAGATATAGGATACAACGTACACCGTTATCTACTTATAGGGTATAACGTATAACGATACGAACATATAGGAAGTAACGTATAACGATATGCTGATACAGGATATAACGTATAACGATACGTAGATATACGATATAAGGTATAACGTTACGTAGACATAGGATATAACGTATAACGATACGTCGATATAGGATATAACGTATAACGTAATCTACATACAGGATATAACGTATAACGTTACGTAGACATAGGATATCACGTATAACGATTTGTACATATAGGATACAACGTATAACGTTACGTAGACATACGATATAAGGTATAACGATATGTAGATATAGGATATAACGTATAACGTTATCTACATATAGGATATAACGTATAACGTTACGTGGACATAGGATGTAACGTATAACGATACGTAGATATAGGATATAACGTAAAACGTTATCTACATATAGGATATAACGTATAATGTTACGTAGACATAGGATATAACGTATAACGTTACGTAGACATAGGATATAACGTATAACGATATGTGGATATAGGATATAACGTATAACGTTATCTACGTATAGGGTATAACGTATAACGATACGTACATATAGGAAGTAACGTATAACGATATGCTGATACAGGATATAACGTATAACGATACGTAGATATAGGATATAAGGTATAACGTTACGTAGACATAGGATATCACGTATAACGATATGTACATATAGGATACAACTTATAACGTTACGTAGACATAGGATATAACGTATAACGATATGTAGATATAGGAAATAAGGTATAACGTTATCTAGATATAGGATATAACGTACAATGTTACGTAGACATAGGATATAACGTGTAACGAGACGTAGGTATAGGATATAACGTATGACGATATGTAGATGTAGGATATAACGCATAACGATATGTAGATATAGGATATAACGTATAACGTTATCTACATATAGGATATAACGTATAACGTTACGTAGACATAGGCTATAACGTATAGCGTTACCTACATATAGGATATAACATATAGGGTTACCTACATATAGGATATAACGTATAACGATACGAAGATATAGGATATAACGTAAAACGTTTTCCACATATAGGATATAACTTATAACGTTACGTAGACATAGGATATAACGTATATCGATATGTAGATAAAGGATATAACGTATAATGTTATCTACATATAGGATACAACGTATAACGTTACGTGGACATAGGATGTAACGTTTAACAATATGTAGACATAGGATATAACGTATAACGATACGTAGACATAGGATATCACGTATAACGATATGTACATATATGGGATACAACGTGTAACGTTACGTAGACATAGGATATAACGTATAACGATATGTAGACATAGGATATCACGTATAACGATATGTACATATAGGATACAACGTACAACGTTACGTAGACATAGGATATAACGTATAACGATTTGTAGATATAGGATATAACGTATAACGTTATCTACATATAGGATATAACGTATAACGATACGTAGATATAGGATATAACGTAAAACGTTATCTACATATAGGATATAACGTATAACGTTACGTAGACATAGGATATCACGTATAACGATATGTACATATAGGATACAACGTATAACGTTATCTACATATAGGATATAACGTATAACGATACGTAGATATAGGATATAACGTATAACGATATGTATATAAAGGATATAACGTATAATGTTACCTACATATAGGATACAACGTATAACGTTACGTGGACATAGGATGTAACGTTTAACAATATGTAGACATAGGATATAACGTATAACGATACGTAGACATAGGATATCACGTATAACGATATGTACATATAGGATACAACGTGTAACGTTACGTAGACATAGGATATTACGTATAACGATATGTAGATATAGGAAATAAGGTATAACGTTATCTAGATATAGGATATAACGTACAATGTTACGTAGACATAGGATATAACGTGTAACGAGACGTAGGTATAGGATATAACGTATGACGATATGTAGATGTAGGATATAACGCATAACGATATGTAGATATAGGATATAACGTATAACGTTATCTACATATAGGATATAACGTATAACGTTACGTAGACATAGGCTATAACGTATAGCGTTACCTACATATAGGATATAACGTATAGGGTTACCTACATATAGGATATAACGTATAACGATACGTAGATATAGGATATAACGTAAAACGTTTTCCACATATAGGATATAACTTATAACGTTACGTAGACATAGGATATCACGTATAACGATATGTAGATAAAGGATATAACGTATAATGTTATCTACATATAGGATACAACGTATAACGTTACGTGGACATAGGATGTAACGTTTAACAATATGTAGACATAGGATATAACGTATAACGATACGTAGACATAGGATATCACGTATAACGATATGTACATATATGGGATACAACGTGTAACGTTACGTAGACATAGGATATAACGTATAACGATATGTAGACATAGGATATCACGTATAACGATATGTACATATAGGATACAACGTACAACGTTACGTAGACATAGGATATAACGTATAACGATTTGTAGATATAGGATATAACGTATAACGTTATCTACATATAGGATATAACGTATAACGATACGTAGATATAGGATATAACGTAAAACGTTATCTACATATAGGATATAACGTATAACGTTACGTAGACATAGGATATCACGTATAACGATATGTACATATAGGATACAACGTATAACGTTACGTAGACATAGGATATAACGTATAACGATTTGTAGATATAGGATATAACGTATAACGTTATCTACATATAGGATATAACGTATAACGATACGTAGATATAGGATATAACGTAAAACGTTATCTACATATAGGAAATAACGTATAACGTTACGTAGACATAGGATATAACGTATAACGATACGTAGGTATAGGATATAACGTATAACGTTACGTAGACATAGGATATAACGTATAACGATATGTAGATATAGGATATAACGTATAACGTTATCTACATATAGGATATAACGTATAACGTTACGTAGACATAGGATATAACGTATAGCGTTACCTACATATAGGATATAACGTGTAGCGTTACCTACATATAGGATATAACGAATAACGATACGTAGATATAGGATATAACGTATAACGTCACGTAGACATAGGATATAACGTAAAACGTTATCTACATATAGGATATAACGTATAACGTTACGTAGACATAGGATATCACGTATAACGATATGTACATATAGGATACAACGTATAACGTTACGTAGACATAGGATATAACGTATAACGATTTGTAGATATAGGATATAACGTATAACGTTATCTACATATAGGATATAACGTATAACGATACGTAGATATAGGATATAACGTTAAACGTTATCTACATATAGGATATAACGTATAACGATACGTAGATATAGGATATAACGTAAAACGTTATCTACATATAGGATATAACTTATAACGTTACGTAGATATAGGATATAACGTATAACGATACGTAGACATAGGATATCACGTATAACGATATGTACATATAGGATACAACGCATAACGTTACGTAGACATAGAGTATAACGTATAACGATATGTAGATATAGGATACAACGTACACCGTTATCTACTTATAGGGTATAACGTATAACGATACGAACATATAGGAAGTAACGTATAACGATATGCTGATACAGGATATAACGTATAACGATACGTAGATATACGATATAAGGTATAACGTTACGTAGACATAGGATATAACGTATAACGATACGTCGATATAGGATATAACGTATAACGTAATCTACATACAGGATATAACGTATAACGTTACGTAGACATAGGATATCACGTATAACGATTTGTACATATAGGATACAACGTATAACGTTACGTAGACATACGATATAAGGTATAACGATATGTAGATATAGGATATAACGTATAACGTTATCTACATATAGGATATAACGTATAACGTTACGTGGACATAGGATGTAACGTATAACGATACGTAGATATAGGATATAACGTAAAACGTTATCTACATATAGGATATAACGTATAATGTTACGTAGACATAGGATATAACGTATAACGTTACGTAGACAAAGGATATAACGTATAACGATATGTGGATATAGGATATAACGTATAACGTTATCTACGTATAGGGTATAACGTATAACGATACGTACATATAGGAAGTAACGTATAACGATATGCTGATACAGGATATAACGTATAACGATACGTAGATATAGGATATAAGGTATAACGTTACGTAGACATAGGATATCACGTATAACGATATGTACATATAGGATACAACTTATAACGTTACGTAGACATAGGATATAACGTATAACGATATGTAGATATAGGAAATAAGGTATAACGTTATCTAGATATAGGATATAACGTACAATGTTACGTAGACATAGGATATAACGTGTAACGAGACGTAGGTATAGGATATAACGTATGACGATATGTAGATGTAGGATATAACGCATAACGATATGTAGATATAGGATATAACGTATAACGTTATCTACATATAGGATATAACGTATAACGTTACGTAGACATAGGCTATAACGTATAGCGTTACCTACATATAGGATATAACATATAGGGTTACCTACATATAGGATATAACGTATAACGATACGAAGATATAGGATATAACGTAAAACGTTTTCCACATATAGGATATAACTTATAACGTTACGTAGACATAGGATATAACGTATATCGATATGTAGATAAAGGATATAACGTATAATGTTATCTACATATAGGATACAACGTATAACGTTACGTGGACATAGGATGTAACGTTTAACAATATGTAGACATAGGATATAACGTATAACGATACGTAGACATAGGATATCACGTATAACGATATGTACATATATGGGATACAACGTGTAACGTTACGTAGACATAGGATATAACGTATAACGATATGTAGACATAGGATATCACGTATAACGATATGTACATATAGGATACAACGTACAACGTTACGTAGACATAGGATATAACGTATAACGATTTGTAGATATAGGATATAACGTATAACGTTATCTACATATAGGATATAACGTATAACGATACGTAGATATAGGATATAACGTAAAACGTTATCTACATATAGGATATAACGTATAACGTTACGTAGACATAGGATATCACGTATAACGATATGTACATATAGGATACAACGTATAACGTTACGTAGACATAGGATATAACGTATAACGATTTGTAGATATAGGATATAACGTATAACGTTATCTACATATAGGATATAACGTATAACGATACGTAGATATAGGATATAACGTAAAACGTTATCTACATATAGGAAATAACGTATAACGTTACGTAGACATAGGATATAACGTATAACGATACGTAGGTATAGGATATAACGTATAACGTTACGTAGACATAGGATATAACGTATAACGATATGTAGATATAGGATATAACGTATAACGTTATCTACGTATAGGTTATAACGTATAACGTTACGTAGACATAGGATATAACGTATAGCGTTACCTACATATAGGATATAACGTGTAGCGTTACCTACATATAGGATATAACGAATAACGATACGTAGATATAGGATATAACGTATAACGTCACGTAGACATAGGATATAACGTAAAACGTTATCTACATATAGGATATAACGTATAACGTTACGTAGACATAGGATATCACGTATAACGATATGTACATATAGGATACAACGTATAACGTTACGTAGACATAGGATATAACGTATAACGATTTGTAGATATAGGATATAACGTATAACGTTATCTACATATAGGATATAACGTATAACGATACGTAGATATAGGATATAACGTAAAACGTTATCTACATATAGGATATAACGCATAACGTTACGTAGACATAGGATATCACGTATAACGATATGTACATATAGGATACAACGTATAACGTTACGTAGACATAGGATATAACGTATAACGATTTGTAGATATAGGATATAACGTATAACGTTATCTACATATAGGATATAACGCATAACGATACGTAGATATAGGATATAACGTAAAACGTTATCTACATATAGGAAATAACGTATAACGTTACGTAGACATAGGATATAACGTATAACGATACGTAGGTATAGGATATAACGTATAACGTTACGTAGACATAGGATATAACGTATAACGATATGTAGATATACGATATCACGTATAACGATATGTACATATAGGATACAACGTATAACGTTACGTAGACATAGGATATAACGTATAACGATTTGTAGATATAGGATATAACGTATAACGTTATCTACATATAGGATATAACGTATAACGATACGTAGATGTAGGATATAACGTAAAACGTTATCTACGTATAGGATATAACGTATAACGTTACGTAGACATAGGATATCACGTATAACGATATGTACATATAGGATACAACGTATAACGTTACGTAGACATAGGATATAACGTATAACGATTTGTAGATATAGGATATAACCTATAACGTTATCTACATATAGGATATAACGTATAACGATACGTAGATATAGGATATAACGTAAAACGTTATCTACATATAGGAAGTAACGTATAACGTTACGTAGAAATAGGATATAACGTATAACGATACGTAGGTATAGGATATAACGTATAACGATACGTAGGTATAGGATATAACGTATAACGTTACGTAGACATAGGATATGACGTATAACGATATGTAGATATAGGATATAATGTATAGGGTTACCTACATATAGGATATAACGTATAACGATACGTAGATATAGGATATAACGTAAAACGTTTTCCACATATAGGATATAACGTATAACGTTACGTAGACATAGGATATAACGTATAACGATATGTAGATAAAGGATATAACGTATAATGTTATCTACATATAGGATACAACGTATAACGTTACGTAGACATAGGATATAACGTATAACGATTTGTAGATATAGGATACAACGTATAACGTTATCTACATATAGGATATAACGTATAACGATACGTAGATATAGGATATAACGTAAAACGTTATCTACATATAGGATATAACGAATAACGTTACGTAGACATAGGATATCACGTATAACGATATGTACATATAGGATACAACGTATAACGTTACGTAGACATAGGATATAACGTATAACGATTTGTAGATATAGGATATAACGTATAACGTTATCTACATATAGGATATAACGTATAACGATACGTAGATATAGGATATAACGTATAACGATATGTATATAAAGGATATAACGTATAATGTTACCTACATATAGGATACAACGTATAACGTTACGTGGACATAGGATGTAACGTTTAACAATATGTAGACATAGGATATAACGTATAACGATACGTAGACATAGGATATCACGTATAACGATATGTACATATAGGATACAACGTGTAACGTTACGTAGACATAGGATATTACGTATAACGATATGTAGACATAGGATATAACGTATAACGATACGTAGACATAGGATATCACGTATAACGATATGTAGATATAGAATACAACGTATAACGTTATCTACTTATAGGGTATAACGTATAACGATACGAACATATAGGAAGTAACGTATAACGATATGCTGATACAGGATATAACGCATAACGATACGTAGATATAGGATATAAGGTATAACGTTACGTAGACATAGGATATCACGTATAACGATATGTACATATAGGATACAACTTATAACGTTACGTAGACATAGGATATAACGTATAACGATATGTAGATATAGGAAATAAGGTATAACGTTATCTAGATATAGGATATAACGTACAATGTTACGTAGACATAGGATATAACGTGTAACGAGACGTAGGTATAGGACATAACGTATGACGATATGTAGATGTAGGATATAACGCATAACGATATGTAGATATAGGATATAACGTATAACGTTATCTACATATAGGATATAACGTATAACGTTACGTAGACATAGGCTATAACGTATAGCGTTACCTACATATAGGATATAACGTATAGGGTTACCTACATATAGGATATAACGTATAACGATACGTAGATATAGGATATAACGTAAAACGTTTTCCACATATAGGATATAACTTATAACGTTACGTAGACATAGGATATAACGTATAACGATATGTAGATAAAGGATATAACGTATAATGTTATCTACATATAGGATACAACGTATAACGTTACGTGGACATAGGATGTAACGTTTAACAATATGTAGACATAGGATATAACTTATAACGATACGTAGACATAGGATATCACGTATAACGATATGTACATATATGGGATACAACGTGTAACGTTACGTAGACGTAGGATATAACGTATAACGATATGTAGACATAGGATATCACGTATAACGATATGTACATATAGGATACAACGTACAACGTTACGTAGACATAGGATATAACGTATAACGATTTGTAGATATAGGATATAACGTATAACGTTATCTACATATAGGATATAACGTATAACGATACGTAGATATAGGATATAACGTAAAACGTTATCTACATATAGGATATAACGTATAACGTTACGTAGACATAGGATATCACGTATAACGATATGTACATATAGGATACAACGTATAACGTTACGTAGACATAGGATATAACGTATAACGATTTGTAGATATAGGATATAACGTATGACGTTATCTACATATAGGATATAACGTATAACGATACGTAGATATAGGATATAACGTAAAACGTTATCTACATATAGGAAATAACGTATAACGTTACGTAGACATAGGATATAACGTATAACGATACGTAGGTATAGGATATAACGTATAACGTTACGTAGACATAGGATATAACGTATAACGATATGTAGATATAGGATATAACGTATAACGTTATCTACATATAGGATATAACGTATAACGTTACGTAGACATAGGATATAACGTATAGCGTTACCTACATATAGGATATAACGTGTAGCGTTACCTACATATAGCATATAACGAATAACGATACGTAGATATAGGATATAACGTATAACGTCACGTAGACATAGGATATAACGTAAAACGTTATCTACATATAGGATATAACGTATAACGTTACGTAGACATAGGATATCACGTATAACGATATGTACATATAGGATACAACGTATAACGTTACGTAGACATAGGATATAACGTATAACGATTTGTAGATATAGGATATAACGTATAACGTTATCTACATATAGGATATAACGTATAACGATACGTAGATATAGGATATAACGTAAAACGTTATCTACATATAGGAAATAACGTATAACGTTACGTAGACATAGGATATAACGTATAACGATACGTAGGTATAGGATATAACGTATAACGTTACGTAGACATAGGATATAACGTATAACGATATGTAGATATAGGATATCACGTATAACGATATGTACATATAGGATACAACGTATAACGTTACGTAGACATAGGATATAACGTATAACGATTTGTAGATATAGGATATAACGTATAACGTTATCTACATATAGGATATAACGTATAACGATACGTAGATGTAGGATATAACGTAAAACGTTATCTACGTATAGGATATAACGTATAACGTTACGTAGACATAGGATATCACGTATAACGATATGTACATATAGGATACAACGTATAACGTTACGTAGACATAGGATATAACGTATAACGATTTGTAGATATAGGATATAACCTATAACGTTATCTACATATAGGATATAACGTATAACGATACGTAGATATAGGATATAACGTAAAACGTTATATACATATAGGAAGTAACGTATAACGTTACGTAGAAATAGGATATAACGTATAACGATACGTAGGTATAGGATATAACGTATAACGATACGTAGGTATAGGATATAACGTATAACGTTACGTAGACATAGGATATGACGTATAACGATATGTAGATATAGGATATAATGTATAGGGTTACCTACATATAGGATATAACGTATAACGATACGTAGATATAGGATATAACGTAAAACGTTTTCCACATATAGGATATAACGTATAACGTTACGTAGACATAGGATATAACGTATAACGATATGTAGATAAAGGATATAACGTATAATGTAATCTACATATAGGATACAACGTATAACGTTACGTAGACATAGGATATAACGTATAACGATTTGTAGATATAGGATATAACGTATAACGTTATCTACATATAGGATATCACGTATAACGATACGTAGATATAGGATATAACGTAAAACGTTATCTACATATAGGATATAACGTATAACGATATGTAGACATAGGATATCACGTATAACGATATGTACATATAGGATACAACGTATAACGTTACGTAGACATAGGATATAACGTATAACGATTTGTAGATATAGGATATAACGTATAACCTTATCTACATATAGGATATAACGTATAACGATACGTAGATATAGGATATAACGTAAAACGTTATCTACATATAGGATATAACGAATAACGTTACGTAGACATAGGATATCACGTATAACGATATGTACATATAGGATACAACGTATAACGTTACGTAGACATAGGATATAACGTATAACGATTTGTAGATATAGGATATAACGTATAACGTTATCTACATATAGGATATAACGTATAACGATACGTAGATATAGGATATAACGTAAAACGTTATCTACATATAGGATATAACGAATAACGTTACGTAGACATAGGATATCACGTATAACGATATGTACATATAGGATACAACGTATAACGTTACGTAGACATAGGATATAACGTATAACGATTTGTAGATATAGGATATAACGTATAACGTTATCTACATATAGGATATAACGTATAACGATACGTAGATATAGGATATAACGTATAACGATATGTATATAAAGGATATAACGTATAATGTTACCTACATATAGGATACAACGTATAACGTTACGTGGACATAGGATGTAACGTTTAACAATATGTAGACATAGGATATAACGTATAACGATACGTAGACATAGGATATCACGTATAACGATATGTACATATAGGATACAACGTGTAACGTTACGTAGACATAGGATATTACGTATAACGATATGTAGACATAGGATATAACGTATAACGATACGTAGACATAGGATATCACGTATAACGATATGTAGATATAGAATACAACGTATAACGTTATCTACTTATAGGGTATAACGTATAACGATACGAACATATAGGAAGTAACGTATAACGATATGCTGATACAGGATATAACGTATAACGATACGTAGATATAGGATATAAGGTATAACGTTACGTAGACATAGGATATCACGTATAACGATATGTACATATAGGATACAACTTATAACGTTACGTAGACATAGGATATAACGTATAACGATATGTAGATATAGGAAATAAGGTATAACGTTATCTAGATATAGGATATAACGTACAATGTTACGTAGACATAGGATATAACGTGTAACGAGACGTAGGTATAGGATATAACGTATGACGATATGTAGATGTAGGATATAACGCATAACGATATGTAGATATAGGATATAACGTATAACGTTATCTACATATAGGATATAACGTATAACGTTACGTAGACATAGGCTATAACGTATAGCGTTACCTACATATAGGATATAACGTATAGGGTTACCTACATATAGGATATAACGTATAACGATACGTAGATATAGGATATAACGTAAAACGTTTTCCACATATAGGATATAACTTATAACGTTACGTAGACATAGGATATAACGTATAACGATATGTAGATAAAGGATATAACGTATAATGTTATCTACATATAGGATACAACGTATAACGTTACGTGGACATAGGATGTAACGTTTAACAATATGTAGACATAGGATATAACGTATAACGATACGTAGACATAGGATATCACGTATAACGATATGTACATATATGGGATACAACGTGTAACGTTACGTAGACATAGGATATAACGTATAACGATATGTAGACATAGGATATCACGTATAACGATATGTACATATAGGATACAACGTACAACGTTACGTAGACATAGGATATAACGTATAACGATTTGTAGATATAGGATATAACGTATAACGTTATCTACATATAGGATATAACGTATAACGATACGTAGATATAGGATATAACGTAAAACGTTATCTACATATAGGATATAACGTATAACGTTACGTAGACATAGGATATCACGTATAACGATATGTACATATAGGATACAACGTATAACGTTACGTAGACATAGGATATAACGTATAACGATTTGTAGATATAGGATATAACGTATAACGTTATCTACATATAGGATATAACGTATAACGATACGTAGATATAGGATATAACGTAAAACGTTATCTACATATAGGAAATAACGTATAACGTTACGTAGACATAGGATATAACGTATAACGATACGTAGGTATAGGATATAACGTATAACGTTACGTAGACATAGGATATAACGTATAACGATATGTAGATATAGGATATAACGTATAACGTTATCTACATATAGGATATAACGTATAACGTTACGTAGACATAGGATATAACGTATAGCGTTACCTACATATAGGATATAACGTGTAGCGTTACCTACATATAGGATATAACGAATAACGATACGTAGATATAGGATATAACGTATAACGTCACGTAGACATAGGATATAACGTAAAACGTTATCTACATATAGGATATAACGTATAACGTTACGTAGACATAGGATATCACGTATAACGATATGTACATATAGGATACAACGTATAACGTTACGTAGACATAGGATATAACGTATAACGATTTGTAGATATAGGATATAACGTATAACGTTATCTACATATAGGATATAACGTATAACGATACGTAGATGTAGGATATAACGTAAAACGTTATCTACGTATAGGATATAACGTATAACGTTACGTAGACATAGGATATCACGTATAACGATATGTACATATAGGATACAACGTATAACGTTACGTAGACATAGGATATAACGTATAACGATTTGTAGATATAGGATATAACCTATAACGTTATCTACATATAGGATATAACGTATAACGATACGTAGATATAGGATATAACGTAAAACGTTATCTACATATAGGAAGTAACGTATAACGTTACGTAGAAATAGGATATAACGTATAACGATACGTAGGTATAGGATATAACGTATAACGATACGTAGGTATAGGATATAACGTATAACGTTACGTAGACATAGGATATGACGTATAACGATATGTAGATATAGGATATAATGTATAGGGTTACCTACATATAGGATATAACGTATAACGATACGTAGATATAGGATATAACGTAAAACGTTTTCCACATATAGGATATAACGTATAACGTTACGTAGACATAGGATATAACGTATAACGATATGTAGATAAAGGATATAACGTATAACGTTATCTACATATAGGATATCACGTATAACGATACGTAGATATAGGATATAACGTAAAACGTTATCTACATATAGGATATAACGTATAACGATATGTAGACATAGGATATCACGTATAACGATATGTACATATAGGATACAACGTATTACGTTACGTAGACATAGGATATAACGTATAACGATTTGTAGATATAGGATATAACGTATAACGTTATCTACATATAGGATATAACGTATAACGATACGTAGATATAGGATATAACGTACAACGTTATCTACATATAGGATATAACGTATAACGTTACGTAGACATAGGATATCACGTATAACGATATGTACATATAGGATACAACGTATAACGTTACGTAGACATAGGATATAACGTATAACGATTTGTAGATATAGGATATAACGTATAACGTTATCTACATATAGGATATAACGTATAACGATACGTAGATATAGGATATAACGTAAAACGTTATCTACATATAGGAAATAACGTATAACGTTACGTAGACATAGGATATAACGTATAACGATACGTAGGTATAGGATATAACGTATAACGTTACGTAGACATAGGATATAACGTATAACGATATGTAGATATAGGATATAACGTATAACGTTATCTACATATAGGATATAACGTATAACGTTACGTAGACATAGGATATAACGTATAGCGTTACCTACATATAGGATATAACGTGTAGCGTTACCTACATATAGCATATAACGAATAACGATACGTAGATATAGGATATAACGTATAACGTCACGTAGACATAGGATATAACGTAAAACGTTATCTACATATAGGATATAACGTATAACGTTACGTAGACATAGGATATCACGTATAACGATATGTACATATAGGATACAACGTATAACGTTACGTAGACATAGGATATAACGTATAACGATTTGTAGATATAGGATATAACGTATAACGTTATCTACATATAGGATATAACGTATAACGTTACGTAGACATAGGATATCACGTATAACGATTTGTACATATAGGATACAACGTATAACGTTACGTAGACATAGGATATAACGTATAACGATTTGTAGATATAGGATATAACGTATAACGTTATCTACATATAGGATATAACGTATAACGATACGTAGATATAGGATATAACGTAAAACGTTATCTACATATAGGAAATAACGTATAACGTTACGTAGACATAGGATATAACGTATAACGATACGTAGGTATAGGATATAACGTATAACGTTACGTAGACATAGGATATGACGTATAACGATATGTAGATATAGGATATAATGTATAGGGTTACCTACATATAGGATATAACGTATAACGATACGTAGATATAGGATATAACGTAAAACGTTTTCCACATATAGGATATAACGTATAACGTTACGTAGACATAGGATATAACGTATAACGATATGTAGATAAAGGATATAACGTATAACGTTATCTACATATAGGATATCACGTATAACGATACGTAGATATAGGATATAACGTAAAACGTTATCTACATATAGGATATAACGTATAACGATATGTAGAAATAGGATATAACGTATAACGATACGTAGATATAGGATATAACGTAAAACGTTATCTACATATAGGATATAACGAATAACGTTACGTAGACATAGGATATCACGTATAACGATATGTACATATAGGATACAACGTATAACGTTACGTAGACATAGGATATAACGTATAACGATTTGTAGATATAGGATATAACGTATAACGTTATCTACATATAGGATATAACGTATAACGATACGTAGATATAGGATATAACGTATAACGATATGTATATAAAGGATATAACGTATAATGTTACCTACATATAGGATACAACGTATAACGTTACGTAGACATAGGATATCACGTATAACGATATGTACATATAGGATACAACGTATAACGTTACGTAGACATAGGATATAACGTATAACGATTTGTAGACATAGGATATAACGTATAACGTTATCTACATATATGATATAACGTATAACGATACGTAGATATAGGATATAACGTAAAACGTTATCTACATATAGGATATAACGTATAACGTTACGTAGACATAGGATATCACGTATAACGATATGTACATATAGGATACAACGTATAACGTTACGTAGACATAGGATATAACGTATAACGATTTGTAGATATAGGATATAACGTATAACGTTATCTACATATAGGATATAACGCATAACGATACGTAGATATAGGATATAACGTAAAACGTTATCTACATATAGGAAATAACGTATAACGTTACGTAGACATAGGATATAACGTATAACGATACGTAGGTATAGGATATAACGTATAACGTTATCTACATATAGGATATAACGTATAACGTTACGTAGACATAGGATATAACGTATAACGATACGTAGGTATAGGATATAACGTATAACGTTACGTAGACATAGGATATAACGTATAACGATATGTAGATATAGGATATAACGTATAACGTTATCTACATATAGGATATAACGTATAACGTTACGTAGACATAGGATATAACGTATAGCGTTACCTACATATAGGATATAACGTGTAGCGTTACCTACATATAGGATATAACGAATAACGATACGTAGATATAGGATATAACGTAAAACGTTATCTACATATAGGATATAACGTATAACGTTACGTAGACATAGGATGTCACGTATAACGATATGTACATATAGGATACAACGTATAACGTTACGTAGACATAGGATATAACGTGTAACGATTTGTAGATATAGGATATAACCTATAACGTTATCTACATATAGGATATAACGTATAACGATACGTAGATATAGGATATAACGTAAAACGTTATCTACATACAGGAAGTAACGTATAACGTTACGTAGAAATAGGATATAACGTATAACGATACGTAGGTATAGGATATAACGTATAACGATACGTAGGTATAGGATATAACGTATAACGTTACGTAGACATAGGATATGACGTATAACGATATGTAGATATAGGATATAATGTATAGGGTTACCTACATATAGGATATAACGTATAACGATACGTAGATATAGGATATAACGTAAAACGTTTTCCACATATAGGATATAACGTATAACGTTACGTAGACATAGGATATAACGTATAACGATATGTAGATAAAGGATATAACGTATAACGTTATCTACATATAGGATATCACGTATAACGATACGTAGATATAGGATATAACGTAAAACGTTATCTACATATAGGATATAACGTATAACGATATGTAGACATAGGATATCACGTATAACGATATGTACATATAGGATACAACGTATTACGTTACGTAGACATAGGATATAACGTATAACGATTTGTAGATATAGGATATAACGTATAACGTTATCTACATATAGGATATAACGTATAACGATACGTAGATATAGGATATAACGTAAAACGTTATCTACATATAGGATATAACGTATAACGTTACGTAGACATAGGATATCACGTATAACGATATGTACATATAGGATACAACGTATAACGTTACGTAGACATAGGATATAACGTATAACGATTTGTAGATATAGGATATAACGTATAACGTTATCTACATATAGGATATAACGTATAACGATACGTAGATATAGGATATAACGTAAAACGTTATCTACATATAGGAAATAACGTATAACGTTACGTAGACATAGGATATAACGTATAACGATACGTAGGTATAGGATATAACGTATAACGTTACGTAGACATAGGATATAACGTATAACGATATGTAGATATAGGATATAACGTATAACGTTATCTACATATAGGATATAACGTATAACGTTACGTAGACATAGGATATAACGTATAGCGTTACCTACATATAGGATATAACGTGTAGCGTTACCTACATATAGCATATAACGAATAACGATACGTAGATATAGGATATAACGTATAACGTCACGTAGACATAGGATATAACGTAAAACGTTATCTACATATAGGATATAACGTATAACGTTACGTAGACATAGGATATCACGTATAACGATATGTACATATAGGATACAACGTATAACGTTACGTAGACATAGGATATAACGTATAACGATTTGTAGATATAGGATATAACGTATAACGTTATCTACATATAGGATATAACGTATAACGTTACGTAGACATAGGATATCACGTATAACGATTTGTACATATAGGATACAACGTATAACGTTACGTAGACATAGGATATAACGTATAACGATTTGTAGATATAGGATATAACGTATAACGTTATCTACATATAGGATATAACGTATAACGATACGTAGATATAGGATATAACGTAAAACGTTATCTACATATAGGAAATAACGTATAACGTTACGTAGACATAGGATATAACGTATAACGATACGTAGGTATAGGATATAACGTATAACGTTACGTAGACATAGGATATGACGTATAACGATATGTAGATATAGGATATAATGTATAGGGTTACCTACATATAGGATATAACGTATAACGATACGTAGATATAGGATATAACGTAAAACGTTTTCCACATATAGGATATAACGTATAACGTTACGTAGACATAGGATATAACGTATAACGATATGTAGATAAAGGATATAACGTATAACGTTATCTACATATAGGATATCACGTATAACGATACGTAGATATAGGATATAACGTAAAACGTTATCTACATATAGGATATAACGTATAACGATATGTAGAAATAGGATATAACGTATAACGATACGTAGATATAGGATATAACGTAAAACGTTATCTACATATAGGATATAACGAATAACGTTACGTAGACATAGGATATCACGTATAACGATATGTACATATAGGATACAACGTATAACGTTACGTAGACATAGGATATAACGTATAACGATTTGTAGATATAGGATATAACGTATAACGTTATCTACATATAGGATATAACGTATAACGATACGTAGATATAGGATATAACGTATAACGATATGTATATAAAGGATATAACGTATAATGTTACCTACATATAGGATACAACGTATAACGTTACGTAGACATAGGATATCACGTATAACGATATGTACATATAGGATACAACGTATAACGTTACGTAGACATAGGATATAACGTATAACGATTTGTAGATATAGGATATGACGTATAACGTTATCTACATATATGATATAACGTATAACGATACGTAGATATAGGATATAACGTAAAACGTTATCTACATATAGGATATAACGTATAACGTTACGTAGACATAGGATATCACGTATAACGATATGTACATATAGGATACAACGTATATCGTTACGTAGACATAGGATATAACGTATAACGATTTGTAGATATAGGATATAACGTATAACGTTATCTACATATAGGATATAACGCATAACGATACGTAGATATAGGATATAACGTAAAACGTTATCTACATATAGGAAATAACGTATAACGTTACGTAGACATAGGATATAACGTATAACGATACGTAGGTATAGGATATAACGTATAACGTTATCTATATATAGGATATAACGTATAACGTTACGTAGACATAGGATATAACGTATAACGATACGTAGGTATAGGATATAACGTATAACGTTACGTAGACATAGGATATAACGTATAACGATACGTAGGTATAGGATATAACGTATAACGTTACGTAGACATAGGATATAACGTATAACGATACGTAGATATAGGATATAACGTAAAACGTTATCTACATATAGGATATAACGTATAACGTTACGTAGACATAGGATATAACGTATAACGATATGTAGATAAAGGATATAACGTATAATGTTACCTACATATAGGATACAACGTATAACGTTACGTGGACATGGGATGTAACGTTTAACAATATGTAGACATAGGATATAACGTATAACGATACGTAGACATAGGATATCACGTATAACGATATGTACATATAGGATACAACGTGTAACGTTACGTAGACATAGGATATTACGTATAACGATATGTAGACATAGGATATCACGTATAACTATATGTACATATAGGATACAACGTATAACGTTACGTAGACATAGGATATAACGTATAACGATTTGTAGATATAGGATATAACGTATAACGTTATCTACATATAGGATATAACGTATAACGATACGTAGATATAGGATATAACGTTAAACGTTATCTACATATAGGATATAACGTATAACGTTACGCAGACATAGGATATAACGTATAACGATTTGTAGATATAGGATATAACGTATAACGTTATCTACATATAGGATATAACGTATAACGTTACGTAGACATAGGATATCACGTATAACGATTTGTACATATAGGATACAACGTATAACGTTATCTACATATAGGATATAACGTATAACGATACGTAGATATAGGATATAACGTAAAACGTTATCTACATATAGGATACAACGTATAACGTTACGTAGACATAGGATATAACGTATAACGATTTGTAGATATAGGATATAACGTATAACGTTATCTACATATAGGATATAACGTATAACGATACGTAGATATAGGATATAACGTAAAACGTTATCTACATATAGGATATAACGTATAACGTTACGTAGACATAGGATATCACGTATAACGATATGTACATATAGGATACAACGTATAACGTTACGTAGACATAGGATATAACGTATAACGATTTGTAGATATAGGATATAACGTATAACGTTATCTACATATAGGATATCACGTATAACGATACGTAGATATAGGATATAACGTAAAACGTTATCTACATATAGGATATAACGTATAACGATATGTAGATAAAGGATATAACGTATAACGTTATCTACATATAGGATATCACGTATAACGATACGTAGATATAGGATATAACGTAAAACGTTATCTACATATAGGATATAACGTATAACGATATGTAGACATAGGATATCACGTATAACGATATGTACATATAGGATACAACGTATTACGTTACGTAGACATAGGATATAACGTATAACGATTTGTAGATATAGGATATAACGTATAACGTTATCTACATATAGGATATAACGTATAACGATACGTAGATATAGGATATAACGTAAAACGTTATCTACATATAGGATATAACGTATAACGTTACGTAGACATAGGATATCACGTATAACGATATGTACATATAGGATACAACGTATAACGTTACGTAGACATAGGATATAACGTATAACGATTTGTAGATATAGGATATAACGTATAACGTTATCTACATATAGGATATAACGTATAACGATACGTAGATATAGGATATAACGTAAAACGTTATCTACATATAGGAAATAACGTATAACGTTACGTAGACATAGGATATAACGTATAACGATACGTAGGTATAGGATATAACGTATAACATTACGTAGACATAGGATATAACGTATAACGATATGTAGATATAGGATATAACGTATAACGTTATCTACATATAGGATATAACGTATAACGTTACGTAGACATAGGATATAACGTATAGCGTTACCTACATATAGGATATAACGTGTAGCGTTACCTACATCTAGCATATAACGAATAACGATACGTAGATATAGGATATAACGTATAACGTCACGTAGACATAGGATATAACGTAAAACGTTATCTACATATAGGATATAACGTATAACGTTACGTAGACATAGGATATCACGTATAACGATATGTACATATAGGATACAACGTATAACGTTACGTAGACATAGGATATAACGTATAACGATTTGTAGATATAGGATATAACGTATAACGTTATCTACATATAGGATATAACGTATAACGTTACGTAGACATAGGATATCACGTATAACGATTTGTACATATAGGATACAACGTATAACGTTACGTAGACATAGGATATAACGTATAACGATTTGTAGATATAGGATATAACGTATAACGTTATCTACATATAGGATATAACGTATAACGATACGTAGATATAGGATATAACGTAAAACGTTATCTACATATAGGAAATAACGTATAACGTTACGTAGACATAGGATATAACGTATAACGATACGTAGGTATAGGATATAACGTATAACGTTACGTAGACATAGGATATGACGTATAACGATATGTAGATATAGGATATAATGTATAGGGTTACCTACATATAGGATATAACGTATAACGATACGTAGATATAGGATATAACGTAAAACGTTTTCCACATATAGGATATAACGTATAACGTTACGTAGACATAGGATATAACGTATAACGATATGTAGATAAAGGATATAACGTATAACGTTATCTACATATAGGATATCACGTATAACGATACGTAGATATAGGATATAACGTAAAACGTTATCTACATATAGGATATAACGTATAACGATATGTAGAAATAGGATATAACGTATAACGATACGTAGATATAGGATATAACGTAAAACGTTATCTACATATAGGATATAACGAATAACGTTACGTAGACATAGGATATCACGTATAACGATATGTACATATAGGATACAACGTATAACGTTACGTAGACATAGGATATAACGTATAGCGTTACCTACATATAGGATATAACGTGTAGCGTTACCTACATATAGGATATAACGAATAACGATACGTAGATATAGGATATAACGTATAACGTCACGTAGACATAGGATATAACGTAAAACGTTATCTACATATAGGATATAACGTATAACGTTACGTAGACATAGGATATCACGTATAACGATATGTACATATAGGATACAACGTATAACGTTACGTAGACATAGGATATAACGTATAACGATTTGTAGATATAGGATATAACGTATAACGTTATCTACATATAGGATATAACGTATAACGATACGTAGATATAGGATATAACGTAAAACGTTATCTACATATAGGATATAACGTATAACGTTACGTAGACATAGGATATCACGTATAACGATATGTACATATAGGATACAACGTATAACGTTACGTAGACATAGGATATAACGTATAACGATTTGTAGATATAGGATATAACGTATAACGTTATCTACATATAGGATATAACGCATAACGATACGTAGATATAGGATATAACGTAAAACGTTATCTACATATAGGAAATAACGTATAACGTTACGTAGACATAGGATATAACGTATAACGATACGTAGGTATAGGATATAACGTATAACGTTACGTAGACATAGGATATAACGTATAACGATATGTAGATATAGGATATCACGTATAACGATATGTACATATAGGATACAACGTATAACGATACGTAGACATAGGATATAACGTATAACGATTTGTAGATATAGGATATAACGTATAACGTTATCTACATATAGGATATAACGTATAACGATACGTAGATGTAGGATATAACGTAAAACGTTATCTACGTATAGGATATAACGTATAACGTTACGTAGACATAGGATATCACGTATAACGATATGTACATATAGGATACAACGTATAACGTTACGTAGACATAGGATATAACGTATAACGATTTGTAGATATAGGATATAACCTATAACGTTATCTACATATAGGATATAACGTATAACGATACGTAGATATAGGATATAACGTAAAACGTTATCTACATATAGGAAGTAACGTATAACGTTACGTAGAAATAGGATATAACGTATAACGTTACGTAGACATAGGATATGACGTATAACGATATGTAGATATAGGATATAATGTATAGGGCTACCTACATATAGGATATAACGTATAACGATACGTAGATATAGGATATAACGTAAAACGTTTTCCACATATAGGATATAACGTATAACGTTACGTAGACATAGGATATAACGTATAACGATATGTAGATAAAGGATATAACGTATAATGTTATCTACATATAGGATACAACGTATAACGATATGTACATATAGGATACAACGTATAACGTTACGTAGACATAGGATATAACGTATAACGATTTGTAGATATAGGATATAACGTATAACGTTATCTACATATAGGATATAACGTATAACGATACGTAGATATAGGATATAACGTAAAACGTTATCTACATATAGGATATAACGAATAACGTTACGTAGACATAGGATATCACGTATAACGATATGTACATATAGGATACAACGTATAACGTTACGTAGACATAGGATATAACGTATAACGATTTGTAGATATAGGATATAACGTATAACGTTATCTACATATAGGATATAACGTATAACGATACGTAGATATAGGATATAACGTATAACGATATGTATATAAAGGATATAACGTATAATGTTACCTACATATAGGATACAACGTATAACGTTACGTGGACATAGGATGTAACGTTTAACAATATGTAGACATAGGATATAACGTATAACGATACGTAGACATAGGATATCACGTATAACGATATGTACATATAGGATACAACGTGTAACGTTACGTAGACATAGGATATTACGTATAACGATATGTAGACATAGGATATAACGTATAACGATACGTAGACATAGGATATCACGTATAACGATATGTAGATATAGAATACAACGTATAACGTTATCTACTTATAGGGTATAACGTATAACGATACGAACATATAGGAAGTAACGTATAACGATATGCTGATACAGGATATAACGTATAACGATACGTAGATATAGGATATAAGGTATAACGTTACGTAGACATAGGATATCACGTATAACGATATGTACATATAGGATACAACTTATAACGTTACGTAGACATAGGATATAACGTATAACGATATGTAGATATAGGAAATAAGGTATAACGTTATCTAGATATAGGATATAACGTACAATGTTACGTAGACATAGGATATAACGTGTAACGAGACGTAGGTATAGGATATAACGTATGACGATATGTAGATGTAGGATATAACGCATAACGATATGTAGATATAGGATATAACGTATAACGTTATCTACATATAGGATATAACGTATAACGTTACGTAGACATAGGCTATAACGTAAAGCGTTACCTACATATAGGATATAACGTATAGGGTTACCTACATATAGGATATAACGTATAACGATACGTAGATATAGGATATAACGTAAAACGTTTTCCACATATAGGATATAACTTATAACGTTACGTAGACATAGGATATAACGTATAACGATATGTAGATAAAGGATATAACGTATAATGTTATCTACATATAGGATACAACGTATAACGTTACGTGGACATAGGATGTAACGTTTAACAATATGTAGACATAGGATATAACGTATAACGATACGTAGACATAGGATATCACGTATAACGATATGTACATATATGGGATACAACGTGTAACGTTACGTAGACATAGGATATAACGTATAACGATATGTAGACATAGGATATCACGTATAACGATATGTACATATAGGATACAACGTACAACGTTACGTAGACATAGGATATAACGTATAACGATTTGTAGATATAGGATATAACGTATAACGTTATCTACATATAGGATATAACGTATAACGATACGTAGATATAGGATATAACGTAAAACGTTATCTACATATAGGATATAACGTATAACGTTACGTAGACATAGGATATCACGTATAACGATATGTACATATAGGATACAACGTATAACGTTACGTAGACATAGGATATAACGTATAACGATTTGTAGATATAGGATATAACGTATAACGTTATCTACATATAGGATATAACGTATAACGATACGTAGATATAGGATATAACGTAAAACGTTATCTACATATAGGAAATAACGTATAACGTTACGTAGACATAGGATATAACGTATAACGATACGTAGGTATAGGATATAACGTATAACGTTACGTAGACATAGGATATAACGTATAACGATATGTAGATATAGGATATAACGTATAACGTTATCTACATATAGGATATAACGTATAACGTTACGTAGACATAGGATATAACGTATAGCGTTACCTACATATAGGATATAACGTGTAGCGTTACCTACATATAGCATATAACGAATAACGATACGTAGATATAGGATATAACGTATAACGTCACGTAGACATAGGATATAACGTATAACGTTACGTAGACATAGGATATCACGTATAACGATATGTACATATAGGATACAACGTATAACGTTACGTAGACATAGGATATAACGTATAACGATTTGTAGATATAGGATATAACGTATAACGTTATCTACATATAGGATATAACGTATAACGATACGTAGATATAGGATATAACGTAAAACGTTATCTACATATAGGATATAACGTATAACGTTACGTAGACATAGGATATCACGTATAACGATATGTACATATAGGATACAACGTATAACGTTACGTAGACATAGGATATAACGTATAACGATTTGTAGATATAGGATATAACGTATAACGTTATCTACATATAGGATATAACGCATAACGATACGTAGATATAGGATATAACGTAAAACGTTATCTACATATAGGAAATAACGTATAACGTTACGTAGACATAGGATATAACGTATAACGATACGTAGGTATAGGATATAACGTATAACGTTACGTAGACATAGGATATAACGTATAACGATATGTAGATATAGGATATCACGTATAACGATATGTACATATAGGATACAACGTATAACGTTACGTAGACATAGGATATAACGTATAACGATTTGTAGATATAGGATATAACGTATAACGTTATCTACATATAGGATATAACGTATAACGATACGTAGATGTAGGATATAACGTAAAACGTTATCTACGTATAGGATATAACGTATAACGTTACGTAGACATAGGATATCACGTATAACGATATGTACATATAGGATACAACGTATAACGTTACGTAGACATAGGATATAACGTATAACGATTTGTAGATATAGGATATAACCTATAACGTTATCTACATATAGGATATAACGTATAACGATACGTAGATATAGGATATAACGTAAAACGTTATCTACATATAGGAAGTAACGTATAACGTTACGTAGAAATAGGATATAACGTATAACGATACGTAGGTATAGGATATAACGTATAACGATACGTAGGTATAGGATATAACGTATAACGTTACGTAGACATAGGATATGACGTATAACGATATGTAGATATAGGATATAATGTATAGGGTTACCTACATATAGGATATAACGTATAACGATACGTA
Source organism: Bombus hortorum (assembly GCA_905332935.1). NCBI lineage: Eukaryota > Metazoa > Arthropoda > Insecta > Hymenoptera > Apidae > Bombus > Bombus hortorum. The sequence continues at coordinate 16,663,904 of HG995193.1, forward strand.
GATATAGGATATAACGTAAAACGTTTTCCACATATAGGATATAACGTATAACGTTACGTAGACATAGGATATAACGTATAACGATATGTAGATAAAGGATATAACGTATAATGTTATCTACATATAGGATACAACGTATAACGTTACGTAGACATAGGATATAACGTATAACGATTTGTAGATATAGGATATAACGTATAACGTTATCTACATATAGGATATCACGTATAACGATACGTAGATATAGGATATAACGTAAAACGTTATCTACATATAGGATATAACGTATAACGATATGTAGACATAGGATATCACGTATAACGATATGTACATATAGGATACAACGTATAACGTTACGTAGACATAGGATATAACGTAAAACGTTATCTACATATAGGATATAACGAATAACGTTACGTAGACATAGGATATCACGTATAACGATATGTACATATAGGATACAACGTATAACGTTACGTAGACATAGGATATAACGTATAACGATTTGTAGATATAGGATATAACGTATAACGTTATCTACATATAGGATATAACGTATAACGATACGTAGATATAGGATATAACGTATAACGATATGTATATAAAGGATATAACGTATAATGTTACCTACATATAGGATACAACGTATAACGTTACGTGGACATAGGATGTAACGTTTAACAATATGTAGACATAGGATATAACGTATAACGATACGTAGACATAGGATATCACGTATAACGATATGTACATATAGGATACAACGTGTAACGTTACGTAGACATAGGATATTACGTATAACGATATGTAGACATAGGATATAACGTATAACGATACGTAGACATAGGATATCACGTATAACGATTTGTAGATATAGGATATAACGTATAACGTTATCTACATATAGGATATAACGTATAACGATACGTAGATATAGGATATAACGTATAACTATATGTAGATAAAGGATATAACGTATAATGTTATCTACATATAGGATACAACGTATAACGTTACGTAGACATAGGATATAACGTATAACGATTTGTAGATATAGGATATAACGTATAACGTTATCTACATATAGGATATCACGTATAACGATACGTAGATATAGGATATAACGTAAAACGTTATCTACATATAGGATATAACGTATAACGATATGTAGACATAGGATATCACGTATAACGATATGTACATATAGGATACAACGTATAACGTTACGTAGACATAGGATATTACGTATAACGATATGTAGATAAAGGATATAACGTATAATGTTATCTACATATAGGATACAACGTATAACGTTACGTAGACATAGGATATAACGTATAACGATATGTAGATAAAGGATATAACGTATAATGTTATCTACATATAGGATACAACGTATAACGTTACGTAGACATAGGATATAACGTATAACGATTTGTAGATATAGGATATAACGTATAACGTTATCTACATATAGGATATCACGTATAACGATACGTAGATATAGGATATAACGTAAAACGTTATCTACATATAGGATATAACGTATAACGATATGTAGACATAGGATATCACGTATAACGATATGTACATATAGGATACAACGTATAACGTTACGTAGACATAGGATATAACGTATAACGATTTGTAGATATAGGATATAACGTATAACGTTATCTACATATAGGATATAACGTATAACGATACGTAGATATAAGATATAACGTAAAACGTTATCTACATATAGGATATAACGAATAACGTTACGTAGACATAGGATATCACGTATAACGATATGTACATATAGGATACAACGTATAACGTTACGTAGACATAGGATATAACGTATAACGATTTGTAGATATAGGATATAACGTATAACGTTATCTACATATAGGATATAACGTATAACGATACGTAGATATAGGATATAACGCAAAACGTTATCTACATATAGGATATAACGAATAACGTTACGTAGACATAGGATATCACGTATAACGATATGTACATATAGGATACAACGTATAACGTTACGTAGACATAGGATATAACGTATAACGATTTGTAGATATAGGATATAACGTATAACGTTATCTACATATAGGATATAACGTATAACGATACGTAGATATAGGATATAACGTATAACGATATGTATATAAAGGATATAACGTATAATGTTACCTACATATAGGATACAACGTATAACGTTACGTGGACATAGGATGTAACGTTTAACAATATGTAGACATAGGATATAACGTATAACGATACGTAGACATAGGATATCACGTATAACGATATGTACATATAGGATACAACGTGTAACGTTACGTAGACATAGGATATTACGTATAACGATATGTAGACATAGGATATAACGTATAACGATACGTAGACATAGGATATCACGTATAACGATATGTACATATAGGATACAACGTATAACGTTACGTAGACATAGGATATAACGTATAACGATTTGTAGATATCGGATATAACGTATAACGTTATCTACATATAGGATACAACGCATAACGATACGTAGATATAGGATATAACGTAAAACGTTATCTACATATAGGAAATAACGTATAACGTTACGAACATATAGGAAGTAACGTATAACGATATGCTGATACAGGATATAACGTATAACGATACGTAGATATAGGATATAAGGTATAACGTTACGTAGACATAGGATATCACGTATAACGATATGTACATATAGGATACAACTTATAACGTTACGTAGACATAGGATATAACGTATAACGATATGTAGATATAGGAAATAAGGTATAACGTTATCTAGATATAGGATATAACGTACAATGTTACGTAGACATAGGATATAACGTGTAACGAGACGTAGGTATAGGATATAACGTATGACGATATGTAGATGTAGGATATAACGCATAACGATATGTAGATATAGGATATAACGTATAACGTTATCTACATATAGGATATAACGTATAACGTTACGTAGACATAGGCTATAACGTATAGCGTTACCTACATATAGGATATAACGTATAGGGTTACCTACATATAGGATATAACGTATAACGATACGTAGATATAGGATATAACGTAAAACGTTTTCCACATATAGGATATAACTTATAACGTTACGTAGACATAGGATATAACGTATAACGATATGTAGATAAAGGATATAACGTATAATGTTATCTACATATAGGATACAACGTATAACGTTACGTGGACATAGGATGTAACGTTTAACAATATGTAGACATAGGATATAACGTATAACGATACGTAGACATAGGATATCACGTATAACGATATGTACATATATGGGATACAACGTGTAACGTTACGTAGACATAGGATATAACGTATAACGATATGTAGACATAGGATATCACGTATAACGATATGTAGATATAGGATACAACGTACAACGTTACGTAGACATAGGATATAACGTATAACGATTTGTAGATATAGGATATAACGTATAACGTTATCTACATATAGGATATAACGTATAACGATACGTAGATATAGGATATAACGTAAAACGTTATCTACATATAGGATATAACGTATAACGTTACGTAGACATAGGATATCACGTATAACGATATGTACATATAGGATACAACGTATAACGTTACGTAGACATAGGATATAACGTATAACGATTTGTAGATATAGGATATAACGTATAACGTTATCTAAATATAGGATATAACGTATAACGATACGTAGATATAGGATATAACGTAAAACGTTATCTACATATAGGAAATAACGTATAACGTTACGTAGACATAGGATATAACGTATAACGATACGTAGGTATAGGATATAACGTATAACGTTACGTAGACATAGGATATAACGTATAACGATATGTAGATATAGGATATAACGTATAACGTTATCTACATATAGGATATAACGTATAACGTTACGTAGACATAGGATATAACGTATAGCGTTACCTACATATAGGATATAACGTGTAGCGTTACCTACATATAGGATATAACGAATAACGATACGTAGATATAGGATATAACGTATAACGTCACGTAGACATAGGATATAACGTAAAACGTTATCTACACATAGGATATAACGTATAACGTTACGTAGACATAGGATATCACGTATAACGATATGTACATATAGGATACAACTTATAACGTTACGTAGACATAGGATATAACGTATAACGATTTGTAGATATAGGATATAACGTATAACGTTATCTACATATAGGATATAACGTATAACGATACGTAGATATAGGATATAACGTAAAACGTTATCTACATATAGGATATAACGTATAACGTTACGTAGACATAGGATATCACGTATAACGATATGTACATATAGGATACAACGTATAACGTTACGTAGACATAGGATATAACGTATAACGATTTGTAGATATCGGATATAACGTATAACGTTATCTACATATAGGATATAACGCATAACGATACGTAGATATAGGATATAACGTAAAACGTTATCTACATATAGGAAGTAACGTATAACGTTACGTAGAAATAGGATATAACGTATAACGATACGTAGGTATAGGATATAACGTATAACGATACGTAGGTATAGGATATAACGTATAACGTTACGTAGACATAGGATATGACGTATAACGATATGTAGATATAGGATATAATGTATAGGGTTACCTACATATAGGATATAACGTATAACGATACGTAGATATAGGATATAACGTAAAACGTTTTCCACATATAGGATATAACGTATAACGTTACGTAGACATAGGATATAACGTATAACGATATGTAGATAAAGGATATAACGTATAATGTTATCTACATATAGGATACAACGTATAACGTTACGTAGACATAGGATATAACGTATAACGATTTGTAGATATAGGATATAACGTATAACGTTATCTACATATAGGATATCACGTATAACGATACGTAGATATAGGATATAACGTAAAACGTTATCTACATATAGGATATAACGTATAACGATATGTAGACATAGGATATCACGTATAACGATATGTACATATAGGATACAACGTATAACGTTACGTAGACATAGGATATAACGTATAACGCTTTGTAGATATAGGATATAACGTATAACGTTATCTACATATAGGATATAACGAATAACGATACGTAGATATAGGATATAACGTAAAACGTTATCTACATATAGGATATAACGAATAACGTTACGTAGACATAGGATATCACGTATAACGATATGTACATATAGGATACAACGTATAACGTTACGTAGACATAGGATATAACGTATAACGATTTGTAGATATAGGATATAACGTATAACGTTATCTACATATAGGATATAACGTATAACGATACGTAGATATAGGATATAACGTATAACGATATGTATATAAAGGATATAACGTATAATGTTACCTACATATAGGATACAACGTATAACGTTACGTGGACATAGGATGTAACGTTTAACAATATGTAGACATAGGATATAACGTATAACGATACGTAGACATAGGATATCACGTATAACGATATGTACATATATGATACAACGTGTAACGTTACGTAGACATAGGATATTACGTATAACGATATGTAGACATAGGATATAACGTATAACGATACGTAGACATAGGATATCACGTATAACGATATGTAGATATAGAATACAACGTATAACGTTATCTACTTATAGGGTATAACGTATAACGATACGAACATATAGGAAGTAACGTATAACGATATGCTGATACAGGATATAACGTATAACGATACGTAGATATAGGATATAAGGTATAACGTTACGTAGACATAGGATATCACGTATAGCGATATGTACATATAGGATATAACGTGTAGCGTTACCTACATATAGGATATAACTTATAACGATACGTAGATATAGGATATAACGTAAAACGTTATCTACATATAGGATATAACTTATAACGTTACGTAGATATAGGATATAACGTATAACGATACGTAGACATAGGATATCACGTATAACGATATGTACATATAGGATACAACGCATAACGTTACGTAGACATAGAGTATAACGTATAACGATATGTAGATATAGGATACAACGTACACCGTTATCTACTTATAGGGTATAACGTATAACGATACGAACATATAGGAAGTCACGTATAACGATATGCTGATACAGGATATAACGTATAACGATACGTAGATATAGGATATAAGGTATAACGTTACGTAGACATAGGATATAACGTATAACGATACGTCGATATAGGATATAACGTATAACGTAATCTACATACAGGATATAACGTATAACGTTACGTAGACATAGGATATCACGTATAACGATATGTACATAGAGGATACAACGTATAACGTTACGTAGACATACGATATAACGTATAACGATATGTAGATATAGGATATAACGTATAACGTTATCTACATATAGGATATAACGTATAACGTTACGTGGACATAGGATGTAACGTTTAACAATATGTAGACATAGGATATAACGTATAACGTTACCTACATATAGGATATAACGTGTAGCGTTACCTACATATAGGATATAACGTATAACGATACGTAGATATAGGATATAACGTAAAACGTTTTCCACATATAGGATATAACGTATAGGGTTACCTACATATAGGATATAACGTATAACGATACGTAGATATAGGATATAACGTAAAACGTTTTCCACATATAGGATATAACGTATAACGTTACGTAGACATAGGATATAACGTATAACGATATGTAGATAAAGGATATAACGTATAATGTAATCTACATATAGGATACAACGTATAACGTTACGTGGACATAGGATGTAACGTTTAACAATATGTAGACATAGGATATAACGTATAACGATACGTAGACATAGGATATCACGTATAACGATATGTACATATAGGATACAACGTGTAACGTTACGTAGACATAGGATATTACGTATAACGATATGTAGACATAGGATATCACGTATAACGATATCTACATATAGGATATAACTTATAACGTTACGTAGACATAGGCTATAACGTATAGCGTTACCTACATATAGGATATAACGTATAGGGTTACCTACATATAGGATACAACGTATAACGTTACGTAGACATAGGATATAACGTATAACGATTTGTAGATATAGGATATAACGGATAACGTTATCTACATATAGGATATAACGTATAACGATACGTAGATATAGGATATAACGTTAAACGTTATCTACATATAGGATATAACGTATAACGTTACGCAGACATAGGATATAACGTATAACGATACGTAGGTATAGAATATAACGTATAACGTTACGTAGACATAGGATATAACGTATAACGATACGTAGACATAGGATATCACGTATAACGCTATGTAGATATAGAATACAACGTATAACGTTATCTACTTATAGGGTATAACGTATAACGATACGAACATATAGGAAGTAACGTATAACGATATGCTGATACAGGATATAACGTATAACGATACGTAGATATAGGATATAAGGTATAACGTTACGTAGACATAGGGTATCACGTATAGCGATATGTACATATAGGATACAACGTATAACGTTACGTAGACATAGGATATAACGTATAACGATTTGTAGATATAGGATATAACGGATAACGTTATCTACATATAGGATATAACGTATAACGTTACGTAGACATAGGATATAACGTATAGCGTTACCTACATATAGGATATAACGTGTAGCGTTACCTACATATAGGATATAACGTATAACGATACGTAGATATAGGATATAACGTAAAACGTTATCTACATATAGGATATAACGTATAACGTTACGTGGACATAGGATGTAACGTTTAACAATATGTAGACATAGGATATAACGTATAACGATACGTAGACATAGGATATCACGTATAACGATACGTAGATATAGGATACAACGTACACCGTTATCTACTGATAGGGTATAACGTATAACGATACGAACATATAGGAAGTAACGTATAACGATATGCTGATACAGGATATAACGTATAAAGATACGTAGATATAGGATATAACGTGTAGCGTTACCTACATATAAGATATAACGTATAACGATACGTAGATATAGGATATAACGTATAACGTTATCTACATATAGGATATAACGTATAACGATACGTAGATATAGGATATAACGTAAAACGTTATCTACATATAGGATATAACGTATAACGTTACGTAGACATAGGATATCACGTATAACGATATGTACATATAGGATACAACGTATAACGTTACGTTGATATAGGATATAACGTGTAGCGTTACCTACATATAAGATATAACGTATAACGATACGTAGATATAGGATATAACGTATAACGTTATCTACATATAGGATATAACGTATAACGATACGTAGATATAGGATATAACGTAAAACGTTATCTACATATAGGATATAACGTATAACGTTACGTAGACATAGGATATCACGTATAACGATATGTACATATAGGATACAACGTATAACGTTACGTAGACATAGGATATAACGTATAACGATTTGTAGATATAGGATATAACGTATAACGTTATCTACATATAGGATATAACGTATAACGATACGTAGATATAGGATATAACGTAAAACGTTATCTACATATAGGAAATAACGTATAACGTTACGTAGACATAGGATATAACGTATAACGATACGTAGGTATAGGATATAACGTATAACGTTACGTAGACATAGGATATAACGTATAACGATATGTAGATATAGGATATAACGTATAACGTTATCTACATATAGGATATAACGTATAACGTTACGTAGACATAGGATATAACGTATAGCGTTACTTACATATAGGATATAACGTGTAGCGTTACCTACATATAGGATATAACGAATAACGATACGTAGATATAGGATATAACGTAAAACGTTATCTACATATAGGATATAACGTATAACGTTACGTAGACATAGGATATAACGTATAACGATATGTAGATAAAGGATATAACGTATAATGTTACCTACATATATGATACAACGTATAACGTTACGTGGACATGGGATGTAACGTTTAACAATATGTAGACATAGGATATAACGTATAACGATACGTAGACATAGGATATCACGTATAACGATATGTACATATAGGATACAACGTGTAACGTTACGTAGACATAGGATATTACGTATAACGATATGTAGACATAGGATATCACGTATAACGATTTGTAGATATAGGATACAACGTACACCGTTATCTACTTATAGGGTATAACGTATAACGATACGAACATATAGGAAGTAACGTATAACGATATGCTGATACAGGATATAACGTATAACGATACGTAGATATAGGATATAAGGTATAACGTTACGTAGACATAGGATATAACGTATAACGATACGTCGATATAGGATATAACGTATAACGTAATCTACATACAGGATATAACGTATAACGTTACGTAGACATAGGATATCACGTATAACGATTTGTATATATAGGATACAACGTATAACGTTACGTAGACATACGATATAAGGTATAACGATATGTAGATATAGGATATAACGTATAACGTTATCTACATATAGGATATAACGTATAACGTTACGTGGACATAGGATGTAACGTTTAACAATATGTAGACATAGGATATAACGTATAACGTTACCTACATATAGGATATAACGTGTAGCGTTACCTACATATAGGATATAACGTATAACGATACGTAGATATAGGATATAACGTAAAACGTTATCTACATATAGGATACAACGTATAACGTTACGTAGACATAGGATATAACGTATAACGTTACGTAGACATAGGATATAACGTATAACGATATGTGGATATAGGATATAACGTATAACGTTATCTACGTATAGGGTATAACGTATAACGATACGTACATATAGGAAGTAACGTATAACGATATGCTGATACAGGATATAACGTATAACGATACGTAGATATAGGATATAACGTAAAACGTTATCTACATATAGGATACAACGTATAACGTTACGTAGACATAGGATATAACGTATAACGTTACGTAGACATAGGATATAACGTATAACGATATGTAGATATAGGAAATAAGGTATAACGTTATCTAGATATAGGATATAACGTACAATGTTACGTAGACATAGGATATAACGTGTAACGAAACGTAGGTATAGGATATAACGTATGACGATATGTAGATGTAGGATATAACGCATAACGATATGTAGATATAGGATATAACGTATAACGTTATCTACATATAGGATATAACGTATAACGTTACGTAGACATAGGCTACAACGTATAGCGTTACCTACATATAGGATATAACGTATAGGGTTACCTACATATAGGATATAACGTATAACGATACGTAGATATGGGATATAACGTAAAACGTTTTCCACATATAGGATATAACGTATAACGTTACGTAGACATAGGATATAACGTATAACGATATGTAGATAAAGGATATAACGTATAATGTAATCTACATATAGGATACAACGTATAACGTTACGTGGACATAGGATGTAACGTTTAACAATATGTAGACATAGGATATAACGTATAACGATACGTAGACATAGGATATCACGTATAACGATATGTACATATATGGGATACAACGTGTAACGTTACGTAGACATAGGATATAACGTATAACGATATGTAGACATAGGATATCACGTATAACGATATGTACATATAGGATACAACGTATAACGTTACGTAGACATAGGATATAACGTATAACGATTTGTAGATATAGGATATAACGTATAACGTTATCTACATATAGGATATAACGTATAACGATACGTAGATATAGGATATAACGTAAAACATTATCTACATATAGGATATAACGTATAACGTTACGTAGACATAGGATATCACGTATAACGATATGTACATATAGGATACAACGTATAACGTTACGTAGACATAGGATATAACGTATAACGATTTGTAGATATAGGATATAACGTATAACGTTAACTACATATAGGATATAACGTATAACGATACGTAGATATAGGATATAACGTAAAACGTTATCTACATATAGGATATAACGTATAACGTTACGTAGACATAGGATATAACGTATAACGTTACGTAGACATAGGATATAACGTATAACGATATGTGGATATAGGATATAACGTATAACGTTATCTACGTATAGGGTATAACGTATAACGATACGTACATATAGGAAGTAACGTATAACGATATGCTGATACAGGATATAACGTATAACGATACGTAGATATAGGATATAAGGTATAACGTTACGTAGACATAGGATATCACGTATAACGATATGTACATATAGGATACAACGTATAACGTTACGTAGACATAGGATATAACGTATAACGATATGTAGATATGGGAAATAAGGTATAACGTTATCTAGATATAGGATATAACGTACAATGTTACGTAGACATAGGATATAACGTGTAACGAAACGTAGGTATAGGATATAACGTATGACGATATGTAGATGTAGGATATAACGCATAACGATATGTAGATATAGGATATAACGTATAACGTTATCTACATATAGGATATAACGTATAACGTTACGTAGACATAGGCTATAACGTATAGCGTTACCTACATATAGGATATAACGTATAGGGTTACCTACATATAGGATATAACGTATAACGATACGTAGATATAGGATATAACGTAAAACGTTTTCCACATATAGGATATAACGTATAACGTTACGTAGACATAGGATATAACGTATAACGATATGTAGATAAAGGATATAACGTATAATGTAATCTACATATAGGATACAACGTATAACGTTACGTGGACATAGGATGTAACGTTTAACAATATGTAGACATAGGATATAACGTATAACGATACGTAGACATAGGATATCACGTATAACGATATGTACATATAGGATACAACGTGTAACGTTACGTAGACATAGGATATTACGTATAACGATATGTAGACATAGGATATCACGTATAACGATATGTACATATAGGATACAACGTATAACGTTACGTAGACATAGGATATAACGTATAACGATTTGTAGATATAGGATATAACGGATAACGTTATCTACATATAGGATATAACGTATAACGATACGTAGATATAGGATATAACGTTAAACGTTATCTACATATAGGATATAACGTATAACGTTACGCAGACATAGGATATAACGTATAACGATACGTAGGTATAGGATATAACGTATAACGTTACGTAGACATAGGATATAACGTATAACGATACGTAGACATAGGATATCACGTATAACGCTATGTAGATATAGAATACAACGTATAACGTTATCTACTTATAGGGTATAACGTATAACGATACGAACATATAGGAAGTAACGTATAACGATATGCTGATACAGGATATAACGTATAACGATACGTAGATATAGGATATAAGGTATAACGTTACGTAGACATAGGATATCACGTATAGCGATATGTACATATAGGATACAACGTATAACGTTACGTAGACATAGGATATAACGTATAACGATTTGTAGATATAGGATATAACGGATAACGTTATCTACATATAGGATATAACGTATAACGTTACGTAGACATAGGATATAACGTATAGCGTTACCTACATATAGGATATAACGTGTAGCGTTACCTACATATAGGATATAACGTATAACGATACGTAGATATAGGATATAACGTAAAACGTTATCTACATATAGGATATAACGTATAACGTTACGTGGACATAGGATGTAACGTTTAACAATATGTAGACATAGGATATAACGTATAACGATACGTAGACATAGGATATCACGTATAACGATATGTAGATACAGGATATAACGTATAACGTTACGTAGACATAGGATATGACGTATGACGATATGTAGATATAGGATATAACGTATAACGTTATCTACATATAGGATATAACGTATAACGTTACGTAGACATAGGATATAACATATAACTTTACCTACATACAGGATATAACGTGTAGCGTTACCTACATATAAGATATAACGTATAACGATACGTAGATATAGGATATAACGTAAAACGTTATCTACATATAGGATATAACGTATAACGTTACGTAGACATATGATGTAACGTATAACGATACGTAGATATAGGATACAACGTACACCGTTATCTACTGATAGGGTATAACGTATAACGATACGAACATATAGGAAGTAACGTATAACGATATGCTGATACAGGATATAACGTATAAAGATACGTAGATATAGGATATAACGTGTAGCGTTACCTACATATAAGATATAACGTATAACGATACGTAGATATAGGATATAACGTATAACGTTATCTACATATAGGATATAACGTATAACGATACGTAGATATAGGATATAACGTAAAACGTTATCTACATATAGGATATAACGTATAACGTTACGTAGACATAGGATATCACGTATAACGATATGTACATATAGGATACAACGTATAACGTTACGTTGATATAGGATATAACGTGTAGCGTTACCTACATATAAGATATAACGTATAACGATACGTAGATATAGGATATAACGTATAACGTTATCTACATATAGGATATAACGTATAACGATACGTAGATATAGGATATAACGTAAAACGTTATCTACATATAGGATATAACGTATAACGTTACGTAGACATAGGATATCACGTATAACGATATGTACAAATAGGATACAACGTATAACGTTACGTAGACATAGGATATAACGTATAACGATTTGTAGATATAGGATATAACGTATAACGTTATCTACATATAGGATATAACGTATAACGATACGTAGATATAGGATATAACGTAAAACGTTATCTACATATAGGAAATAACGTATAACGTTACGTAGACATAGGATATAACGTATAACGATACGTAGGTATAGGATATAACGTATAACGTTACGTAGACATAGGATATAACGTATAACGATATGTAGATATAGGATATAACGTATAACGTTATCTACATATAGGATATAACGTATAACGTTACGTAGACATAGGATATAACGTATAGCGTTACCTACATATAGGATATAACGTGTAGCGTTACCTACATATAGGATATAACGAATAACGATACGTAGATATAGGATATAACGTAAAACGTTATCTACATATAGGATATAACGTATAACGTTACGTAGACATAGGATATAACGTATAACGATATGTAGATAAAGGATATAACGTATAATGTTACCTACATATATGATACAACGTATAACGTTACGTGGACATGGGATGTAACGTTTAACAATATGTAGACATAGGATATAACGTATAACGATACGTAGACATAGGATATCACGTATAACGATATGTACATATATGGGATACAACGTGTAACGTTACGTAGACATAGGATATAACGTATAACGATATGTAGACATAGGATATCACGTATAACGATATGTACATATAGGATACAACGTATAACGTTACGTAGACATACGATATAACGTATAACGATTTGTAGATATAGGATATAACGTATAACGTTATCTACATATAGGATATAACGTATAACGATACGTAGATATAGGATATAACGTAAAACGTTATCTACATATAGGATATAACGTATAACGTTACGTAGACATAGGATATCACGTATAACGATATGTACATATAGGATACAACGTATAACGTTACGTAGACATAGGATATAACGTATAACGATTTGTAGATATAGGATATAACGTATAACGTTATCTACATATAGGATATAACGTATAACGATACGTAGATATAGGATATAACGTAAAACGTTATCTACATATACGAAATAACGTATAACGTTACCTAGACATAGGATATAACGTATAACGATATGTACATATAGGATACAACGTATAACGTTACGTAGACATAGGATATAACGTATAACGATTTGTAGATATAGGATATAACGTATAACGTTATCTACATATAGGATATAACGCATAACGATACGTAGATATAGGATATAACGTAAAACGTTATCTACATATCGGAAATAACGTATAACGTTACGTAGACATAGGATATAACGTATAACGATACGTAGATATAGGATATAACGTAAAACGTTATCTACATATAGGATATAACGTATAACGTTACGTAGACATAGGATATAACGTATAACGATATGTAGATAAAGGATATAACGTATAATGTTACCTACATATATGATACAACGTATAACGTTACGTGGACATGGGATGTAACGTTTAACAATATGTAGACATAGGATATAACGTATAACGATACGTAGACATAGGATATCACGTATAACGATATGTACATATATGGGATACAACGTGTAACGTTACGTAGACATAGGATATAACGTATAACGATATGTAGACATAGGATATCACGTATAACGATATGTACATATAGGATACAACGTATAACGTTACGTAGACATACGATATAACGTATAACGATTTGTAGATATAGGATATAACGTATAACGTTATCTACATATAGGATATAACGTATAACGATACGTAGATATAGGATGTAACGTAAAACGTTATCTACATATAGGATATAACGTATAACGTTACGTAGACATAGGATATCACGTATAACGATATGTACATATAGGATACAACGTATAACGTTACGTAGACATAGGATATAACGTATAACGATTTGTAGATATAGGATATAACGTATAACGTTATCTACATATAGGATATAACGTATAACGATACGTAGATATAGGATATAACGTAAAACGTTATCTACATATACGAAATAACGTATAACGTTACCTAGACATAGGATATAACGTATAACGATATGTACATATAGGATACAACGTATAACGTTACGTAGACATAGGATATAACGTATAACGATTTGTAGATATAGGATATAACGTATAACGTTATCTACATATAGGATATAACGCATAACGATACGTAGATATAGGATATAACGTAAAACGTTATCTACATATCGGAAATAACGTATAACGTTACGTAGACATAGGATATAACGTATAACGATACGTAGATATAGGATATAACGTAAAACGTTACGTAGACATAGGATATAACGTATAACGATATGTAGATATAGTATATCACGTATAACGATATGTACATATAGGATACAACGTATAACGTTACGTAGACATAGGATATAACGTATAACGATTTGTAAATATAGGATATAACGTATAACGTTATCTACATATAGCATATAACGTATAACGATACGTAGATATAGGATATAACGTAAAACGTTATCTACGTATAGGATATAACGTATAACGTTACGTAGACATAGGATATCACGTATAAAGATATGTACATATAGGATACAACGTATAACGTTACGTAGACATAGGATATAACGTATAACGATTTGTAGATATAGGATATAACGTATAACGTTATCTACATATAGGATATAACGTATAACGATACGTAGATATAGGATATAACGTAAAACGTTATCTACATATAGGAAATAACGTATAACGTTACGTAGACATAGGATATAACGTATAACGATACGTAGGTATAGGATATAACGTATAACGATACGTTGGTATAGGATATAACGTATAACGTTACGTAGACATAGGATATAACGTATAACGATATGTAGATATAGGATATAACGTATAGGGTTACCTACATATAGGATATAACGTATAACGATACGTAGATATAGGATATAACGTAAAACGTTTTCCACATATAGGATATAACGTATAACGTTACGTAGACATAGGATATAACGTATAACGATATGTAGATAAAGGATATAACGTAAAACGTTATCTACATATAGGAAATAACGTATAACGTTACGTAGACATAGGATATAACGTATAACGATACGTAGGTATAGGATATAACGTATAACGATACGTAGGTATAGGATATAACGTATAACGATACGTAGGTATAGGATATAACGTATAACGATACGTAGATATAGGATATAACGTAAAACGTTATCTACATATAGGAAATAACGTATAACGTTACGTAGACATAGGATATAACGTATAACGATACCTAGGTATAGGATATAACGTATAACGTTACGTAGACATAGGATATCACGTATAACGATATGTACATATAGGATACAACGTATAACGTTACGTAGACATAGGATATAACGTATAACGATTTGTAGATATAGGATATAACGTATAACGTTATCTACATATAGGATATAACGTATAACGATACGTAGATATAGGATATAACGTAAAACGTTATCTACATATAGGAAATAACGTATAACGTTACGTAGACATAGGATATAACGTATAACGTTACGTGGACATGGGATGTAACGTTTAACAATATGTAGACATAGGATATAACGTATAACGATACGTAGACATAGGATATCACGTATAACGATATGTACATATAGGATACAACGTGTAACGTTACGTAGACATAGGATATTACGTATAACGATATGTAGACATAGGATATCACGTATAACGATATGTACATATAGGATACAACGTATAACGTTACGTAGACATAGGATATAACGTATAACGATTTGTAGATATAGGATATAACGTATAACGTTATCTACATATAGGATATAACGTATAACGATACGTAGATATAGGATATAACGTAAAAGGTTATCTACATATAGGATATAACGTATAACGTTACGTAGACATAGGATATCACGTATAACGATATGTACATATAGGATACAACGTATAACGTTACGTAGACATAGGATATAACGTATAACGATTTGTAGATATAGGATATAACGTATAACGTTATCTACATATAGGATATAACTTATAACGATACGTAGATATAGGATATAACGTAAAACGTTATCTACATATAGGAAATAACGTATAACGTTACGTAGACATAGGATATAACGTATAACGATACGTAGGTGTAGGATATAACGTATAACGTTACGTAGACATAGGATATAACGTATAACGATATGTAGATATAGGATATAACGTATAACGTTATCTACATATAGGATATAACGTATAACGTTACGTAGACATAGGATATAACGTATAGCGTTACCTACATATAGGATATAACGTGTAGCGTTACCTACATATAGGATATAACGAATAACGATACGTAGATATACGATATAACGTAAAACGTTATCTACATATAGGATATAACGTATAACGTTACGTAGACATAGGATATAACGTATAACGATATGTAGATAAAGGATATAACGTATAATGTTACCTACATATAGGATACAACGTATAACGTTACGTGGACATGGGATGTAACGTTTAACAATATGTAGACATAGGATATAACGTATAACGATACGTAGACATAGGATATCACGTATAACGATATGTACATATAGGATACACCGTGTAACGTTACGTAGACATAGGATATTACGTATAACGATATGTAGACATAGGATATCACGTATAACTATATGTACATATAGGATACAACGTATAACGTTACGTAGACATAGGATATAACGTATAACGATTTGTAGATATAGGATATAACGTATAACGTTATCTACATATAGGATATAACGTATAACGATACGTAGATATAGGATATAACGTTAAACGTTATCTACATATAGGATATAACGTATAACGTTACGCAGACATAGGATATAACGTATAACGATACGTAGGTATAGGATATAACGTATAACGTTACGTAGACATAGGATATAACGTATAACGATACGTAGACATAGGATATCACGTATAACGATATGTAGATATAGAATACAACGTATAACGTTATCTACTTATAGGGTATAACGTATAACGATACGAACTTATAGGAAGTAACGTATAACGATATGCTGATACAGGATATAACGTATAACGATACGTAGATATAGGATATAAGGTATAACGTTACGTAGACATAGGATATCACGTATAGCGATATGTACATATAGGATATAACGTGTAGCGTTACCTACATATAGGATATAACGTATAACGATACGTAGATATAGGATATAACGTAAAACGTTATCTACATATAGGATATAACTTATAACGTTACGTAGATATAGGATATAACGTATAACGATACGTAGACATAGGATATCACGTATAACGATATGTACATATAGGATACACCGTGTAACGTTACGTAGACATAGGATATTACGTATAACGATATGTAGACATAGGATATCACGTATAACTATATGTACATATAGGATACAACGTATAACGTTACGTAGACATAGGATATAACGTATAACGATTTGTAGATATAGGATATAACGTATAACGTTATCTACATATAGGATATAACGTATAACGATACGTAGATATAGGATATAACGTTAAACGTTATCTACATATAGGATATAACGTATAACGTTACGCAGACATAGGATATAACGTATAACGATACGTAGGTATAGGATATAACGTATAACGTTACGTAGACATAGGATATAACGTATAACGATACGTAGACATAGGATATCACGTATAACGATATGTAGATATAGAATACAACGTATAACGTTATCTACTTATAGGGTATAACGTATAACGATACGAACTTATAGGAAGTAACGTATAACGATATGCTGATACAGGATATAACGTATAACGATACGTAGATATAGGATATAAGGTATAACGTTACGTAGACATAGGATATCACGTATAGCGATATGTACATATAGGATATAACGTGTAGCGTTACCTACATATAGGATATAACGTATAACGATACGTAGATATAGGATATAACGTAAAACGTTATCTACATATAGGATATAACTTATAACGTTACGTAGATATAGGATATAACGTATAACGATACGTAGACATAGGATATCACGTATAACGATATGTACATATAGGATACAACGCATAACGTTACGTAGACATAGAGTATAACGTATAACGATATGTAGATATAGGATACAACGTACACCGTTATCTACTTATAGGGTATAACGTATAACGATACGAACATATAGGAAGTAACGTATAACGATATGCTGATACAGGATATAACGTATAACGATACGTAGATATACGATATAAGGTATAACGTTACGTAGACATAGGATATAACGTATAACGATATGTAGATATAGTATATCACGTATAACGATATGTACATATAGGATACAACGTATAACGTTACGTAGACATAGGATATAACGTATAACGATTTGTAAATATAGGATATAACGTATAACGTTATCTACATATAGCATATAACGTATAACGATACGTAGATATAGGATATAACGTAAAACGTTATCTACGTATAGGATATAACGTATAACGTTACGTAGACATAGGATATCACGTATAAAGATATGTACATATAGGATACAACGTATAACGTTACGTAGACATAGGATATAACGTATAACGATTTGTAGATATAGGATATAACGTATAACGTTATCTACATATAGGATATAACGTATAACGATACGTAGATATAGGATATAACGTAAAACGTTATCTACATATAGGAAATAACGTATAACGTTACGTAGACATAGGATATAACGTATAACGATACGTAGGTATAGGATATAACGTATAACGATACGTTGGTATAGGATATAACGTATAACGTTACGTAGACATAGGATATAACGTATAACGATATGTAGATATAGGATATAACGTATAGGGTTACCTACATATAGGATATAACGTATAACGATACGTAGATATAGGATATAACGTAAAACGTTTTCCACATATAGGATATAACGTATAACGTTACGTAGACATAGGATATAACGTATAACGATATGTAGATAAAGGATATAACGTAAAACGTTATCTACATATAGGAAATAACGTATAACGTTACGTAGACATAGGATATAACGTATAACGATACGTAGGTATAGGATATAACGTATAACGATACGTAGGTATAGGATATAACGTATAACGATACGTAGGTATAGGATATAACGTATAACGATACGTAGATATAGGATATAACGTAAAACGTTATCTACATATAGGAAATAACGTATAACGTTACGTAGACATAGGATATAACGTATAACGATACCTAGGTATAGGATATAACGTATAACGTTACGTAGACATAGGATATCACGTATAACGATATGTACATATAGGATACAACGTATAACGTTACGTAGACATAGGATATAACGTATAACGATTTGTAGATATAGGATATAACGTATAACGTTATCTACATATAGGATATAACGTATAACGATACGTAGATATAGGATATAACGTAAAACGTTATCTACATATAGGAAATAACGTATAACGTTACGTAGACATAGGATATAACGTATAACGTTACGTGGACATGGGATGTAACGTTTAACAATATGTAGACATAGGATATAACGTATAACGATACGTAGACATAGGATATCACGTATAACGATATGTACATATAGGATACAACGTGTAACGTTACGTAGACATAGGATATTACGTATAACGATATGTAGACATAGGATATCACGTATAACGATATGTACATATAGGATACAACGTATAACGTTACGTAGACATAGGATATAACGTATAACGATTTGTAGATATAGGATATAACGTATAACGTTATCTACATATAGGATATAACGTATAACGATACGTAGATATAGGATATAACGTAAAAGGTTATCTACATATAGGATATAACGTATAACGTTACGTAGACATAGGATATCACGTATAACGATATGTACATATAGGATACAACGTATAACGTTACGTAGACATAGGATATAACGTATAACGATTTGTAGATATAGGATATAACGTATAACGTTATCTACATATAGGATATAACTTATAACGATACGTAGATATAGGATATAACGTAAAACGTTATCTACATATAGGAAATAACGTATAACGTTACGTAGACATAGGATATAACGTATAACGATACGTAGGTGTAGGATATAACGTATAACGTTACGTAGACATAGGATATAACGTATAACGATATGTAGATATAGGATATAACGTATAACGTTATCTACATATAGGATATAACGTATAACGTTACGTAGACATAGGATATAACGTATAGCGTTACCTACATATAGGATATAACGTGTAGCGTTACCTACATATAGGATATAACGAATAACGATACGTAGATATACGATATAACGTAAAACGTTATCTACATATAGGATATAACGTATAACGTTACGTAGACATAGGATATAACGTATAACGATATGTAGATAAAGGATATAACGTATAATGTTACCTACATATAGGATACAACGTATAACGTTACGTGGACATGGGATGTAACGTTTAACAATATGTAGACATAGGATATAACGTATAACGATACGTAGACATAGGATATCACGTATAACGATATGTACATATAGGATACACCGTGTAACGTTACGTAGACATAGGATATTACGTATAACGATATGTAGACATAGGATATCACGTATAACTATATGTACATATAGGATACAACGTATAACGTTACGTAGACATAGGATATAACGTATAACGATTTGTAGATATAGGATATAACGTATAACGTTATCTACATATAGGATATAACGTATAACGATACGTAGATATAGGATATAACGTTAAACGTTATCTACATATAGGATATAACGTATAACGTTACGCAGACATAGGATATAACGTATAACGATACGTAGGTATAGGATATAACGTATAACGTTACGTAGACATAGGATATAACGTATAACGATACGTAGACATAGGATATCACGTATAACGATATGTAGATATAGAATACAACGTATAACGTTATCTACTTATAGGGTATAACGTATAACGATACGAACTTATAGGAAGTAACGTATAACGATATGCTGATACAGGATATAACGTATAACGATACGTAGATATAGGATATAAGGTATAACGTTACGTAGACATAGGATATCACGTATAGCGATATGTACATATAGGATATAACGTGTAGCGTTACCTACATATAGGATATAACGTATAACGATACGTAGATATAGGATATAACGTAAAACGTTATCTACATATAGGATATAACTTATAACGTTACGTAGATATAGGATATAACGTATAACGATACGTAGACATAGGATATCACGTATAACGATATGTACATATAGGATACACCGTGTAACGTTACGTAGACATAGGATATTACGTATAACGATATGTAGACATAGGATATCACGTATAACTATATGTACATATAGGATACAACGTATAACGTTACGTAGACATAGGATATAACGTATAACGATTTGTAGATATAGGATATAACGTATAACGTTATCTACATATAGGATATAACGTATAACGATACGTAGATATAGGATATAACGTTAAACGTTATCTACATATAGGATATAACGTATAACGTTACGCAGACATAGGATATAACGTATAACGATACGTAGGTATAGGATATAACGTATAACGTTACGTAGACATAGGATATAACGTATAACGATACGTAGACATAGGATATCACGTATAACGATATGTAGATATAGAATACAACGTATAACGTTATCTACTTATAGGGTATAACGTATAACGATACGAACTTATAGGAAGTAACGTATAACGATATGCTGATACAGGATATAACGTATAACGATACGTAGATATAGGATATAAGGTATAACGTTACGTAGACATAGGATATCACGTATAGCGATATGTACATATAGGATATAACGTGTAGCGTTACCTACATATAGGATATAACGTATAACGATACGTAGATATAGGATATAACGTAAAACGTTATCTACATATAGGATATAACTTATAACGTTACGTAGATATAGGATATAACGTATAACGATACGTAGACATAGGATATCACGTATAACGATATGTACATATAGGATACAACGCATAACGTTACGTAGACATAGAGTATAACGTATAACGATATGTAGATATAGGATACAACGTACACCGTTATCTACTTATAGGGTATAACGTATAACGATACGAACATATAGGAAGTAACGTATAACGATATGCTGATACAGGATATAACGTATAACGATACGTAGATATACGATATAAGGTATAACGTTACGTAGACATAGGATATAACGTATAACGATACGTCGATATAGGATATAACGTATAACGTAATCTACATACAGGATATAACGTATAACGTTACGTAGACATAGGATATCACGTATAACGATTTGTACATATAGGATACAACGTATAACGTTACGTAGACATACGATATAAGGTATAACGATATGTAGATATAGGATATAACGTATAACGTTATCTACATATAGGATATAACGTATAACGTTACGTGGACATAGGATGTAACGTTTAACAATATGTAGACATAGGATATAACGTATAACGTTACCTACATATAGGATATAACGTGTAGCGTTACCTACATATAGGATATAACGTATAACGATACGTAGATATAGGATATAACGTAAAACGTTATCTACATATAGGGTATAACGTATAACGTTACGTAGACATAGGATATAACGTATAACGTTACGTAGACATAGGATATAACGTATAACGATATGTGGATATAGGATATAACGTATAACGTTATCTACGTATAGGGTATAACGTATAACGATACGTACATATAGGAAGTAACGTATAACGATATGCTGATACAGGATATAACGTATAACGATACGTAGATATAGGATATAAGGTATAACGTTACGTAGACATAGGATATCACGTATAACGATATGTACATATAAGATACAACTTATAACGTTACGTAGACATAGGATATAACGTATAACGATATGTAGATATAGGAAATAAGGTATAACGTTATCTAGATATAGGATATAACGTACTATGTTACGTAGACATAGGATATAACGTGTAACGAGACGTAGGTATAGGATATAACGTATGACGATATGTAGATGTAGGATATAACGCATAACGATATGTAGATATAGGATATAACGTATAACGTTATCTACATATAGGATATAACGTATAACGTTACGTAGACATAGGCTATAACGTATAGCGTTACCTACATATAGGATATAACGTATAGGGTTACCTACATATAGGATATAACGTATAACGATACGTAGATATAGGATATAACGTAAAACGTTTTCCACATATAGGATATAACTTATAACGTTACGTAGACATAGGATATAACGTATAACGATATGTAGATAAAGGATATAACGTATAATGTTATCTACATATAGGATACAACGTATAACGTTACGTGGACATAGGATGTAACGTTTAACAATATGTAGACATAGGATATCACGTATAACGATATGTACATATATGGGATACAACGTATAACGTTATCTACTTATAGGGTATAACGTATAACGATACGAAATAATAGGAAGTAACGTATAACGATATGCTGATACAGGATATAACGTATAACGATACGTAGATATAGGATATAAGGTATAACGTTACGTAGACATAGGATATCACGTATAGCGATATGTACATATAGGATATAACGTGTAGCGTTACCTACATATAGGATATAACGTATAACGATACGTAGATATAGGATATAACGTAAAACGTTATCTACATATAGGATATAACTTATAACGTTACGTAGATATAGGATATAACGTATAACGATACGTAGACATAGGATATCACGTATAACGATATGTACATATAGGATACAACGCATAACGTTACGTAGACATAGAGTATAACGTATAACGATATGTAGATATAGGATACAACGTTCACCGTTATCTACTTATAGGGTATAACGTATAACGATACGAACATATAGGAAGTAACGTATAACGATATGCTGATACAGGATATAACGTATAACGATACGTAGATATAGGATATAAGGTATAACGTTACGTAGACATAGGATATAACGTATAACGATACGTCGATATACGATATAACGTATAACGTAATCTACATACAGGATATAACGTATAACGTTACGTAGACATAGGATATCACGTATAACGATTTGTATATATAGGATACAACGTATAACGTTACGTAGACATACGATATAAGGTATAACGATATGTAGATATAGGATATAACGTATAACGTTATCTACATATAGGATATAACGTATAACGTTACGTGGACATAGGATGTAACGTTTAACAATATGTAGACATAGGATATAACGTATAACGTTACCTACATATAGGATATAACGTGTAGCGTTACCTACATATAGGATATAACGTATAACGATACGTAGATATAGGATATAACGTAAAACGTTATCTACATATAGGATATAACGTATAACGTTACGTAGACATAGGATATAACGTATAACGTTACGTAGACATAGGATATAACGTATAACGATATGTGGATATAGGATATAACGTATAACGTTATCTACGTATAGGGTATAACGTATAACGATACGTACATATAGGAAGTAACGTATAACGATATGCTGATACAGGATATAACGTATAACGATACGTAGATATAGGATATAAGGTATAACGTTACGTAGACATAGGATATCACGTATAACGATATGTACATATAGGATACAACTTATAACGTTACGTAGACATAGCATATAACGTATAACGATATGTAGATATAGGAAATAAGGTATAACGTTATCTAGATATAGGATATAACGTACAATGTTACGTAGACATAGGATATAACGTGTAACGAAACGTAGGTATAGGATATAACGTATGACGATATGTAGATGTAGGATATAACGCATAACGATATGTAGATATAGGATATAACGTATAACGTTATCTACATATAGGATACAACGTATAACGTTACGTAGACATAGGCTACAACGTATAGCGTTACCTACATATAGGATATAACGTATAGGGTTACCTACATATAGGATATAACGTATAACGATACGTAGATATAGGATATAACGTAAAACGTTTTCCACATATAGGATATAACGTATAACGTTACGTAGACATAGGATATAACGTATAACGATATGTAGATAAAGGATATAACGTATAATGTTATCTACATATAGGATACAACGTATAACGTTACGTGGACATAGGATGTAACGTTTAACAATATGTAGACATAGGATATAACGTATAACGATACGTAGACATAGGATATCACGTATAACGATATGTACATATATGGGATACAACGTGTAACGTTACGTAGACATAGGATATAACGTATAACGATATGTAGACATAGGATATCACGTATAACGATATGTACATATAGGATACAACGTATAACGTTACGTAGACATAGGATATAACGTATAACGATTTGTAGATATAGGATATAACGTATAACGTTATCTACATATAGGATATAACGTATAACGATACGTAGATATAGGATATAACGTAAAACGTTATCTACATATAGGATATAACGTATAACGTTACGTAGACATAGGATATCACGTATAACGATATGTACATATAGGATACAACGTATAACGTTACGTACACATAGGATATAACGTATAACGATTTGTAGATATAGGATATAACGTATAACGTTATCTACATATAGGATATAACGTATAACGATACGTAGATATAGGATACAACGTAAAACGTTATCTACATATAGGAAATAACGTATAACGTTACGTAGACATAGGATATAACGTATAACGTTACGTGGACATGGGATGTAACGTTTAACAATATGTAGACATAGGATATAACGTATAACGATACGTAGACATAGGATATCACGTATAACGATATGTACATATAGGATACAACGTGTAACGTTACGTAGACATAGGATATTACGTATAACGATATGTAGACATAGGATATCACGTATAACGATATGTACATATAGGATACAACGTATAACGTTACGTAGACATAGGATATAACGTATAACGATTTGTAGATATAGGATATAACGTATAACGTTATCTACATATAGGATATAACGTATAACGATACGTAGATATAGGATATAACGTAAAACGTTATCTACATATAGGATATAACGTATAACGTTACGTAGACATAGGATATCACGTATAACGATATGTACATATAGGATACAACGTATAACGTTACGTAGACATAGGATATAACGTATAACGATTTGTAGATATAGGATATAACGTATAACGTTATCTACATATAGGATATAACGTATAACGATACGTAGATATAGGATATAACGTAAAACGTTATCTACATATAGGAAATAACGTATAACGTTACGTAGACATAGGATATAACGTATAACGATACGTAGGTATAGGATATAACGTATAACGTTACGTAGACATAGGATATAACGTATAACGATATGTAGATATAGGATATAACGTATAACGTTATCTACATATAGGATATAACGTATAACGTTACGTAGACATAGGATATAACGTATAGCGTTACCTACATATAGGATATAACGTGTAGCGTTACCTACATATAGGATATAACGAATAACGATACGTAGATATAGGATATAACGTAAAACGTTATCTACATATAGGATATAACGTATAACGTTACGTAGACATAGGATATAACGTATAACGATATGAAGATAAAGGATATAACGTATAATGTTACCTACATATAGGATACAACGTATAACGTTACGTGGACATGGGATGTAACGTTTAACAATATGTAGACATAGGATATAACGTATAACGATACGTAGACATAGGATATCACGTATAACGATATGTACATATAGGATACAACGTGTAACGTTACGTAGACATAGGATATTACGTATAACGATATGTAGACATAGGATATCACGTATAACTATATGTACATATAGGATACAACGTATAACGTTACGTAGACATAGGATATAACGTTTAACGATTTGTAGATATAGGATATAACGTATAACGTTATCTACATATAGGATATAACGTATAACGATACGTAGATATAGGATATAACGTTAAACGTTATCTACATATAGGATATAACGTATAACGTTACGCAGACATAGGATATAACGTATAACGATACGTAGGTATAGGATATAACGTATAACGTTACGTAGACATAGGATATAACGTATAACGATACGTAGACATAGGATATCACGTATAACGATATGTAGATATAGAATACAACGTATAACGTTATCTACTTATAGGGTATAACGTATAACGATACGAACTAATAGGAAGTAACGTATAACGATATGCTGATACAGGATATAACGTATAACGATACGTAGATATAGGATATAAGGTATAACGTTACGTAGACATAGGATATCACGTATAGCGATATGTACATATAGGATATAACGTGTAACGTTACCTACATATAGGATATAACGTATAACGATACGTAGATATAGGATATAACGTAAAACGTTATCTACATATAGGATATAACTTATAACGTTACGTAGATATAGGATATAACGTATAACGATACGTAGACATAGGATATCACGTATAACGATATGTACATATAGGATACAACGCATAACGTTACGTAGACATAGAGTATAACGTATAACGATATGTAGATATAGGATACAACGTACACCGTTATCTACTTATAGGGTATAACGTATAACGATACGTAGATATAGGATATAACGTAAAACGTTATCTACATATAGGAAATAACGTATAACGTTACGTAGACATAGGATATCACGTATAACGATATGTACATATAGGATACAACGTATAACGTTACGTAGACATAGGATATAACGTATAACGATTTGTAGATATAGGATATAACGTATAACGTTATCTACATATAGGATATAACGTATAACGATACGTAGATATAGGATATAACGTAAAACGTTATCTACATATAGGAAATAACGTATAACGTTACGTAGACATAGGATATAACGTATAACGTTACGTGGACATGGGATGTAACGTTTAACAATATGTAGACATAGGATATAACGTATAACGGTACGTAGACATAGGATATCACGTATAACGATATGTACATATAGGATACAACGTGTAACGTTACGTAGACATAGGATATTACGTATAACGATATGTAGACATAGGATATCACGTATAACGATATGTACATATAGGATACAACGTATAACGTTACGTAGACATAGGATATAACGTATAACGATTTGTAGATATAGGATATAACGTATAACGTTATCTACATATAGGATATAACGTATAACGATACGTAGATATAGGATATAACGTAAAACGTTATCTACATATAGGATATAACGTATAACGTTACGTAGACATAGGATATCACGTATAACGATATGTACATATAGGATACAACGTATAACGTTACGTAGACATAGGATATAACGTATAACGATTTGTAGATATAGGATATAACGTATAACGTTATCTACATATAGGATATAACGTATAACGATACGTAGATATAGGATATAACGTAAAACGTTATCTACATATAGGAAATAACGTATAACGTTACGTAGACATAGGATATAACGTATAACGATACGTAGGTATAGGATATAACGTATAACGTTACGTAGACATAGGATATAACGTATAACGATATGTAGATATAGGATATAACGTATAACGTTATCTACATATAGGATATAACGTATAACGTTACGTAGACATAGGATATAACGTATAGCGTTACCTACATATAGGATATAACGTGTAGCGTTACCTACATATAGGATATAACGAATAACGATACGTAGATATAGGATATAACGTAAAACGTTATCTACATATAGGATATAACGTATAACGTTACGTAGACATAGGATATAACGTATAACGATATGAAGATAAAGGATATAACGTATAATGTTACCTACATATAGGATACAACGTATAACGTTACGTGGACATGGGATGTAACGTTTAACAATATGTAGACATAGGATATAACGTATGACGATACGTAGACATAGGATATCACGTATAACGATATGTACATATAGGATACAACGTGTAACGTTACGTAGACATAGGATATTACGTATAACGATATGTAGACATAGGATATCACGTATAACTATATGTACATATAGGATACAACGTATAACGTTACGTAGACATAGGATATAACGTATAACGATTTGTAGATATAGGATATAACGTATAACGTTATCTACATATAGGATATAACGTATAACGATACGTAGATATAGGATATAACGTTAAACGTTATCTACATATAGGATATAACGTATAACGTTACGCAGACATAGGATATAACGTATAACGATACGTAGGTATAGGATATAACGTATAACGTTACGTAGACATAGGATATAACGTATAACGATACGTAGACATAGGATATCACGTATAACGATATGTAGATATAGAATACAACGTATAACGTTATCTACTTATAGGGTATAACGTATAACGATACGAACTTATAGGAAGTAACGTATAACGATATGCTGATACAGGATATAACGTATAACGATACGTAGATATAGGATATAAGGTATAACGTTACGTAGACATAGGATATCACGTATAGCGATATGTACATATAGGATATAACGTGTAGCGTTACCTACATATAGGATATAACGTATAACGATACGTAGATATAGGATATAACGTAAAACGTTATCTACATATAGGATATAACTTATAACGTTACGTAGATATAGGATATAACGTATAACGATACGTAGACATAGGATATCACGTATAACGATATGTACATATAGGATACAACGCATAACGTTACGTAGACATAGAGTATAACGTATAACGATATGTAGATATAGGATACAACGTACACCGTTATCTACTTATAGGGTATAACGTATAACGATACGAACATATAGGAAGTAACGTATAACGATATGCTGATACAGGATATAACGTATAACGATACGTAGATATACGATATAAGGTATAACGT
Organism: Bombus hortorum; assembly: GCA_905332935.1. Taxonomy (NCBI): domain Eukaryota; kingdom Metazoa; phylum Arthropoda; class Insecta; order Hymenoptera; family Apidae; genus Bombus; species Bombus hortorum. The sequence continues at coordinate 16,695,950 of HG995193.1, forward strand.
TACGTAGACATAGGATATAACGTATAACGATACGTCGATATAGGATATAACGTATAACGTAATCTACATACAGGATATAACGTATAACGTTACGTAGACATAGGATATCACGTATAACGATTTGTACATATAGGATACAACGTATAACGTTACGTAGACATACGATATAAGGTATAACGATATGTAGATATAGGATATAACGTATAACGTTATCTACATATAGGATATAACGTATAACGTTACGTGGACATAGGATGTAACGTTTAACAATATGTAGACATAGGATATAACGTATAACGTTACCTACATATAGGATATAACGTGTAGCGTTACCTACATATAGGATATAACGTATAACGATACGTAGATATAGGATATAACGTAAAACGTTATCTACATATAGGATATAACGTATAACGTTACGTAGACATAGGATATAACGTATAACGTTACGTAGACATAGGATATAACGTATAACGATATGTGGATATAGGATATAACGTATAACGTTATCTACATATAGGAAATAACGTATAACGTTACGTAGACATAGGATATAACGTATAACGATACGTAGGTATAGGATATAAGGTATAACGTTACGTAGACATAGGATATCACGTATAGCGATATGTACATATAGGATATAACGTGTAACGTTACCTACATATAGGATATAACGTATAACGATACGTAGATATAGGATATAACGTAAAACGTTATCTACATATAGGATATAACTTATAACGTTACGTAGATATAGGATATAACGTATAACGATACGTAGACATAGGATATCACGTATAACGATATGTACATATAGGATACAACGCATAACGTTACGTAGACATAGAGTATAACGTATAACGATATGTAGATATAGGATACAACGTACACCGTTATCTACTTATAGGGTATAACGTATAACGATACGTAGATATAGGATATAACGTAAAACGTTATCTACATATAGGAAATAACGTATAACGTTACGTAGACATAGGATATCACGTATAACGATATGTACATATAGGATACAACGTATAACGTTACGTAGACATAGGATATAACGTATAACGATTTGTAGATATAGGATATAACGTATAACGTTATCTACATATAGGATATAACGTATAACGATACGTAGATATAGGATATAACGTAAAACGTTATCTACATATAGGAAATAACGTATAACGTTACGTAGACATAGGATATAACGTATAACGTTACGTGGACATGGGATGTAACGTTTAACAATATGTAGACATAGGATATAACGTATAACGGTACGTAGACATAGGATATCACGTATAACGATATGTACATATAGGATACAACGTGTAACGTTACGTAGACATAGGATATTACGTATAACGATATGTAGACATAGGATATCACGTATAACGATATGTACATATAGGATACAACGTATAACGTTACGTAGACATAGGATATAACGTATAACGATTTGTAGATATAGGATATAACGTATAACGTTATCTACATATAGGATATAACGTATAACGATACGTAGATATAGGATATAACGTAAAACGTTATCTACATATAGGATATAACGTATAACGTTACGTAGACATAGGATATCACGTATAACGATATGTACATATAGGATACAACGTATAACGTTACGTAGACATAGGATATAACGTATAACGATTTGTAGATATAGGATATAACGTATAACGTTATCTACATATAGGATATAACGTATAACGATACGTAGATATAGGATATAACGTAAAACGTTATCTACATATAGGAAATAACGTATAACGTTACGTAGACATAGGATATAACGTATAACGATACGTAGGTATAGGATATAACGTATAACGTTACGTAGACATAGGATATAACGTATAACGATATGTAGATATAGGATATAACGTATAACGTTATCTACATATAGGATATAACGTATAACGTTACGTAGACATAGGATATAACGTATAGCGTTACCTACATATAGGATATAACGTGTAGCGTTACCTACATATAGGATATAACGAATAACGATACGTAGATATAGGATATAACGTAAAACGTTATCTACATATAGGATATAACGTATAACGTTACGTAGACATAGGATATAACGTATAACGATATGAAGATAAAGGATATAACGTATAATGTTACCTACATATAGGATACAACGTATAACGTTACGTGGACATGGGATGTAACGTTTAACAATATGTAGACATAGGATATAACGTATAACGATACGTAGACATAGGATATCACGTATAACGATATGTACATATAGGATACAACGTGTAACGTTACGTAGACATAGGATATTACGTATAACGATATGTAGACATAGGATATCACGTATAACTATATGTACATATAGGATACAACGTATAACGTTACGTAGACATAGGATATAACGTATAACGATTTGTAGATATAGGATATAACGTATAACGATATGTACATATAGGATACAACGCATAACGTTACGTAGACATAGAGTATAACGTATAACGATATGTAGATATAGGATACAACGTACACCGTTATCTACTTATAGGGTATAACGTATAACGATACGAACATATAGGAAGTAACGTATAACGATATGCTGATACAGGATATAACGTATAACGATACGTAGATATACGATATAAGGTATAACGTTACGTAGACATAGGATATAACGTATAACGATACGTCGATATAGGATATAACGTATAACGTAATCTACATACAGGATATAACGTATAACGTTACGTAGACATAGGATATCACGTATAACGATTTGTACATATAGGATACAACGTATAACGTTACGTAGACATACGATATAAGGTATAACGATATGTAGATATAGGATATAACGTATAACGTTATCTACATATAGGATATAACGTATAACGTTACGTGGACATAGGAAGTAACGTTTAACAATATGTAGACATAGGATATAACGTATAACGTTACCTACATATAGGATATAACGTGTAGCGTTACCTACATATAGGATATAACGTATAACGATACGTAGATATAGGATATAACGTAAAACGTTATCTACATATAGGATATAACGTATAACGTTACGTAGACATAGGATATAACGTATAACGTTACGTAGACATAGGATATAACGTATAACGATATGTGGATATAGGATATAACGTATAACGTTATCTACGTATAGGGTATAACGTATAACGATACGTACATATAGGAAGTAACGTATAACGATATGCTGATACAGGATATAACGTATAACGATACGTAGATATAGGATATAAGGTATAACGTTACGTAGACATAGGATATCACGTATAACGATATGTACATATAGGATATAACGTATAACGTTACGTAGACATAGGATATAACGTATAACGATATGTAGATATAGTATATCACGTATAACGATATGTACATATAGGATACAACGTATAACGTTACGTAGACATAGGATATAACGTATAACGATTTGTAGATATAGGATATAACGTATAACGTTATCTACATATAGGATATAACGTATAACGATACGTAGATATAGGATATAACGTAAAACGTTATCTACATATAGGATATAACGTATAACGTTACGTAGACATAGGATATCACGTATAACGATATGTACATATAGGATACAACGTATAACGTTACGTAGACATAGGATATAACGTATAACGATTTGTAGATATAGGATATAACGTATAACGTTATCTACACATAGGATATAACGTATAACGATACGTAGATATAGGATATAACGTAAAACGTTATCTACATATAGGAAATAACGTATAACGTTACGTAGACATAGGATATAACGTATAACGTTACGTGGACATGGGATGTAACGTTTAACAATATGTAGACATAGGATATAACGTATAACGATACGTAGACATAGGATATCACGTATAACGATATGTAGATATAGGATACAACGTGTAACGTTACGTAGACATAGGATATTACGTATAACGATATGTAGACATAGGATATCACGTATAACGATATGTACATATAGGATACAACGTATAACGTTACGTAGACATAGGATATAACGTATAACGATTTGTAGATATAGGATATAACGTAAAACGTTATCTACATATAGGAAATAACGTATAACGTTACGTAGACATAGGATATAACGTATAACAATACGTAGGTATAGGATATAACGTATAACGTTACGTAGACATAGGATATAACGTATAACGATATGTAGATATAGGATATAACGTATAACGTTATCTACTTATAGGGTATAACGTATAACGATACGAACTTATAGGAAGTAACGTATAACGATATGCTGATACAGGATATAACGTATAACGATACGTCGATATAGGATATAACGTATAACGTAATCTACATACAGGATATAACGTATAACGTTACGTAGACATAGGATATCACGTATAACGATTTGTACATATAGGATACAACGTATAACGTTACGTAGACATACGATATAAGGTATAACGATATGTAGATATAGGATATAACGTATAACGTTATCTACATATAGGATATAACGTATAACGTTACGTGGACATAGGATGTAACGTTTAACAATATGTAGACATAGGATATAACGTATAACGTTACCTACATATAGGATATAACGTGTAGCGTTACCTACATATAGGATATAACGTATAACGATACGTAGATATAGGATATAACGTAAAACGTTATCTACATATAGGATATAACGTATAACGTTACGTAGACATAGGATATAACGTATAACGTTACGTAGACATAGGATATAACGTATAACGATATGTGGATATAGGATATAACGTATAACGTTATCTACGTATAGGGTATAACGTATAACGATACGTACATATAGGAAGTAACGTATAACGATATGCTGATACAGGATATAACGTATAACGATACGTAGATATAGGATATAAGGTATAACGTTACGTAGACATAGGATATCACGTATAACGATATGTACATATAGGATACAACTTATAACGTTACGTAGACATAGGATATAACGTATAACGATATGTAGATATAGGAAATAAGGTATAACGTTATCTAGATATAGGATATAACGTATAACGTTACGTAGACATAGGCTATAACGTATAGCGTTACCTACATATAGGATATAACGTATAGGGTTACCTACATATAGGATATAACGTATAACGATACGTAGATATAGGATATAACGTAAAACGTTTTCCACATACAGGATATAACTTATAACGTTACGTAGACATAGGATATAACGTATAACGATATGTAGATAAAGGATATAACGTATAATGTTATCTACATATAGGATACAACGTATAACGTTACGTGGACATAGGATGTAACGTTTAACAATATGTAGACATAGGATATAACGTATAACGATACGTAGACATAGGATATCACGTATAACGATATGTACATATATGGGATACAACGTGTAACGTTACGTAGACATAGGATATAACGTATAACGATATGTAGACATAGGATATCACGTATAACGATATGTACATATATGGGATACAACGTGTAACGTTACGTAGACATAGGATATAACGTATAACGATATGTAGACATAGGATATCACGTATAACGATATGTACATATAGGATACAACGTATAACGTTACGTAGACATAGGATATAACGTATAACGATTTGTAGATATAGGATATAACGTATAACGTTATCTACATATAGGATATAACGTATAACGTTACGTAGACATAGGATATCACGTATAACGATATGTACATATAGGATACAACGTATAACGTTACGTAGACATAGGATATAACGTATAACGATTTGTAGATATAGGATATAACGTATAACGTTATCTACATATAGGATATAACGTATAACGATACGTAGATATAGGATATAACGTAAAACGTTATCTACATATAGGATATAACGTATAACGTTACGTAGACATAGGATATCACGTATAACGATATGTACATATAGGATACAACGTATAACGTTACGTAGACATAGGATATAACGTATAACGATTTGTAGACATAGGATATCACGTATAACGATATGTACATATAGGATACAACGTATAACGTTACGTAGACATAGGATATAACGTATAACGATTTGTAGATATAGGATATAACGGATAACGTTATCTACATATAGGATATAACGTATAACGATACGTAGATATAGGATATAACGTAAAACGTTATCTACATATAGGATATAACGTATAACGTTACGTAGACATAGGATATCACGTATAACGATATGTACATATAGGATACAACGTATAACGTTACGTAGACATAGGATATAACGTATAACGATTTGTAGACATAGGATATCACGTATAACGATATGTACATATAGGATACAACGTATAACGTTACGTAGACATAGGATATAACGTATAACGATTTGTAGACATAGGATATCACGTATAACGATATGTACATATAGGATACAACGTATAACGTTACGTAGACATAGGATATAACGTATAACGATTTGTAGATATAGGATATCACGTATAACGATATGTACATATAGGATATAACGTATAACGATACGTAGACATAGGATATCACGTATAACGATATGTAGATATAGAATACAACGTATAACGTTATATACTTATAGGGTATAAGGTATAACGATACGAACATATAGGAAGTAACGTATAACGATATGCTGATACAGGATATAACGTATAACGATACGTAGATATAGGATATAAGGTATAACGTTACGTAGACATAGGATATCACGTATAGCGATATGTACATATAGGATATAACGTGTAGCGTTACCTACATATAGGATATAACGTATAACGATACGTAGACATAGGATATAACGTATAACGATATGTAGATAAAGGATATAACGTATAATGTTACCTACATATAGGATACAACGTATAACGTTACGTGGACATAGGATGTAACGTTTAACAATATGTAGACATAGGATATAACGTATAACGATACGTAGACATAGGATATCACGTATAACGATATGTACATATAGGATACAACGTGTAACGTTACGTAGACATAGGATATTACGTATAACGATATGTAGACATAGCATGTCACGTATAACGATATGTACATATAGGATACAACGTATAACGTTACGTAGACATAGGATATAACGTATAACGATTTGTAGATATAGGATATAACGTATAACGTTATCTACATATAGGATATAACGTATAACGATACGTAGATATAGGATATAACGTAAAACGTTATCTACATATAGGATATAACGTATAACGTTACGTGGACATAGGATGTAACGTTTAACAATATGTAGACATAGGATATAACGTATAACGATACGTAGACATAGGATATCACGTATAACGATATGTAGATACAGGATATAACGTATAACGTTACGTAGACATAGGATATGACGTATGACGATATGTAGATATAGGATATAACGTATAACGTTATCTACATATAGGATATAACGTATAACGTTACGTAGACATAGGATATAACGTATAACTTTACCTACATACAGGATGTAACGTGTAGCGTTACCTACATATAAGATATAACGTATAACGATACGTAGATATAGGATATAACGTAAAACGTTATCTACATATAGGATATAACGTATAACGTTACGTAGACATAGGATGTAACGTATAACGATACGTAGATATAGGATACAACGTACACCGTTATCTACTGATAGGGTATAACGTATAACGATACGAACATATAGGAAGTAACGTATAACGATATGCTGATACAGGATATAACGTATAAAGATACGTAGATATAGGATATAACGTGTAGCGTTACCTACATATAAGATATAACGTATAACGATACGTAGATATAGGATATAACGTATAACGTTATCTACATATAGGATATAACGTATAACGATACGTAGATATTGGATATAACGTAAAACGTTATCTACATATAGGATATAACGTATAACGTTACGTAGACATAGGATATCACGTATAACGATATGTACATATAGGATACAACGTATAACGTTACGTAGACATAGGATATAACGTATAACGTTACGTAGACATAGGATATAACGTATAACTTTACCTACATACAGGATATAACGTGTAGCGTTACCTACATATAAGATATAACGTATAACGATACGTAGATATAGGATATAACGTAAAACGTTATCTACATATAGGATATAACGTATAACGTTACGTAGACATAGGATGTAACGTATAACGATACGTAGATATAGGATACAACGTACACCGTTATCTACTGATAGGGTATAACGTATAACGATACGAACATATAGGAAGTAACGTATAACGATATGCTGATACAGGATATAACGTATAAAGATACGTAGATATAGGATATAACGTGTAGCGTTACCTACATATAAGATATAACGTATAACGATACGTAGATATAGGATATAACGTATAACGTTATCTACATACAGGATATAACGTATAACGTTACGTAGACATAGGATATCACGTATAACGATTTGTACATATAGGATACAACGTATAACGTTACGTAGACATACGATATAAGGTATAACGATATGTAGATATAGGATATAACGTATAACGTTATCTACATATAGGATATAACGTATAACGTTACGTGGACATAGGAAGTAACGTTTAACAATATGTAGACATAGGATATAACGTATAACGTTACCTACATATAGGATATAACGTGTAGCGTTACCTACATATAGGATATAACGTATAACGATACGTAGATATAGGATATAACGTAAAACGTTATCTACATATAGGATATAACGTATAACGTTACGTAGACATAGGATATAACGTATAACGTTACGTAGACATAGGATATAACGTATAACGATATGTGGATATAGGATATAACGTATAACGTTATCTACGTATAGGGTATAACGTATAACGATACGTACATATAGGAAGTAACGTATAACGATATGCTGATACAGGATATAACGTATAACGATACGTAGATATAGGATATAAGGTATAACGTTACGTAGACATAGGATATCACGTATAACGATATGTACATATAGGATATAACGTATAACGTTACGTAGACATAGGATATAACGTATAACGATATGTAGATATAGTATATCACGTATAACGATATGTACATATAGGATACAACGTATAACGTTACGTAGACATAGGATATAACGTATAACGATTTGTAGATATAGGATATAACGTATAACGTTATCTACATATAGGATATAACGTATAACGATACGTAGATATAGGATATAACGTAAAACGTTATCTACATATAGGATATAACGTATAACGTTACGTAGACATAGGATATCACGTATAACGATATGTACATATAGGATACAACGTATAACGTTACGTAGACATAGGATATAACGTATAACGATTTGTAGATATAGGATATAACGTATAACGTTATCTACACATAGGATATAACGTATAAGGATACGTAGATATAGGATATAACGTAAAACGTTATCTACATATAGGAAATAACGTATAACGTTACGTAGACATAGGATATAACGTATAACGTTACGTGGACATGGGATGTAACGTTTAACAATATGTAGACATAGGATATAACGTATAACGATACGTAGACATAGGATATCACGTATAACGATATGTAGATATAGGATACAACGTGTAACGTTACGTAGACATAGGATATTACGTATAACGATATGTAGACATAGGATATCACGTATAACGATATGTACATATAGGATACAACGTATAACGTTACGTAGACATAGGATATAACGTATAACGATTTGTAGATATAGGATATAACGTAAAACGTTATCTACATATAGGAAATAACGTATAACGTTACGTAGACATAGGATATAACGTATAACGATACGTAGGTATAGGATATAACGTATAACGTTACGTAGACATAGGATATAACGTATAACGATATGTAGATATAGGATATAACGTATAACGTTATCTACTTATAGGGTATAACGTATAACGATACGAACTTATAGGAAGTAACGTATAACGATATGCTGATACAGGATATAACGTATAACGATACGTCGATATAGGATATAACGTATAACGTAATCTACATACAGGATATAACGTATAACGTTACGTAGACATAGGATATCACGTATAACGATTTGTACATATAGGATACAACGTATAACGTTACGTAGACATACGATATAAGGTATAACGATATGTAGATATAGGATATAACGTATAACGTTATCTACATATAGGATATAACGTATAACGTTACGTGGACATAGGATGTAACGTTTAACAATATGTAGACATAGGATATAACGTATAACGTTACCTACATATAGGATATAACGTGTAGCGTTACCTACATATAGGATATAACGTATAACGATACGTAGATATAGGATATAACGTAAAACGTTTTCTACATATAGGATATAACGTATAACGTTACGTAGACATAGGATATAACGTATAACGTTACGTAGACATAGGATATAACGTATAACGATATGTGGATATAGGATATAACGTATAACGTTATCTACGTATAGGGTATAACGTATAACGATACGTACATATAGGAAGTAACGTATAACGATATGCTGATACAGGATATAACGTATAACGATACGTAGATATAGGATATAAGGTATAACGTTACGTAGACATAGGATATCACGTATAACGATATGTACATATAGGATACAACTTATAACGTTACGTAGACATAGGATATAACGTATAACGATATGTAGATATAGGAAATAAGGTATAACGTTATCTAGATATAGGATATAACGTACAATGTTACGTAGACATAGGATATAACGTGTAACGAGACGTAGGTATAGGATATAACGTATGACGATATGCAGATGTAGGATATAACGCATAACGATATGTAGATATAGGATATAACGTATAACGTTATCTACATATAGGATATAACGTATAACGTTACGTAGACATAGGCTATAACGTATAGCGTTACCTACATATAGGATATAACGTATAGGGTTACCTACATATAGGATATAACGTATAACGATACGTAGATATAGGATATAACGTAAAACGTTTTCCACATACAGGATATAACTTATAACGTTACGTAGACATAGGATATAACGTATAACGATATGTAGATAAAGGATATAACGTATAATGTTATCTACATATAGGATACAACGTATAACGTTACGTGGACATAGGATGTAACGTTTAACAATATGTAGACATAGGATATAACGTATAACGATACGTAGACATAGGATATCACGTATAACGATATGTACATATATGGGATACAACGTGTAACGTTACGTAGACATAGGATATAACGTATAACGATATGTAGACATAGGATATCACGTATAACGATATGTACATATATGGGATACAACGTGTAACGTTACGTAGACATAGGATATAACGTATAACGATATGTAGACATAGGATATCACGTATAACGATATGTACATATAGGATACAACGTATAACGTTACGTAGACATAGGATATAACGTATAACGATTTGTAGATATAGGATATAACGTATAACGTTATCTACATATAGGATATAACGTATAACGTTACGTAGACATAGGATATCACGTATAACGATATGTACATATAGGATACAACGTATAACGTTACGTAGACATAGGATATAACGTATAACGATTTGTAGATATAGGATATAACGTATAACGTTATCTACATATAGGATATAACGTATAACGATACGTAGATATAGGATATAACGTAAAACGTTATCTACATATAGGATATAACGTATAACGTTACGTAGACATAGGATATCACGTATAACGATATGTACATATAGGATACAACGTATAACGTTACGTAGACATAGGATATAACGTATAACGATTTGTAGACATAGCATATCACGTATAACGATATGTACATATAGGATACAACGTATAACGTTACGTAGACATAGGATATAACGTATAACGATTTGTAGATATAGGATATAACGGATAACGTTATCTACATATAGGATATAACGTATAACGATACGTAGATATAGGATATAACGTAAAACGTTATCTACATATAGGATATAACGTATAACGTTACGTAGACATAGGATATCACGTATAACGATATGTACATATAGGATACAACGTATAACGTTACGTAGACATAGGATATAACGTATAACGATTTGTAGACATAGGATATCACGTATAACGATATGTACATATAGGATACAACGTATAACGTTACGTAGACATAGGATATAACGTATAACGATTTGTAGACATAGGATATCACGTATAACGATATGTACATATAGGATACAACGTATAACGTTACGTAGACATAGGATATAACGTATAACGATTTGTAGATATAGGATATCACGTATAACGATATGTACATATAGGATATAACGTATAACGATACGTAGACATAGGATATCACGTATAACGATATGTAGATATAGAATACAACGTATAACGTTATATACTTATAGGGTATAAGGTATAACGATACGAACATATAGGAAGTAACGTATAACGATATGCTGATACAGGATATAACGTATAACGATACGTAGATATAGGATATAAGGTATAACGTTACGTAGACATAGGATATCACGTATAGCGATATGTACATATAGGATATAACGTGTAGCGTTACCTACATATAGGATATAACGTATAACGATACGTAGACATAGGATATAACGTATAACGATATGTAGATAAAGGATATAACGTATAATGTTACCTACATATAGGATACAACGTATAACGTTACGTGGACATAGGATGTAACGTTTAACAATATGTAGACATAGGATATAACGTATAACGATACGTAGACATAGGATATCACGTATAACGATATGTACATATAGGATACAACGTGTAACGTTACGTAGACATAGGATATTACGTATAACGATATGTAGACATAGCATGTCACGTATAACGATATGTACATATAGGATACAACGTATAACGTTACGTAGACATAGGATATAACGTATAACGATTTGTAGATATAGGATATAACGTATAACGTTATCTACATATAGGATATAACGTATAACGATACGTAGATATAGGATATAACGTTAAACGTTATCTACATATAGGATATAACGTATAACGTTACGCAGACATAGGATATAACGTATAACGATACGTAGGTATAGGATATAACGTATAACGTTACGTAGACATAGGATATAACGTATAACGATACGTAGACATAGGATATCACGTATAACGATATGTAGATATAGAATACAACGTATAACGTTACGTAGACATAGGATATGACGTATGACGATATGTAGATATAGGATATAACGTATAACGTTATCTACATATAGGATATAACGTATAACGTTACGTAGACATAGGATATAACGTATAGCGTTACCTACATATAGGATATAACGTGTAGCGTTACCTACATATAGGATATAACGTATAACGATACGTAGATATAGGATATAACGTAAAACGTTATCTACATATAGGATATAACGTATAACGTTACGTGGACATAGGATGTAACGTTTAACAATATGTAGACATAGGATATAACGTATAACGATACGTAGACATAGGATATCACGTATAACGATATGTAGATACAGGATATAACGTATAACGTTACGTAGACATAGGATATGACGTATGACGATATGTAGATATAGGATATAACGTATAACGTTATCTACATATAGGATATAACGTATAACGTTACGTAGACATAGGATATAACGTATAACTTTACCTACATACAGGATGTAACGTGTAGCGTTACCTACATATAAGATATAACGTATAACGATACGTAGATATAGGATATAACGTAAAACGTTATCTACATATAGGATATAACGTATAACGTTACGTAGACATAGGATGTAACGTATAACGATACGTAGATATAGGATACAACGTACACCGTTATCTACTGATAGGGTATAACGTATAACGATACGAACATATAGGAAGTAACGTATAACGATATGCTGATACAGGATATAACGTATAAAGATACGTAGATATAGGATATAACGTGTAGCGTTACCTACATATAAGATATAACGTATAACGATACGTAGATATAGGATATAACGTATAACGTTATCTACATATAGGATATAACGTATAACGATACGTAGATATTGGATATAACGTAAAACGTTATCTACATATAGGATATAACGTATAACGTTACGTAGACATAGGATATCACGTATAACGATATGTACATATAGGATACAACGTATAACGTTACGTAGACATAGGATATAACGTATAACGTTACGTAGACATAGGATATAACGTATAACTTTACCTACATACAGGATATAACGTGTAGCGTTACCTACATATAAGATATAACGTATAACGATACGTAGATATAGGATATAACGTAAAACGTTATCTACATATAGGATATAACGTATAACGTTACGTAGACATAGGATGTAACGTATAACGATACGTAGATATAGGATACAACGTACACCGTTATCTACTGATAGGGTATAACGTATAACGATACGAACATATAGGAAGTAACGTATAACGATATGCTGATACAGGATATAACGTATAAAGATACGTAGATATAGGATATAACGTGTAGCGTTACCTACATATAAGATATAACGTATAACGATACGTAGATATAGGATATAACGTATAACGTTATCTACATATAGGATATAACGTATAACGATACGTAGATATAGGATATAACGTAAAACGTTATCTACATATAGGATATAACGTATAACGTTACGTAGACATAGGATATCACGTATAACGATATGTACATATAGGATACAACGTATAACGTTACGTAGACATAGGATATAACGTATAGCGATTTGTAGATATAGGATATAACGTATAACGTTATCTACATATAGGATATAACGTATAACGATACGTAGATATAGGATATAACGTATAACGTTACGTAGACATAGGATATAACGTATAACGATATGTAGATATAGGATATAACGTATAACGTTATCTACATATAGGATATAACGTATAACGTTACGTAGACATAGGCTATAACGTATAGCGTTACCTACATATAGGATATAACGTATAGCGTTACCTACATATAGGATATAAAGTATAACGATACGTAGATATAGGATATAACGCAAAACGTTATCTACATATAGGATATAACGTATAACGTTACGCAGATATAGGATATAACGTATAACGATACGTAGGTATAGGATATAACGTATAACGTTACGTAGACATAGGATATAACGTATAACGATACGTAGACATAGGATATCACGTATAACGATATGTAGATATAGGATACAACGTATAACGTTACGTAGACATAGGATATAACGTATAACGATTTGTAGATATAGGATATAACGTATAACGTTATCTACATATAGGATATAACGCATAACGATACGTAGATATAGGATATAACGTAAATCGTTATCTACATATAGGATATAACGTATAACGTTATCTACATATAGGATATAACGTATAACGTTACGTAGACATAGGATATAACGTATAACGATACGTAGACATAGGATATCACGTATAACGATATGTACATATAGGATACAACGTATAACGATACGTAGGTATAGGATATAACGTATAACGTTATCTACATATAGGATATAACGTATAACGATACGTAGATATAGGATATAACGTATAACCTTTCTACATATAGCATATAACGTATAACATTACGTAGACGTAGGATATAACGTATAACGATACGTAGGTATAGGATATAACGTATAACGATACGTGGATATAGGATATAACGTAAAACGTTATCCACATATAGGATATAACGTATAACGTTACGTAGACATAGGATATAACGTATAACGATATGTAGATAAAGGATATAACGTATAATGTTATCTACATATAGGATACAACGTATAACGTTACGCGGACATAGGATGTAACGTTTAACAATATGTAGACATAGGATATCACGTATAACGATATGTACATATAGGATACAACGTTTAACGTTACGTAGACATAGGATATAACGTATAACGATTTGTAGACATAGGATATCACGTATAACGATATGTACATATAGGATACAACGTATAACGTTACGTAGACATAGGATATAACGTATAA